>OZ037732.1:8421074-9063477 GCA_964035505.1 Watsonalla cultraria | reverse complement strand
ATTTATAAATAGAGTACAGCATGGAGTTTGTTATGGTCACCTGTAGAGCAGCCGGATCTGAAGTATTATGGGCAGCACGATGTGTATTAATATTTATCAGGAGTTGTATGGGAGCTGATGTGTTTTAATATTTATAAATAGAGTACAGCATGGATTTTTTATGGTCACCTGTAGAGCAGGCTGGTCTTGATGGGCAGCTCGATGTGTTTTAATATTTATAAATAGAGTACAGCATGGAGTTGTTATGGTCACCTGTAGAGCAGGCTGGTCTTGATGGGCAGCTCGATGTGTTTTAATATTTATAAATAGAGTACAGCATGGAGTTGTTATGGTCACCTGTAGAGCAGGCTGGTCTTGATGGGCAGCTCGATGTGTTTTAATATTTATAAATAGAGTACAGCATGGAGTTGTTATGGTCACCTGTAGAGCAGGCTGGTCTTGATGGGCAGCTCGATGTGTTTTAATATTTATAAATAGAGTACAGCATGGAGTTGTTATGGTCACCTGTAGAGCAGGCTGGTCTTGATGGGCAGCTCGATGTGTTTTAATATTTATAAATAGAGTACAGCATGGAGTTGTTATGGTCACCTGTAGAGCAGGCTGGTCTTGATGGGCAGCTCGATGTGTTTTAATATTTATAAATAGAGTACAGCATGGAGTTGTTATGGTCACCTGTAGAGCAGGCTGGTCTTGATGGGCAGCTCGATGTGTTTTAATATTTATAAATAGAGTACAGCATGGAGTTGTTATGGTCACCTGTAGAGCAGGCTGGTCTTGATGGGCAGCTCGATGTGTTTTAATATTTATAAATAGAGTACAGCATGGAGTTGTTATGGTCACCTGTAGAGCAGGCTGGTCTTGATGGGCAGCTCGATGTGTTTTAATATTTATAAATAGAGTACAGCATGGAGTTGTTATGGTCACCTGTAGAGCAGGCTGGTCTTGATGGGCAGCTCGATGTGTTTTAATATTTATAAATAGAGTACAGCATGGAGTTGTTATGGTCACCTGTAGAGCAGGCTGGTCTTGATGGGCAGCTCGATGTGTTTTAATATTTATAAATAGAGTACAGCATGGAGTTGTTATGGTCACCTGTAGAGCAGGCTGGTCTTGATGGGCAGCTCGATGTGTTTTAATATTTATAAATAGAGTACAGCATGGAGTTGTTATGGTCACCTGTAGAGCAGGCTGGTCTTGATGGGCAGCTCGATGTGTTTTAATATTTATAAATAGAGTACAGCATGGAGTTGTTATGGTCACCTGTAGAGCAGGCTGGTCTTGATGGGCAGCTCGATGTGTTTTAATATTTATAAATAGAGTACAGCATGGAGTTGTTATGGTCACCTGTAGAGCAGGCTGGTCTTGATGGGCAGCTCGATGTGTTTTAATATTTATAAATAGAGTACAGCATGGAGTTGTTATGGTCACCTGTAGAGCAGGCTGGTCTTGATGGGCAGCTCGATGTGTTTTAATATTTATAAATAGAGTACAGCATGGAGTTGTTATGGTCACCTGTAGAGCAGGCTGGTCTTGATGGGCAGCTCGATGTGTTTTAATATTTATAAATAGAGTACAGCATGGAGTTGTTATGGTCACCTGTAGAGCAGGCTGGTCTTGATGGGCAGCTCGATGTGTTTTAATATTTATAAATAGAGTACAGCATGGAGTTGTTATGGTCACCTGTAGAGCAGGCTGGTCTTGATGGGCAGCTCGATGTGTTTTAATATTTATAAATAGAGTACAGCATGGAGTTGTTATGGTCACCTGTAGAGCAGGCTGGTCTTGATGGGCAGCTCGATGTGTTTTAATATTTATAAATAGAGTACAGCATGGAGTTGTTATGGTCACCTGTAGAGCAGGCTGGTCTTGATGGGCAGCTCGATGTGTTTTAATATTTATAAATAGAGTACAGCATGGAGTTGTTATGGTCACCTGTAGAGCAGGCTGGTCTTGATGGGCAGCTCGATGTGTTTTAATATTTATAAATAGAGTACAGCATGGAGTTGTTATGGTCACCTGTAGAGCAGGCTGGTCTTGATGGGCAGCTCGATGTGTTTTAATATTTATAAATAGAGTACAGCATGGAGTTGTTATGGTCACCTGTAGAGCAGGCTGGTCTTGATGGGCAGCTCGATGTGTTTTAATATTTATAAATAGAGTACAGCATGGAGTTGTTATGGTCACCTGTAGAGCAGGCTGGTCTTGATGGGCAGCTCGATGTGTTTTAATATTTATAAATAGAGTACAGCATGGAGTTGTTATGGTCACCTGTAGAGCAGGCTGGTCTTGATGGGCAGCTCGATGTGTTTTAATATTTATAAATAGAGTACAGCATGGAGTTGTTATGGTCACCTGTAGAGCAGGCTGGTCTTGATGGGCAGCTCGATGTGTTTTAATATTTATAAATAGAGTACAGCATGGAGTTGTTATGGTCACCTGTAGAGCAGGCTGGTCTTGATGGGCAGCTCGATGTGTTTTAATATTTATAAATAGAGTACAGCATGGAGTTGTTATGGTCACCTGTAGAGCAGGCTGGTCTTGATGGGCAGCTCGATGTGTTTTAATATTTATAAATAGAGTACAGCATGGAGTTGTTATGGTCACCTGTAGAGCAGGCTGGTCTTGATGGGCAGCTCGATGTGTTTTAATATTTATAAATAGAGTACAGCATGGAGTTGTTATGGTCACCTGTAGAGCAGGCTGGTCTTGATGGGCAGCTCGATGTGTTTTAATATTTATAAATAGAGTACAGCATGGAGTTGTTATGGTCACCTGTAGAGCAGGCTGGTCTTGATGGGCAGCTCGATGTGTTTTAATATTTATAAATAGAGTACAGCATGGAGTTGTTATGGTCACCTGTAGAGCAGGCTGGTCTTGATGGGCAGCTCGATGTGTTTTAATATTTATAAATAGAGTACAGCATGGAGTTGTTATGGTCACCTGTAGAGCAGGCTGGTCTTGATGGGCAGCTCGATGTGTTTTAATATTTATAAATAGAGTACAGCATGGAGTTGTTATGGTCACCTGTAGAGCAGGCTGGTCTTGATGGGCAGCTCGATGTGTTTTAATATTTATAAATAGAGTACAGCATGGAGTTGTTATGGTCACCTGTAGAGCAGGCTGGTCTTGATGGGCAGCTCGATGTGTTTTAATATTTATAAATAGAGTACAGCATGGAGTTGTTATGGTCACCTGTAGAGCAGGCTGGTCTTGATGGGCAGCTCGATGTGTTTTAATATTTATAAATAGAGTACAGCATGGAGTTGTTATGGTCACCTGTAGAGCAGGCTGGTCTTGATGGGCAGCTCGATGTGTTTTAATATTTATAAATAGAGTACAGCATGGAGTTGTTATGGTCACCTGTAGAGCAGGCTGGTCTTGATGGGCAGCTCGATGTGTTTTAATATTTATAAATAGAGTACAGCATGGAGTTGTTATGGTCACCTGTAGAGCAGGCTGGTCTTGATGGGCAGCTCGATGTGTTTTAATATTTATAAATAGAGTACAGCATGGAGTTGTTATGGTCACCTGTAGAGCAGGCTGGTCTTGATGGGCAGCTCGATGTGTTTTAATATTTATAAATAGAGTACAGCATGGAGTTGTTATGGTCACCTGTAGAGCAGGCTGGTCTTGATGGGCAGCTCGATGTGTTTTAATATTTATAAATAGAGTACAGCATGGAGTTGTTATGGTCACCTGTAGAGCAGGCTGGTCTTGATGGGCAGCTCGATGTGTTTTAATATTTATAAATAGAGTACAGCATGGAGTTGTTATGGTCACCTGTAGAGCAGGCTGGTCTTGATGGGCAGCTCGATGTGTTTTAATATTTATAAATAGAGTACAGCATGGAGTTGTTATGGTCACCTGTAGAGCAGGCTGGTCTTGATGGGCAGCTCGATGTGTTTTAATATTTATAAATAGAGTACAGCATGGAGTTGTTATGGTCACCTGTAGAGCAGGCTGGTCTTGATGGGCAGCTCGATGTGTTTTAATATTTATAAATAGAGTACAGCATGGAGTTGTTATGGTCACCTGTAGAGCAGGCTGGTCTTGATGGGCAGCTCGATGTGTTTTAATATTTATAAATAGAGTACAGCATGGAGTTGTTATGGTCACCTGTAGAGCAGGCTGGTCTTGATGGGCAGCTCGATGTGTTTTAATATTTATAAATAGAGTACAGCATGGAGTTGTTATGGTCACCTGTAGAGCAGGCTGGTCTTGATGGGCAGCTCGATGTGTTTTAATATTTATAAATAGAGTACAGCATGGAGTTGTTATGGTCACCTGTAGAGCAGGCTGGTCTTGATGGGCAGCTCGATGTGTTTTAATATTTATAAATAGAGTACAGCATGGAGTTGTTATGGTCACCTGTAGAGCAGGCTGGTCTTGATGGGCAGCTCGATGTGTTTTAATATTTATAAATAGAGTACAGCATGGAGTTGTTATGGTCACCTGTAGAGCAGGCTGGTCTTGATGGGCAGCTCGATGTGTTTTAATATTTATAAATAGAGTACAGCATGGAGTTGTTATGGTCACCTGTAGAGCAGGCTGGTCTTGATGGGCAGCTCGATGTGTTTTAATATTTATAAATAGAGTACAGCATGGAGTTGTTATGGTCACCTGTAGAGCAGGCTGGTCTTGATGGGCAGCTCGATGTGTTTTAATATTTATAAATAGAGTACAGCATGGAGTTGTTATGGTCACCTGTAGAGCAGGCTGGTCTTGATGGGCAGCTCGATGTGTTTTAATATTTATAAATAGAGTACAGCATGGAGTTGTTATGGTCACCTGTAGAGCAGGCTGGTCTTGATGGGCAGCTCGATGTGTTTTAATATTTATAAATAGAGTACAGCATGGAGTTGTTATGGTCACCTGTAGAGCAGGCTGGTCTTGATGGGCAGCTCGATGTGTTTTAATATTTATAAATAGAGTACAGCATGGAGTTGTTATGGTCACCTGTAGAGCAGGCTGGTCTTGATGGGCAGCTCGATGTGTTTTAATATTTATAAATAGAGTACAGCATGGAGTTGTTATGGTCACCTGTAGAGCAGGCTGGTCTTGATGGGCAGCTCGATGTGTTTTAATATTTATAAATAGAGTACAGCATGGAGTTGTTATGGTCACCTGTAGAGCAGGCTGGTCTTGATGGGCAGCTCGATGTGTTTTAATATTTATAAATAGAGTACAGCATGGAGTTGTTATGGTCACCTGTAGAGCAGGCTGGTCTTGATGGGCAGCTCGATGTGTTTTAATATTTATAAATAGAGTACAGCATGGAGTTGTTATGGTCACCTGTAGAGCAGGCTGGTCTTGATGGGCAGCTCGATGTGTTTTAATATTTATAAATAGAGTACAGCATGGAGTTGTTATGGTCACCTGTAGAGCAGGCTGGTCTTGATGGGCAGCTCGATGTGTTTTAATATTTATAAATAGAGTACAGCATGGAGTTGTTATGGTCACCTGTAGAGCAGGCTGGTCTTGATGGGCAGCTCGATGTGTTTTAATATTTATAAATAGAGTACAGCATGGAGTTGTTATGGTCACCTGTAGAGCAGGCTGGTCTTGATGGGCAGCTCGATGTGTTTTAATATTTATAAATAGAGTACAGCATGGAGTTGTTATGGTCACCTGTAGAGCAGGCTGGTCTTGATGGGCAGCTCGATGTGTTTTAATATTTATAAATAGAGTACAGCATGGAGTTGTTATGGTCACCTGTAGAGCAGGCTGGTCTTGATGGGCAGCTCGATGTGTTTTAATATTTATAAATAGAGTACAGCATGGAGTTGTTATGGTCACCTGTAGAGCAGGCTGGTCTTGATGGGCAGCTCGATGTGTTTTAATATTTATAAATAGAGTACAGCATGGAGTTGTTATGGTCACCTGTAGAGCAGGCTGGTCTTGATGGGCAGCTCGATGTGTTTTAATATTTATAAATAGAGTACAGCATGGAGTTGTTATGGTCACCTGTAGAGCAGGCTGGTCTTGATGGGCAGCTCGATGTGTTTTAATATTTATAAATAGAGTACAGCATGGAGTTGTTATGGTCACCTGTAGAGCAGGCTGGTCTTGATGGGCAGCTCGATGTGTTTTAATATTTATAAATAGAGTACAGCATGGAGTTGTTATGGTCACCTGTAGAGCAGGCTGGTCTTGATGGGCAGCTCGATGTGTTTTAATATTTATAAATAGAGTACAGCATGGAGTTGTTATGGTCACCTGTAGAGCAGGCTGGTCTTGATGGGCAGCTCGATGTGTTTTAATATTTATAAATAGAGTACAGCATGGAGTTGTTATGGTCACCTGTAGAGCAGGCTGGTCTTGATGGGCAGCTCGATGTGTTTTAATATTTATAAATAGAGTACAGCATGGAGTTGTTATGGTCACCTGTAGAGCAGGCTGGTCTTGATGGGCAGCTCGATGTGTTTTAATATTTATAAATAGAGTACAGCATGGAGTTGTTATGGTCACCTGTAGAGCAGGCTGGTCTTGATGGGCAGCTCGATGTGTTTTAATATTTATAAATAGAGTACAGCATGGAGTTGTTATGGTCACCTGTAGAGCAGGCTGGTCTTGATGGGCAGCTCGATGTGTTTTAATATTTATAAATAGAGTACAGCATGGAGTTGTTATGGTCACCTGTAGAGCAGGCTGGTCTTGATGGGCAGCTCGATGTGTTTTAATATTTATAAATAGAGTACAGCATGGAGTTGTTATGGTCACCTGTAGAGCAGGCTGGTCTTGATGGGCAGCTCGATGTGTTTTAATATTTATAAATAGAGTACAGCATGGAGTTGTTATGGTCACCTGTAGAGCAGGCTGGTCTTGATGGGCAGCTCGATGTGTTTTAATATTTATAAATAGAGTACAGCATGGAGTTGTTATGGTCACCTGTAGAGCAGGCTGGTCTTGATGGGCAGCTCGATGTGTTTTAATATTTATAAATAGAGTACAGCATGGAGTTGTTATGGTCACCTGTAGAGCAGGCTGGTCTTGATGGGCAGCTCGATGTGTTTTAATATTTATAAATAGAGTACAGCATGGAGTTGTTATGGTCACCTGTAGAGCAGGCTGGTCTTGATGGGCAGCTCGATGTGTTTTAATATTTATAAATAGAGTACAGCATGGAGTTGTTATGGTCACCTGTAGAGCAGGCTGGTCTTGATGGGCAGCTCGATGTGTTTTAATATTTATAAATAGAGTACAGCATGGAGTTGTTATGGTCACCTGTAGAGCAGGCTGGTCTTGATGGGCAGCTCGATGTGTTTTAATATTTATAAATAGAGTACAGCATGGAGTTGTTATGGTCACCTGTAGAGCAGGCTGGTCTTGATGGGCAGCTCGATGTGTTTTAATATTTATAAATAGAGTACAGCATGGAGTTGTTATGGTCACCTGTAGAGCAGGCTGGTCTTGATGGGCAGCTCGATGTGTTTTAATATTTATAAATAGAGTACAGCATGGAGTTGTTATGGTCACCTGTAGAGCAGGCTGGTCTTGATGGGCAGCTCGATGTGTTTTAATATTTATAAATAGAGTACAGCATGAAGTTGTTATGGTCACCTGTAGAGCAGGCTGGTCTTGATGGGCAGCTCGATGTGTTTTAATATTTATAAATAGAGTACAGCATGGAGTTGTTATGGTCACCTGTAGAGCAGGCTGGTCTTGATGGGCAGCTCGATGTGTTTTAATATTTATAAATAGAGTACAGCATGGAGTTGTTATGGTCACCTGTAGAGCAGGCTGGTCTTGATGGGCAGCTCGATGTGTTTTAATATTTATAAATAGAGTACAGCATGGAGTTGTTATGGTCACCTGTAGAGCAGGCTGGTCTTGATGGGCAGCTCGATGTGTTTCCCGTCCCTCTTGAGGAAGCCCAGCAGGCACCACTGCAGCAGGCCTTCCATATCCTCTGGAGCACCTCCATTCACACCCTCACCATTTTCCACTGATGGCTGTTCTAATACCAACCGTCATTAGAAATTATACAAAGTGGTGGATCTGATAGCCTGGGACTCATATCTCAAAAGGTATTAGTTTTAATATGGTACATTTTGGAAAGGAAAATGACTTGCATCAAAGACTTGTGCTTTTGAAGAAACGGAGTCCTGATCGCCCTAAATGAAAAAAAATAATCTTTATCAGCTTTTATCTGTGCAGCTTCTCAAGTTTGTCAAGAGACTGACTGATGAAATTATATAAAGTACCAACATAAAAACCCAATTTTTATAATTTTCCTTGGTCTGATTGTTCCAGCTAATCTCCAAAACCGCTTTATCGATTTTAACGGGACTTCCACTGGCAGATAGCTAATATTATAAGGAGTAACTTATGTTATGTTACGTTATAAACAATAACATTAGGGTTCCGTGGGTCACCCATGAAATAAACTTTACGTGGGGCACAGCTAGTATATAAATAATATGAGTATCACCTGTTTGTGGTGTGTCCGGTATATCATCCGTGGGTGTCTTTGTGTCCTGTTGGTGTGTCGGTGTGTTGTCTGCGGGTGGCTGTGTGCGTGGTGTGTGTGCGGGGATGAGCCGCGGCTGGCGGGGCGCGGGGGGGGCTCGCGGGCCCAGGGTTGGCCACTCGTCAAGCTCCGGTTTCAAACTAATCTGCGATTGACAAACACTAAACTCAATAATTACTTTCTAATGTTTCGCTAAGGCTTTATTTTGTATGGATATAATGGTTATGTTTGGAAGATATCAATGGGGCCCATTTATTTCATATTCTAATATGAAAATTATTTATGCAGTTTAAGCCCTGGTAGAGTACTGATGAATATTGAAGTAACCATTAAGAAGAACCGGCAAGAGAAAATATTCTCACAAGTTGATCAAATCAGGATTGGAAATATAAATAGAGCTTGTATAGCAATACCTGTGTTAGTTGCGTGGTGACATCAGTGATGTCTCGACAGACAGGAGGCTTCCCCTTGGGCCTGGTCACCTGGGCTAGCCGCTCGTCCTTGCACAGCTGGTCGCCCACCACATGGAGGGTCTCCAGACACACGCCCCTGCAACCAACAATAGCATATGTATCATACTATACACTATGTTATGTGGACTATGGTAGTTACAATCTTAGGTTTAAAGAATTTATTCTCATAAAAACTAACACTTCACTTACTGACATACAGAAAGAATTCTTAATATTTAGACACTCGAGAGATTATTAGGCTTTTTTTACACCTAAATATTTTCATAACATCTCATAATTCTTTTACAAAGTACTTTCAAATCATCAGAATACCAAAATTATATTGCATTGCAGTATTACACATTTGACCACTGGGTGGGGAGGGTACTACGGTAGGAACTAGTAAAAACATATGATTTCCATAAACAAATATGTGCAGCATACGCAGTTCTAAGCAGCATGTCAGCGCTAGACATAGTGGCCCGGCCCACAATGCCGGCAGCACTGTTGTCATTGGTGCACATGGCTATGATGCTGCCTCTCTGGAACATTGGGAACCCGGCACCAGCCTCGGGGATCACCACGCCTGGTAGATACAGTGGGGCTCCACCATGCACCTGAAAAAATATTTGAAATACTCATTCATCTAAAAACTTTGCTTCATGGATAACTAAACATTTTTTATTGCTATCAAATCCCCAATGTATTTAAGCCAGCCAGTCTACCCTTAGAGCACATCTGGATGACGCACTTGTCATAGCGAGACGACAAATGTACCATCTATATGTGGTAATTAAATGTGTTATTTGTGTGATGTGAAACCAACCTTGGGCAGCACAGGAGTGTGTATAGTGAGCGTGGGCACGAGGTCGGGCACCTTCCAGAGCGCGCACACGGTGGGCACGAGCCCCTGCTCCTGCTCTATGATCATCGGAGCGCCCTCCACTGCGTACACGTTCACCGTCTCCCCACTGTGCAATACCAACTTCATACAAATACATGTCGACTTCACTGACACAATTTCTTTAATCTTCTCTTCAGAAGCCTGCGGGAACTCTTCCTGCACACGCTGTATTAGATGTTTCCTGCGAAAGTATCCTTATTTTACTGCAATATGGACAGAAGTGGGAACACGAAAACGTACACAATTTAAAGCTGTATTACTTCTCCGAATTCTTCAGGGTGTTGTTGGATTTTAATTTGTAGGGTTTAGCAAACATTGTGATTGATGTCTAAATGCTGTTTTCAGTAATTTCCATTAGGTAAATCATGGAAAATTCCCACTTTTTAGGTTTACGCGGTTAGCTCATTTGACAGCTACAATTGCTGTAGGCAAGCAAGGTAAGGTACGTGACGTGAGTGACAGAAATGACCTGAATAATATGACTTTTGACAATGACTTTTTTTCTGCTTTTTTCTTTTATCTGCGTAACATAGATAAAAATCGAACTCAGTCAGTCTTACTCAGGTTTCCTCACGACTTTTTCCTTTGCCGTTGAAAGCACGTGGAGTGAAATTACTGCACTTCCTAAGTTTGAGAAAAACTCATTGGTACAGGCCGCTAGCATTCGCACTTGCGTCGTTTGCATAGCAGGCAACTGCTCAAACCCCACGGCCACCACGGCCACCACGGCTATTATTATTATTATTTCATTGGTTAAATAAAGCAACAAATAACTCAGCATAGCTATCTTCATGAAGTCCAACACGCCTCTCGTCCTCTAGCCTCATCCCTCCTAACGTACCAACTAGCGAGAGTGTAGGTACGAGTACTTATGTAGCGTGTGATTGTGCCTGGTGGTGCAAGGCAGCCAGTCGATCCCCTCGAGGTCGACCAATAAATTATACCAATACTATGCTAATAACTCACCGTTTGGGTGGTTTCTGTTCTTACTCGATTCAACTAATAAATCACTAGGTGCTTTAGATGATGAAACGAATGAAGTAAGTATTTTTTTTATACAAGTTTTTTTTTATATTATTAGCTTTGTTGAAGAAAATAAAATACTTATTAGCTACGTATCTTCCAACATAACCGCAACTAATCTAGATAGGTACCTAAATCCCTACTAGTAAGAAATAGTAGTAGCGTTTACCGATGCGCCTGCTGCAATCACTGCATTGATTGACAAGCAAATAACTGAAGAGTACATGAATAAATTGGTTTGGCTATCATCCAGGAAACATAAAAAAGAAAAAATGAGGCAGAAAATCGCCTTTGCATTCAAACTCCTGCATTGCGGATCTACGGTCCCTTCTATTATATCGAAGCCATATAACATTCCGACACTCCCACTCTGCGCCGTGCCGCTGCTTAGTTATGGGATTACTCTGTGCAGGATTGATGACTGCAGATGAAGTTTAGCTCTTGAGTTTATTTCAATACTGAATACTTGGTGTAAGTAATTTGTCTGACGTATTGGTACATACATAGCTACGCGAGAAGGGCTCCGGTAGGTATTTTGATGCATCCGTGACAACATTGTTGAGTGCTTAGCTAGATACATATCACGTAGGTATGTAGATATTTACTTTCGGGAACAAAAAACCACATGCATGGACTTTTCTATTCAGCAAAATGGTGATTCGTGTGTCAGCAAAAAGGTTCAGTATGACCCTCGTGGCCTGGTCCCGATCCCGGCCACTTGACACACGCTGGCTCGCAGCCGGGACACGCCCGGGGAGCTTTCACACTAAATGGGAACGATGCATTATGCATACACGGCATGTTTTCTGTTCTGCATTATGAGACCTTTTTTTTCGGACAGCATATTTTAGGTACCTAGGTACTTAATGTATACATGTATATAACTACTCTTACATATTCAGTGTCTTAAGATGAGGAAAAGGCAGGTAAATTGAAATCTAAACTACTGGTCTAAAACACTGGTATAAAACGAAATAACTTGGATTCTCAACCAAAATACATCATAACGTATAATGATTCTTTAAAGATAACGCCTTTCAGGGCACGCTGATACAATACGATACATTGTGTATTTGATTATGAATGTTGTCAGGCGTCAACCACTCATGTGGTCAAACCTTCGCAGCTAGTTCAGCAGTACACGGACGGGGTACACACCAGCTTGCTCCTTTGCCTTCTTCTGACTCTACATGAGATTCTAGACATTATGAATTCTTAACCTGAGCCTTCCTTGCCTGTCTGTCAAGAGTAGGTACCTACTTTTATTGTATAGGTAGAGTGTAGGTGCAAACAAGCACGTGGCAGCGCCCTGACCATTGGGTGTCATTTGTTTATTTGTTATTGCATCCGGGTGCCAATTATATATTATTATAATTATTATACTGTCATCCCGCGCGGGGGCGGCGTGGGCATATGTTTACTACGTCGCCATTGTTAGGTACGCACTACTCACGCGTAACTACTCGATGATAAACTGGGTGTCGACCGTGACATTGCTTACCTAAAGTTTATATCCTTCGGACAGCGACGTCTCTTATAGGTACCACATTGCTGGTTGATCCCTCATCGTCTTTACACCATTGCATTCTGTGGAGTCAAGCCACATAGACAAGATATTACTAGCTGTGCTTCGAGGTGTCACCCGCGTAGCCCCTAAGGCCCTTATTTTATGAAAATATTTAAATAATATACCTTACGTCCTTGGACAGACAGAGACAACTAAAATGTTTTTTTATACATTCTGCATTAAAAACAGACACTTCAATTTTATTTATCTGTATAGATTTATGTAAATATATTATTAACCTATAATATAGTTCAATGCCACTAAGTAGGGTACAAAACTTCTACACTCTACACCCGAACAGATTAGGTAGGATTGTCAGGTTTAAAATCACATAAGCTATAGCTAGGTGTTTATTTCCTAAAAAAATATGTATCAATGTAAAGTACTTATATAAACCTATTAATTATGAATCGAATGATAAAATATGATGAATATAATAATGAATAGCTAATGGAGTGGTGTGGACACAAGTGTAGGAAGAGCCATCCACGTGCTCGGCCACCTGACCGACGAACACTAATTACTCATTTATAATTATAAAACTTTATCAGAGAGTGATATGAATGTCTGTGTTATTTAAATAGTACAAACTGAAGTAGGTACCTCGCCGCGCACTTTTTGATGCATCTTCACACTATATTGCTGTAATCAACGTGATCAACTGAGACATTAATTATATACATTGCATCACTACACGTGGAAGGAGCAACTTAATTTTTGGCAATGGCGTTGAACCAAGAAATTAAAAAAACTAATGTTTTTAAATACTACAAAAAATTCAATTTCATCAATGCACATTTTTGTACACCATAATAGAAAAGTATTATGTTGATACTGAAGATAGCAGGTAAATATATTGCATCACGAGGAAGGCGCAACATATTTTTTTTGCAATGGTGTGTGTAACCATTAAATGAAAGAAATACCGCTAGGTGAGCGCGCAGTAGGCGATAGCGGGTGGTGGTGTGGAGGCGAGGTCGGCACCCCTGGGCACATCCGGCTCGCCCTCGTCTGGCCGCACCTGTTGCCCTCACTGATCACCACACGTGACCCGCACCTTGGGGTTGCACCATACGTGGTACACCGGTGGAATAACCCGCAATACTTGTTTATAACTACTCCAACAGTTTTACCCTCGCACTGGGAAGGCGAGAAAGGAATAAATCATTAACTGTATTAAATTTTAAATTAAATAGCAATTCTAGCAAAGAACAGAAAAAAAAATTCAATACAAACATGCCTTCAGCTCATGTGAACTGCCCCACAGAGACACTTGGACCACAGGACGCACGTGGTGTATTTAAGACGGACCTACGTTTACTTTTCGTGTCTTAGAACATCATACACGCTAAATTAATACAAATAAAAGACGATTTTACCTATTCTATGCTATCTGCTTTCGCAGTAGGTAAAGTAGGTTTTAAGTTCAACTGCCTCCCTACTCAGACATGCTTAATCTTGTTTGTAATATAATAAAAAGTATTTTTTTCATTGTAGACCCAATTATGCACCCTTGTGGTCACAGAATCTACGAGAACTGGTGTTTACTAACACGCAAAGTCACGCACATCCCTTGTATATACAGGCATGGCGTGTGGCCAGTGTACCAGTGAGCTAAGTGCAATGTTTGGAGAACATCCGCTCTCACGCGCAACAATGCAGTGTCAGGATCAAGATCTCACGAGTCGCGCCGCGCCGTTGCGGTGTGCGAACACAACACACGCATTGCGCACGCACGTATGCACTACGTCATATAAAAAAAATATCTAAACTAATTAATATTAATATAAATTTAATATTAGTCTTCAACTTTTGAAGAACATCACGATAGCAGGCAATACTCAATTAGATTACTTGAAAGCTTGAACGTCATTAATCAATGCTAATGGTAGTAAACTTACCTATTCCATCTGTGCTCTTCTGTTAGGATATAGCCTCGATCAGGTTGCTCTGTTTATGAATACGAAGTTTCAGTGGATGGCCCTCTCCCTAATATTCTGAAAGTTGCAGCTAGTACCTAACTATGCTACTCGGCACTATCTAAATAAACTGGCTTGTAATGATGATTTTTGATAATAATATTTTTTGCAGATATACTTGTATAAATTAGCAGTCGTTGCAATGCTTAATTTCTTGAAACCAGTCACGTAATTCTGACTATGCTTATTTATATAATAATTAACGTTTCCGCAGACAAAGTTAGTAAAGGCAGTCTTTCTTACATTATCTACATAATATGATTTTTTTATTTACCGAAACTTTACTCAATAAGTAAGTACATACCAATTTCAGAGTGTCATCATATTTTGTAGATACGTAAGCAAAGTCACACATAGTTTATCCTACGTTTAAATAGTTAAGAAAGACTTAAAATTTGAGTGATGTTTCATTACTGGACTATTATTTACTCAAAATAAATTAAGCAAAACTAAACAGAAGATTCATGTCGAATACTTGTAAACTATCAACCAAATACTACTAAGTATACAAACTATCAACAACTGCATCGCAGCGAACTACTCGCTTGAACTAACTATTCAAGTCAAACCATTTGAAGCCGAGTCAGTTGAGCCAGTCAGTCAGTCGTCCATCGGCAGCCATATCGCACGGTGCCTGTGCTCGCGTTACAAGCCACACTTTAATTTGACGTTCGTGCAGTGAGTGAGAGTGGTCACTGTGTTGGAAACACTGGATATTGCAGTTATGCTCTGTGCCTTTCAGTAATCTACGATTATAATTCGGGTGAGTGTTGAACGTGTTAATTTTAAACCGTGGTGTTTTTGAGGGTTGATTTGGAAGTTTGTTTTCAGTTGCGACTTAAATTGTTTGTAACTTGCGGTTTATTTAAACTAGATGTTGTATTAACCGCAATTTAAAAGAAAAACAATTCATTATTTAGTTATCGTATTGGTTTTGGCATAATTCAATATATATATTTATTTTTTCGATGTAAAGACGTAGGTAGGTATCCTACGTTTTGTAAATATTTTATTACTAGCCAAATACCCACTTGTATGCTACCAATATTTATAAAAACTACTCTATATATTTTGGAATAATTTCCTATGTTCCTAAAATATTAAAATTTTGTGGAATAACATTGAAATTGCACAACAAAATAATTCACTTCCTTCAAACGAAGTAAATAGTTGAATAGGCAGTTTTTACTCACCAATAAATTACGCTAATTACAGAGATATGTAAGTAACCTCATTATCTGATGAATAATCAAGCTGTGCAATGTGACAAATATTATTGTAAGGTTCGTTGTACCATTTCGCCGGCAAATGATAACAATACGTAATCTCTGTAAGTACCAGGGCGACAGGTATTACAGAAGATCAATCACTTTCTGGAAGGCTATTGTTCTGACACTCGTTAACAGCTTATTTGAATAGCTCTCTTTATGATGCTGTTTACCTGGTATATTACCTTGTACGGAAATTAGTAAGACCTTGTACCTAATGAAATCTCACATGGTGTATGTAGCCACAATCAGATACGACAAATGATTCCTCAAGGAGTTACGGAAACCTTACTTATTTCTTAAACATAACACACTATAATTATAACAAAATTATTGCTGAGTACGACTGCTATGCTCGACTATAAGTAAGGTGGAGGTTCTATCTCGGGATAGAACCTTCAACCTTCTTGCTTGGGCAAGGAGTTCTAACTTAGAATTTTAACATTTGTGGCTATTTCTGTTGAAAATGCTACATATCATCCAAGTATACGTGCCGTCACAAGCTATGAGCGGTCAGCGAAAATAATGAGGATAACTGCGCAAGTTTCTTTCGCGACGCGCCATACAGATAGACAGACTGACGTATAGAATTACTACTTACTACGGTCAGCGCTCATAACTGGTGACGGGACCTGTACAAAAAATTCCTTCATCCAACGGCCAGTTGAACTATAATGTCATTTAATTAGAATTTGTGGGCTGAATTTATTCACAATATGTACCAATAGATCTAGCCGACGCACTTGCACTTCCACTTGAGGTTCTACTCCAGACTCCACTTGTAATTACAGCTCCTCCCAACGACCCGTGATGAATGAAGAGTTATAAAAAAGGTTGTTTTGACAAATACATTTTTATTTCACTGACGAGATTTACGAGTAGGCACTTAAAACTTTGCAAAAGGTTTCGCCCGCGATGTAAAATCAGCTTCGCCGCTACAAAAACCTGAACATTAAACTTTAAAACAAACAATATTGCTTAGTAGGAAAACCCTCCTAAGAATATTATTTGGTCTGAGGATAAACTCTAGACGAATAATCTTTTGAATAAACATTATAATTGCCTACAGGTATCGTTTTCATAATGTTTTATTAATTCACTAGTAAACGAATTTCAGATAAGGTATTTTTTTAACTTGATTGTTTTTTTGTTTGTTTGTTTGCATTGAATAGGCTCCGAAACTACTTGACCGATCTTGAAAATTCTTTCAGCAATGTATAGCTACATCATCAGCGACTAACATAGGTTATATTTTATCCCCATACTCCCACGGGAACGGGAACTACGTTGAAACCGCGTGACGTCCGCTAGTATATGTATAAGGCTGCTGTTTCGTTCATTAAAAGAATACTCGTTTTGTTTTTTGAACTTCAAGGAGGTACAAGAAAGTAATAAATAACAGTAATTCACATTAATTTTATACATTCATTAACATACTAGTAAATGAATTTCATATAAGGTACAATTGTTTACTCCTGTAGATATTAGGCTGTTTCCTTCAAACCATGAATTATTTTTGGTATTTAAGGAGTTACAAGAAAGTAACAAATGACAGTAATTAACATAATTACCGGAGCCAAGGGCGGCGTGGTGTAATATTTAGCGACGTGAAGTGCACCGCGGTCATTGCGGCCGTATCAATGGCCATATCGGGGGTACTCGCGGCCCGCAAGGAATGTCATTACGATGCTATTTCATAATTACTTCATTACATTAATTAGTTCGAATTAGTACAAGTTATTCTTGTAGTGGTGAATTTGGAAGGTATTCTAGCATTGTTATTTGAATGCAGCTCTACAGAATAGCCAGTATGAATCAGGTTGTCTTTATATGAGACTAGCGACCCGCCATCACTTCACTTCGTTCGGGTAACAATTTTTAGACTTAAATAGTCTGAAACGTCTGTATGGATTTGAGAAATTAAATTAAATTACGGTAACTGGATTGTATTCTTTTGGAATAAGTAATTACTCTTTAAGTGTTTCAAACACCCTTACTTAGCATTCATTAACTTAACGAATAAGAAAAACATATTAACAAATACTTATACTGGGATACAGTAGGGTGGAGATGACGTACATTCCTCGACATGACGGTACATGCAGTGTACCTATATTTCAAACATAATTATTACCATATTGGAATGTAGTTAAGATTCATGTTAAAGTTGGACATAAATAGAGAATCCTAAGATGGCGGCACATTTACGACATGCATTTTAGATGTCCGTGCGACGATACATCACGCGGAGAATTCTCGAAGACGCGTTAACGACCACCATTTCAGAATTGTCGGATTACCTCCACACGCCTGCGCCGGAACATACCAACACTTGACTTGAATCATTATAATATCAACACAAATTATACTGAACTGGCAGACTTGCAAAACTGTTCTTGCAATTTAATGTAAAACATTTGCTGGAAAGATCGCCCAAGAGCCAAGGTGGAATGTGGTGGTAGCCGAAGATCGAATCCCAGCGAGGCCTGTACCAATGAGTTTTTCTAAAAAACGTATGTACAGTAATTGCACACCATGCGTTTTACGGTGAAGGAACTCATTGTGAGGAAACCTGCATATGCCTGAGAAGTAATTCAAAGACGTATGTATAGTGCCTGAGACGGCGTAGGACTCATCTTTCACGTTGGCACTTAATCATCTTCGGTGAAAAGTGGGTGTTGTTATTACAACACCTCTACCTACCCTACAACACCTCTGGCTACCCCTTCGTAGAATACAGGCGTGAGCATATGTACGTATATAGATCGCCCAATAAATTGAGACAAAATTGAGCTGATTAAGATTTGAGTGTTGTTTGGCTGCCAATTTTATCGGCGTGACCGGTTCACGAAATTATTAATATGATTGTGATTAGTCAGTAATCGAGTAATAAGTAATAAGGCTGCAGGAAGCTGGAGGTATTTAAATTAATTCGGAGTGCGGTCGACCTCGGTGTTTTTATTGCATCGTACCCTGGACTGGCGGATGTAGCCTCTGCGCAATTCTGTAAGCCTGGTACTAAGTGCAAAAACGCCATTGTTACAAAACTGTTGTCATTGTTACAATTAGTCGGCTATACCCTATGTGGACAACACGGCGTCATTAGGTTTGTTAAAAACTGCATTGCATGGACCAAGGCACCGATTAGAATTAGTATTATTAGGACCAATGAGTTCTTTAAAAGTGTAGCAGCGTTTCTCCACTCGCTCATAGATGGCGCTACTCGCTAACAAATGCGATGTTTAGATACAAATACACGAGAATCTAAATCGCGCCAGAAGAGTTTTCAAGCGCATTGCAGTATATATACAAGTTTCCAACTAGAACAGTTGGAGCCGCGGTTCCCCAGGCATAACACCCGCCTGGCTGGAAGATCTTCCCTTTGCTGGGGATGAGCATGATCACTCGCTCTCCCCACAGTGGTGACCCCGACGTGATGACTTAAGTGCAGTGATGTCATAACCAAAGCTATGTGGCGAACGAACCTGCCCATGTCTGTGAAGAAATTCAAAGATTATGCCAGAAACGGTGATGGACTCCCATCTGTCTACGTTGACACTTAATCATCTTCGGTGGAACGTTGGTATTACAATCCCTCTGACATACCCTTCGGAGTTATTAGGGAATTGTTATTTATTTTCGCACCATATTGTATAAACCTTTCAGCGACGAAGACAATGGCATCGATCAGCATGAGGCGTCAGGCCCCTGGAGGCTATCCTAGAGTTTATTTGTATAGGTGTGTATTCAAGTTTACAGTTATTTCTATCCAACTAAGTACACGATTAATATTGAAGCTTGACTTATAGTTTGAAACTAAAACAACAAGTTGCCAGCGATCAATATTGAGTACCGATTGATCGATATCTCTAAATATCGACGCGTCGGTCCGTAATTAAATGAACTTGTTGTTAGTCGTATCTTTAAATTGGCACTCGAGTACTTACAGCTTTTTGTAACAACACTTACAACTGGACTAAACAATAGCTAAAAATTGGTTCGTGTCCATTTATCAAATGTAACACTTGTTGATGATGTATTGACATTACGATCGCGCCTTGACTCCTACCGCGATAATAAAACCTTAAACGTATACATATTTATCGTTTAAAATTCTCATTTTTATACTTTAAGTAAATTGTATGTATTGTATCCTTGATTATTATTTAATTAAATTATTTGATTGTTACGATCGCCGAAGCATATCTGATGATATGCTAACCCTTTGCAAGAAACCCCATCTAAATCTTTCAACTCCTTGTAGTCATCAATTCGATTTCTCGAATGTTGCCATAATAACATTCGAGAATTCGAGTCCAGAAACAATTTCTCTCCTTGAATCATCGGTAAAAATTAAATAGCGTTTCCACATCAAAAATTATAGTTTTAGGATTAAAGGAGGTTAGGATTGGGATTAAAATCTAAGTAACCATGAGCTTAAAAACCCTTACGAGGTCCATGGGCCGCGAGCCACGTGCTGGGTGCCATAATGCGTGGCAGGTATGTCCCCGGCCGCCCACGGGTGCCCACGCGCACATCAACCGACCAGTTTTTACTACGATGCCACTTGACCACGCCAAGCACCTGTTATTACTAATTATTGAGATGTTTTGTCGATGACAGATGTTGCAATCAGGATTGAAGAGGACACAGGGCTTGATTTAGAAACAAAAGTGCTTTGTATTCCGTCGACTGAAGTAAATACACAACGTAAAGTCTTTCAATAAGCAATTTATGAGCTACTTTTAACACCAGTAACCCCTACAGGAAAATTGCTGAAAAGTTTTAGATGGTTATTGAGTGCCTTTTGAGAAGGTTAGTTGTCGAACCGATGGCAAGTTCCCTAACGTTCATAGGTGCTTTATCAGGCCCTTTACTGAATAAATCGTTTTCGTTTAAAGGAAACTGGGAGCCAACAACAACGTTTAAGCAGAGCGTATTAAGAACTTTTTAGGTTTGACGTTTAATGTTACGGTACCATAATTAAACGTCAAAGCTCAGAAGTTCTTAATACGCTCTGCTTAAACCGATGAAGGTAGGCCTCCTGAACGATGCTTTGTTTGCATTGTTTATTAAATGGTTGATTGAAACAATCTTCGATTTGAAAAATGTGTGATTACAACTTACTTCAAAATTGTTTACATAAGTAATGTTTGGTCACGCTTCGTATTTGTTGAATACAATAATGGATGTCCGCGTGCTCAGAGTAATGATTGCTTTAGAGTACGCACTTCCGGCCAGTATTGGTGCTGTCAAGCGTTTTCACTAATTTCGTCCATAAGCGGCCATCGGTGTGATTATGACATAACCTGGCATTGGGTGGCGACCTCCATTACGGCCTTCAGGTAATGATGCAGTCACATGCTCCGCGCTGCGATGACAATGCATGTTTAAACTCATTAGGTATCAGAGTATCAACAGCACTCTGACAACTCGCAGACTCGATGATACTTACAACTGAGGATGATTTTGAACTCTTATGTCGGATTCCAACGAAACGAGCTCTGTACATTTATGTTTGTTTAAAAATTTACTTGGTTTACTATCGTTATCATTGAAACTGTAAGCAAATTGCTGAATTAAATACTGGTTTCTTAATTTTTTCTCTGCGAAGCTCTTTCTTATGAAAATTTTGAACTTACAATTTTGCGGCCTACGCAACTTACGATCACAGTTTTTACTTATAAAATCAACCTTGCAAATAGCAAAACTCTAAATCTGCTTATTTGATAGCATTCATTTGTCAAGACATTTCAAAGAAAGAACACTTGAGTTTGAAATATGACTAAACAGAATTAGAATGTCGAAAAAGTTTAACTACCAGTGTGTGAGATGCATAAAATCAACTTGATTCACTAACCCGCCGCGCCGAGCGTGCGCCCGCGCCGCCGGAAATCGTATACCACACTGTGGTTCCGCGCATTCTAACAACATCCTCTTGGTTTGGACACACTTCATAAAAATAAGTGACTGCTCGAATGTTTACACCATTTACTGGCTGGTTTATTAACAGATGGAAATAAAACGATTTTTAATAAAGAAGGTGGAATATACATTCGGACATTCTTAGATGTCTCTTATCTGGTAAAGACCAAGTGTCAGCGACTGAAATATTTCCGTTACAAGTTCACTTTCACGTTGTTCTATCCCATTATCCCTAATAAATAAAGAACTTATTCTAAAATACATACACCATTCGCGATAAACTTAAAATTTCTGCAAACGATTCACAAATGCCATAATTTAACGGTACCACCATAGGATTCGATAGCATCTACGTAGAGCCTAGTGCGAGTTTTCTTAAAATTGCCGTCATAAGTGATCGCGTCCACGTAAACGCAGATTTGTATGGGCTCACAATAATGTCATCTTTAGGCCGACAGAGGCGCTGTTCCGATCCTATACAAATCTGTAACATCACGGTGCCCTGGTAAAGTAACGGCAGTAGCCGACAATAGGAGCGTGTATAGTGGTGCGTGGGCGCACGTGGGTGGCCCAACTAGACATTCAGTATTATCTGCGATGTTACGAGACCGCGCACTGATTAATGGATGCTTACATTGCAACTTGCAATCACTTTTTATTGCATTTGTTTTCATAATCACACACATTTGTGGCTACATTTGTTTATAGAGGTAATTTCGCTTCTAATTTCGCTCATTTGAGCAAGATGGGTAATATCAGGTACATTTGTTCATAGAGGCGCGTAGATTCAAATGAACTTTTTAACATCATGGGGACATTCCATATATCAATGATGTGGGGTTACCACAAGCAACACCAAAGTTTGAACTTCTCAGTAAAAGCAACCTTCCGAACCTGGCGGTAGCATAGTATAGTCCTGTGTAATTGTGGCATTCTGACGATTTGAAAGTACTTTGTATAAAGTCTAATCGAATAAAGATATTTATGGTTTTGAGTTTGAGTTTGAAAATAGTTTTGTAAATGACTGCTGCCTAAACTCTGTCTCGCGGATGTGATGTATTATAATCAAATAACATTATTACTTCCTGTTATTCCTGCAAATAAATGATAACCATCCATTATACATAAGCAAATGTACAACTTGGACCTGAGAGTAGATAATAACATACCTACCGTTGGTACAAAGTTGGTAAGTGCATTCAATACTGAGAATAAGAAAAGTCAGTGATCAGGTACACATACGGTATGCAGCGCACAGACAGACACACAAACACACAATTCCATTAACCGGTGGCGAGCAGTAAAACTTGGGCCTAAATATAACCGCCGCTATAAATGAACGTCTCCCACCAAACTATGGCGCGCCGAGATGTATCGACCGTTAAGGCATTTTATGTTGTGCCTGTGGTCTACACTCCACACTTGTAGGATACCATATCACTGAACAAGGACTTTTTGTGGGAATTCAAGTAGTATCATTTTCATTTGCTAAAGGATTTTAGACAGTTTTTAATTATACGTGAACTCCACACTGGTACTGTAATGTCCCTGGTTAAACTTTACTAACTTATGCTACCCTAGTACCTAGTCAGGCCTCATCGAGTGCTAATCATTCTTGGCTTCATGTCTCCGCCATTTATCAATTTCTATCTGAAAATGCATTGATCCGACTTACGGGGTATGTAGAGAAGAAAGCGACATTCCACTCTATACTTAAATGCCATTTTCCCTTGATCTATATTCAGTCTTTGCATTGATGCTTGTTGTTGTTGAGCATTCTTCACGTCGCCAACTTGATTGTGGGATCCATTTCACCCAGTAGTTTGTAACAGGTTCATCTCAGGTTCTTATAGATGATTATGGCAATTTCCCAGATTTTTTTTAATATATATTTGGATTCCTTGTACTGTGAGAGCTCGAGTGCTACGTTAGCGATACAAGTAAAATTCCAAATCTGTATCAATAATGTGTAGTGTTGTCATAACAGGAGCTTTACGGTGAAGCAAAACATGATGAGGAAAGAAATTTAAACAAATGTGTAGAAGGCGACGGGTTCACCATTTGTCACGTTGATACCTCTGCCTACTCAGGTACCCTTTTGGGAAAGCGTTATAAATTAATTTTATTTATTTTGGTTTCATAAGGCTACGCTATTCAATGTTTAGATCCGTGTAGTAGGTAGTTGATTGTTAGGCAAGTCGCGTGGTGGCGAGTAGGTGGGCTCGTTACTCCGTGATCTAGTTACGTGAAGTGAGATGAATACAAAGCATCGCGTTGATGGCCCGGGGTCAGCCTCCGCGACCCACGCCTTTACCCATTACACTGCGCCGATGCGGGCTTGGGATTTGTCAAATAGCCTCTTACCACAGCGTGTACATGTCTAACACTTGGTTTGAACTTTGCTTAGTAATCTTTGGCTATCTCAGGAGCGACTCCATGAGGGGTTGGAAGATTATGGTATAGGTATGAGACTTCTTGGCCTAGTTACGTACTTGACATTTCTCGAATACCATTTAGCAGTTTTAAACCACATCAAGGGGTTTCAAATCATAGTAAAGGAGCCTTATATAAAAAGCGCAAAATGTGTTAAGTATCTTAGTAATACTCAATTTGTATACAATTAGATGTAGTGGATTCATGAAGTGTACTGAAGTCATGAATATCTCAATTCAGTTCGCACTTTCCCTTGTGATACCAGAGATAGTACACGTGACTAATTAATTAAGCTTTCTCGTGACGTAATCATTATTTAGCAATTACATTTGTATGCCACACACACCACATGCATTGTGGTATGAGTGAGGGCATATTCATTTTAATTACTTTATTACAGCTATGACAAAAGGTAACGAATAGTGAATGTGTAAAATGGTGTAAAGTGCTATACTAACTTAATTTAGTTCCATCATCGGTGATCATTATACCGATAACATATTAGGAACTAAGAGTGATACAACTTGTTTATTAAGTCAATTCAAAGTTAAATGTATGAAGTAGAAAAATTGGAAGTTACATATTTTTTGAAATATATTAATGAAAGTTACAGTTATGGTAATATAATGTTGTTGGAAATCAGAATGATAAATAGCTAAACCTTGGGCCTAGCCATGAGCTCTTATTTCAATGATATTGCAGGTGTGTGACAGGAACAGATGTATACACGTCAAATACATCTGTCTCTTAGTAAGAGTAAAACTATCATGCCAATAAGAGCTCATAGTAAGGCCCCAGGTCCTTCTTATATCCGTAATATTTATTTAAGAAGGCACCCCACTTTCTTGGTTTAAACATAAAATTAAGAATAGCTTCCATTCTCTTCGAGGCTGTCATCGCTAGGTGTCTCATTAATTAGTAGAAAGTGAACAGAGCAATCACTTATATTACTGCCATTATGTAATTAACCAGATTAACATTCCGGCTTCATTCTTGTACTGGTCAATCCTCGCTGAGTTGCACAAAAACTCAACAAAGTTTTATGAACAATTGCAATCTGAAGAATGTAATCTGAACCCAAATAAATACATATGGAGCAATCAAATATTTAGAAGAGTTCATTTTTGACTTTCATATTAGTGCATTCCCCGTTAGATCTAATCTAAGTAACTTATTTACAATTTCAGATGTGATTGATCTTATCATTGATTGTTCCTTCTAATATTGAATACATTAACATAGCTTCTAGTCTTAAATGTAACGTTCAATGAGTGTTCCAAGTGTCAAATTGTTTAAACTCTAAATTTAGAATACTAGCTGTTTCCCGTCGTTGTACCTGCGTCGACTGAATTTCTTAGATTTTGCAAACAGGGCTTAATTTCAGAATCTTTAATTTAAACGATATTGACGTGGTTGTATATTTTCATTATTAGTACTGACTAGCAGTCTTCCAAAAAAAATAAAACGCTTTTTAATAAAAGTTAAAATTGTAATTTTCCTAAGTGAGTATATGACTTTCCCTTTTATTGTGGATTTTGCATATTATTACTGTAATGAAGTGCTGCGTAATGAAAGCGATCGTAATGTTTTGATAACAACATTCTGTCGCTCGTTAGCGCAAATGTACCAACTTTCATATGGACCATTTTATTGTATGTATTAGTGAACTGGTCTTCCAAGGTATTTTGCGGATTAAGTATTTTAATCGATTGATGTTTTTACTAAAGCATTATGAAAAATGAAAATGATTTTTCAGGTTAGGCCCTGGTAAGGCACTTATGAATGTCGAGGAATTTACCACCGGTTCGGAAACAAACGATCGGAAGATTGTCACAAGTGATCACGGCATACACTAATGCAGATTACAAAAAATGTGTTGTTTTCACATAACATTATTTATATCCAAGAACATTGCCTGTTAGCACTTTATTTTCTATATTAGTAGGTAAATTGATCTAGATGTATCAAGCAACAAAATACAAAATCTGTAGTCCTTGGGGTCTTTTAAAATCATACTTCGCTTCTCGGAGCCAATTAGCTTTCCGATTTTGCATTTTAATTGGCTTTATAACAAAATGTGTTGCTACTATTAGTCCATTCAAAACTGGATCTAAAATGCAGTGAAAAAGTGATGCAGGTACAAGGGTCGCATAACATTGGCAGTGGTCAAGTTCAACGAGTACGTGGTGAGACAACGGTATTGTTATAACTACCGTATTGTATGTATTCCTTGCAGTGCGTGGTCCCCTGGTAGTGTGCACGCTCGCTGCACAAAAAGGCACCGGCGCGGCGGACCGGTCCGGGCGGATGTATAAGGCGCGCCGCGTCGCCGTGGCCCGTGTCAATATAAAACACTGGAAATGACATTATATTATATCATATTTCAGCACATATTGCATCGAGCGGGAATATACCTACATGGTCGTAGGACTTGAAATGATGTACAATCCATACAATATTTCTAAAAGTCTATCAATTCCTGAAAACTGCTTTGCTAATAGCTACATTTAACTTCGCTTGTAAATCTGGTAAACTGATATCAGTCACTGACCACAGTAGGCAGTAAGCAATAAAATCCGAGTAATTGCCAGCTTAAAGAACCTCCGTTTCTTTAAGTAATCTAATTTGTTTCAGTCTCATACTGAACATATTCAGTTCAGTCGCAACAACGTATGCATTTTTTTAACCTTATTTTAAGAGAGGAATCGAAATACTGAACTACAATACGGTATTGCAGTTTGTACGTTTGTTACAGCATCAAAATCATCACCGGATGTAGCGGCTACTTGTCGAACCACTGCACCTTAATGTCAATGTGGGTAGAGGATGATGTCAATGTCAATAGGGCGGCGGTAAGGGATGTCAAATAAACCGACCGATGTCAATGAATGCTTTTAATGCACTGAAATATAATTACTATACTAACTTAGAATGTAGGTCGCACATGTAAGCGCTTGCAATTATGAAATGTTGTGTGTGCAGTTTTATAATACAATACAAAATGTACGGCTTTGCCTGTACATACTGCCACTCGAAAAGAAGCAAATAAAAAATGTAAATAATGTAGTATGCAAATGATAAGATTGTATAAAATGTCATTAAATTTAAAATAGTAAAATGTAAAACACATAAAAATTCTATAATATATCAATAGTAAACTGAAAAAGGGTACTATAACTAAAACGAGAGTTATACGCTAAAGTTGTTGTCAAAAGACACTGTTCGCTTCATTTTTGGCGATGCGACATCGTCCAAGCTTGTATTGCACTGCACTGTTTTCACTTCACTACACTTGTCACTAATCTCCCGGCTGCAAGTGGCCACGCTAGCGGCTGAGGTCATCTCGAAGGATTCCTGCTGCCGTTGCCGCTGGGACTCTCTACCACTTGGATACTGCTGGCATCTGCCTCTGATCCATTTGTATATTATGTAGATGAATACAGTTCCAATCAGTGTGGTGAGTAATGTGTATATTACGATATAATTACTGTTCAGTTCCATAGAGCTTATTTCTACGGGGAATTCTGTATGTTCCTTTAATGTGTCAATTCGCTGTTGTATTTCACGATACAGCTGTTCATGGTTTTCGGTAGTGAGGTTTAAAGGTTGTAGAGCAGATGTGTCAATTATATTATTTATGGGCGAGATGATTGGTTGGTCAATCTGTATGTCAAGAACCATTTCGCTTACGAAGTTTTGTCGAGCATGAACTGTGAATGTTTCACCCTTTAAGATGCAACCGTGGGCTAGACTGATAATCCCACTTGCATGTAAGCGTTTAGTGGTAACGCCACTTGAGCATAAAATGCGGATCGAGCATTCCTGGCAACACGAGAAAAGCCAAGAATCACCTGTTTGCAACTTGAGCCATTTGTCGGCGCACTCGTTGACACTTGATCTGCAGTATGTGTGGTCGTCATTGTTTACAATTAGTTTTATGTCACAAATTGATTGTTGAATATTAATTTTATAAATTGGATGATTCATTATGCATAGGTATTTTCCATTTGTATGTTTGATGCAATTGTCAATGTCAGCTTCTGATAATGGTACTACCAGATCTTTCTTGAGATTAAATGCTATATAATCTGTTTCTGTAGATACATAAAGAGCTTTTTGCGTAGATTTATCTAGCTTGTGTGGTATGGTGATGATCTTGTGAAGTTCAAACACATTGCGTCGTGCAAGGGGTATCTTAACTTCTATAATCAAAAACCTTGTAGTCACTCTGGCCTGTACACGTAGCAACTCATAAAGATCACGTATATAAGTAGTCGGTACTTGAAGATCTTCTGGTAAGTGACTTGAAATAATGTTCAGTTGTTCTTGCAATTGGTTGGGGGAAAGTAAATGAACATCAATATGTCCTTGATAGATATCTGTCACTGTGTCAATTAACGTTTCTTGAATCCTGCGTAAGTTCCCAACTATAACGTTTGCTGATAGCGCAGTAGCCAAGAAGTAAAATGTTTCGATTGCTTGCAGAGCAGATTCTTTCACGTCTTCCATCTGTGATGAGACATTTTGAAGATGCTGATTGATAATGTTGAACTGCTTGTTCATCACGATCTCGTTGCGCTTAAGAATATTGTTTTGAGCTTCTATTACTGAAGTTTGGTTCTTGAATAAGTTCAAGAGATGGTTTTCTCGTTTGGAAATGCTGTCAATATCTTTTTCATACTTCTGTGCAAAGTTGTCATCTAGAACTCCAAACAAGTAGTTGGCCACGGTGCCAACCCCATTGATCAGTCCACGCTTCTTTCGCTGAGACGCGACAAGAGTGTGGTTGTTTGTCAATATGTTATTGTAGTGGTCTAGCTCATTAAGTTCATGTTCCAATTGATGTGCAACAGTATTGTAAATTGGTATCTTTTGATTTAAGTTGCCTAAATGTTTGACGTAGCTGTTTATATACTGAATGCTTTGCCAATAAGATGTCATATTGTAATATATGATCAATTTCCACTGTTCCTGTATCAATTGTAAGTCTCCCAGTTTGTCAAAGTAGAGAGAGTTGTTGTTGTTCAGTTGTGTAATGTTGTATCCTTGCTGTACACTACTTGCTATAACACTCGGTGCAATGCACGTCAGACACAAAAGCAAAGCGGTTGTCAGAAAGTTTATCCTTTTCACCTTTGTTCTCGTTCTTTTCTGAGTGACGGCAGGCTGCTGTTTGTCATTGTTGTCATAACTGGCTGTCTTCTCCGTGTGTATCGGTAAGTTGACCAGTTTGATGATAGGTCGTTTCACCACACCTCCCTTTGTCTTCAAGGAGACGACGCGTACCTGACCATCCTTTCCTGGATGTGTTTCGGTAACTCGTCCGAGAGCCCACTTTGATGGAGGCATGTTGTCTTCTTTTATCAAGACTATGTCATTTAGTTGCAAGTTTGGCTGAACGCGATGCCATTTACTGCGGATTTGTAGATGGTGAAGATAATCGCTTGACCATTTCTTCCAGAACTGTTGATGCATGCGTTCAATCAGTTGCCATTTAGTCTTGATGTTGTGTATGTCAGTGTCAGGTGATGTCAGTGGTGAAGATAATACAGGCCCACCTATCAAGAAGTGGCCTGGAGTTAAATAATCATCTTCAGGATTTTCTGTCATTGCGTACATGGGTCTTGAATTTAGACATGCTTCGATTTGTGTCAATAATGTAGTGAACTCTTCAAATGTCAATTTCTGTTCACCCAGGACTCGCTTGAGATGGTGCTTCATGCTTTTGACAGCCGCTTCCCATAAGCCTCCTGCACTGGGCCAGGCGGGTGAGTTGAAGTGCCATGCGATCCCCATTTTTGCAATGTCATCTAGAAATGGAGTGTTGATCATACTCAAAGCTTCCTTGTATTCATTCTTCAGCACGCGGGATGCACCAATGAAGTTAGTGCCGTTGTCACTGTATACGTGCTGAGGAATACCTCTTCTGCCACACATTCGTTTGAACGCAGCTAGGAAAGCTGCGGAGCTCAAATCTGATACAAGTTCTAAGTGTATCGCTTTCGTGGCAAAACATACAAATACTGCAATGTAGCCTTTTGTCGTCTTCACGCCTCTGCCTTTGTTTGCTTTTACCTCCACTTGTCCTGTGAAGTCCACTCCAGTGTGTGAGAATGGTCGTGAAGGTGTCACCCTAGATCCCGGTAAATTAGCCATCAGTTGGTTTCTGTTCTGACGACCAAATCGACTGCATTTAACACAACGTCGAATGAGCTTCTTAACCGTTGCGTTTCCACTGATGATCCAGTATCTTTGCCTGAGATACATCGTGGTAAGTCCAGGACCTCCGTGAAGTGTTGTTTTGTGAGCCTGATCGACAACGCAGCAGACTGTGCAACACGAGGGTTGACACCTGCGCAGTTGAGTGCTCACTCGCTGTGGTGGGAAGGGCCTATGTGGCTCAAAGATGACATACGAGCAACCAAAATCAAAATTGACATCCCAGATATTGACAAGAAAAAACAACCACAAGCATATTATGTAACAGAGGTAACTAATTATGCTGATGTAGAAGAACTATTAAACAAATATAGTTCAATCACCCGCGCGGCACGCGTCATGAGCTGGGTGTCTCGTTTCATAACAAACGCGCGACACAAAGTTGCAATACGATGCGCCGCAGCTGACCAACAGGGATCGACAGTTTCCCACTTCAAGAATGACACATAGACCTCTACAGTACAACAAACATTTGACATCGCAAGAATTAGAATATTCATATCGCAAATTTGTTAAAATGACACAGGAAAAGGAATATGAAGATGACATACAACAAATCAAACGTACAGGCTCTGTTAAATCGAGCAGTAGCCTGCTAAAATTAAATCCTTTCATGGATGAACACGGAATTTTGAGAGTAGGTGGAAGACTCGAGTACTCGAATCTAACTGACATTGCCAAACATCCCATCATATTACCTCAGAAATCCAAACTGACAGAACTACTCATCGATCCGACTCGAAGGACCAAAATGTAGCGGCTACTTGTCGAACCACTGCACCTTAATGTCAATGTGGGTAGAGGATGATGTCAATGTCAATAGGGCGGCGGTAAGGGATGTCAAATAAACCGACCGATGTCAATGAATGCCTTTAATGCACTGAAATATAATTACTATACTAACTTAGAATGTAGGTCGCACATGTAAGCGCTTGCAATTATGAAATGTTGTGTGTGCAGTTTTATAATACAATACAAAATGTACGGCTTTGCCTGTACACCGGACATAGACACTCATCTATAAGAGTTTTTTCTTGAATGTTCACTTATCTCGAAAATGCATCATTCCGGTTTTGAGAGACTTTTAGTATGTCTTGTTCCGAGACTGTTTTATTGCCAAAATATAATGTTATAGCCGTCTGTCTTTGGATGGATATCTAGTCTAGTGTGAAGATTGTCATCATCACCTACTTCCTGACTGTATTGTTCATGTATACAACACGTGTCAAGACATCTTTAGATTTCAATCCAGCCAGTGAGATGGTGCTTATAGCGGTTCTTGCAGTATTCTTTTTCATCTTATTGTAAAACCTCAGTTCTTTGTGTGTATTTTGTTGTATTAACCATGGTCTCATTGCTATTGACCTACAGTGGGTCCACGGGTAATATTTTTTACCCGTGGATCTCTAATTTTATTTATCCTTTTTGAAAGCATTGATACCATTATGCTAACCACTCTTGAATGTTTAGATATAATTTTGGTCGTTGGGCTCACAGAAACTGACATATTGAAAAGGATAACTTAAAACTAGAGCAGTTGGTCTACGGTTAAAAAATATTACCCGTGAACTCACCATGGATCAATAGCAGTGGGACCACGGTTAATACGTTACCTTAAACTGTACATCACCTACATTATTTAAAAGAAACAAACGTAGAGTCAATTCCAATCTCTGCAATCTAAAATTTAGTTGATGAGTTCACGAACTTTATTTTTTGAAACCACTGACTTCTGCAGAAACTTCTACAAATCGACCTCACAGCGTTGTACTTAAATTGCTTACATAGTAACGTTTGCTACATTATAGCCTATTTCAAAACGTAGTTAATGTTCATCCAAACGATAATAAACCCAAAAACACACTTAACTGTTGTTGCTGTAATGTAAGCCTAATTAACGACTGTTTGCTTTTGCAATCATCTATTCATTTACAGTGAACACATTTCCCCTACCATTTGAACAGGATATGACATTGTAAATACTTCTTTCAGAACACTCCACTTGTTTCCCGCGAGTTGTGTTAGCTTCCTGTCTGTGTTCTGTCTGAGTTCCATTAACATGGTGTAAATAAACAAATGGTAGCGGCTCTTCCAGTGAGTGCTGTATGTCAGTGGACGTGCCGTATGTATGTGGGGAACTAGGGGTGTCTGCTGCAATGTAAAACTCCTGATATTATTAATGTTTAAGTGTGCTTTCAAATGTATTTGTACATGTTCGTATGTATGTAATTAGCTTAGTCTATTTTTAGTACGTTGTTTGAGAATTGGGATGATACTTAGGAGGATAAAATAATGGCATAAAAAACATATGTTTGTATTGCAGACGACAAAACCAAAACTCTCACATTTGATTCTTCATTTTCTTCCCTCCACTCGAAATGCAGATTTATTTCAATTTTAAATGTGGTTTGCTAATAGATGTAAACTACTTACTCAAAATAACATATTTGTATAAAAATACTTAATATAATTTGTTCTGTAAATATAAATAGCAACAGCCCTGCGCCATAACATGAAACCCACCGCAGACGAGTGCACGCAGCGTCACAAAATATTGATATTTTAGTGTGAAGCTCGGAGCGCTTCCCGTCTGGGATCTCTGCACTCCTGCCACTGAACATTGTAAACAGAAGGACTACTTCTTACTTCAGAATCCATCATACACACACACGATGACGAGGATCTTCAATCAACTCGGTTTTACTACTATGCATCTTCTAAGACATATATGTCTGTAATGGAACTTGGGAGCTGACCTTCTGAAGTATTTATTTCGTGCCCCCAGTGGCAGTACTAATATAGACAACGCTTATCGCACTCGTCCGTCTGTCCGTCAACACGGCACATTAGCCCGAGCACGAGACTTGATTCTTTTTACTGTTATTGTTCTAATTCAGGGCACTCGGCTCCTGAAAGTAATGTAGCGGTAAGGTATTTCACTCTTATTGTTCTTACAAAATTATTGTATGTACCAACATACCTATAAATAAATAATCTAATTCAAAGGGCAAATCTAAGATTGCTTCTACTACGATATTGATTAAGGTTTAACAGAATGTACTCGTATGGTATAATAACATAAGTGATGTATTGTATACTAAAATCAACTCAATAATTCAACAATAGTTCTAATTCTGGTTGAGGAAATAAGCTAGTAAGAGTTTTCTTTACATAAGATAGTAACTAGTGATAACCGAATAAACCCTTACATATGGGTATTTAGAATTAGCTCAGAAGTAGCAACTCACATAAGCAATCTCACTTGGTAATAATTTATTAGTAACTAGCGAACGTCACGCGGTTTCATCCGCGCAGTTCCCGTTCCCTTGGGAGTACGGGGATAAAATATAGCCTATGTTACTCGCTGATGATGTAACTAACCATTGCTGAAAGAATTTTCAAGAGTAGTTAAGTAGTTTCGGGGCCTATTGAATGCAAACAAACAAACAAAAAAACAATCAAATCTTTCCTCTTTATAATATTATTACTAGTGTAGATAAATATCTGTATACAAACCCCACCGATGTCTGGGAACATGCCCCGTCAGCCACTTGTAACGTAATAGTATGTGACGTGCTCTATGACGGGGATGTAGTTGAGTGGTGCCCGCATCCTCATCAATTGTGTGACGTCACACGATATTGCTCACTTCACATCCATTATCCGTTCAATAGGATCATGTTGAGGATGTGGGAAACGTGAACAACGTAATTTACGTCCTCACCACTTTATAACATTACGTTTCCCGGATTTAGTGCCGGTAAGAGCACGAAAATATTGTAGGTAGGCGCATGTATTTCATCCGCGTCGCGTCATACAGTCAGAGACAGACTAATGAAATAATTACTGCTTATTCAAGGTCAGCGCTCATAACTTGTGACGGGACCTGTAAATTATGCAAAGGAATGCCGAGTGATTAGATCTAAATAGGTGAAATATCACCATCATCCTCCCGCCCTTATCCTTATCGTGGTGGTGAAATAATACGGTTGTATTTTCAAAATGGTGACCCCGATTGGGATGGCGTGGTATTAATTGCATTGTTTTAAACCGACTTCAAACAAAGGAGGAGGTTATCAATTCGACTGTATGTATTTTTATTTAATTTTGTACTTCATACTATCTATCATTAAGTTCCTCGTAAAAGAGGTTGGATCGTAAAGGATCAAAAATTAGGTGATCAGCCACGTCGGGTTGAATCAAGTGCCGACCCCAACAATGTATGGGATAAGGCCAGGGAGATGATTATATACCCAGACCTAATAATCTCTACTCTCAATCAATATGTCTTGTTCAACACTGATTCAAAGTTTATAAAAGCTGGCGTAATATAAATAGTGATCGAAGGAAATAACACACATATTTTAAATGCGCGACTACTTAATTGAGAGATATTTAAATGAGTTTGTAATCGTTTGACATTGTTTGGACATTCTTAAGTGGTGTATTTTAAGTATACGCCTACAAATTCTTTTTTGAGCTTCTTATCATAACTACATTTCTAAGCCGCCACTTTACACCAAACAATGCTACATTAGAGTAGTGTTGTGTTCCTATGGTAAGTATTGGTTTTTGGATGTTAGTACCATATTGCAAAAAAACGTGCATTCAGACGTTTTTTTTGTAACTTTTGTTTAGTATCTATAAAGATTAATAAAATTGAAGTGTTTGTTTATAGTACCAAATTTACAGCTTTTTACTAAATGCATATGAAATTGTCTATTAATTTATTTATATACTACTAACATACAAAAACCAATTTTTTTTTCTCTTATTGTCCATTTGTCTGTTTGATCCGCAAAATCTCCAAAACGGTCGGACCGATTTTAGCAGGACTCACTGGCTGATAGGTGATGTTAAAAGAACTAAATTAGAGTACTTAAAACCACGGGGCACAGCTAGTGAACAATAACATAACCTTAACCTATTTGTCAGTCTAAGGAGTAACCAGGATGCCAGTGTAAGATTTAAATTAGTAAATTCGTGGTCAGCTAGCACGGAAGACCAGCTTCCTCAATTATGCTATTATTGGGGACAGGACACGGAGGCAGTTGACATAAACATAAAACACTGTTGGTGCCCGATAGGCTTAAAATTGATTGCATTCTGACGCTGTAAGTCCCGATGATATGATCTCACAAATTAATCATGTATGTACCTAGGATTATTTATTATCATTGACTAACAGTAGTTTACTGTCTCATTCACATATTTCTTTTAGCCTTTCCTAATAGTGATGTTTATTCGACTTCGTGAGAGTGACAAATGTACGCACGTCACATACATTGGTTCCTTTCAGAAACTTGAACGAATCTATATAAATTTCACTAACAGCATTTGAAACTGTATACGGTACATAAAAAACAAGATTTAAAATGTGTCTCCGTCTGTTTGTTTGTTCCGGCTAATCTCTGCAACGGCTGCACCAATATTTAATTGACGTTCGCGAAATTATCCAACCATGAAATAAAGTCTACGAGGGTGAAACCGCGGGGCACAGCTAGTAGTATACAATAATTATGATCCAGATCCGCCATTAACTCGATAAAGTGGAAAAAGTCGAGCCAGTGAAGTCATCGGCCAAACTTTTACTTTAAGTTATTTAAAGTAAATTGTAATGTATTCGCGAAACATACAATCATTAGTTTAATGTGATGTATTGTCAGACTCGTAGTGTGCGGAGTGTACACGGAATGCTTGTGTTACCAGCTTTGAATACTTCTACACTTTCTAATCAAATCTAATTAATTAGCGAAATGACAAGGGTAGAAATCTGGTATTTAAGTAGCGATTAGTCAAACAGTATATTGTCTAAGATCTCACATAGATTAGGTACTAGCTGTGCCCTGATTTAGTTTCATCCTTATTGTCGCGGCACCCTAATATTTTTTAATAAATAAAAGTAGCTAAGTTACTCCTTAGAATCATCATGTCAAATATCGCATAACATCTACCTACCAGTGAAAGTCCCGTTAAAATCCGTCCAGCCGTTTCAGAGATTACCCGGAACAAACAGACAGATAGACAGACAAAGAAAATGTTTAAATATTAGTTTTTCAGTGTCAGTAGCGTGTATACTTTCAATTTTATTCATCTGTATAGATGTGTCTGTTCCCGAATCCTAAGTTATGGCTTATTCATAACTAGCTGTACCTCACGATTTTACTCGTAAGTTTTGAGAATAAAAACTGGCTTGCTTAGTGATATTATTTTCTTCCAATAAAAATAGACTTGTAGTAGCATAGTTACTCCTTATAAAATCAGCTATCTGCCAGAGAAAGTCCCATTAAAATCGTTCCAGCCCATTCAGAGTTTAGACGGAACATCCAGACAAATGAATAAAAAAAAATTTCGTACCTATCGTATTTCATGTGAAAAGATGCTAATTTTGAATAACAAACAGACACTTCAATGTATTTTTCTGCATAGGTCTCAAGGTCTCTGGGTAGGCAGAGATATAAACAAAACAAACAAACAATCATCTCGGAGACCACACTAAAGTCCCAGTGAGACAATAAAGCGCTAGTTAGTCATCGTTAGATTATAATGTAATGAGCGAGTGGTGTGTGTGGGGGCGGCGCGCTGTCTGCACAGGCCAGACCTAGACAACACACGCTCACTGCACATTGGATACATATCGGTGACTAGGGCTGACGGCTCATATTCTCAGTCTGTTTTTAAATTTACCCACACAGCGGGATCTCAAAACAAATTAATTAGGTCTCCACAGATACAACAAAGAAAGAAAGAAATATTTTTTTGGGTTGACACTAATGTATACATATGTTAATGTGTTTTATTTATTTGTTGAACAAATAAAATGACACAATGCAGATTGTTCACGCCCGTATCCTGTAAATTGAGTGATTAATTGTGAGGCTAACTTTAAGCGAGTGATTGAATATTTTAACTTAAGAGGTAATATTGTGTTCTTTTGAGAGTTGGGACAAGTTTTCTACCTTTAATTAGTTTTAAGTACTGTTCCTTGTATATATAATTAAGTTTTTTGAGAGGTATTTTATTCTAATTAAGTAAATTGATATTTGATATGGTTTGAATTGAATTGATTTTGGATAATGATGATAAAAAGTATTAATCACAATTCGTCAATGTTGTGACATCAATTATGTTGAATGACTGACTTGTTGCTTTTGCCCCAGGGTGCATTACAGTCATAATATGATGTCTCAGACCAAATCATAACAACGATGGTTAATAACATCGTCAGTCAAATGTTATCATTGATCTAAATTTTAAACTGATATTGGCGAAAGAAAGTTAATACTTACCAACCCTAGCCCTATGGCTTGGCATTGTTTTCGTAGTAATTAGTATAACAGGTAGGTGTTGATGAGTGAAGCACTCAGTTGAATGTAGGCACTCCTGTATACAATAAAGTATTCCCATTCTTATACAAACCATTACGCTCTCTGCCTATTGCGTGAAGGGTAGAAGACAAATTAAAAAGTTTAGTTGTTCATTGGGCGTGTTAGTGTTGAACATGAGACGATGTAATATCTATATCTAATAACTACACTACCCAAAATAAGTAGTAAGGTCAAAGAAAAAAAAGCTAAAGGACTTTTAAATTCATATCGAGTGGATGCTCCATGCCCAAAATGTCTAGACCCAATTATGACTCATACCAATTGATATGAGGCATCTAATATCAGATACGCAATAAAATAATTACTTTCATTATTGACTCACTCCGCCAGAATAGCAGTTGAGGTAGGCGAAAAATATTTAATTATTACAAGTTTAATATCAAATAATACATCATACATATGTAAATACATACATGACAATGGCGTGTGTTGCCTCGGTTGGTTGTTCAGCTGAAATTGTACTTGTTATTCAGACTGGAAGGCTCATTATTCCTCGCCATTTTCAACATAACTTCTTTTATTCTTACATCTGGATCAATATATTGCGTCGGTATGTTGTGTACATGTGGAGCCCACTCATAATGCCGGCAATGATATATCTATATAACAATGTATTATTCTACAATGACCAAGAATAAATAATAATTTTATATAATATTATACTAATACACGTGTCGGCATTAATATCATGTTTTTTCCCAAAAATATCTTATTAGAAAACGTTGTATTCAGTAAGACGGGCCACAAGTGTAGTGAAACGATAAATAAGGTACTAGGAGCGCAGCGCACGCCGCACATGGCGTTAGAAGAATTAATAAACATTTTACGCCCTAAAATAGATCTCGGCAGCGAGCGGATTTAATAAACCATCCATTTCAGGCCAGCGGTTACACCAACAAACATCAGTCAACACGTCCTATGCATCAAATGAGATCAAAGTTAGAGCTTCTTCTAAACATGGGCTCCTGGTACATCGCGCACTATTCTATGGTTTCTTGCGGAACGGAATGTGTCCGTATAATGACTTTTTTTTTAAATAGAATTTTACTATTTCTTAGCCAATAAAGCTTCGATTGTCTAAAACATTGCCATTTTATAAATTTAGCAAAAAATACTTGAAATTATGGATGAATTTATTACTTTTGTTATAATTACCAACTACGGAAACAACTGGCTGAACGCAGATTCCGAAATTAATAACTTGAAGTGAATTCAAGAAGTACTTCTTGAAACTCGTACATTTGTAAAGCTAATATTTCACCAGGATCTCATGAAGGACGGGGTGCATTTTATGTGCATTGTAGCTGGCAGGCAGTATTGGTGGGCGCGCCGCGCCGAGCTCAGGGCACGCGTGTCTAGACACTGGCTGTATTATGCACATGGTATTATGTGCATACTGCTCCTACATTATACATATACGATGCTGATATACATATATGGCCGTTGGCTGTTTGGTATGGAAATTTAGTATCGCCATATTTAAAACGGGTTCAATTTAAATCCAACTGTTAAAAAACACGACTATGTTTACAACCAACATTTACATTGATTGACAAACCGCAAAGGAAATTTTATTAAGGACAATCAAACGTGAACTATTGAACCAAACTGAAACTAGAAAAAGTAAAGACAAAAGGATAAAGAGAGAGTATATTGTAAGTAATGATTATATGGAAATTTTACGAATTTTTACTTCATACTTCACGCCTCACATACATATACAATGAAGTCTGTGCGTTGGTACGTCGGAGCACTCGGGTCGTACACTCTCACTTACCTTGATCGATCTCATTGAAGATGTAACGTAGGCGATCACTTGTTATTTCTTCTCAAACCCACAAGCTTTATACTATTGAATTTCAAAAGAATACTCTACATCTACTTTAGTTTTTCATTCACTATATTTGGTATTCGGGGTCATAACCTCATAACTCTTCAATTATTCATGAAAGTATAACTAACATTTGCAACACCAATTACGCCTGAAACCCATTATGAAGAGTGGACACAGCACACAGCTTTTAGTCTGAAAACGAATGTATTTTATTTGAGTGGCGAGCAAGTCTGCCCGAATAGGCAAGTGGACTGCACTGCGGCTTATAAAGAACGGGCAATATTTACTGTTCATATATATAGGTTCATTTAAACAACTTGGTTTTTTGCCTGTTTCTTTGAATTCATGTATTGGCAATATTAGTTAGTACAGTTCGCTGGACAAGTCATAAATTGAACACATTACGCTTTACCCAATTTAGAGAAGGTGGTAGATTGCTCTTAGACTAAATAGCTCTGCTAATTGCGCCACTCGCGTCTTTACCCCGTGAAATATTCCTTCTCTTATCTTGCGTGCTAAGGAGCCTTGCTATTTCTTTATTTAATTAAATAAATAAAAACCATAAGTATGTGGCTGGCTTATCGATATAAGTAAAAAAATATCTGATTCATGACAGAACAATCATAAGGAATTGTAACAAAACACAGGTGATTTGATGATGCTTATTGTCTCATATAAGCACCTATTGGTATTCCAATAAACCTGTACTTAGTTCGGCCAGAAATCATGTAACACAGGGAGGTACTCATCGCTTAGGTATTTGAGTCACAATACACATCAAATTGCAAGTAAATATTGGTACATTTAGTTGATTCGTGTCGAATGGGACACCACATGTTGATTGAAATACCAATGATATCATCTTAGTGTAATTAATTTATATATACCATTTGTTCTTGTTGCTAATTGGTGTGTTGTCTTGTCTGTCTGTTCGTATTGCCTGGAACCCTGACTTGTTCAATTGGATGACAAATGGTGCTATGATGGTGGTCGCCACTCAACTATGAACTAGATATATTAACTAATATTCATTTCATAATATTTTGATTTTTTTGTTTCATTCAAGTTTGTGGCAATAATTTTGTTCCTAACTAGAACATTGGGGCATTGAAAAGAAACCTACCTAATATCTTATCAGGCCTTGGACCTCCAACATATCCCACCCAAGAGAACCTTCTCTTGGGTGGGATATGTTGGTTCTAAAATTTCGCTACTTAATTTAAATTAAATTAAATTCGCTACTAAATTAGGAAGTAAACAAGTGATAGTGAGTTAAAACTATTTATACATACCTACTATTTACCAGCGTTTTTGTCCGCATAATATTTTTTTAAGTACCCTACATACGTCCATGTGGTACCTATTTTAACCACATGGACATACGTATCTATTCCAAATACCAGTCGTGAAGAGATAACAGATAGACAGTCTTTAGATATTGCTATATATTTATTCATTTTTAAATTCTAAGAGGCCTCACTCTTTAGAAATAGTGAGGTTTGATATAACAAACACTACGACCGTTGATTCTAATCAGCAAAGATTAAGGAAACCTGATGGCATGCAATTTCCGTATCGATGCACAATGCTAGCATCTTGGCCAATACACCGGCTGGTAACAATTAGCGCGTGCGTAGGTGTTGGTAATGGCCGATTAGTGCGAATTAATGACCACATTACAAGCGGTAATTGCAGTTTCTTTGATAAAATAATACGATTGTAACGGATGCTGGCCGCTTCGTCCCATACACGGGTGTAATCACTTGCTGCAATTAAATGCGCTATTAGGTGTTACGAGATATTTACTACGTGTGGAAATTGTTTCACAGTAAGTATAATAATTAGATGAAGACTTCTTCATGTAAATATATACGGAAAATTAATTACCTTCGAATCAGGAGTATAATCAATGACGTAATAAATGGGTTGACAGAGAGTGCGCACTTCTTATAAATAATCTTGGTAAACAGTGTCAGAGCAGTTTTTGTATTGCTGAAATTCTTGTTCAGTAGTTTCAGACCAGTGTAGTGTCAATATTATTATAGTTCAGTAGAGCATCGTTGATAGCTGATAGTTGACAGGCTAGTTTATTTAAATTAACGAGACAAATTAGTAACGTGACATCACTGTGTCTAACTGATGGCTGACAAGGGCTTCATAACGATTTGTGTTTATTGTAGCAGCGTTTCTCCACTCGCTACATAGATGGCGCTACTCGCTAACAATTGCAAAGTTTGAGTACAAATACACGAGAAACTATATCGCGTAATAAGAGTTTTCGAGTGCTTTGCAGTATACGAGTATATACAAGTTTCCAACTTGAAGAGCTGGTGCCGGGGTTCCTCAGGCATGACACCCGCCTGGCTGGAAGATCTTCCCTTTGCTGGGGAGCATGATCACTCGCTGTTCAAACTTTATGATTACTTCACAAGTTCACATTAATAATTAAAATGCGAAAGGTTGGTAGTGTGTCGGCTAGGGTACCATAATATGTAAATTTCAGCAAACCTGCATAATTATATGTATCATCGGTTAAGTGCTGTATACATTTATTATATTAGGATCCTGGTTCACACATAGTCCAAATTTAGTAAAATAATATTAAAAATATTCCGCAGCATGTACCAGGCGGTCATAACATACAAGCGGTGTATTGGCCCACACATGTGTTTGTTTACTTCGTGCGTCACACACACGGCAATACGAGTATTTAGTAGAACAATACATCTCACAATAAATGCCTTATTTAGTTGCGAAATTATTTCACTCGCTAAGTATTGTAATAAATAACATTATTTGAACTTATTGACACAAAAAGGCATGTACTTTAAAAAATTATGGACGTGCCAACAGCTCTCTAGGTGATCAATTAAAATGTATATTATAACCTACTTTAAATAACATATTCTTTACGTAATGTTGCGATCAATCATTTCAAGTTGTATAAGTTAAGTCTTAGATACTTATTAAAAACAATCTCCCACGTACCAGGACACCATGAAAGTAAACAGTTATTCATAGCCATAGACTGATCGGATTAGTACAGTCCACTCGAGAGATTACAACCATTATAAGCCGTGGGAAAGCCTCGTTACTCGAGGGTTGACTGTCCTATTACTTTACCATTATTTACGAGTATTACTAGTGGTCGTTCATTGTGATAAGAATTATTTATTGGATAATAAATGCAATATTGACAACCCTAATAAACGTTTAAACGAGGATAGATATGGAATTACTATAAATAAATATTTTTGTTTCGAAATTTCTGTTTCAAAAATATCAAATACATTGGTGAGTTCGCCCGCGGTATTATTTCACTCGATTTAATACATATAACCGGTTTTATTCAGTTATAATGCAGCTTTCTATTAATGACACAGTATGTTTTTTGTATTTATTCATTACAAACAAAAATTCAAAAGTTCTCTTTAAATAAAATATAATATTATTATTATATCTATAATAATTTTGTATTTGGCTCGGGTACTTAACATTTTTTTATAGCCCTCGTCAGACAAACATTAGGCTATTATTGATTGTACTCAAATAATTCTTCTGTTCAAGCTTAGGGCTTAGGGGTGGACTTGCGCGGTGCGTGCGTTTTACGTCCCTCTCTTACCTTCGGCAAGGGGTGGGAGTGAAAGGGAGGAAGAGAGTAGATTGATTCACGTGCTGCAGATGCTGTGTGTGGCTGGTTCCATGCCAGAGATAACCAACAATTAATATTTTTAAATAAAATTTTAGGCTAGGCGCAAACGGGCCACCGACCACCGCCATGCGCCACTGGTGGCTGACGACAATTTATTAACCTTAGATAATCGTTTTGTATCGTAATTAAAATAAAGTAAAATATGCAATTCGTTCAATTGATATGCAATATTACAATTGTAATATGTCGACATGATTGAACAATGATTTTGGCATATACAGCAATAATTGAATGTTGTGCAGCAACAGCATGTAATCGCGATTATCAACATAAAATGCATTTGTAACGTGTATCAATAACACTTAGGTATTCCTAACAATTGGCGCAACATTTTCATAACCATATAAAATATTTATTGTTTACGAAACAAGCATACGTTTTATTTGAGATGAATGCGTTAATAAGACCGTTATTTAATTCTAGATACATTAATAATTAGAATCTATGTAAATAACCGTCAAGGTCTTCTTCTACGCCTATATTAATTCATTTGCATTAATGTTTGATGCAGTATTGCCATATTCAACGGTATTGAACATGTCTTGCATTCGATTGAATTCATTATATAATCCAAGGTGTTAAGATATTATGTAGTGTAAATAAATTATAACTTATGTGAGATATACCGGTTTTCTAACTGAAGACTAGAATGGAGTCATTATATTTTTCTACGGTATTTGAAGGCTATAGCTAATAAACTAATTGGGTACAGATTAAAAATTAATTAGGTATAGATTAAGCATTGCGTTATCGCTATTTCGCCGACCTATGAATTTCGAAGTCCCCTAATTTCATACCAACCTAGTCTTTATAAAAATTGCCGAATCATAGTTACCGTGATATATCGTAATATAAGTAATGTGTAATGTGAGCTTTTCTTAGCATTGTAGTTCTTCTTCATCCTTATCAAATCAATTCATTTGTGAAGAATGGGAACGATAAAAGTTGTATAAAATTTAATCAAAAAATATCTATCATGGGCAATGAAATTATTTATTCGGGTACAAAAGTAATAAATTAATAATATAATCCCACGTTCTAAAAGATTTAAAGACAAAAAAATATTAACGCGACTATGGCGAAACATATGACCACGGCTATCCTCTGAACATCACTGGTTTCATTCAAAAAAGCGTGATTTATCAATAGTAGGGCTTTGTATTTTTATCCTTTTTTTAAACCGCGCAATTATCGTCGGCTATTGTGCCAAGTGAACTTGACCTTGTTGGTTCCGTCGCGTTCACCGCGGTCCTCTCGCTGCGTACGCGAGTTTATACAGGCGGGTAGTACTCGCGGCGTGCCGACTCCAGTGCCTGACTAGCTCTCCACGGCCTCAGGATGGCTGGCCACAGCACTCGTGTGTGAACACGCCTTTACAACTGTACGTCGGTAGAGAACTTATAGTGAATGTGAATTATTTATTTAAATATTTGTAGTGTTGCTAAACTTTAAAAGGAAGGATTTTATTCTTATAAGAAAGGTAAGGATTCTTATTCAATTGGATAATTTTAAAGAAACTTATACGATTCTTATTTGGTAAATAATCTGATATCGAAAATTTTATTTGAGTTTTAATATTGCAATACAACATATTTTTTTTACAGACATTTCATTTATTTAAATAATTACTTCTAACTTCCGTATGAATTCGAATGGTTGGAAAACTATACATTTCAATTTGAATAATATATACAATATTGGATACGACTTTAAACACCTAGTTTTAATTTTATGAACGACACGATAATTCAGAACAAAAAAAAATACTCACCAGTATTTGTATAGGTATACAACCTGTTTATTTATTTGATGAAGTTCTGTAAATTATAGATTAAAAATCGTTATCAAGAATAAATAAATCTTACTAGTACAAGCTATAGTTCGTGAAAGAAAACCGATTTGGCTAACGATAGTGATAAGCGTTATCTCGCAGTTAATGTGCGTGAAGTCCTGGGTACGGCCTCGTCTCCACACACTGTGTACATGTGTGGTGACGTGCACACATCAAATATACACAATATAGCCACGACAAGGTCTTCTAATACTTATAATTTTTAATTTCTCTTGCAAAGGAACTCATCAACTCTCAAACATCATCCTCCTGCTCTTATCCCATGTTATTTCTGAACTTTACTTCTTAGAATAAATCTAAAAAAAAACGGATCTATATTCACTCCCCGTAAATAATTTTATATTAATCACCCGCGTAGATTTAGTTTCATGCTGTTTACTAAATAAAATTAGCCCAAGTCACCCCTTGAAACATTAGCTATAACATTAGCTTGAAATATTAGTTATACAGTCCCGGTAACATCGGTCCAGCCCTTCACGCGTGATGGCATGACCAAGGGAATTATTTATATGTATATACACTTATATATATTATAATAATATATAAGATAGATTATTTTCTATAAGTATAAGATACTTTTGATTGCGAGTTAGTATATAGGTAAATCAATAAATGTTATATTGTCAGCGTAAATCCAACGACAGAGATCGCGGTACGAGTTTGGTCGATACCTTAATATTAAGTAGAAAGGGGAATCCACCCTACTGTTTACAACTTAGGGATGGAATTTATCCGTACATTCCAATATAGTGAGATGCGCCCCGCAGTTACCCGCATTGCTGTACCCCCAAGGCATGTACTTCTGACAAACCTATGTCAGTCATCGGCACTTTATCACAATAACATTTCGACGCATCGCTCCAACGCGAAAGAAGCATGCATTAGCAATTAATTAGTTTGTTAATTTATCAAATATTATTAATAATTTATTAAATAATCCAGATTAATATTCTAAAAGTGCCGAATAGGTTCGTAAAATGCTTTTAAAAAAAAACTGCTTAACGTGTGGCGCTATCTTGTTAGAGAATAAGTCGTCCATCATTTATTACCTTTTTAACCGACTTTAAAGAGGAGAAGGCTATCAATTCGAATGAATAATAAAAAATGATTTCGTAGCAAGTTAGTTGTTGACAGTGTTTTCGTATTCATCATAGCAAAGAAAAAACGGAATAGCTCAGACGTCGTCGCGAAAACGGCCTATTGAGTTGAAGCCCTGCTAGAACTATGATTTAAGATTGTGAATGCCATATTGGGAGAGGATTTGATCATTTGATTGTCTGTTTTCGTAAATAGGGCCCAGAATTGCTAAAATTCGCTCTACATAGGGTACTTAAAAAAACTTTTTCGTGGATGAAGTCACAATACGTAGTAATGTAACAGTAACTCGACGTGTGGTGAACAGCACACCTACAGCATATTGCAGAACAATGCGGTACAGTAGGAGCTAGCATTGTGTCTGCAGCGACGGTGATTGATAAGTCAATTGTGTTCCAACGTTGATAGCGTTATCATCAATCACAACTACTGCTAATGGTGTAACGATCACTATAACAAAGAACGTGCATTTAAATCAATCTATTATTAATTTGAGCATGCTGTTATACAGATCTCGTCACGAGTTATAAGCGCATAGCGAAAATATTTGATACTGCGCATGTTATATTCGCCTCATAAAATGTCTACGGCAAAATAAATCATTTTCAATTTCACATCGTGGCTCAATCTGACGAGTCACATGCATAAACGCAGTAAGCTCACTTCACAAAAGCCTGTTCCGAACCCCTAAAGAACCCCTGTTCATTTGTCACGCCATGTGAATAATGACGACATGACAAAGTGATAGGTGAACGTCTCAAGCACTAAATAAATGTTTGGAACATTGTATTAATTAGAAAACTTCATTGGTACAGGAGCCCTTCCATGACCTCTTGTTGCCATGATAGTTTAACTCTTATTATGAGACAGATGTTTATGACGTGTAAGTCTGTCACATAGTGGAACTATGATAGCAGCAAGAGCTCCATAGGTATTCTTAGAACTTACGTAGATCTATACTCCACCTCTTGTACTTAAACTTTTCTTGGTGATACCATACGGTATGAGATTAACTTAATACAGAGAAAGGTCACCGGTTTGAGCAGTGACCCTAGATCAATAATGTCTCGGCCTCGAGAATATCTGAGTCACTATTTCGTAGGCTGCTTGAAAGGTACACTAGTGCCATTCTGTAGATCGAACTACTAGGCTTGCATACATTCTGAACAACCAATCAATCAATTTGTAGGAACATTTAAATATAACGTTGGACTCTACTTGGATTTTATACTATTAGCTCCTCCCACGAGTCCACACGAGACAATTAAAGCGGTTACTGTTGTGCTTTACCAGTTTTGTCAGCAAATCATCATCTCCGTAGCCTTATCCCATACATTGTTGGTGTCGGCACTTGATTCAACCCGATGTGGCTGATCACCTGATTCCTGATTTTATATGAAGCTACTGCTATCTGATCTTCGTCATCATTTGCAGGGAAAATCGGTAATCTGGTTTAAACCAGTTGTCAGACTTCCTTAGGCTTCCGACTGAACGATTGCCAAAGATGTTAAACTGGCAACTAGGACCGACTGTAAAATTTTCACTTAGTTAATTCTCAGATTTCAGACGCTTTTTACAGTTAGATGTCAAAGATACATTTTGTAACATGCAAAAAACTGTACTTACCATATAGGACCATTATGGTTAGTAAGTGTACTTACTAACCATAATGGTCCTAACATCATTTTTACACAAAAAAATATGTATATTTTTTTGTGTAAAAATGATGTTCAATCTCTGGGTGTTCCCCACTGATTGACTTACGAGTGACTTTACAAACAAAGAACTGACTAAACCTTCCACTTATAGACAAACACACGTTCACATTTATAACAGTACCGTTACTGTTCTATTAGAAACAATATTAAATGTATTACAACTATAAATTGATCTGGACAATGTATCGTAAATCAATTGTATTATCGGCAAAACAATCGCACCTTTCATCACAGGCATGAATGAGAGTCGGTGTGGAGTCCAGTGGCTGTTCAATAGTTAGCTTGTCTTGTACCCATTGTGTACTCATTGCTTGTAAATTGTAATTACACAGTATTATTATTTAATAACGCACCCTGTTATGTATTGTTGTTTCACAATGCGATCATTGTACCTACACGTAGCCTGGTTACTTATTATATTCACATGAAAAGTAAGTTGTTCTGCGTCAAGTTTTGAATTCAAATAAATATATTGATTAAGTAAACTATTCGCAAATTCATGACTACAACAGACTTAGATAGGTAGTGATTACACTAGACTGGTCTTGTACCGTTCTGTACACATACATGTTAGCCTAAAAAACAATGTAAAATTGGTTTTCTTACTCTTATATTAAAATACCCGAAGAATAAGAGAAAACTTCATTGGTACAGTGGCTTTTGAACTTGCGTCGCTTGCGTAGCAGACGTCTGGATAAATACGATGTCTGTATGTCTATTTTTAGCTTCATATAAATATATGTCGTTTATGTGCATGTAATAATGTAACAATTGTTGGTGATCCTAAATAAATAAATAAAAATATAATAATTATACTTCGCGCCTCGTCCTCGAGATTAGTATACAACTTGTAGTAACGCGTAAGTGTTACCACTCCAGCACTTATTTGAGAGATATTTTATACCTCCTTTTGAAAAATATTATTTATTTTTTACTGTCGGGTAGTTTGTTCACCTCTGCGTCGTCCTCAGTTTGTTACTCATTCGCATTTTAGTGCTCAACCACTCTAGACGTGTCTTCGTGATCTCACACTTTTAAAATTATAATAAGTAATCAATGTTAATAAGTGATTAAGTTTTACATGCCAATTTACACAGGGCATACAAAATCAAGTGACATAATTCTTCATAGGTTATCGAAAACAAGCTGGTTAAAGTTATTATGTGTCTCAAAAAAGACACCGTAAGCAGGTATGTACAACCATTTTATCCACTAATAAATGTTTTCTACCTGTATTGTTAATTGATAAGTTTCAAGGCTTATCTTATTATACTTAATAGTTTACCGTTCGTTCCCGAATCGGTCGACTATTTAAGCCACTGATGCTTAAGTCACCTTTCATAGATGTAAAGGCCAATATATAATACTTATTTGCATTACGTAATGTGTTTTTTCCATGTGCATTTCATACGTTTTTAAATTACGTGAATAATAAAACCAGATGTAGGTACCTTACCTACATTTATTTTTCTCACGTAAAAAGTTTACCTACGTTTCGTGCAAACGAACTGCAATATGTAACCTGTGCTAATGGTGGATCTTTTACCACCGCATTGTATATAACCACGTGTTTACGTGTAATCATGGAACGATGTACAAACAAGGTGAACAGCTGCTTACAATCGCCATTGCCATTCACCGGCTTTACATAAAACCACCATGCCAGGGTCAAAACTGGATGAATCCTTTTCTTTTTCATGTACATCAACATCTCACACATGGCCATGCATACGGATCTGCTTTTGGGCTTTCTCATCGCATCGTGACTCAACACGTGAGGACTTTCGCCTACCGGCCTAGATCTATACGTATGGCCATGCTCACGGGTCTGCCTTTGGGATTCCCTTGCATAGTGCCTTAATACGTGAGTACTTGCATACGGGTCTACCTCTGGGATTCCCTCGCATTGTACCTACCGGCCTAGATCTCCACGTATGGCCATGCTCACGGGTCTGCCTTTGGGATTCCCTTGCATAGTGCCTTAATACGTGAGTACTTGCATACGGGTCTACCTCTGGGATTCCCTCGCATTGTACCTACCGGCCTAGATCTCCACGTATGGCCATGCTCACGGGTCTGCCTTTGGGATTCCCTTGCATAGTGCCTTAATACGTGAGTACTTGCATACGGGTCTACCTTTGGGATTCCCTCGCATTGTACCTACCGGCCTAGATCTATCTACACGTATGGCCATGCTCACGGGTCTGCCTTTGGGATTCCCTTGCATAGTGCCTTAATACGTGAGTACTTGCATACGGGTCTACCTTTGGGTCTCCCTCGCATTGTACCAACTGGCCTACCTACACTCATATGACCATGGATACGAGTTTGCCTTGGGGCCTTCCGCATCGTACGAGGACATACCTGCCAACCAGCCTACAACACCAGCAAGACTGCCGATGGAACGTTACAACAAATATGCAGCAACATAAAGATACAACCGGGAATGCTTTCCGGCTGATGTGGATTGTAACCTGGAAATATCTAGGTAATCGAAAATATTCATGTGAGTGAACATAATTTATTTAGCTATTAGCTATATAAATATGCCTTTCCTAGTATATGTACAAGCAAAGGTCATAATTGGACAGCCATTAAGACTGTTTCAATACAATTACTTACTATACTAGATGTAAACCTGCAGGTAGCCCTTCGATAAGAAGGTACTTTTCTCAAAAAGAGCATTTATTTTAGACAGTTGTCTAAATGATCTGATATATTCATCTGAAAGCATTAATTTACCTGTTTTGAACTTCTTAACTGTATATAATTTGGAATCTACCTGGTACTTAGTTACCTGCTTTTTCAATAGTTATGCCTTATTGGTTGAAAACATCATGGAAAACATAGATTGCTAACAATAAAGAAGCAACATATGATAAACTTAATTGGTATTTGCCTACCGTCATGATAACGACCATTACAAATTACCTATTATAGATAAAAAAGTTTATCAATAGGAAATAAGAATACCGCAGGTGTTCAATCCACCTACTAAGTGCAAAAAATTAAAAATAAGGTTCTTACAAACCTATCTAACATTTCACTAATGTACAATGATCAGGTAGCAACAGGTTTTTTCCTGTTTTATTTAATACCTGAATCGAACATGCACCTTATGCCTATAATATAATGGTTTACCTAATTTCTTTATTGTACCTATTACATTAAAGACTTTCATTCAGGTTAGCCTACAAAATTTTTATTTTACAAAACTTCGCTGCGCGTTTAAATAAAACACCATTATAAATGTTCATGGTATAAGATCTGAGTAAATTTTTCAATCTCTATTTCATACATCGTTACAAATTCTTAACGACTAAAAAAGCCTTAGGTACTTAATAAAAAAGGAAATCACCCCTGCTATAGCAGGTGAAAAGTACCTTAATTTACCAAATTACTTGTTTGCTTGTTGGCGTTGTGGTTAGCAAGTTCGCCTGCCGATCACGAGGTCCCGGGTTCGATTCCCGGGTCGAGTCAAAAATATAAATTGTGTTTTTTCTGTCAAGAAATTCACAATAAATGGCCAAAGTTGGCAGTGTTTACACACCCGTGCCTTGGAAAGCACGCTAAGCCGCTGGTCCTACGCCTGATCTCTCTTAGATCGTATCGTTTTTGCCGTCCAATAGGACTATGAAAATGAAGGAATAAAGATAGCACCAGTGTTTACGCACACACACTTGTGCGCTATGATCTCTCCTATGCAGCTGGCTAATCCCCGTTGAGATTAGCCGCTGTAACCGAACATTGTTAAGAGACCATTATTATTATTATTATTACTGATCCAGCGATTATGTGCACATATTAATTCATTTTGAAGGTAATAAACCAATCTAGACAGTCCCTACTTGCTAAAATAGCAAAATACATTTCCTGGGCCCGTATGTTTGTTGCCCCTTATTAGGGAATATAATGAATAAAAATCGAACTTTGTAAAAAAAATTGTATGAAATTATAGGCAATATTGCACATCAAAAATCAATCAACCGATGGTAAAGAGACACAAGTCGGATTGCTTCATAGGTACTTATTTTGACCTAAGACCAAAATTTAATTTTCCGATAAAATTGAAACCTTGTTTTTAAAGTAACAACTTAAAACAACAATAGCTTACCATTCAATCGCGTCAGCATTCTCTCAACTATGGGGGGCATTAGCGATGATACTACCTAAGTACTGATAATATTATAAATAAATACTCAATTATCTTGGTCTAACATACTGAAGCGCTTACTAGCTGGTTTATGGCTTATGATTTATTTACGTTCCGTGTAACAGAAACGGATGCAAAATAGAAGCTAAAGCAAATTATATTGAAGCACTACGTTATCAATCGTACTAAAATATACATGTATACATAATCATATACTTAATGCATTCCAAACATACAATGAAATCATCTCATGAAGTTACAAAGAACAAGTATGATTTTTAAATGTTGCATAGGATAGGTTAAAATTGACAAGCCCTTAGCTTTTTGGTCAGCTGGTTAAATATTGTGGATAATGAATATTCCAATATTCAATAATAGTATTTATTTCCTACTAATACTTTCATGTTTGACACAATACACCAATCTTAAATTTGGCTCATATAAACTCCGTCATTCAATTCCTTTCAAACACTTTCCTGAAAGTAGTGTTCCCGAAATAGGTATGCTACCTATTTCGTATATATATTTAATGTAATCTACAGAATCATTAAATAATAACAACCCTCCGAAAAGAGTACTTACGACTGCTCTTAATTAATGTAAAAAATAGGTCAAATTACTTTGGTGCAAATATTAAATATACACTTTATGTAATTATTGTACTAAAGGAAGTAAGTACATACCTTAGTACCATAAGTTATACTTACAAAAATCGTTGGTTAAAATACTAGCAGTAGGAATTGATAATACACGAAGAGCTAGTGAATACTATATTAGAGCTTATTGCTCTTTTAAATATATCAAGTCAATAACATCTGGTTCTCCTATCAAGTTAAATTTGCTAACTGTAGTATATCATTGGAAATATACATCCTGTGGGTAAAGTCTAAATATTTTCCTATTTTCTTACCAGGTAAGAATAACTTAGACACCATAGATTTTTTCAAAAATTACTGTCAAAATATCTATATACTACATTTTAAAACAAGTTCATAAAAAGCTATTAATCCAGATTGATGATTAAATTGTACTTAATTATTAAGTTACTTTTTGTCCTTTGAATTTATTCAGATTTGAATCATTATTGTACGTTTTCAGGACACTAATAATTATATTTAAGATTGTTCTTATAAATAACACTTGGCTTTAAGTGATTCATTTGAAATTTGCAAATAATCTTATTATGTACCTAATTCATTAACGTTATTCCAATTTAAGCTCTCAACATCTACAAGTTGTATACTAATCTCGAGGACGAGGCGCGAAGTATAATTAATGATTAAACGAACTTACCTGTAAGTGAAGTTCTATCATAATTATACGAGCGCCTCGTCCGAAGAGATTAGTATAAACCCACCCTCCCGGTGGTGTACACTCCTCCCATCATTTTTTTTTTCCAAATATAAAATGGTAAATAAAAAAAAAAAAAAAAAAAAAAAATTGAATAACTTACTTAAAGCAAAGTTCTGTGTATAATGTGCGCTTACAGTTTCAGTTTCCAGGCTCTAAACTAAATGAGTAACAAACTGAGGACGACGCAGAGGTGAACAAACTACCCGACAGTAAAAAATAAATAATATTTTTCAAAAGGAGGTATAAAATATCTCTCAAATAAGTGCTGGAGTGGTAACACTTACGCGTTACTACAAGTTGTATACTAATCTCTTCGGACGAGGCGCTCGTATAATTATGATAGAACTTCACTTACAGGTAAGTTCGTTTAATCATTAAATAAATTACCTATTTTCATCTGAACCGCTGAAATAACTTTACTGAAACTCCAATGACGAACAAAGCATACTTAAAAAACTAGAATAACTATAAGTTTGAGCTACTACCTGCCTATATCATATTTGGCAACTATTCGATTCGGTCGTAACTTATAATGTCAATAATCTATATTACTTCATGCCATGAGTAATCGAGCGACTCGCATGGTGGAACTAAATAATCGTGGTACGTTAGTGCTTATAACCGAGTGAAATGTTGCGTTCTCATGTATGTTGGTCACACTACACAATCGTATTAGATCTGCCCCTTAGTCTAATCGAGGTTAGTATGTTCTAACTAATATCTAAGGATTTACTCCACCCTTATTCTTCAAGGGGAAGTGGAAGGAAGACGTATTAGAACTCAGTTTTCAATCAAAATACATAATTATGTTCACGTTTCAGTCGGCAGTTGTAAAAATAACGAACGTCTCAGGTTACTGTATCTAATGAGTGTTTAAGTTAAAGTAACCCGAGGCTGGAACATGTTACATGGGGAAAACTATTTTTAAATAAGTACATTATATTGAATTAGCTTTTACGCGCGAGTTGCTCCGCGTAGTGATTGTTTTAATACTTCTATAGTTCTATGTTCGACTGTGATAACATGAACATTATTCACGCATTAACTGATACAGTAGGATTCGACTGCTTGCACGAATTTTTTTTGTTTTTTCAAAGGCTTTTGAAAAATTACTAATGATTTTAAGCACCTTGTAAATTGTTCATTGATGCCAATTACCCCGTAAAGAAGCTCTAAAATAGAATAATAATAGTATAATATTTGACTAAGATTTCGGTAAGATGTTTCTCTAAGCAGGTCCAAGTTTACCTAATATCTATCTTTGTTTATCAACAATTCCGCAAGTAGTTCCCAAGTGGAGCTGGTCCACCGAGCGTAGCGTGGCGCGGAGAGATGAAAGCAGACAGTCGGTGCTCGCCCAGCCGGCGTCGAGCCACGTAATCATTAGCCGAGTTACATTGACATTACTATCTTCTTTACATATTTTCTAGTGACGATCTTCTAAGCAGAGTTGTTTTCCAGTTTATTCTATTAAGAAGGTGGCAAACGAGCATTCAACTGCTTTTTATGGTAAGCGGTCACTTCATTTTTCTAATTTGTCTGCGTTGTTTATTTTTACATACATACATATGCTCACACCTGTATTCTCCGAAGGGCAGGTAGATGTGTTGTAATAATAACACCCACTTTTCACTGTCCTCGTCTCAGGCACTATACTTACGACTTTGAATAACTTCTCAGGCATATGCCGGTTTCCTCACGACGCGTGGTTATTTTTTACCTTAGTACCTTAAGTTCGTCCTTGGGTCTCAGCCAAGGGTCTGATGTCCATCCAGCGGTTTGGTCGTGAAAAGGTAACGGACAGACAGAGACGATGTTCACATTCTTACAGGAGTCATTATGAATTTTGGACATTGTTTGCGGTGGGAACAAATATATGCGCATCTCACCATTTTAGTTGAACGCTCATAAGGTTTTACGGCACCCTTAATTGTGTGTATAATTTAATTGAGTGTAGAAGTATAGCTTGTAGTGTCCAGCCACTTGGCCACTGTGCACTATGAACGCCCTGCAATTGATACACACATCCGATGGTGTAACAAAATTATACTATCTTAGTAGTAATGTTTTGATTGGCACAATGTCCTCTCTGCCCAACGTCGAGGTGCTAGCTTTAGCTTCGATTCCTCATACAAATTGGTTTCGTCGCGAATATGCGACAGACAGACTGAAAAATTTACAACTAGAAACTTTTATTATACACCTACATTTGTACATGGCTATAATCCATTACATTCGTTCAATAAATTAATTGTTATTGGATATTGTTTACCTTGAACTGTTTGACCTAAATTGACTGTCAATTAATTTTTATTTGAGTAATTAACAATTTGATCTGGGACAAATTTGTGCTGAATCTAACAAGATTAATAAATGCAAAGTTAAAAACGATGTGTAATAGATAAAGCAGTACTTAGGTATTGTTTGTGTTCAACGGGCTGTTCTCAATATGGTGCGCTAAGCGGCGATGAAGCCACGCCACTTGCGTTATTACTGCACATATTTTACCAACCGATTTATTATTGACTATAATATTAATGACATATATCCAATATAAATGACAATACTCTAATAAGTAAAAGTCATATTTGAAACTAATACTACATTGTCTACGCATTAATGTAGTATACAAAATTCTCATGTCGCGGTGCGAAATGGCATTTGTATGAATATTGTGCATGGGTAGGTCTGATAATAGGCCAACATCTATTTTTCATATCCCAGAATGATAAGGGTGATACATCCAAAAACAATGTGACATTACGTTTTCAGGGCATAGCCAGTATATTTATAAACAATAGTACTTCAATGCGATTCAGAAATAAATAGTTTTTCAGACTCAAAATTGAAAGTTGGGCTGTCATAACTGTAACAGTGAAGATGTAATTGCATTTTATATTAGTACATCGGTAATTTTGACTTCTTAAATTAGTTTAACACGGTAGGAATAGCGGGACTTTTGGGTCTATACGTAACTTAAAAATATCAGTAGCATTCGTCCCGAATTGTTCCAGTACGGACTATATTCCCCACACAACATAAGCAAATAGAAGCTATTTAATTGTAAACACTAGGTTCCTTAATTAATGGAGGCATTCGTATAAAAACCAATGAGCGACCACGTGTGTCGGAGCCACTGGACCAGTCGGAATGCAGCTTACGTTACACTACACTGTTATTAATTACACATTTCAGGAACACCCTGTTTAGTTTCATAGGGCCTACACCTTGGGCTTATCATACGGTTGTCTTCGAACCGCAATCTGAAACAAACAATATTATAATACTATTTTGCAATAGGTAAATTTATTCGTTTTACTTGAAAATGTAGTAAAATTACTCAAATTTACGTTAGTTTGTCTTATAACACGACGTTCAATAAAAGTACCAAGGACCCATATTGCTGAATTTTTTTTTTTACTCTTTTATTTTTATTTAAGGCGGTCAAGATTAAGAACCTGATCAGTGTACCTGTGGATCAGGTGTAAACCTATAGCAATAAAATGACTACCTGTTAATCATTATCATCACCCTTAGGCTCTTAGTGTGATCAACGCAATACATACTTCATCCGCTCCTCACTATGAGGTATCATTTTGTGTAATGTGGTGACAGCCCTGAAGTAGTTTAGAACGGTTCATCCACAGGTGAATCGCACAGTTATGTAACCACTCCAGTGTATTAGCGGCTCATCAACGCAGTCAGTACTTGTTTGATAGACCATCAATTACCTTAATTAGTCATTATAACACTTCATGCATTTTTGTGTCGAATAGTGCACAAGTAACATGTTCGCTCTGAGTCCGGCTTAAACTAGGAATTAGGAACATTGCAACATGCAATAGGCTTGCATCATACTCGTGACTGGAGTTTTTTCTTAAACTCTAGTTATTTATATACACAATCTGTAACTTGATACAATTCAAATATTTTTTATCTTTGGTATACGTTGTGTTTTAGAACAAGACATATTTTTAGTTTACACTGGAATTAATTACTAAATGTATTTATTGTTAAATTAATAATATTTTTCAAAAAGGTCAAATTCGGATCACTCGTTACCGAAGGAAGTGTATGAAGAGATGCATGAATGTGGATGAAGCGAGAGAAATTTTCAACCCACGATTGGACTTAGCATGATGTTATATAGCTATGGGCGGGCTATCTAATACTGAAATAATTTTTCAAATCGGACCAGTAGTACCTGACATTAGCGCGTTTAAGCAAACAAACAAACTTTTCAGCTTTATATATTAAGTAAGCATAGAAGTACAGAAAATAGATAGCATATTATAATATAAAGTGTTGTATCCAATATTGAAACCAATTTTTTGTAAATAATAAAACAAAAGGGAAACTCGGCAGCAAATTACAGTTTTCCTCCGATGAGAATAGATTACAACATGATTCCACCAAGTGGCCAGCGACCGGCGGAGCCTGGTTAATCAATAATTACGATTGTCTTGCAAGGGCTCGGCTTTCTCCAGCTCTCCACAGATTACATAAATCACGTCCACAACAAAAATACGAAGAAAATAACCAACCATCCAGTATTATATAATCTGTAAATCATTTATTGAATCATATCATCTTGTTTTTGAACTTATTGTTAGATTGGGGAAAACTCTACTGATTTGAGACTACCCCAGCTTAATTACCGCGGGGACATAACATTTAAAAATAAAAGACAATTATTTAGTAGGAACATATCTGATAGCAAAAGGCATTGATTAAAACTTTTTTTAAGTTTAAAATTATACTTTAATTGTGTTTAATTCACGGTCAGAATAGTTTTTGACATAATAGTCATGAGTGTACTTACGATATTAATGATGAGATTTTTATAATTTACATAAACTAATGAATATGGAATATAGCTTATAGTGCTAGCTGTGCCGGGTGGTTTTACCCGAATAGACAATTTTTTTTTTATAAAATAAATGTAGGGTCAAGAAAGCGTTGGAATTGTAGCTAGAACAAACAGCTAATATAATAACATTTTTGCTATTTATTTCGTATAGAATTTCATGTGAATTATGTTAAAAGCTAATAATGAAGCTTTAAATTTTATTTATTTGTACAGATAGTGAGATTGGTCAAATGTATTGCAAATATGTAGGTCGTGTCAACAAAATTCCACGTAAAATAATGCCGCATAAATTAATATTGATCGCCTTTCGACACACTATAAAAGTGTGTTGTCCCAAAATCTTTGTAATTTAAATTAAGCTCAAGGGCACGCGGTCATTAGCAGAGTAATTAAACCCGTATTTAATCGGAACTGCACTCAGCACTCTTGCGTTGGACATTTACAAAATCTTTTACTGAACTATTCCTCAGCAAAATAAGTTGAAAATACCTTTTGAGAATAGTTTATCTTTATCAAACAGGTTCAAGGATTCCCAAATATTTTAAACAATTGCTTTTGCTAACAGAACTTATAAATTAGGTACGCAGCTTCTGCCCTTCTGCAATTTCATTTACGTAGTAATTATTTATAGATTTTCCCGATTAATGTTCTATCTAAAACTGAAATAATTTTTCAAACCGGACCATTACTTTCTGAGATTAGCGCGTTCAAGCAAATAAACCACAGAAAAAACAAAATTTTCAGCTTTATATATTAGTAAAGATATAAATTTATCAGTTATCTATTATCGGGTTATTCCGAGTGACGGCAGGTGTAATTTATGTTAAGTAAATGTTCACAGAAAGTAAATTTTCAAGGAAAAGCTGGTAAATGAGACGAGAGAAAGTGCTAACGTAATACCCCATCCATCGCACTCACCCTGCTCCGTAGCTCAAGCCCATTATGTTTTCAATCGCTTTCGAATGGCACATGACGCGCAAATTATATTTATTATAATATATAGTGTTATTACAACATTTCAAACGACTATTATATATTCGGTTGGATTGTGGATATGTCAAGGCGCACCTACGCCACCCGATTGACGACGATTGATGAATTTGTGTACCCAATATACTTTCTCAAGTTCTCAACCTTACTGAACACAATTAGCCTAATTTGAGACACATGTACCGAGGCTCTCGTAACTCACGGGGTAGACAGATAGACTAAAGCGCTAGAGTCAGTCCATATAGCCAGATTAATCGTGGTCATTTGGAATTTGTTTTTTTCCTCTGTGCCTCGGGGAGGTCAGAGTTGTCAGTCTAATAAACCGATCTTTGCCTTTCGTTACAGCGTGTTTTCGTTACGTGGAAGCTTAAGAATAACTGACAACAGACAACCTGAAAAGGGGTTGCAGATTGTTGTCTACCAGCGTTTGTTTAAATATCTGGTGACAATCCACATCGGTTTGAATCGTATGCTATCCCTAAAAATGTATGAACTTGGACAGGGAGATGATGATTTGAGGATACAGGCGACTGGAACAACTAAGAACTGGTCCCAGTCACTTGATAGCATCTCTGAATCTGTCGACTAAGTGCCTAGTGCGAGTTTTCTAAAAATCGCAGTGACAAGTCACCGCGTCGACGTAAACGCAGATTTGTATGGGCTCATAATAGTGTCATGTTTAGGTTGACGGGCGCTGTTCCTATCCTATACAAATGTGCGTTTACGTCGATGCGGTGACTTGTTACGGCGGCAGTGAAAAATTAGCACTAGGCCCCCTGGAACCACATACCTAGTTACCTTCTTCTGTAGCATGTCCAATTTATTGAATCAAGATATTAATTTTCTCTTACGTCTTTCTTTTGTACGAAGACTTTCAAATATTGACTGCAGTGGGTGTTCAGTTCAGTTCAAGAGCTTTAAAAAAGCTTCTTGCGCGCAGGTTGTGCAATGTAGTGTTAGCAACACGCACATGTGAATAGATGAGTAATCGCACTTCAAGCATTGCCGACAATTTGGGAACTATCGATAGTTTGGTTGGATGTTGAAGTTCAGGCTGGAATGTTGTTCAATACAGTCAGTACCTTCATCCGACTGATATTTAAGCAGTTTTAACTCTTACAATGGCTTGAGAGTAAATATCTATATATGGCGTTAACGGCTGGACCGATTTTACCGGGAACAAGGAGTGAATTAGGCTAATTTTATTTAGACAACATATTAGTGTTCCGGGAAATAAAGTATGAAACTAAATCTACGCAGGTGAAACCGCGGGGCACCGTTAAGAAGTTATAATAAAAACCCAACCTAGAGTTGTGGGGATACTGCGCATGTTTTTATTCGCCTCGCGCCATACATATAGACAGAGGCTCATCAAATGACTACTGCGCATTCATAGGTACTCGTTCTAAACTCGTGACGGGATCAGTAAAAATATAAGCGCGAAAATTTTAACGTTCTTCCTGTATTGATGAATAATCTAAACATCGAGACAGCCAAGCTAAATGCCTTTAAAAATCCACATAAATATTACTTTATAACAAAAAAAAAAAATTTTGAACTTTTCGCCGAAATAAGCCTGCTAAATGTGAGTGTCGTCGGAGGAATGGTATCGTCTGGTGATTAGTATTGGCATTCGGTTTCACTCTCGACGGAGGCTCGCCGCCGCGCACCGTCACGGTCAAGGCGAGCAGCCGAAGTACACATTGTTATACGGCTCGCGACATCATACACTGAAATATAAGTGGAAATTAAAGAAGTCTAACTTCCTACTACAATTAATTAATGGTTGAATAAAACCTATTTAGTATGATTTATCTACTTGTACACGTATCACAAACTCGCACTTCAGTTCAAATGGAAAAATAATAACTCTTTGAAATAAAGCGCTTGGGCCATCCATTTATTTAAATAAATAAAATATTGTTTCTTTCAATTCGGACTATCCATTTGATATCTAAATTACATTAAAACAGGCAAAGACAGCCACTTTATAAACCGTTAACTCTGATAGCAATATATGTATATACTTAAGTATACGTCGTTAAATGCTATAAACCTACTGTCAACCTCGTTTGACTGCGGTATCAAAGCGCAAATATTTTCTAGAAGACAACATTTATGTGTATGATTATTCAGAGTAATATATAAATAGTCGTATCGTGTGATAGTGGAGGCGCGCTCGGCTGCCTCGATCAAACAGCGCGCGTGCGCCCCTCACTATTTCCGCTGTGAATTTCTACCGCTTACTTAACCTTTCTATGTAATCAGTTAATCACATTAGCGCCTCCACATTACACCGGTCTGTCAGTCTGTCCGAGGGTTTATGACTTGTATTGACGTTATCTTGATGCTATGTTTATTGACCTTCTTGATTTAGTATTCTTTTTCATTACATTTGCGAGTTTTTTACCAACATCAAAAAGGGAGAAGGTCTCAATTCGTCGATTTTTATAACAATAATATTGCTATGTTTTGACGTAGCGAGCCGAGGCAGAGGCAGTAATCTTAATAAATGTTTGAGTTGTTTTAAGAACGCGAGCTAATATATTACCTATACTATAGTATATTTCTTAGCTTATTGGAAGTTGGAACTGTTATTTGGAATCAATACATAACTGATTCTCCTAATTATTATGTGCATAGACAAATAGCTGTGCTTCATGAAGACTCTGCCGCGTTATTCTGTAAGGTTTTTCACACATTTCGGTTTTAAACATACAAAATTGAGCTTTATTGTCACTGGGTTAAGTATACATTTCCTACCATTGAAACTGCCACTCGACGTGGGGTGCGATGCTGAGAAATCTTACAGAATAACGCGGCTGAATTTGCAATCAAATAACTATCGAATAATGTATTACAAATAACTCAACGAGCGTAATCCATACAAACAATTTATTGCTATCGCATGTGAAAACTACGGATCAAAAATAAACCCGAGAAAAGAGCATCTTTACACACCTGCCATTATTCTTATTTGTAACTGATTTCGTGCAATATTGTGGTGATAAGGAAGCTCGGAGCTTTCGACAGATACTTGATCGATAACCGTAAATTGCTCCAAACATACATACGAATTGAGTGTGTTTCGCAAAGCTATTGAATTTTATTACTTCTCGCTGCCAATTTTATATCGAGCTCTCACAATATTAAGTACGTTGTGAATTATTGTATCACGTTACATGGTTGTTAAGTTAAACTCGTTTACCGTCCAATATGTTCGATATAATTGCTGCCATTACAGTTTAACATAACTTTGCCACATTAATGGTGGTTTACGTATGTTTATTATTTAGCATAAAATCCTGTCTTCAATACAAATTTAGACTGATTTAACTACTTAGTGGCTACTTCAAATTCTTAACCAAAATCTTTATTTTTTATTTTTTGGAGCCATGAAAAGAGGGTTTCATCTCTGAATCAGAACACAATACTGTTAATAAATTGTGAAGTTGTTTTGTGCCTTACTTAAATCCGAAGGAACCGCGGGGCACAGCTAGTATATATATATGTAAAATGAATCCCTATTTCCCTTGGTCACGTCATCACGCGTGAACGGCTTTGAACTTTTGCTGGCAGATAGCTGATGTTTCAAGGAGTGACTTAGGCTAATTTTATTTAGAAAACATATTAGGGTTCAGCGACTTGAAGCATGAAATAAAATCTACGCGGGTGAAACCGCGGGGCACCGCTAGTATAAAGTTTTATTCTATAATTTAAAAAAATATTTTTTATATAAAATCCACCTGTAAAATCCATTAATTGAGCCAAAAGAGCGGCCATTGTGTGAGTATAAATTACTATCAGAAGAGAGCATGCCGCGACAAGACCTCGGTACCTGGATTCGGGTCAATGATTTTTACCGGTTTACTAGTTAAGTAGTCTCTTTGTGTATCGACACATTATACATACTTATATTATGTATGTTATGTCATTAATACGTTATTGTAATTATTCAGTTTTAATACCTTCTTCTCTTATACATAACAATATATTGCTGTTCATTTGTCTTGCTGAAATACGTAAACTGTTTGACCCATTACATTATGTCTAATATTCGCTTTAATAAATAGGGGTGGATTTAAAAGTTAAAACATATCGAAGACGAGAATATAATTGGTATGTTTTTATGGCAGCAAATCCAAAAAATCCGTACAAGATACATATATATAAACACCACAGCGTCCACTTTTCCAGATTGTATCAGTCTCGTAGCTATGTAACATTTTAATAATAAATGTATTATTGTTTGTTTCAGATTATCATATCGCATAGGATGCTACATATCTCTTAAATCGGTGAGTGATCTCTAAACTACTTATTTATATTATTAAACTAGCTGTGCCGCACGGTTTCACCCGCGTAGACTTAATTTGTGGGGCACGGCTAGTAATAAGTATTTCATAAAGAAATCTCCTAAGTGCACATAATGATTACATCCACTTATAAGCAGCGATATCGTGTAAATACACATAATAACACCATTCGCTTAGCCGTCTGTGTGACGCGTCAGTTAATATTGTGTTATTATTAGATCTCTCTAGCAAGTATCCTCTTAGCAGCTTTGTACTGCATTTAAATATTTATTATTGCAGTTTTATGCCTACTTACTCTATGTTATCAAATTATTTTCTCAATATATTACTAGCGGACGTCACGCGCTTTCACCCGCGGAACTCCCGTTCTCGTGTTAACCTATGTTACTCGCTGAGGATGTAGCTATCCATCGCTGAAACAATTTTCAAGATCCGTCAAGTAGTTTCGGAGCCTATTCGATGCAAACAAACACACAAAAAAACAACCAAATCTTTACACTTTATAATATTGTGTAGATTTAACTAGGCAATATCGTATTTTATTCTATGTGCATAATGCATGTAAGTACTCGCTAAACAGCTAGTCAAATACATGTCATAAAAGCGGCGAGGTGGAAAATATCTCGTTCAGAGAACAGCATTGCCGTCCAATGTGGCTCAACTGGAATCTGATCAAATTTTTTGCCCTAATGCCAGCAGTGAGAGCGCGAATATATACGACTTGCACTTCACTAAAGGCATTTAACAACTTGGAGGTAATATTAAAGCAATGTGATTCTGAACTGTGATGTGTTCCTACCTTACCTTGGAAGAGCAACTGCACGGTTTGCAGAGGTCGTAGTTTCGAGTCCAGCCTCGAGTTCGTGTTTTTCTTGCCATTTTTAAGAATTTAGAATGTAAACATGTTTGTCATGCCAAACAAAATATTTAATATTAATGTGATTCTGTAAACGTAATATTATTAGGTACTAATATAAAATTGCCTAAGTTACTTCTTGTAACTTTAGCTATCTGCTAGTAAAAGTCCTTTTAAAATCGGTCCAGCTGTTTCGGAGATAAGTCAGAACAGACAGACAGACGGACACACAGAAAGAGAAAGGAAATAAAAGAATAAAAATGATGTCTTACCAAACAGACACTTCAATTTTATTTATCTGTATAGTTGTATAGATATTCAGAGACAAGGCAAGAATGCCCATCAAAAAATTTTTTGCCCTAATACGGGAATCGAACCCGCGACACGTCGACGATTAAAATTACATTTTAATGATAAGGGCATCCTTAGCGCCATGCCTGCGTTGATGTCTTTTGTATTATATATGAGGCAGAGGTGTTGTAATTTTCAACACCCACATTTCACCGAATATGATTAAGTGCCAACGTAAAAGATGGTGAGTCTATCACCGTCTCAGGCACTATTCATACGTCTTTGAATTATTTCTCAGCCATATGCAGGTTGCCTCACGATGTTTTCTTTCACCGTAAAGCACGTGGTGTGAAATCACTGTACATAAGTTTTTAGAAAAACTCATAGGTACAGGCCCCGCTATAATTATCAAGGTTCAAAGGGATATTCCACAATTCCACTGTCACCGACTGCTACACGATTCCCAGCTCGCCGTTGAGTTCGACGCTGAGAAACCTTACAGAGTAACACAGCTGGTTATCGGTGTAAACTGGGTGAATGTCCACCGATGTCCTAACACAGTAGCACCAACGCCGTCATTTGAATGTCCACAAAAGGCGGCGGTAATCGGATAAACGTTATTCAGCACGCGTCGACCAACACATTGTGAACCCTATCATAACGGAGCAAGGGTCATCAATCGCACGTTGAGCGAGGTTCCGTAATACGAGCTAATTCATATGGACTAGTTGCGCAAACTTACTCAATTGTACCGAGTGTCATGTGCACTGAACTTTTTGTTAGTTTTGTCCTCAAAGTTGTTAAATATTTAAATACTGGCTGTCAAATTAAATAAAACCAAAAAGTTTTATGCAAGATAAGGGACACTTGGAACACTTATTGAGCGCCATTTCTCTTATGCTAACTTAGACCCAGCTAGTACAGATAAATAGAATTGAAGTGTCTGTTAGTAAGACATATTTTTTTATTTTCTTCTTCTTACTGTCTGTCTGTCTGTCTATTTGTTCTGAAACGAAACTGAAACGGCTCGACCGATTTTAACGTGATTTATACTGGCAGATAGATTATAAAAAGTATTTGGACACTTACGTTAGGTTAATTTACCACCGTTTCCAAATATAAGCCTGTCCGGAGAAGAAACGGCGACACAAGTGCCCCGCGGTTTTACCCGCGTCGACTCAATTTCATGGAATGACCCTCGTGATTTTTTAAATAAAAGTGCCTACGTTACTCCTTGTACCATAAGCTATCTGCCAGTGAAAGTCCCGTTGGAACCGGTCCCGCTGTTTTGGAGATTAACCTGAACAAACAGACAGGCAAACAGACAGACAGAGAAAATATTCAATTTTCTTGTTTTTTATGTGAGTACCTCTGCCAACCCCTTCAGACACCTCGGCAAATCTTGAAGAAGCAAATAAAACTTTTAAAGTGTCGTAAGTAAATAGCAATAGCTATCTCGTAGGTGTCCAGCGCGCATCCGATGTGCGTGTGATGTGATGTGACGCAACAATTAGTTCCGCTTTCCGTGGTAACTGTGCCAGCCACAGACCAACGCGGCTTCTAAACTCTACCGTCAAAACAATTGTGGTTTTTCTTTCTGATTGAGAAGAGTAATGGCTTCTCTTTAGACTTTCTATCTTATCCTTTAAAACGTATTTCCGTACACAGCACATAATTTCACGTTTAATTTCTGTAAGATACTGCTATGTTTCAAGCAGAAATCTACCTAATAAACTACACTAATGTAATAAAGAAATTTGAGATTTGATTATTTTTTGTTTGTTTGCATTGAATAAGTACTGTCAATCAGAAGCCGAAACCATGAGTCAACTAATATGCAATTACGATGCACTGGCCAAATGGCGAATGGACCTACTGGGCAAGGCGTATGTGAAACCAGAGGACTACAAGCTCTTCCCCATTGGCAAGATCTGCTGGCTTGTTCAGGGAGTATTTGAGGAGTCAGGTACGTAGAGCATAAGGGCAAGGGCGGCACAAAAGATCCCAAGGGTCGAAGTGCTTCCGGGCAACCGGACCCAATAATGCCACAACAAGATAAGATAAAGATTGCATTGAATAGGCCTCGAAACTATTTTGCCCATCTTGAAAATTCTTTCAGCAATGGATAGCTATATCATCAGCGAGTAACATAGGCTATATTTTATCCCCGTACTTCCACGGGAACGGGAACTACGCGGGTGAAGTTGCGTGACGTCCGCTAGTTAATTATATACTTCTCACTGCTAAGCTGTGTCGGTTATTTCGCCGAATTTAATTACAGAGCACACTTTCACGATGCGCACGCGTCGTCGCCGCGCGTCGTCATACCTCACACGCAGAATAGTTCACTATAATCCGCCATGCATCGTAAATTATATGAAATCTTGTTTCCGTCTCCATACTCGTTCGATACTTCAGAAAAACAATCTCTTCATGAAGTCACATATTATGTATGATATTTGAAACAATCGTTATCATAGAGACATCCAAATTAAACTAAAGCCTGTAGTACTAATCAATAGCTCTTCACCTGATTATTCGTGATTTTTTTTAATCAAACACGTGCTCTATACTACTTATTATAAAAAGCTATATATTCACATCCGTTCAAAACAGATACTAAATTTTAAGAAAGGGATTACCTATTTCGAAAATTGTATCGTACTTGCCTCTAACTATCTATACATCTATACAGATAAATAAAATTGAAGTGTCTGTTTGTAATTCCAAAATAACAGCTTTTTACTAAATGCATATGAAAGTACGCTACCGACACTGAAAAACAAAGTTTTAAAATTTTCCTCTGTCTGTCTGTTTGTTCCGGGTAATCGCTGAAACGGCTGGGCCGATTTTAACGGAACTTTCACTGGGAGGTAGCTGATGTTTCAGGGTGTAACATAGGCTACTTTTATTTATTAAAAATATTAGGGTTCCGCGAACAGAAGGATGAAACTAAATCTACGCGGGTGAAACCGCGGGGCACAGCTAGTTGTAAATATAAATAACTTTGTGTAAGCGTTGAAAAATGCAGCAGTCCATTATAAGTTGCAATATCTGATTATTGCTATTGCTTTAATTACTTACGAGTACTTAAATGTTGTTTTGTTGCAATCAAACAAAGGGCATGACTAGGGTTACATTAAATCAATCTACATTCAAAACAGTGTCACCTCATTCAAATCCAATGCAAGGCAAGAATTAATTAATTAAAATGGTGCCATTTGAACGATACGATCGACACGCGATCTCTTTCAAATGATTTAATTACTTTACAATTTACTGGGCCACTAATTCGATGACAAGGTAATAATGGTAACCATAACCCCCCTTAATAAAAACAAGGACTAAGATATTAATAACTAGCTGTGCCCCGCGGTTACACCCGCGTAGATTTAGTTTCATAAATTGATTTAGTTCAATTAAAGTAGCCTAAGTTACTCCTTGAAACATCAGCAACCTACCAGTGAAAGTCCCGTTTAAATCTGTCCAGCCGTTTCAGAGATTACCCGGAACAAACAGACTAGACAGACAGAGAAAAAATTTAAGTTTTGGTTTTTTAGTGTCAGTAGCGCGTATACTTTCATATGCATTTAGTTAAAAGCTGTAATTTTTGAATTACAAACAGACACTTCAATTTTATTTATCTGTATAGATTCCAAAAAATACAGATAGGTACATAAAATTGTTCGATTGTACAAATATAAAAGTCTGAACAATTGTTGTAATAAATAGATAAATTATACGTAGTTGCAGCAACAATTCTGGCAAGGTTAAGTTCTCAAGCAAATGATTAATGTCATAATTAACATAATAACGGACGCATCTAGTTTGATATTAATTTAGAAGACTTCCTTCTACGGATAATATTAAATACTTAATCTGCCGCTGAAAGGCCATATCTGTATTAATTTATTTAAATAGATTTGTGATATTGTACCGAGTTATTTATTGGTCACGAATGTAAACTAATTAGTTTAATTGAATTATGCAATCGGTACATATACTTATTTAAAAAATATATAGTTGTTGTGGTTAAAAACGGGACCCTATTAATAAAACTTCCCTGTCCGTCTGTCACCTGGATGTTTCTCTTAAACCGTGACAGTTAGACAATAGAAATTTTCACAAATATTAAAAAACAGTATATAATTATTATTTATGGGGACTCCGTTAACTGATTTTTTTGCTCGTGTTTATAGATAATGGTACCCATATAGTATGTATGAACGTAAGGTACGTTATTTAAATTATTATATAGAGTTAGTTGATACATATTATTCTTTCAAAAACATTACCTAGTTTTTATATAATATACAACACAGGCCGTATGATTCATCAATACCAACAGTGTCAATCACGCTTTGCCTACCTTATAAAGAGTGGAATCACTGTGCCTGCATAGCGACCTAGCTACGTCTAAGTATGTACTGTTAGTTTTTACATAAATTATTAGGTAGCATTGTTATGTTCTTATATTAAAGTTTGATTAGTCACAAGGCCGAATACTAGATTATTGTGCGATAAAAACGTCTCCAAGTTTGTAAACACAAAAAACATGTGACGCAACTGATGAGAGGAATTGGGCGATGGACGGACCAACATGCTGATTATAAATAACTAATAGATACGATCGCACAGTAACCACCATCTGTTCGCACCATGTGTCTCCTACGGGGACCGACTTATATTTATATATTTAAAACTTTGTCCCGTCCAGTAGGATAAACAGTAACAACTTTGTTACTCGGAAATTTATTTTTGAATACAATAAAGTTACACTTAATTTACTCCTTATGATATTAGCTATCTGCCTGGGACATCGGTCTAGTCGTTTCAGAGATAAGAAACAAACAGACGAACAGATAAAAGATTAATATATTGTTATTTTTTACCTAGTACCGTTTATTTCATATTATTAGTGAAAAACTTGGAATGCACATTACATGCATGTAGCCAACCAGCCAACTAAACTGTAGATTAATATTTATGTGTTGTAAAGAGGGATCTATTGATCGAAATTCAGAGTTGACTGGGCAACCTCCACCTTACGGAAGATCGTAGGCAAACATGTGTTCCTGCGGTGATTAAGGTCGACAGTACTCGGTAGGGATTAGGGTGGACCCTGTGCTAGCTATAGTGGGCAGAGCATATTTAAAGAGTCAGACACATTTACCTTTATCACTTTTGCCATTGTACAAAATGGCTTGCTGCATAAATTAAACCCTGACCTACCTGCCTGCACTATTCAGCTAATTACCATATACCAATGAGGGGTTAGCAGTTGTTAGTATTATAAGTAGTAAGCTTAAGCAAATCCAATTGCTATATTAGTATCGTGTGCAGTTGCTTGTGACTAGGAACTCATGCAAAGCGCGTAATTACAAAATAGGGTCAGCCGGTGATCAGGCCAATAGGTTGATGTTAGTATTCTACGAGTGCTGCCGCCCTGGTACCGCTAGCTAATCTCGCTTTCATCATCGCGCCCGCTGGACCGAGACATGACTTCGACCAACTACCATACTTATGCTTATTCCAAGAAGTGTGCTGGGGACATTGGCTTAATGTACCATGTGTAAGATGGATATATCTAGGGATGATGAAGCTAGAAAGCATTGAAATCCATACATTACTTTATTCGTCAAATTCTGGCCCATAACCGGCTTATTTGCCAGAATGAATATGATAAATATTGCTGATTTTGCAAATAACATTCAATTTCATAATAACAGCATTTATTGTAAAAGGTGTAATTGAATAAACTCCGAGCCAGCGATTGCTAATTGTTGATCGCCATTAACGACTAGGAGTTCATAGATAAAAGAACAATGACAGTTACATAGCAAGGTATTGTAACACGTCGGAGCGTTTCCCTCGTTACACAGAGTTAGTAAGCACATCGCTCGAGTGGGCGCAGTCCACTTAACGCAACAGTTTAATGGCAATACGCATAATGTTGCCATGTGGGAGGTTTTCAACGGGAAATACGCATCTGCTTGTCCTCAAATGACTTTCATGAGTGATTGACCCACATTCTCTTCATTCCAGGAAACAGTTCAATACCGTTTTCATTGCAGTTTACCACACTGCAGCCATATTTACAGTATAAAAAGAATATTTTAGTTAGTGGAAATATTAAAAAAGTGTTACCGAAAATCTTGTAATCGGGGCCATCTTCATTAGGCGTCCGCGGTTGAATTTGGACCTTTCCCAATGTTTGTTTCTGCCCAGTTTTTCTTCCGCATACAGTTTGTCAACTGCTTTGAGCGTCACCTGTCTTCACGCTGACTTAAGGTGAAAACAAAAAATGTTTGCAGCGGTCAATTACATGGCTTTAGAATCTAGTGAAGCAGTAACATTGATACATTATAATAGTTGACAATGGAAAAACTTTTGCACTTTCGTCAAGTTTCATTTATCCCATCAAAAAGGTACCAGGGCCGCATAAGTGTGCAGGCTACACAAGTTACACAGATTGACTGCCCCCCATGAATGGACGTATGGAAGCATTTCATCGGCGCGGACGGATAGGGCTTCCGCTGCGACCCTTTTATTGGTGGTACAAGTTACAAGACCCTTTCGAGGTTTCACTAAATTCTAGACATGAGACCACAAGGAGGTAATGTAGATTTTCTTCAATCTTAGCATTAGTTAAGAGCCCTTAAACAAACTATTATTTGTTAACTTTATATAACTAGCGGACGTCACGCAATTTCACCCGTGTAGCTCCTGTTCCCGTGAGATAAAATATAGACTATGTTACTTGCTGATGATGTAGTTATCCATTGCTGAAAGAATTTCCATGAACGGTCCAGTAGTGTCGGAGCCTATTCAATACAAACAAAAAAATATTTCCTCTTTATAATATTAGTATGGATGTATAAGCGCTCCTAAACATATTCTGGTATGCGTATCAAACAACCCATTCTGTTAATAGACAAAAGTGTAGTTTCTGCTCTTTGTCGGGTTGCACGTGAGATCGGTAAACAACTTGGAGGTGCAGTGGTATATCTGGCGCCTGCACTTTGCGCAACACTGGATAGTGGCTCTTGGTGTTACCAGGCTAAGGAACTGTTTAAACTGTCGTTAGCACAGCTAGTGATGAGTGACATGAAGAAGAACAGAACAGACGTCACTATTGTATACTAGTTTCAGTCTTGCTGAAAAAATAATTACTTTTATTGGACAATGCTTTGAAATTTGGGTAAAGAATTTAGGACTTGAACGCATAATCTATATCTATCTATACAGATAAATAAAATTTAAGTGTCTGTTTGTAATTTCAAAATTACAGCTTTTCACTAAATGCATATGAAAGTATACACGCTACAGACACTGAAAAACCAAGTTTTAAATTTTTTCTCTGTCTGTCTGTCTGTCTGTTTGTTCCGGGTAATCTCTGAAACGGCTGGACGGATTTTAACGGAACTTTCACTGGTAGGTAGCTGATGTTTCAAGGAGTAACTTAGGCTACTTTTATTTATTAAAAATATTAGGGTTCCGCGACAAATAGGATAAAACTAAATCTACGCGGGTGAAACCGCGGGGCACAGCTAGCCAAATCAAAAATATTATCAGACTTGCAAAAAAATAATTAAAATCGTTGAAACTGCATCATTTTATACTAAGTGTTGTATTAATGATAATGATACTAGATTTGGAAGCTTATTTTCTATATTTCTATATTACATTGAAAAAACATATTGCGTCGACCAAATAATAAGAGGCCTACCATAATAGGCTTAAGATGCGCGTATTCAGAACTTAGTATGAAGTATGATTTTACGGCACCAATTCATAACGATCATAGTTGAGCCCTGGAGGTTCTTAGGGGTGATAACGATTACAAGCTATGAATTGTTAAGTATGATTTGAAAGATGATCTACACAACTATTACACCGCATCTCATTTGTACTTGTATAATTACAGTATAATCAATACATTAGGTAAGATCCTATAATATTGTTCCGCGAAGTAAAGTCACAATCGGAAAGCAATACCGGAGGGTGACCGCAGCTTAACCGACGGTGTCCAACGAAAGTGAGTATGTATGTCTTGCGGTAAAGCTAGTCGCCTAGATATAGCTGTACCGCTACACTAGTATAGCTCTGCGGTTGCGGTCGCATTGTCTGATACCGATCCAAAGAGGGGAATTGTACTCTCACGATACACCGTAATATATTGCATGCAAGTTGTTATTGAACAACCAGTGTTAATCATGTTTATTTGATAAATACCTTTTAAACGTTACATGATTTTAATTAAGTACTTGCATTTATCTGCCCTTGGAGTGAAATATCAAAATTTCAGCATAATAGGACCAGCACTCCAGCTGTTTAAAGTGACAGACAGAAAACCTAGGTATTTACAGACAAGATGATGGCACTCGTGACATAGGCTTTGAGCTTATTAACCGACTTAAAAAAAGGAGGAATAAAGGGAAGATAGAAGCTTTTTTTCTTCAGAGTAATTCCTGCCCAATTGTTATTTTGCCAGAAGTAGGTACTCGTATGTGACATATTCGTGTGACTTCACTTCACTTTGCAATACAATAGCAACTGAGTGAATGCATCTCTCAACAAATTGAGTGTAATAGGCTTTAAGTAATATTGAATTGTCGGAGACTTATCTCGGATCTAACGCGATGGTGGTCGCGTCCTGCGGGAGCCGCTTCCCAGTCTCCCAGGTCATCGCACTATTCGAACAATTTATAAGACCATTAATTTTGTTCACAGATAGATCAATATCGGCGAACTATCATATGGGTAGTCCAGGTAATAATCTGGTTCTTTAGTTCCAATTTGAGCTGGTGACCAATTCAAATCAATCAGATATTTTTATTTGGTCCGAGTTATGTATCGTTCAGACATAATTATCTTAACAGTAGTGTAAGAAGTATAAAAATCAATTCAGTATTTGCGCAGATTGCATCACTAATCTCTCTACGAGTGCCTAGACCGGGCAGACTTATCGGCGCCTGCGCATCGTTAGCCATTAGCTAAGACATGTTTTCTCGACTATAGTTACTTCGGAGCCAATAGATAATTTATTTTTACTCCGCGGTAACATGAAAGAGGAAATCCTCCCAGCGTCCAAGCATGGCTATCGTGTGACAATCTTAAGCGTTATCTATGCAGCATTATGCGCAAAGGCAGCGGTGGCATCCATATGTGCGCCGTCACAATGCCTCGCTGACTCACGAAACGTGATACCGTCTACTCGCCGGCATGTCGCCCTGGTACTATGAACCCTTACTAATGTTACTCCCTGCTTTCATGATCTCCTGGTATCCAACATTGTTTTGGAACGTACAAAATGTCTTATTTGTGGTGTTGTTTGTGTATTTAGGAAAGAGGAGTAATACAAAGTACTTTTTCCGAACAACTTTTGGGAAACTTTTGGTGTTCTGTTCTCTCTTCGAGTCGTTTTTATTGGCCTAAGTATATAGTATACTTAGACAGGCAAATTCAATTAAAACTTAACTTCGTTAATGCTTGAAACTTACGATATTTATGAACACTACTAGTAACTACGTTATTCAATAAAGATTAATGCATTTCCCAATGATTGCATGAATGTCATTGCAGTCTGTCCGAGGTGATATGATGCACCTATAGCTGAGTAGGTGTTATGTATTAGAAGTACATTTGAGAGGAATGTTAAGAAATTGTAATGGTAGTCAACAGTTACGCCAGTGCAGCACTTAACAGCCGTTAAGTGGGCCAGAGACGCGGATACGCGCAACAAAACAAAATGAGATCGAAACTAAATCCGTCGACACGCAACCGACGAGAGACAGGTAGACTAAACGGGCAGAGATGATTTGGTAGAAATGGATCAACTTGGATTACATACTGTGTTAATATTACTAACAGGAGCCTGCTTACCAGGACTGGTGCAGTACCATATAAACAAATCACAGTTACTAAATCATTTAAAGCCCACCTTCACAATATCAAACTTAGCTGTTCAATTTGTTTTCGCTTGCCATTAAGTAGCAAATAAAGTCCATAATCATAAGTTAAGGTCGTGGTATGGACAGGTAATTCGAAGGGACGAGGATAATTTAGCCCAAAAAAAAGTATTATTTTTCAATGTGGATGGTTACAAGGGGAAAGGAAGACCCAACGAACGATGGATGGATTGTGTGAAAGATGATATGGCTAGAATGAGAGTGAATACAACATGACGGCTGATAGAGAGAAATGGAAGAGAACACATTGCACCGGCCACAGATAACATGGGATAAGGGCAGGAGGATGATGACGATAATAATGAATCTAAGTAAAGGTTAATTACATCACGGAAAAAGTTAAACGAAACAAAATGTTTATACCAGCCAACGATGAGTGTTTAAGCATACCTTCTGATCATATTATGATACCAAAATGAAACGTCAAAGCTTAGAATTTCTTAAGCGCTGCTTAAAATGATCATAGCTGGCGCTAACTAGATTTCTAGATGAAGATGGATATAGCGAAGTAAACAATGAAATCAGTAGTGGTCCCGAGGTAGTGTCGGCGGGGAATGAATGCGATTATCCAATTAAGGCAGCCGGGAGCAACGCACCGGCGCAGACCGTTGGCCCGAGATCCTTGTCGCAGCCGGCAGGAAGGGATTGTTTGCTAAATCATCTTTGATTGCCTACACTAAACTCACTTGTCACTTTGATCACTGATTTTTGCAAGGAGATACATTGAATGATTGCATCTATGAATGGTTCAATGATGGCGCTTCCAAGAGCCTACTTTTATAATACTATTCTAAATAGCTGTTCTACCATCGCTATCCTCTATAAATCACTATAAAAGATACATAGTCTTGTTTCATGCTTTTTACAGAGATGTTTCAATAGTAGATTTTTGTTGTTGAACTTATATTTTTTATTAATACGGAACCTTATTTACTTTTTTTTAAATAAAAGTAGCCTTTAGTTAAGTACGTCTAACATCAGCTATTTGCTAGTGAAACTCTCGTCGTATTTATGATCACAGAAGAGAAACATTTTGAAAAAATAAATATTTTCCTTTTATACTTTCATGCATTTAGTGAAAAGCTAGTTTGGAAATACAAACAGACTAAATGATAAACAACGCATCACTTCAAAGGAATAATATCAAAACAAAATGATTGCTATGATATTGTGAGGGAGCAGTGTATTGTAAGAGCGCGGGACAGCGAGACGCCGGCGCCGGCGACAGTGGTGGGCCTTCGTGGGTGCAATTTGCGTAAATGTAGTATTTGGAGCCGCCCGCTCAACTTGACCTGTTGGAGGCGTCGCGTCCAATCACACCATCAAGGCCCTCACATTGATATACAATAACTATCTATAAGTGTTATGTAATCTACACTAATATCAAAAAAGGAAATATTTGATTCTTTTTTTGTTTGTTTGCATTAAATAGGCTCCTAAACTTCTTGACCGATCTTGAAAATTATTTCAGCAATAGATAGCTACATCATCAGTGAGTAACCAATGCTTAGATTTTAGCATGCATCACTTTGAAAACTCGGTGTGTATCACATACGACCAATCACATCGATCGAACATGTTGGTGAGCTTTTAAAACTATTAAATGTTTGCGCACGCGATCGTCAAACTATCAATCACTTGGAATCAGGTTATATCCCTAAAAGGCTGCATCGAAGACACAAACTTACCAACCGAGTAATGCCTACATTCATGTATTACTCTATTAATCAATCATAAAGAAGACCACTTTTCTATTTTGCCTGCAGTCTCGCGTGCCATCTGCCATCAATATCACTTTAAGGAAAATTCGCTTTTACAACGCCATCATAAAATCCAAAATCCAGTAAAGTTTTCGTGTAATGTCATGCAAAATATTGTCCCAGTTTTATGTATCGATCCTTGGTGCCGTGTCGGGGCGCAGTTGTGGCTGGGATGGGACGGGCTGGTCCCACGGTGCCGTGAGACATCCTCATACACAGTATATACATTAGGTACCTTGTATTGTTGGAAAGTGTTACGTGTATTAATCAAGTGAAAGAAAAACTGCTAAAATAAATTAATAAATTGGGAAATAAGTTATTTTACGCAATATCCATACTGAAAAATATCCTGACTATTATCAAATGAGAAGAGCATTTACAGACATTAGAAGCCGTAATCATTGCGCGATCTAAAAGACATGACGACGCCCTCTTGAGGCTAACTCTATCAGCCTATGAACCAATTATTCTAAAAAATGAATTGAGATAGTTGTCAACGTTGGAGCTCGGATACATACTTCAATTGCTTTGCTTAATTTAAAGACTACTTACAAAATTAAAATCAAAATCGTCTGATCCGTTAGACATGTTTTGAATCAGTTTGTCGGTACCCACGTCATGACGCTCGGCATATATGGATGGTACTGCGATTGATGTAGCCGACACTCGCCGAAACTGTTCGAGACTGTGGCTCCAAGCTCGTGAGCAGGCCTCGTGCTGATCAAAACAAGGGATCGTGATACGTCTACCATTGTATACGAGTGCACGTGGAAACAACTGTTATGACACTTATTTCGATATTTTCCTAGAGTTTCTGCTCTGCAAAGTTAAGGAAAATATAAACGTGATGAATGAGTGATTAGGATGAGATGATATTTATTCGAATCAATTTCGGAATTTAAAAGGAAGATACCACCGTTTAATATTTATTTATCATAGGCATCTGATGAAAGTCTAGGAAAATATCTAAATGATGCATGGGTGATGGCAAAGAGAAGATAAAGAGCTAAAATTTATTGAAGAAATTGTATTTGTTTATTATAGATTGTTGAAAGAAAATCTGAATTGATGACATTAATTATATAATGACATATAACAAAGCATTCTAGTAGCAAAGCTTCTTGGGGGCTATCAAATTACACAAGGCATATATGTACCTTATCAATATGGCTGTTAGTCCTGGTAAAGTAATCCTATATAGACTACTGATATATAAGATTAAACATCTTACATCATAATACCGCCTTAACTTTTTAATTAAGTTTCCACAGATAGGATAAGGACGGTATAATTAATGCCAATTCTGAGGAGCGCCGCCTACAAACACTTCTTTTTGCCAATCTTTAAATGAGCACCTGTCATGAGATCGTCAGCGCGTTAATAGCAGCCTGTCAGGATGGCCTTCGAGAGAAATATCGAACTACGGCGCCCTCGGATTCCTCAGAACAACATGCAAATGAGTGGAGACGGACGTATTAACGAAAATTACTTGTATAATTTACCGATTTTCTTCACTAAGTATTGTAAATCGGTCTAGGAACTAACACCATGAGATAATTTTTGATTCTAATTGATTGACTGTCAGACTCTCATTAAATCTATGGTTCTATCAATCACAATGTTATATCAACTCGGTGAGACCTCTAACCAGCCGCGTCTATTCTTTAAGATTTCTTAGCTTAGCACTCGACGTCGAGTGCTACGACACGAAATTGAACATTATCGTCATGTGTTACGTATCAATTTTCTATGTTTTAAACCGACGCTGATAATCCCCACGGAAAAAGGTTGCAGGGCCAGGACTGAATAAATAATTTTCATATGTTTGTGCAAATCCTAGGTGTAATATTTGAGGAACACTGGTTCTGACAGGAAGCATTAAATATATCTTCGTAGAAAAAACGTTTAGTTTAAAAATTCTTAGAAAACCTTTTTGTGGCAAATGTAGATCATATACAACTAAATCATTACCCCAACTCAAACCATTACTACAAATGAGATTTACGCCGGAACAGAATTAGTGGAAATGTATGTATGGCTTCGTTCATCAGTTGTATTGGGAAGGTCGTCCATACAAGCCACACAACGACACCCATTAACCAACTCATTACGATCATGATGTCACGCCAACGTTAACAACAAAACCTATCGATACTTGTTTTGCTTTTCAAATAGTTAATGCTTACTGGAACTATAAAACTAGAGACATAAAATGTTAGCTTTAAAAGGAGCATTGTTCCAGAACCTAAGCGGGTTTTCATGGCGATTTGCCGGATCAGCCCAAATAACATTTAAGCACATTGGCTATTTGGGCTCTTTTATACAAAAAATGCGATGACCTCACCCTCTGCCACGTTTACACTTAATCATCTCCGGTGAAAAGTAGTGCAAAACCTCTGCTTTTTCCCTTCGGGGACCCTTCTATGTATCTACAGATAGATATAAGGGTTAAATTAAATACGGTTAGTTCTTTAATTAGCGAAAATCACTCAATTTGAAAAAAAAAATTACATTAGCTCTCTCCTAAAACCAACGTGTACTGGAATGAAGGCTTCTCAAAACAAACAAAGTTAAATAAAGGATATCCAATGTTGTTTTTAAGATCACTTAAAATGATCACGTACCTACTTATATTATGCAATGTCAATATAGTAGTATTTGTTCCAGGGTGTTTGGTCGACATGGCGTACTACCGGTGCGGGCCCACCGCCATCGGCAGCCGGAGCTCGTGGGCCCCGGTGACCTCACCCGGGCCCATCGAGCCCAAGGCCTACGACAGGCCCCACAGCGGGAACTTCGACCGCATCTTCAACGCCTTCGAGAGGACCAATGCTTTCGAATACATCACTAATAGCAAAGAAAAGCAAGAGCGAATCATTGGGCATGGGGACATTGTTGTGAACAGGTACGTGTTAAAAAAAAGTTTAATATTTCCCGTGTGATTTATTTTGTCGTTTAGTTTCTTGCCGGGTTCTTCTCAGTAAAAGCAGCCTTCCGAACCCGGCAGCAGCATGTATATATAATCCTGTAATGTAAAATCAATCATTCTGAAAGGAGTTTGTTAAAAGTCTAATCGTATAAAGATTTTTGAGTCTGAGTGTAATGTGATGGTTTCCAAAATATCCATCAAGTAACTGAATTGAAAGATATCAAAGATATGGTGCACTTTTAAAAGGTGTAGAGCAATTCAAAGTTTTTGTTGCGAGATTGTGTACTTACATTATTTGCTTGTCTCATTGATAGGAAGATGAGTAGCAGCTACGAGCGGGCGGACTGCGCGCTGGCTGCGCAGACGCCGTGCTCAGAGGACGAGGAGTTTTATAGGGAGAAGATCTTATATTCGCAGGCGAGGCAGCTGTTCCCGCTGCAGGAAGACCTCGCAGATTGGATAAATAAGACTATTGGTAAGTCTACATCCCCTACTCTAACGGAGAAATGAAAAAGTTTTCCAAATAGATGGATTTTAGGAATCATTGAGTTAAGGATTACATGTTGTGTTACGTTACCCACACGTGTTACTTAATTGAGTGGACGGACAGCGTGAAAATCGTAATTTTACGAGTTTCTCCGACTCATGCACTTTGCTAATACGTAAGGCCGTGTCTGCTCTTACATTACCTGTCACCGGTCCAATCCACAAAGGCAGCATCATCTTTTACCCAGTACTTCAATCAGTACTTTAGTTCATCTTCATCAACATCTTGGTGAACCAATGGTACTATACAGAAGCTTATCACACCACGAACAAAGATGAAGGAAAACAATACCTAAGTGAATTATGCGATGACAGATCCAACATATTATAAGAATATTGAGACTTTACTTCGAAATTATTATTTTTTGGATGATGTACCTTCTTGCATTCAATTTGGTGAAGCTATTTGTACCAATGTGTTTGATGAAATGTACAATATGCCTGGCTGAGTTTCATGCCGGTTCCACCCAGAAGGCTAGTTTCCGATACAGTGGTAGTTCTTCGGCGTTCATAAGTGCCTTAGCAGGGTCCAAACTGAATAAATAATTTTCAGTTAGATGTCAATTTCTGGTAAATGGTTTTGAAACTACCTTGCTTTGTTTGATATACCTTTTAAAGGTAAATGTGATGGAGTGTTATCAGAAAATGCGTATAAATAGCCTCACAACAATGGCCAGTGATGGTACAGTGATGTTTCGCCTCGCTCGGACAATAAAGTAATTCATTGAGCTTACAGAAACCGGCTTCGAATCTATACTTGTTTTACCTTTGGCTATGTACATCGATACCAGGCCGAGACCACCCGTCGCGGAGGAAAAACTTATTGCCTTAAACAATCTTAGTTCAATTGCATATTACTTATCTGTATGTCAGATATTAAAATAATAGACCCGATTGTTATCTGGTTATAGGCTGCAATTGCGATGGCTGATAGGAGACCACACACGAAATATATGAATTAACGCTACTAGGACTACTGATTTTAGAGAAGGTCTTTAGTTAGGGTATAATGTGTGTTTTTAAAATCTTAAACTGATGGGCTGGCAGCTCTAAAATTGCAAAGATTGGATCGCGAAGAGTAAGAAATATTGCCCCAGCACGCCATTCATCCAGTTTAATTTTGTTGTTCACTTGAATAGCAATTACCAATTATAAGATGATCTGTCATCTGCTTAATTACAAGTTAGATTGTGATCGTAAGTGCACGTTCTATAAGATCTATGAGGTTTAAAGATAAGGGCTAGTCTAACCAGACTCAGATCAACAACAGTTTGTAAATAGTATTCATATGAATATGTCAATGCACATATTCCATGCTAAAATGTATGTACCTATACATACTGTTTTCTAATGCGATATCCTTGCTAATCCGCAAAGAGAAATGCACGTTTGTAACTCTTGAATTTACTGATACCCTGGTACTACTTCCAATACAATTGCCAATAACGAGCATTATCAAGAAGGTATTGCATTTATTTTATAGTGCAATATCTTTGAGGTTAAAGGATATAGAGGACTGAAACATTATCCGTTTTCCTATTATCCACAATAATTGATGAGGCGCTTTACTTATTTGCTAAGTTCAGTTCAAAGGATGTAGCGGTCTCGTTCTCCTAAATAGTATATATGTATATAGTCAAGTGAAATTAGGCTTTGTATTTATACAATAGAGTATTTTATGCACGAGTCGGGAATCGCAATACTGGTTCTTCATCGTCAATAACAAATCGCTCGATAGTTCTTTTCTGAAATATTCATACATACATACATATGCTCACGCCTGTATTCCCCGAAAGGGTAGGCAGAGGTGTTGTAATTTTCAACACCCACATTTCACTGAATATTATTAAGTGCCAACGTGACAGAGGGTGAGACCATCGCCGACTCAGGCATTATACATACGTCTTTGAATTACTTCTCAAACATATGCAGGTTTCCTCACGATGTTTTCATTCACCGTAAAGCACGTGGTGTGAAATCACTGCACATAAGTTTTTTTTTGTTTTTAGAAAAACTCATTGGTACAGGCCCCGCTGAAATAATCAACAAATGACATTATGTGTATCTAACACAATGTCATAAGAATGTCTGAATACTTAGTTATTATTTATGAATGATAGCGGTAGGAATATAATAGAGGAGCCCATTCGATATTGAACCAATGATAACAATAAATGTAATATTGATGTCAGAGTGTAAGCACGAGCAGCGGTACTATTCTCATAATGGAGCCGGCACCAGCCTATTACCAACCTACAGGACCATATTAAAATCGTTTTGCATATTGTATGCGCCGCTCAACCGGAAAATTATGTCATCTGTTTTGCGGTAAATTAACTTTGTGGTCACGTGTACTTAAGTTATCGTTCAATGTTTGTTTTTTGGACCAATTTTACTTAACTTAAGTGTCTCTAGACCTACGGGAGAAGGGAACACCGTGAGGAAACCTTCACACACATGTCTGAGAAGAAATTCGTTGATGTACGAGTGTGAAATTCACCAACAAGTATTGAAACTGCGAGCTCTTATTGCCACGATGTTCACCCTGTGTAATAATTACATATACATGATCTATACAGATAAATAAAATTTAAGTGTCGTTGACGATAAAAAAACAAGTGTTAAAATTTTTCTCTGTCTATCCGTCTGTCTGTCTGTCTGTCTGTCTGTCTGTTTGTTCCGGGTAATCTCTGAAACAGCCGGACCGTTCTTACGGGACTTTCACTGGCAGGTAGCTGATGTTTCAAGGAGTAACTTAGGCTACTTTCATTTATAAATATATCAGGGATCCGCGACAATAAGGATGAAACTAAGTCTACGCGGGTGAAACCGCGGGGCACAGCTAGTATACAATATACATCTGTCTTATACTACGTCGAATTAAACTATCCAAGTTAAAATACAGTAAGAGCACAAAGTAAGGTCAAATGTCATAAAACAACGATATTGATTATGCATAATTTTACCAAATCATCATCCCATAATGTACATATGTTAAAACTACATGCAAAATCATGCCTATTAGAACTGGAATAAGAGAAAATGTACGTATTCTGGAAGTCCCTCTCTTCAACAGAGGAACAAGGATTCAATAAACACTCGATGGAAATTAAGACGCGGATTAGTAATAGGTAAATAACAAGCATTTACTTTAGTGTGTTGAAAATCATAGTGCATTGATCACACGACAATGTAATTGTAATGTAATTGAAGAGTGATGGCAACAGGATTGGTACATGAGTGTGGAGTGTCACAAGCTTTGTGTTGGTGCAATGAACTGCGCGTGCGCCACCCGCCGCGGTGCGTGACGGTGCTTTCAAATCATATTATATCATGCACATAACACACAACTTTACATGGAATATCGTATATGTAGCTTCACATTCTGGATCGCCAGTTAAGAGTTACAACAATTTAATAATATAAAAAATACCAGGATTGTGAATACTTTTACATTACGTGTATTTTTATGTGTTAAATTAGATCCAAAGTCTTTAAGTTTGCCAAAGTCAGCATTCAGAGACGAACATAAAGAGTTTTTCACAATTTTCCTTTTGAAATGTATTGAAGCGCAACATCATACCATTTACCAACAAGTTAGCCAAATTGGCAACATAGCATTAAGATATAATATGAGAGCAATGTGATTAATGCGTGTGATGAGACGATATCAAATTGACAAGCATGTTTGGATGACCCTATCATGACCACATTATAGTCAATTACACTCGTGTTTAGTTTTATAGTGTCACGTGTCTTGTGTTTACTTAATTATCAGTATTATCTACGGGGCAAATTATCACATTGCAATATTTGTGCTTGCATTTGCGTTTGATAAATTTAATAATCAAATGAATGTACTAGAGCACCAGGAGTAAGCAAGATGTGGCTTATTACAGAATCAAACAAAACGCTCAAATGAGGACAAGGCGCGATCATGTAAACACATTGTAGAGTGGCCGGAGCTGTCTGATTAGAATTTATGCGGTGTCAGAGACCGGTGTCACGGCTGCGACACCGCTCGTAAATAAACACTTTATAATAAGGGCCGCTACCGCACATTAAACAAACGTATCGATTATAATATCCTACTTTCACGAGCCCTTTTGGAGAAGAAAGTGAACTATACCCCCTAACCATTGCTGGTAGTACCAGGCAAACATATACAAAGAAAAATTTACGCAGTTATACGTCAGATTAAAGTAAGAAGTAACGTAACAATTTTTAAGAGCTGCAATCAAGATTCTGATTAAGTAATGGTTGCAAAATCGCCCTCTGCCTACCTCGTGAGACTCTGCGATGATCCTATAATGGTAGCAAGAACAATCTATCTATTCTCCGGCGGCTATTTTAAATGCATCGTATAAATCAAAAATAAAGGCTTCCACCTTCGTCAGTGTCACAAAACGTAGTCCGTCCTTCTCCTCATATTCATATAATTAGGTATTGTTTAGTTAATTACAGTTTAAACACAATATAAACATAGGTTTTTGTAAGTATATGTCGGCGCCTCACCGGAGTTCGCCCCAGGATCCATTATAATCGTCAAGAAAAATAAGGAACACAGCAGGATAAATAATTATATTTCTTTAACAACCTTACTCTTCAACGATCAGCGAAAGAATGCCACCTACTGCAACCTCGACTAACCAAGTTATTTAATTATTAATTACAAGACCACGTGTTTCACATTATTACAAAACTATTTAATATTAAGGTTTTATAATTCTAAAAACAATAAAACATTATTTTTATGTTAACTAAAGTCGAAATACATCTTAATTAGCTTAATTAGGTATTTTAAATAACAATATAAAATGAACCGGAAACACCCTATAAAGTTTACAGTTTTGTTACAAAAGTAAATCATAATTGTATTTTAAAATAAATTATTCAATAATTACAACAATATTAGATAATAATGAAACATTAATTAAACTTCTAATTTTACATAATTAACTTAACTCGTTTCTTAAAATAATACATACGGAAGTCATACAGTAGTGTAAACACAACAAAAACATTAGTGACCCACTTAATTCATATTACATTACAAAATTATATAAATAGGAAATTCTACTTCGTTAGTACTTTTAATTAATTCTAGAATCTGAATTACAATTTATTATCCTAAATTTAAGAATTACATTATTACGAAAAGTAGCTAGTGTTGTTTCCTGTCTCAATTTTAAATTGAGACTTGTTTCCTACAATTGAAACTAGATGGCAGCTCGGTTGAGCGCGCCCATACGGCCATACTGACTCAAGCGCGTTCTCTGCGCTTACAAATTTAGAAAATCATTGACAGAATTGAAAATCATATAAGATTGCATGTACACACAATTACATAATCAAATCAAACCAATCTCATATTTCCTTATAACAAGGTTCTCTTTTGTTTTAAGGATAAACACTTAACTTGTAAATGATAACTTAACAAATAATATGGTAACTTTACAGCCTTGATTAATTAGACACTCATAAACATAAATCATTCTTGAGACTAGCAATCTCATTCTAGGATCTACCCACACCAAAACAGGCAATCACCCATCCTGGGATCTAGCCATCAACAAAACAGGCAATCACCCTTCCCGGGATCTAGCCATCATCAAAACAGGCAATCACCCTTCCCGGGATCTAGCCATCATCAAAACAGGCAATCACCCATCCTGGGGTCTAGCCATCATCAAAATAGGCAATCACCCTTCTTGGGCTATAGCCTCTAAGACCGGTATAAAGGATGCGCATGGTGGCCAGCCAGCGCGAAAGGAAGGATTTTGGATAGGAACCAACAATAAAATAAAGCAGGGGCTAATTATTGGAAGTGGATGCCCCCAAATTAACTGGTATGTTCCCACAGTTATTAGCGGATGCAGTGGCGGAAGATAGTGATTCAACAGGTACTCCAGAATTATCGTTATTCGCCCATACGGCCGACTGCTCAGAGTCAGAGTCACTTTCAAAAGGGTCATATTGTGCAAGGGGAGCAGCTCGCAAGGAATCATGACTAGCAATTTTTTCTGAACAACCGCGGAGATTGACATGTTTTAGTCTGTATCTGTCATTGGGCAAGATTTCTAAAACTTCCATAGGCCCTTCAAATTTGGGACCGAGTTTAGTGGTGTGGCGTTCATGGCGCCGAAGTAGAACAAAGTCGCCAACTTTATAAGGTTTGACTTTAGCTTTACCTTTATCGAAACGAGACTTATCCTGAAGGGATCGCTCGTCCATCCTATCCTTGCAAGCCGCTCGCATTGATTCTAGATCATCAGTTAGTACATCGTCATCAACTTGTAATAACTTAATACTCGGTGGTGAACATTTCTTTCCCAGTAAAATTTCCAGTGGACTTTTGCCGGTACTTTTGGATACACTACAATTTATAGCTAATTGTAAATCCTGAATAGCCGAGTGCCAAGGCATATCAAGTTCTACAACCGACATATTGTCTTTAATTACTTTCATAAGGCGCTCTACCTGTCCATTCGCCCTACTAGCGCCTTTTGCCACCACATGATGCTGAATACCATAACGTTCGCAAAAACTTTTGAACTCTGTGGATGTCATGCTTTTATCTTGATCAGTAATAAATAACGTAGGGGTGCCAAAAATAGATATAAAATTTTGAAAGCACTTAATTGCGGTTTCCGTAGTGCGGTCATTTGTATAGATCATGTGAACGTATTTGCTGTAACCATCTATATAAACAAAAGCATATTCCGCTACGTTTCGCTGGCCATTCATTCGTCCAGTAATATCGCCGTGGACAGTGTGGAAAGGAATTGGGACTTTGTCGATTGGATGTAGCGTAACCTGTCGAGCACCCGAAACACCTTTCCGAACTCTACAACTAACACAGTTCTCTACAAATTTTCTGACCAGCCGCGACATATTTGGGAACCAGTATTGTTCACGTAATTTAGCAAGAACTTTCTCCCAACTAAAATGTTGAAGAGAATTATGATAGTGACTGATAAGATTCCATCTGTATCTAGCAGGGACAATAATGAGCTTATGAGTTTTATTATCAATTTGGACTTTACGCCTCAATAATTTATCTTGGGTAATGATGTAAGTATCGGCAATAGATTTGGGAATAGAGTCTCCTTTTAATTGATCAACAATTTTACTTAAGATAGGATCGCGTTTCTGCTCAATGAGCAGCCAATTGTGGTCAAGCGAGTTGACTAGGAATTTTAAGGCCTGAGTAGGCGATTTTGGTGGTAGAGCGACACTGACAGTTCGAACGGATTTTTCAGTATCTACGTGGTTGCGACTGAAATAGTCTGCATGAGCAAGGCGGTCTCCCTTACGGTATTCAATTTGAAAATCAAAATTCTGTAAATAAGCCCACCATCGATGTACCCTGGGAGTCAACTCTTTCTTATGACTGGAAGCTTTTAAAGAGTTGCAGTCCGTCACGACTTTAAAAGCCCTCCCGTGTAGAAAATGGCGAAAATGTTTAATTGCTTTTACAACTGCGAGGGTTTCCAATTCATACGAATGATATTTACTCTCGCAATCAGTCGTCCGCATACTAAAATAAGCAATTACCAATGGATTTTTATCCTGTCTTTGAATTAACACGGCGCCATACCCCAGAGAGCTGGCATCGGTGTGAAGCTCTGTGGGTAAACAGGGATCGAAAATAGTCAGAAGGGGAGAAGATATAAGCCGATTAATGACCTCGCGTCTTGCAAGTTCATGACGATCTGTCCAACGCCAAGGAACGTTCGCCTTTGTTAACTCGTACAGGGGAGCCATTATCGAGGAGAAGTTAGGCACAAATTTCCGAAAATATCCAGCTAATCCATTAAACTGACGGACTTCTTTGGGACTCTTAGGAATGGGTGAATTGACCAAGGCTTGGATCTTCCGTGGGCTAGGTTTAACGGTTCCGTTTTCTATAAGGTTTCCTAAATATTCTACTTGCGTTTTAAGAAAAGAGCATTTGGCAACGTTCAAGGAAAAACCAGCTTGCGTTAGTCGATCTAGTACTAATACGGCGCGTTACAGAGACCAAAAGGCATACGCAAGTATTCAAATTGACCATCGGGGGTCACAAAAGCGGTCTTTTCGATCGAATCGGGTGAAATTGGAATACCATGAAAACCTGCAGCCATATCTAAACAGGTAAAATAGCGTGCTTTTCCTAACTTATCGATCTGATCTGCTATAAGCGGTAAAGGAAAGTGATCTCTGAGAGTATTGGCATTAAGCTCGCGAAAATCAACACAGAGCCTGTCAGTACCATCCTTTTTTTTGACTAGTAAAATAGGGCTACTGTAAGGAGATGAACTATCTCGTATGATGCCATTACTCTTCAAATCCTGAACTATTTCTTTAACTTTTTCACGTTCCACAGGTGACAGTCTATATGGTCGTCGCTGTACTATTTTGTCCGGATTCTTTAATCTAATTTGTAAAGATCCAGTTTTCACTTGTGAAACGCGATTCCCACTTGTAAAATTATCTTTATATTTAGTAAGTATTTCCCGTAATATTTTAAGTTGTTGGGGATCGCTTATATCAGTATCAAGACTCAAAGTCGGGTCAACATCAAGCAAAACGTTGTTAATAAAAAGCTCACGCTTTAGAGAAATACTGTCTTTCTTCAGTGTCACGCTAAGACCTGGCACATTCAAAAGGTCGAATCCGATAAGGATATCAAATTTCATGCGAGTATCACCAACTACATAAAATTCTAGCTCTACATAAATACCGTCTACTTTCACTACAGAGGTGATGCTTCTATTTGACTTTATTGGTGAACCACCAATGCCCGAAAAGGTAACGTCTACACATTTACGTTTGCCGGGTACAGAAAGAGAAACGCTTTCTTTAATTAATGAACAGTCGGCACCAGTATCAAAAAGACACGAATAACCCTTATCACCTATTTCTACAGTAATCAGACTGCGTTCTAAGGATTGACAATAGTTTACAGACTTGTTTATTGATTTGAGGCGCTCATCATTCTGCCGACGAAAACAATTCCTTTCAACGTGACCTGGACGATGACAATACCTGCACTCAATATTTTTAGCCATATTCGAGTTACTAGAAGGACCTGGTTTATTGGGTTGATTATTATTATTTTGCATCGGCACTGGGTTGGCCTTAGGGACCACCCTTATTTCCTTACAATCACGAGACACATGACCCACCTTATTACAGTTATAGCATTTAACAACATGATCCCTTTTAGAAACACTGTATTCAGCAAAACGTGGTTTTTTGCAGTCATGATGATCGATACTTGGTTTTATGGACGGTTCTAGCTTGCGTTTGCGATAAGTTTTCAAAACAGAAATTAATTTGGGCAATGATTCTGGCGTAATACGTAATAAATCTGAGCGAATAAATTCTGGAAAAATACCTGTCACCGCAGCATTAACCACCTCCGCATCCGAAGCCTCAGGTCGGACTCGCTTGAACAGCGTCCAGGCCTTTGTAGCGTATTCAGCGTAACTCGACGCGTGATCAGAAGTGAAGGCTCTCCACGTCTGAACGTCGTCCGCGTACCGGAATTCCCTGCCAAACGTTTGGATTAGTTCACATTTAACTTGGTCCCACGTGGCAGAACTCAGCGACCACGTGTCAGCCCATGTTTTTGCTCTTCCTCTTAGTTGTAAAATAGCTTTCATGCGGGCCTCGTATGAAGGTATGTTGAATTTTGATATCGTTTCGTCCACGTGAGCACACCAATCCCTAATATCATGAGATCTTTCATCGGGGTCGAAAGGCGGCAAGTAAAAATCGTGATGGTGACGCGATGGCAATGAACCAGATGAGAGGGCAGCGGTCACAGCACTAGCTGCCGATTGTTTCGTAATAGAATTAACAAGACTCATGACCTGTTCCATGGTGAAAGTTGGCTCCAGTTGACGTGGTGGTCCGGGATCACCGGGCTGCGATCCCACCGCTGCTGTCGGCGCCTCACCGGAGTTCGCCCCAGGATCCATTATAATCGTCAAGAAAAATAAGGAACACAGCAGGATAAATAATTATATTTCTTTAACAACCTTACTCTTCAACGATCAGCGAAAGAATGCCACCTACTGCAACCTCGACTAACCAAGTTATTTAATTATTAATTACAAGACCACGTGTTTCACATTATTACAAAACTATTTAATATTAAGGTTTTATAATTCTAAAAACAATAAAACATTATTTTTATGTTAACTAAAGTCGAAATACATCTTAATTAGCTTAATTAGGTATTTTAAATAACAATATAAAATGAACCGGAAACACCCTATAAAGTTTACAGTTTTGTTACAAAAGTAAATCATAATTGTATTTTAAAATAAATTATTCAATAATTACAACAATATTAGATAATAATGAAACATTAATTAAACTTCTAATTTTACATAATTAACTTAACTCGTTTCTTAAAATAATACATACGGAAGTCATACAGTAGTGTAAACACAACAAAAACATTAGTGACCCACTTAATTCATATTACATTACAAAATTATATAAATAGGAAATTCTACTTCGTTAGTACTTTTAATTAATTCTAGAATCTGAATTACAATTTATTATCCTAAATTTAAGAATTACATTATTACGAAAAGTAGCTAGTGTTGTTTCCTGTCTCAATTTTAAATTGAGACTTGTTTCCTACAATTGAAACTAGATGGCAGCTCGGTTGAGCGCGCCCATATATATTTATACAATTTTGCGACGTATTATTTCTATGCAAAAACTTTAATCCATTCCTTCAGCAAGTAAGATCAGCATTACTGCCTGGTGAAATGTACCTACTACTTATCACGTAGAATTAATTGATTTAAAAGTTTTGTTATTATATTTTAGTATTATTAGCACCAATTGGTTGGGTACATTTAATAGCAAGTATGCACGTGTGTGGGTGTCATGATGCGCGGCGTAGTTCAGTATATTTGTACCACACATAACGTCCAAATGGTACTTTTTACGAGCTGCCATATTTGGGCATAGATGCATATAGATATAAAGATTCATGTGAATCATCTCACATTATACTTTAGCCTAAGACTTGTCCGCTCGGATATGTTTCGTGCCATTATTAAGCTATTATTTAATGGTAAGCACTCCTTGTTTTTATTATAATCATGGTAAGTAGCAGGAAAATCCGAACATTTGTCGCGCCCACTGCCTTAAGGGGCGATGAAATATTTGAATGACAATTGTCATTATAAAACAGTGATTAATATAATGCAATAAATAACAGTGATCTCATTGTAGCAAAAACTTGTTATCGTGTTGTCCGAAGCAGCCAAGTTAATCTGGATGGTGGTCCCTTGACCCCGGAATACAACCTTCAAACTTGGTTGGATTTTTTGAGCACTTGAGAACTTAATATGATGCCTACCTTGCGCAAGTTGCGCATACCCCTTCAACAAACTATACATTCTACGAGTATATACTAGATAATATATAAATCCGAAGAGTTTGTTTGTTTGAACCCGCAAATCTCAGGAACAACTGGACTGATTTGAAAAATTCTTTAATTTTCAGATAGCCCATTCATCGAGAAAGGCGTGGATTAAAGCATTATTACAGGATTAGCGTTAGCCCAAAGTAACTATTCCACGTGGACAAAATCGCGGGCAGATGCTAGTTCTTGATATTTACCAACTTTCAAAAAAGATTTTCACATTAACTGTGGCCACTTATAATTAGATCATGTATTGTGTTAGATTAGTTTTTAATTCTTTCAAAGTGTTTCATCTGCTGAAATAAATAATAAAAAGGAAAATTTAAATAAAAGCATTGGGAAAGCACGTGACATGTATTACCTACATACAATATACTAGGCGTATATACAAGTTACTAGGCGCACGGCAACCGTGAGAGCTGTTTAATTATCGTGATACACAATTCCATATATACCATTCATTAGGATCGCCCACGCGGCGAGATTGCGTCTGTAACACGTAAAAAACCATACATCTCTTATAAGGACAGATGATACAATCAGTTGCTACACAAATTATCTGCTATTGTAGCTATGTCTTCATATATTTTATAGGCGAAACATAATTGTAGTTGCCAAATTAATGCAGCATTTTCTGCTAGAAGGGTGTGCATCTGAAGAGATTTTTACAGCATGTCTCCTGGAATAAATAGTGCCTCAACAGATCGGATGTTTTGTTGACTAATGGGATTTTTTATCGTAATGAACTGTAGTATCGTACCTATTCTCATTAAATTTATTATGAACTTAACAAAAAGCTGTTATTTTCACAAAACAAGCAGGCATATCGATATTGTTTAATAGCTGTGCCCCGCGGTTTCACCGGCGTAGACACCCTTTCATGGATAGCTTTATTTTAGTCAAAAGTATAAGTTACTCTTTGTAACATCAGCTGTCATTGTAAGTCCCGTTAAAATCGGTCCAGCTGATTCAGAGATGAGCCGGAACAAATAGATCGATTTTTTATTAAATTGTTTTTATTATGCAAGTACCGATTATACTTTCATATGAATTAAGTGTAAAGCTGTTAATTTATAATTACAAACAGACACTTTAACTTAATTTTCTGAGTAGATTTATATAGTGGCGCTTCTAAAGAAAGAAAGAGTTTCCCTCTATGAGAATGCAGAGGTACCAGGCTCGCATATCGACGAAGAGCATTAGGTAATCGGATTGTACCAAACATGGACCGCGCGTGTTGTTGCCGGTTCGACGCACCTCTAATGAGATTGACGGATATTGTCCTTCTGTCAACTCTATGGGTGGTCACACGTGGTTTATATGCAGCAAACTTGGTAAATAAGGCTACAGCCTGTGTGAGGGTAAGCGGTTATTACAAAACGTGTAGCGTTTTTATCATTTTACTATATTCGATAAAAGAGGATAAAAAAAATTTGAAAATTATTTCAGTCTACCGACCATTGGTTTTGACACATTCGAACGTCGTCGCTTGACCTTGCGTTTTGCCCTTTTTTTGTATGGAGACGTAATACATCCTACACTCACCGCTTGGAGCACTTTTTAACGTTCCCATACAAATGAAGAAAATACGCAGACGATATCGTCAACGTAAAAACATGTTAAACCTATATTTGGGGCACAGTACGCAGATAAGATGCGATATGATTTATGGTTTTGTACAAAACAAAATTCTTCCTTAGTTGCGACTATTAGTTTTACGTAAATACAAAAAGTCTTTGTCATGTTTATTATATCTATCGTGTGTATTACATAATATATGAAACGAGAATAGGAACCCAACCCATTACCGCACTAGGCAAGCCTGCATTGTGACTGCACCCGTTTTAAGTGTTGGAAGTCAGGAAGAGAACGCATTTCCTCCCGCTAAGCTCTTGTCATTCCACTTTCTCGCTGCGATGCCGATAAAAACCTGTGCTTTCAAACGCGGAAAGATTACCTTGTATACAAACATATTTCATAATATCTTGGTAAGTTTTAATTGTATGCGAGGAAGGTTTCGTCCAAATTCAAAATTGTAATACGCCTGTGTTACGATACAAACAGACAGACAGACACGTAAAAAAATTAAAACTTGGGTTTTAGTGCGTAGCGTGTATACTTTCATAATATGAAAAAAAAAAGAAATGATATAAAAATAGATGTCCCTGTGCCTTTCCCTCCAGGGAGTCTTCTGGGAAGGCCCGAGCTTACACAACCAGTTAAACTAGCAACTTTGTTCGTACGTTGATTGGTGGTCAGACCTGGCCATATCTGCAGGGCTGGTCACAGAGCACAGTAATGAGTGCCCTACAAGGCAGTGCACTTTCACGACCAGTGGGGCTGATCGCATTCCCGCGGCCCGAGGTTGCAGCTCGACTGACCTTTCACCCGCAGGACACACCGGTTAACGATCGGGGAACATTATATATTGAACATTGGTCGCGTTATTTGTTAAACTGAATTGAATAGCGTGACTTTCAAACTTTAGTACTTAGACGGCTATAGTTCTGCATTAGCATTTTGTCCGGTCGAATTTCATTACATAGTATGTTTTGAGAATAGAAACCTTCGAAGGCTAGATACATAATATTACGTTTTATAAATATTTTAAACCCAATACTAACTAGCTGTGCCCCGTGGTCTACACTAGTTCGTGACCTTTTTTTGGACAATTCGCTCGTTCAATTTTCTTTTCTAATACTAGCTGTGCCTTGCGGTTTCACCCGCGTAGATTTAGTTTCATGCTGTTTTTTTTAATAAAATTAGCCTAAAACACTCTTTGAAACATCGGCTATCCGCCAGTGAAAGTCCCGTTAAAATCCATCAAGCCGTTCACGCATGTTGTCGTGACCAAGGGAAATGGGGGATTCATTTTTATATATAAGACTTATCATACGTGAGTCCTTGTAACACAAGCTATGTTCACTATAAGTTCGGCCAAAATCATGTTATGAGCAGTCATCGGAATTAGTGGGGGTAAATGAGCATGTATTTTAAGAGCGTTTCAAAAAAAAAAAAATTGCTGCATTCAAGGTCAGCGCTCATAACTCGTGACGGCATATAAGCTGTAATAAAGAAAATAGTTGAGTGCTACGCTGACACTACATCACTAGATCACCCAGATCACATTGGTTTGTGAACGTATTACAATTGTACAATGTAAGTCGAGTCGCAAGTCATTCTCCTCGCACAATGTCCTATAAACCATCCATGTTTATCGTCCGCTCGCATTGTCAACGGTTTGCCAATTGCACGGCCACCATCTAATAAACATCATTTGCATATCGCTGCTCGTGGATCTCAAGTCTACTTAAAGAATTGAGCATTGGAACTTTGATCCATGGTGATACGCTTATGGTGGTGATCGATAATGTCATGTCACAGGGACTTATTACGGTTTAATGGGGCTTAGGACAGCCTGTTCTTCGTCCAAGGCTTTGCCCTTATCTCTTTAGCTCATAGCTTTTTAATAGGTAAAGGGTATTAAAAAGACCGCACTCTAGAATTACTTACTACGAGTTACTCGTAGTTAAAAAGGATACCTATGCGCGATATATATGCGTCTTGTATCTGATACTCATAAGGTGCATTTTTATTTGTCTACAGGTATCACGTATCTGACAGGGGAGAACTTCCTGGATGTATTGGACAACGGCGCAGAGCTGTGCCAGCTGGCGGCCGTCATCCACGAGCGAGCGAGGGAAGCACTCGACCAGGGGCTTATAGTAGGGGTGAGCTCTATTTATTACATGGACTCCTAGTACTTTTCCTTGATAAACTCTCTTGCCACTAAAAGGAACTGGTCTTGTACCTCTTCCTAAACCTTTGGTACCTGTTCCAGTGTCACCTGATGAGTATAATTCCTACCCGTGGCCAATGACAAGCTGTTCACACCCTTTTCACGCAATTTGTAGAAATTCATCGTACACATTATGCCATCGGCTGGTGGCAACCAGTCGGTTAGCGATTTTTATATTTATAATGAGAACGTCATCTCTCGTCGCTGGCCACCGATGGCTGTGGTTAGTAGCCCGTTTGCGCCAAGCCTAGTAGTTTCATTGGCTTAAATCCATCTGTCTTCCAGCCAGTGCCACAAATCCGCGGTCGCTGCTGGCAGCGCGCGGCCCGGCGCAGCTTCTTCTCCAGGGATAACACGGAGAACTTCATCACATTCTGCCGCGAGCTCGGAGTGCACGAGAATCTTCTGTTTGAAAGCGATGACCTTGGTAATTGAATAGCGTTTATTATTCTTTACATACACATTATTTGCTCTATTTTATTTAGCTTTAAACCTTTGTTACCTTAACCAAAAAGCAGAACACGGTTTACTTTGTCACGCAATATCTATAATGATTTATTCAGTTTAGACCCTGATAAGGCACTTATGAATGGCGAAGTCAGGCTTTAATTTGGAAACTCTGGTAATATTAACCTAAGTTACTCGCTATTGTTAAACTTAAATAAGATTATTTGATTTGGTCTCGAACGGATAGTTCAGTTAAATTATTATACTACATTTAATTGTATTTTGTCTATAAATTAACTATAGACACTAGAACATGAATATGAAGAATTGTAGTATCATGTGCGACACCGGTATCTGTTTCAGTGCTGCACAACCAGCCGCGACAGGTGATCCTGTGCTTGTTGGAGGCGGCGCGGCTGGCCACCAAGTTCGGCGTGGAGCCTCCAGGCCTGGTGCAGCTGGAGAAGGAGATAGCCCTGGAGGAGAGGGACTCGGGGCTGGACTCGGCCATGTCCGGCGCCGCCTGGCAGTTCAGAGACATCTCACCGGCACCAGAGATCAACAAGTCAGCTATTTTCATTGTCCATTGGAATCAGAATATTATCTTTCCGCTTCGTAATTTTATAATTAATTTCATTTGCTTTAAAGATATACTATAGCATAGTATAATATTAGTACAGCCTCTTCCTAAACATAATAGGTACATATTTTAGCTTAAATCAGCTTCATTGACATTACCTAATTTAAAAATTTCAGATCCAACGAGCCGCCACAATCATCACAGGATCCTAATGATTGTGAGTTATTTTATTCCTAACTAATATCAATTGAAATCAATTATGAAATAATATTTCAACTTTACATATAACATGTATAGCCGATGATACGATAATGAAGAGTTGTATTTTTTTATCAGCCCAAGTGTCGGTGGAGGACAACGTGGACGCGGAGAGCACCAAGTCGGAGGGCACGGTCGGCAGCACTGACTCCGACGTCCCTCTCAAACCTACCAATGAACTGGACAAGAGGGTAACTAGTCATATTTATTAACTAGCTGTGTAATAAAGACTAGAGGAATTTGTTACTAAGGGTATATATATTTTTTTCTAAATTAAAAGTAGCCTTTGTTACATCGTCTATCTGGGCGTCCACTATCATTGTTATAGCAGTAAAGTCTTATTAAATTGATGTTTAACTTTGATATCTACCAAAATGAAACGCCAAGAAACGGAAAGAAATTCTTAATACGTTCTGCTTTAACCAAGATGATATGATGCCATGACTGTCTGTACATCACCCGAAGGTTGACTAGTAGAGAATGCCAATGGCATTAAGTCCGCCTGTGCATTTATTGTAATACAGGAAGTTTTAAATTAATAAATAAATGATAGACTTCCAGACCAGTGAAATTCAAGCAGCTGCATTGTAGTCACGTGGGGTTTTGGTTTCTGATTCCCAGTACCAGCGTCAGACATACGCGTAGGTTTGCTCATATCATCAATGACTGCAAGACTTTAAGCTCCACCTACGATCCCCACGTATGAATCAGGGAATATGGCTTGCAAGCGATAGTATTATTTTATAATTTCTGGTAATTTAACATTATTTGTAGGGTGTAATTATGTGTATCATATATTTGTGCAGGTACAGCTGGTGACGCGACTGATGGAGCGCGGGTGCAGCTGCGGCGCCGGCAAGTGTTCCCGGCTGCTGAAGGTCAAGAAGGTCGGCGAGGGACGGTACAACATCGCCGGGAGGAACGTCTTCATCAGGGTATGTTCCCTACCATTCATACTATAGTCATCTTACCAGATACAAACTGTGACCTTGTCTTTAGGACCAGTTTTTGAAGTAATGCAATAAGCTTGACACACTTGATACATTGACGGAAACAGATCCACATACGCATAGAAGCATACTAACATCTGACTGGCTCTAATGTTGCTACTTACGACGACGCTCGACGCTTCGGTCGAGATACCAGAATTTGTGTGTCTAGGAACCCGCCCCTCTGCTATCTTTATTTTTCGTTTTTCTGAGCATTGTCTAGATCAAAATGTATGTTGATGTTTGCAGTTGCTGAAGGGTCGTCACATGATGGTGCGCGTGGGCGGCGGCTGGGACACGCTGGAGCACTTCCTGTCGCGCCACGAGCCGTGCCAGGTGCGCCTCGTCACGCAGGGCCGCCGCGCCGTGCTGCCCGTCGCGCTGCCCGCCGCCGACCCGCCCGCGCCCGTCTCACGCGCCCCCAGCAAAACGTCACTCACTAAAGACGGCACCGTATCACCCGTAGACAGCAAAGCTTCCTCCGTCAGCGGCAAAATGTCCCCCATCGAAAAAAGCGGTCGCACCAGTAAAAATAGCAGCGGGAAAAGCTCCCCTCTTAACGATATTAGGCGGACCTCCACCCCGAAGCCGATGTCGCGAGCTTTGAGGTCCTCGCTCACTTTGCCGCTGAGAACGGACACGGTGGACGGTCGGCAGACAAAGTCCCCGGCACCCCGCGCTAGGAAGCAATCCGCACCTTCTAGCTTTAGCACCCCAAACACGCCGATCGGCCGGAGCGTGCGCACCCCGCCGGGGGATCACGGGAAGCCCACCGCTTTGGTGAACGGACCTAAAAAGTCTAGGAGCATGAGTCTCGCACACGTCAAGGACGAAAAGTCATTCTGCGGCACTGACAGGTTAAACCAGGCGGCGAAGAAGAAGAGCGCGAGTGCAGTCACCACCCCGACGGACACGGCGCGCAAGACTCGCAGCCAGAGCCTCGCCACTACTGTCAACGAGCCCAAAAAGCAATTAACAGCTACCAATGGGTATTCCAAGAAGACGAGAAGTATGAGCTTGGCGACGCCTGTAGATTTTAAGCCGTTGAATGGTAAAAGTTCGTCGATAACGCTGTCCGGTGGCCTGACGCAGGCTGCTATAGAGGAGAGCATCCGCCTGTCTCTGGCGGCGACGATCGCTGACGAGCACTCGGCTAAAAAGCCGTTCTTGCACATCAAGGCCAAGTACAGGAGTCCCCCGCCGCGTGAGGTGCCGCCCAGATAACTGCCGCGACATTCCACTAGCTTTACCTTCCACTTAGGGATACTTTACATTATACTGCACATGCTATTTACCGGTTATTTCTCTTATACTTGTCTTGATTCTTATTCTTTGTCTTTGCGAGGACATCATGGATAACGCGCTAATGATTTCTGAACTTATCCAAAGGAAGTTAGCGATAAGCCACTGGTTTCATGAGTGGTAGATTCCTCGACGTTCATAAGTGCCTTACCAGGGCCTAAACTGAATAAATCATTTTCATTTTCATTTTCATTTTCATTTTCATTTTCATTTTCAGTCATATCGTTTAGATTTGGTGACCATTAGTTAGAGTAAGCGTTACTTAGATACCTAACAATGCAATGCTAGTGTTATCAAGTAGATTAGTAACATTAGTCAATAGTGGCAAGTATCACACGTTCATACGCTCCGAGTGCGGGGACTAGTCATAATGAATATGTTTTATAATTATTGTAATTATTAATTCGTAATTTAATGATTCTTTCCAATTATGTTTTTTATTATCATCGATTATTATAATTATTATTGTGTTTCAATGCATTATTTTAGGAATTATTTTAATTTAACGCGTGTCCGGTTATACGGCGTTTCTATTATTGACGATGAATATTGTTTTATTTGTTTTAGACAACTATAGATTTATTAAGCAACGCAATATGGAAGCGATATTTGAAGGATCTGTTTCACGAGCTTTAAATGTATTTCAGCCAAGATGAGTTGATATAAATATGTATTTTTTTATTTCATATTGCGTTGCTCAGTCTGTGCATTCTGTTATTAAATCGTATTGAATGTGTAGCAACCATACAAGCACTAGGCGGCCTCAACTTCACGGTACAAATGATTAGTGCCCACAGTATATTTTGATACGTGATATAGATGATATTTTTGCACCGACAGTAGACTAGTTAGCCACGTACACTCTAAACAAATCAATAATGTACAAGTATCAAGTCGATTACTACACTATAGAGGAATAATTCACCTATTTACTATATACATCTATTGTTATTCGATATTATAGTCTGACTAAGAGCTTTTGATATTTGTAATCCACAATTTACTCTTTAGTAAGTTACATCAACGTATAGTGCGACTTATCTTCTTCATACTTTTCAGCGCGGATTAAGACTGGCTTAGACGTAAAGCCACGTCACAAATGTAGTGTCGCAAGTATTCACTATTTTACATGTAAAAATGTATGAATGCACTTCGCGACAACTACTGCGCATATCGATTATACTCGAATTTTCTACTTATTTATAATTATAGAACGAATTAAAAATCTTTAGAAACACTGAACCTACTTAAGTGAAGTGAATCTCATGTAAGAGAAGCCCCAAAAATAGTGTTCGACGACTTAGTGGTGCACTACATACATGTAATAGTTGTCTGTTCCAACGGTACAGTGGCCACTGGCGATCTACTTAACTGCAATATTGTGCCAACATTTACATTGTATGGTTGATAATAAACTTTGTAATATTCAGTATAAAATAATAGTTGTTTTATTTTTCGACACGCTTCCAAGCACCCGTCAGTATCTCACTCAGTACCCCTATCACGAGTTTGCCACTGTTTCCCTAATCTAGCGTAGTCTACTACTCGCTAGCGTCACCTACAATATTTATTGCGAGATATTGTAGTTCTTCACGTCACCGCTTGGAGGCGCTGTGCAATTCCTCATACAAATTACAAATATTCGGCGGAGACGCTAGCGACTATAGATTACGAAAACGGTGGCAAACTCGTGATAGGGGTACAGATATAAATATAATTTACAAGTTGCACCACAGGTATTGCAAATGTATCTATGAGCACGCACGCACTCGAAAACCAAACAAATAACTGAAATTGTACTAAATGGTGAGTTAATATTTATAAAATTACCATTCAATACATGAGTGGATGTTAATATACGCTAAATATTAACATAAATAGTGTTGTATACCCACGAATTAGGGGCCTTAACGTGAGCTCTTATTGCCATGATAGTTTCACTCATTTATGAGACAAAGGTATGTGACGTGCATACGTCTGTCACTGTCGCACAACTGAATTATCATTGCAATAAGAGCTCATGGTTGGGCCCCAGGTTGTCACTGTGAAACAGTATTATTGCTCTGTCAATAGTAACAAGTATTAAAGAAAAACTCTTTATCACTATCACTAATCAGGCACTATTTTCTAAGGCTACTCCCGACCCTGAATTCCACCATGTGTACGCTAGCTTGACGGACATCTGTTTTACATGCTTTAGAGAACGTATCAACCTATATGAAGTTATCCACTCACTATCACGTTCTACAATGACATAAGGTGTTGTGACTATAGCCTAATAACACCGAAGAATATTTTTTTACATACTAGCTTATAATACCTACTCCAGACGGTAAGCGGCTACTGCAGCCTATGAATGCTTAAGTAACACCGTCACTCGTGCGTTGTCTAACTTAAAAATAATTTAAATGCCTGTGCTAACATAATTACATCTATTGCTAGCAGTGACTCCACTCCTCCCCTCCATGTAGCACTGGCGTATTATTCACTTCAATAACACGATACTACTCAAAGACATTATTGGTCTGCGATCTACTTACTGGAGGTGGACCAGTAGTCAACAGTCGGGCAAATAACAAACGGGAGATCCCATTCTGGCCTCATAATCTCCCTGGTCTCATCCCATACATTATTGGGGTCGGAACTTGATTTTTATACGAAGCGACTGCCATCTAACTTTCGTTAACCCTTTTTCGAGGAAAATCGGTAATCTGGGTTACACCATTTTGTCAGACTTTTAGGCCTCCATCTGATCTGTAACGATTGCCAAAGATATTAAATTGACAACCGGGAACGGCTTAACGTGCTCTCCGAGGCGGAACGCGGAGGGAACTCGCGTGGTCACGCATCCAACTAGTGGCTTGGGTTGGGGTGGCTTAGCTTGGCTGATCGAAAGTTATGCGCAATAGCAACTGTGGGACGAGCTCCTAAAATCCCATAGCCTTTCTTAATTGGGTTGAAATTAAGATTTTTTTCTGGTCCCCAGTGTCGCAAGTCATCAAGCGTGCCCCCAGCCCCCGCGGTGACAGTGCCGGTGCGGGCGTCGGTGACCCCCCACAAGCGACGATACACCTACTACAAGAAGATGTTCAAGCCTATATGTTACGAACTACCAAAACCGCTTAAAGTTTCACTTGTTTGAACTGACCTTACTACTTATCATAGTTAACTTTTTAGGGTTAAAATGGATTTCATACTGGTACGGTAGGAGTACCGTCTCACGAGTTTGCCACCGTATTCCTAATCTACACTCGCTAGCGTCTCCGACAATATTTGTATGACATATTTTAGTTCTTCACGTCACCGCTTGGAGGCGCTGTACAATGTTTCATACAAATATTCGACGGAGACGCTAGCGAGCGTAGATTACGAAATAGTGGGGGTAACTGCGCATGTATTACATGTAGACATACGGAGACACGTAAAATGACTACTCAGTCAGCGCTCATAGGTCGTGACGGCACCTGTAAGCGGCGTCACATTAGATATTTAATTCGCTTCTAAGTATTAGGTACGGAAAGGATAATAAGGTTTATTATTAGGGAAACTTTACGATGGCTTAGCAATAAGCTAATGTTAAAGTTTCAATCTTCTCAATTATTGACAACTGGGGCTATGGTTGTCTCACTCACAGCATACAAGTTACAGGAGCCGTCACGAGCTTTGAGCGCTCAACGATAATAGTGGAGATATATGCTCCAAAAATGACTACCGCTCATTAACAGTCAGCGCTCAAAACTTCGTGACGACACCTGTTATAATTTTCGCCCGCGACTTCAGTCATTCAAGGCTATATAAAAATATCTACTGGGCAAATACTTTTATACAACTAGAGATTACGTTGTGAGTAAATATGTACCACCGTATACTATAAGTGTAGATGATAAGCAGGTAGTTATGAAATAAATATAAGCAGGTTAGAATATTCATAAGACTAGTCTTAATAAATACTTCTATAATTATAATGTTATATAGACTCCTTAAATAAAATACCTCTAATGTAATGCCATCACTTAATTTATTCCATACCTAAGTTAGGTAAATACAAAATGATATAAAAATTAAGTATATAATAAAATTACAGGAATGAACGAATAAATGCGAGTGTTACATTACACAAATAATTCAGAAACAGGGAAAAACAATACACATTCTTTGTTACAAATATGGCAAAGTAGTTACAAGTTTATTACCAACTTGACACCTAATAGTTCCATACACCCATTCACCCATCCTTGCGTTATAAAAGCACACCTACCTACTGATTACTGCAATGAATCAAGGCGTCTCGCGATATCAAAACATGATTGTATAAGCGATTTGAGTATGTGATAGACTATATCATATTTAACACAATTACTGGACTGTCATATACAACTAATTACTATACTTATACTCGACTACATTATTTGTATCGGTTCATATTGATATGTTTGCATAAACTTAAAAACGTGTGTTTGAGATAATACGATTGAGTTTGACATACTAGTAAAATTATTTTAATAATTATATAGGTTTGTATAATAGGTCATTCTAATAAGTATCAATAACATTAGAAATGTTAACCGAGTTGGGATTATTTAACTAACGAGTTTAACTTAAGAGTATTATTTAATAAATATTTGATCAGAACACAAAAAAAAACCATTTTTATTTTTATTAGATTATTTTTATGCGTGTATGCTTTATGTCTAAATGAGTTTAGACAAAACCACATCACGATGTAATACTAGGTGTATTCACACCAGTATCTGTAATATGGTAGCAGTACACCCAAACGCAGACAAAATAGATAGATTCTCATAGTATTAGTTTCATACCAAGAACTGAAAACTTCAGCAGGACGGTGATTAATCTCAATAGTATATATTTATTCAAATGTCCATAAAGTACTCGAGTATTACTAAACTTAAATTATTTGTAAATAATACAAGTAACCATAATACATTTGGTAGTTCCAAAGCCTGATGGCTGAAATATAAATTATTTGGCCGATTAACTTAATACTAAAAGATTACACAAACACATTATAATGTTAATATTTACGTCAAATGCCCATGTATTTTAGATTTAAACCACTGCCGAGTCCATGACACTCTTGGTTGAAAAATATAAGACTTTCTTATCATACATTTTATGCATCGGATTGTGCTCAAATTGATTGAAAATTCTTTTATTAACTTCTGAATGTATTCAAAATTCAATTGAAATACAGGCAATTATACCAATAATTTAGACACTCCAAATAAATAATATATTATACCGAATATTCGATATATTGAGTGTACATAATATTTCATTTCATAGCATAATATTATGAAGGAGATGAATTCCACGCCATTTAAAACTAACACTATTAACTTTGCATTAGAGTAGCTTTTTGAAAATCAATTGGAATACACATGGGACTAGAATCAGGGTCTCAACATACCTTGGTATCTTGGAAACTAAAAATTACAACAACTTCAGCTATGTATGTATACATTTCATGTTCATGTTATTCATCATAGCCAGCTGAATTTATTTTAAAATTTTCCGACGTTCATGTTTCACTAGGGCCAATAACAAATAATGTATTGACATTGTCACATAGTGGCATCTAGTCCCAAACTAAGCAAAGCTTGTACTATGAATACCAGACAATAGATTAATAATACTTAAATACTTTTTTTTACTCAGACACAAGATAAACATTGTTTGTCCTGACGCGGGAATCGAACCCACGACACTTAGAATACCAATCAGGTTCACAAACCACTACACCAACGGTGTTTACAACTAAGTTTTGTTGTTAAACATGCTCTTAATTTCCAAGATATGACAGTGACATTATGACCCCGATACACATCCGATATACATGGTGAAAATAAAAGTATATAGTATATTTACTTCTTCTTGCTCTTGCCGAGAGTGAGTGTGTGGTGTGACTGCACGGTCTGCTGCTTGCGTCGGTTGAACTCTATGGTGTCGTCTTCAATCTTCTTGCGCAGCTCTTCCAGGCGCTTCTTCTCGTCGGTGTGGTCCTTCTTCAACTTGTCGAACTTTGCGTGGAGCTAAGCAAATAAACGTTTGGTTAAGGTTACATTTTGGTCGGTCGGTAAGTTTTCACTGAAAATGGGTGATATTGTCACGGAAGGGAAGTCCATCGCCATCTCAGGTATTGCACTTGAATTGCTTCTCAGAAAAGATTAAGTTTTTTTTATTATAGGTTTTGTCACGATGTTTTCCTTCACCATAAAGTTTGTAGTATGAAATGAATGCATCAATAATTTTTTTTAGATAAGCCCATTGGAAAAAGTTCATAGCTAGGATTTGAACACGTGTCGTTTGGATAGCAACGAATACCACCTCAACTCCTTGGTAAATATTTTTTTTTAATTTTTTTTTCATATTGAATGAAAATGAAAATGAAATGAAAATGAAAATGAAATGAAAATGAAAATGAAAAATATTTATTCAGTTTAGGCCCTGGTAAGGCACTTATGAAAGTCGAGAATTTACCACCGGTTCGGAAACTAGCCTTCTGAGAAGAACCGGCAAGAAACTCTTGAAACTATTGAAGTGAGTACTAGGAAAACATAAAAATCTAACACTTATTCCGCCTATTGAAGGTTTTCGTAATTTATATAAATTCAGTGTTAAGTATTGCCGAGGTACCAGGGCATCATAAAACAAAGGCTACCTCTTTCTCGGCCTCCTTGAGTTCAGCCTCCTTCTCCTTAACGCGCTGTACGAACATTTGACGCATCTCGTCTTCCTTCTGCTGCAGCTCGGCCAAGTGGGCGCTGCGCTTCTGCTCGAACGTTTGTTGGAACGACACCTGTTTACAAAATTACATTATTATGGAGAGAGGCTATCCCGTTCGAAATTTTTTTAGGAATTCATACCTAAAATGGAAAATAGGCTTTATAGGATTCCTGTTTGTCTGTCTGTTAAGACCTTTTACTCAGAAACATTTGGAGGCACCAAGCTAAAACGATGGTTGATGATGACTGGTCTGCCTAGTTTATGAGGTACCAGGCTAGCACAAGTAGGAGGCACAGGCTTATTGTCTACGATAGAACGGCCTCGTCACGAATCAAGAACGAGTACTTTTGAATGCTCAGTAGTCATTTTATCAGTCTGTCTATATGTATGGTGCGAGGCGAATAAAGGCATGCAGTATCCACACTATTATTTGCTGCACGTTATTTACTTGTGACTGGACCTGTACCAGGCAAGCATTAATAGTGTACTTACCGACTTGTAGTACTAGGCTATGAGCATGGGGTGGGAGGTACTGACCGGTAGTCTACTATAGAAAGTACCACCAGGCAAGCATGAGTAGAGTGTACTGACTGACTTTTTGTCTGGGTGGTGTGTAAAGGTACAGGCTATCAGCATGAGGAGGGAGGCGAGGCACAGACCGGCTTACTATCTACTATAGAAGGTACCAGGCAAGCACGAGTCGAGTGTACTTGTCTCCTACGTGGTGTTGAAAGTACTAGGCTATCAGCATGTGGCGAGAGGTATTTGCCGGCTTAGTGTCTACTATAGAAGGTACCAGGCAAGCATGGGATGGGGGCAGTGATCGATTTGTCACTTAGTTGGTGTTTAAAGGTAGTAGGCTATCAGGATGTGGTGGGAGTCACTGACCGGCTTGTTGTCCTGGTCGACGTCCGAGAAGCCCATGTGCGTGAGTCTCCGGCGGCGGTAGAGCTCGTAGTGGCGCGCGTGGGTCTTCTCGCGCATATCCTCCATATTGGTGCGGATCAACATCTCACGCAGCTTCACGAAGTCGCAGTGAGACTCGTTCTCCACTGTATAATACATTCAAAACATTATTTATTCTGTTACCTCTTCGAAACAGATGACAGGCAGACTCGTACGCACTTTTTACTACAGTGTTTTTTTACTCAACTACTGGGTCTTAAATAGAGGATTATGTTTTGAACCAATATTTTCATCTGTTCCCTCGGAAATGAGATATCAATGGATGCATCTTGTCTTCTGGTTATGAACTGTGTAACGTCACATTAAAATTAATTTACTATCATCTAGAGGAAATAAAGACTTCATCATCATCAGCCTATTTTGGTCCACTGCTGGACATCTTGATCCACTGTTGGACATAGCCCTCCCCTAATGAGTGCCATAGCACCATGTCTTCAGCTTGCTATTATTATTAGCGCTAAATAATTGCTGCGGTGTTTTTAAAACAACGTTTCATGCATGAAAAACTTAACTCAGCGAATTCACAAATGCTTCAAGCAAATACATTAATTAGTGTGATATAAATAGAGTGATTTAGACCTTGCACAGTGCCCCAGGGGTACTGGCGGGCGCGCAGGGTCTTGTTGCCGATCTTGACGAAGTCAGTGCTGCCGACCACGGCGAAGGGGATGTGCGAGTTCATGGAGCCGTTGACCTCCGACACGCTCTCGTCGTCCACCGGGAACTGGTAGATCTCCACGCCGTTCGCTTGCAACTCTTGCATTATTTTTGACTGGGGAACAATTATTATTAAAGTATTGTTTATTATTATTATTATAAGAAATATTGCAATTTCAAAGGTGACTTCTGTCTCCACACACTTACATAGATTTTTTTTGTCCATAATTTTTTCATATTTTCAAATGAACTTTATACATTTTAATTACTTCAAATAAAAAAAAACATAAATGAAAATCTGAAACTGAATGTATAAGGGCATTCAGCGTCAGATTTTCATTTTTAACACGCTTTTATTAGCTTCACCTGTATGTATGTATGTATGTATGTAACCGACCCCTTTGAGCTCGATTTTGTCCTACTTTGTACGATCAGATTTAATTCAAACTTTGCACACCTGTCAAAAGTCGATGACAATGCAATAATCCGATCGAAGCATCCGATTATCCTAATTAGATTCGCCAGGATTAATTAATTTCTTTCCGCATCCTTTGCATGCGAGTAAGAGAGATAGAGCTAGTGCGGGCGGTTTGTGGTATTGAGGGCGGTTGATAGTTAGCCAATCGAACTAAATAATATATAGTTTAAAAAATTTAACTAAAAAATGAAAAATAAATAATAGTTTAAAAAAACTAAAAAAACACGCTTTCATAAAAAATCCAACTAAAAATCAGAAAATAAAATTTAATAAATTTGGATAAAGAATATTGTAAATTAGAAATGAATGTACATTTTTGTAAAAAAGCGTGGGGTGTATTCAATGCGCTTTTTAAGATATTATATTATCAAAGTGATGATTCTTCTACTCATTATCTGTCAATAAAATGTTTATAATTATTAACACTATGCACCCCACGCTTTTTTACAAAAATGTACATTCATTTCTAATTTACAATATTCTTTATCCAAATTTATTAAATTTTATTTTCTGATTTTTAGTTGGATTTTTTATGAAAGCGTGTTTTTTTAGTTTTTTTAAACTATTATTATATAATATATTGTAAGGATATGAAATTATGGAATATGAAAAGTAGAATCAAAAATTGAACCCTGCTCAGGGTATCATACTCAAGAACATAGTTAAATGACTATGCTATTCTACAATGCTCTCTGTTCATGATGATTATATATTTTACTAAATCTGTTGGTATATTGCACTCGACATGTAATCAAAGATACCTTGAACTTCTGCAGCTCAGTCTTGGAGATGGTGTCGGCCTTGGCGATGATGGGGATGATGTTCACCTTCGTGTCCAGCTTCTTCATGCACACCAGGTCGATCGACTTCAAGCCATGGCCTGAACACAAACACCATCCCTTACTTACTATACATTTAAAAGTCCCGATTGACTAAAATCCATGCAGTCTAAAATGCTGCCCATAGACACATGCAATATAAAAGGCAGAGGTGTTGTAATAACAACACAAACTTTTCACCGAAGATGATTAAGTGCCAACGTAACAGATGATGAGTCTATCACCGTCTCAGCTACAATACATATGTCTTTATATTACTTCTTAGACATATGCAGGTTTCCTAACGATGTTTTCCTTCACCGTAAAGCACGTGATGTGAAATCACTGTACATAAGTTTTTAGAAAAATTCATTACGGGCATACTTACTTGCATAGCAGGCGAGAGCTCAAACCCCAAGGCCATCATGGCTCAAAATTAAAAGGCCACCCCTATGAAATAGGGGTCGAAAGGTCGAAAATTAGTAAGGCAAGCAACAAATTAAGACTGGTTTAAATTGTAACTTAAATCTATTTACGATAATAGTACACATTATCGCGTGACAATTTAAAATGTTTACAAATCATTAGCTGCACTTGTTGTTGACACATTGTGTATTCACAATCACCTGCTCGGAATGTCCAACCAAACACTTATCACGTCACTCATTTCACTAATGTGTATTTGCTTAGTTAACTCATACAAACATGTATTTATATATATATTTATGTATATGCAGAAGTAATATAGCTCACTGCGAAACGTTTCAACATCTATACAGATAAATAAGATTGAAGTGTCTGTTTGTAGTTCCAAATTAACAGCTTTTCACTTAGTGCATATTAACGTATATACAGTATTCAGATAAAAAAGCTATTTTTTTTTCTGTCTGTTCCACCGGCTAATCCCTGAAACGGCTGACCGATTTCTACGGGACTTTCACTGGTGGATAGCTGATGATACAAAGAGTAACTTAAGCTACTTTTATTTTAAAAAAATGTAATTCGGGTTCCGCGGGCCACCCATGAAATTAAGTGTACGCGTATTCTCTCTCGGGGCATAGATTCATAAATTGTTCCTTTTGTGATAAAAAAAATTTATGTAGATAATATTCAGTACACCAGGGTATAATGATCAAGTTATAAGCTTAAAAACGCGAGAGAAACTTACAAGATTTGCACCAACAGGAAAATTTAATTAAAGTTCAAACAATTAAGTCCATACTTAAGGCCATACTTAGTTTACGCTGTTTATAACTGTGTATATAAAGAGGTGAATGACACAGGATCACAGGCGAAAGTCAAGCATTCCCGTTAGGTGTCACAATGTATGATCATTGAGGACAGTATAGTAGCGCGCCGCATACAAGTACCAGGCGCGCATAGCAATGAGGAGTGTCAAGGACACGTAAAACACTCTAGGTCACCCATGGTGCCCTAGTTCTAAATTGTGGTGAAAGTAAACATACTAGTGACCTTATTTTTGTTGCATTTTAAAAACAAATAAATTTCATTCTTATTAAGTACCTACCTATGCAGACTTTTAAATACTATAAATTATACGAGTATATCAGTAATAGTCAACTTATTAGAATAATAGGTATACAGTATACCTCACTTAAATTATGCTGTAATATATCAATCTCTTATGAATAAAAGCCATTCCTTCCCCCTCATTGAACATGAAAGCTAAGTTAAGCGATATGAGTAACAAAATTGTATTTTACTGCCTCTGTATAGTAGGCAAATCTTTCATGCAAAAACTATTGAATGGATTTTGATGAGACTTTACAATGACATAGCTTATACATCAAAATAACACATCTATAAATCTATACAGATAAATAAATTTGAAGTGTCTGTTTGTAATTCCAAAATAACAGCTTTTCACTAAATGCATATATTATGAAAATATACACGCTACTTACACAAAAAAACCAATTTTAAATTTTTTTCTCTGTTTGGCTGTCTGTTTGTTCCGGGTAATCTCTGAAACGGCTGGACCGACTTTAACGGGACTTTCACTGGCAGGTAGCTGATGTTTCAAGGAGTAACATAGGCTACATTTATTTATTAAAAATATTCGAGTTCCGCGACAATAAGGATGAAACTAAATCTACGCGGGTGAAACCGCGGGGCACAGCTAGTATGTTATAATTTATAGCGATGTTGTGTGAATTGTCCAAAATATAAATCATATACTAAACACATGGAGTCGTGGGCTGGTCATAGATATAGTTAAATGGTATAAATGTATAATTACCAGTAGGACAGATGAAGTATAGGCACACATGTAGCCTGCTGTCATGGTAGGTGGGCAGAGCGCGCTTGATCTTCAACTCCTCTTGCAGGTACGCCTCAAACTGTGCATCAATGTAGTCCACCACTGCCTTGAAGCTGTCCTCCTTGTTCACCTGGTCACCATAGCCCACTGTGTCGCAGATGGTCAGCTGGGGAACATACCGATTAGCAGAGTGATATACAAGCAATAGCTTTTACTGTTATTTATGAAATACTACAACACCATTGTGTCCACAACTCTTGTCTATGCAAGGTTTGACAGCTCTTTATATTTTTGATAATTCACATAATAGCTTCATGAATATAGCCTATATATTATTCTGATGTATAAGCTATATTAATCTAAAGTTTCATCATAATAAATACAATAGTTTCTGAATGCATACTTCCACTCATACATTCTTGCAATCTTTCTCATGTATGGTAGGGTAGTAGGAAGCAGAATAAATGTTGAATGAGTTAGACAACTCTTTGATGCGTCACTGAATATTAGCATGACAAATGTTTGTCTTTTAAATGAGCATTAGATAAAAGCACAGTGCACATTCCCATTAAATTTTTTGTGAGATTACACAAGCAGATCTATACAGACAAATAAAATTAAAGTGTCTGTTTGTAATTCCAAAATAACTTTTCACTAAATGCATATCAAAGTATACACAATACTGACACAAAATAACCAAGTTTTAAAATTTTTCTGTCTGTCTGTCTGTTTGTTCCATGTAATCTCTGAAACGGTTGGACAGATTTTAACGGGACTTTCACTGGTAGGTAGCTGATGTTTGAAGGAGTAACTTAGGCTACTTTTATTTATTAAAAATATTTGGGTTCTGCGACAATAAGGAAGAAACTAAATCTATGTGTGTGAAACCGTGGGGCACAGCTATTATAAATTAAAATAATAGGAAACAGTATCAATTAAATCTTATTAAGCCCTATAAATGTTAAGGACATTAAGCATATATAATATACATCTCTTGTTAACATATTGTTAACTTGGGGTGATATGAATCTCCTGGTTTTTTTCTTGGACATAACAAATGTCATGAAATATTCCTAAAATGCAAGTTTATTATGATTACCTTCAATCGAACATTGCTCTCCTGCAGTTCGTAGGTGTGTGCCTTCAATTTGACAGTGGGCAGGTTGTGAGGGCTGGGCGAGGACTCGAAGTTGGTGTTGAACAGGGAGTCCATCAGTGTGGACTTGCCCAGGCCCGTCTCACCTGGTACATAACAAGTATTTATACACTATGTACTCACTACATACATGGTATGCTTTACTGCTTTAGAATATTAGTATAGAACTTACAGTACCAGTTACAGACACACACACACAATCAAATTGCATGTCTACAAAACTGCTAGGTAGGTAGGTAAATTGAAAAATATTAGAATTATGTCTAGAGATAATATTGTTTGGTTTGAACATGATAAGCCTACACACTATTCCATTGTTAAAATCAAAGAGGATAAGTGCAAACAACGTGGGTGATTCAAGGAAACACTGCAACATGAATCATTTGGTAGGTACTCACCAATGCAAAGAATGTTGAACACAAATCCATTCTGGACACTTTTGTTCACGAGCTGGTCTGGCAGGCTGTCGAAGCCGACATGCCCCGACAGCTTCAGAGTACGTAACAACGTCTCCATCTAAAATAATACAATTATTCTCGTTACACTCAGGGCAAGCGGGGCAACTACACGACCTATATAATTTACAGTACAATAGAGACAATGAGACACGTCAATGCATTGTTTACTGTTTACATTCTCCAGCTAGTTCGTAAGGAATGTTATATTTACGTGATCTTGGACCGCTTACAAAATGTATCACATAAAAACAATTTCTGATTGTATTACAGAACAACGCCCTAAGCTTCCGATTGTTGTGAAAGTGTGATCTTTTGAGCCAATAAAACTATGAATCTTGTAGACGGACATGTGCACTTTAATTAAAAGTTTGTATTTAAGTAATTTGTATGCAACTTATAAATTAATTCGTTAATTTAAACTCACTTTCGGTGGCTCTACGTCAATCGCCGCCATGTTTACTTTTTGTTTGACTGGCTGGACTGACAGCAGCGGCTGACTGAAGTGAAGTGCGAAGAGAAGCGAGTGAGCTGCGAGAGCGAATGAATGATTGAGTGAAATGAATAATATTTGACCGGTGTAGCATAATTTTGTTCAATAGTGCTGCCAGATACGGGTTTATAAAATTCACTGAAAATATTGTTTAAACATTACAATAACATGTTTTTTTTAATAATATGAGTTTGTTGGGTTACTTAGTACCTCATAATATAAGTACGAATTAACTGAAAGGAATTTTTTTTTAAATGATACCATCATTTACAAATGATACCATCAAGTACAAATTTGCCAAATAGAAAAAACTCAGGATTCAGACTCAAATTTCAAAATTCAGGCTCAAATAGGAAAATATTTTCTTCATGGCATAAAACATATAAAACCTAGTATATATATTTTTTTATATCTCTAATTGTAACTGGTCACTAGGCAGACATGCAATAATAATTCAACATAATAATTCTTCGTTATACATTTTAAACGGCAGAGACCACCGTTCGCCATTATAGTTCTTACTATAATGGTATCTGCCTACCCTCATGGGATACAGACGAATTCTTACCAGTGATTTTAAATATTAATGTTAAGTGTACATTTTTTAGGACACCATGTAAAAATCATTTCAACCTGTGACCAAATTGATCAATGTTTAAATTAGACTTTTGTGACATGGTATGTGTATTGTGATTTACCCTTACAATATAAAAAATAAATAAATTCGTTCACAAACGTTTTGATATTATTCCAATATTATTCTTCCCAATACATATTGTTTATTCCAATAAATTTTTCTAACTACAAATTTATGTAATTTTTTTGGGAACTATAGTTGGCCGATATTTTTTTCTATATATGGCAACACTGACTAATTCCAAAATGGCAGAAATGCGACTTTGGTGTGTTATCATGTGAGCAAAGGAAATAATGTTTTCTTGATTTTCATGATCGCGAGTGGATTTTAAAATTGTGTGTCAGTGAATAGTGACAAATTAGACCATGGCGGACTTAAAATCGCCGCCGTTTAGTGATATTAAAAGACCTGAGGAGGTGGTCAGGATGACTACAAACGATAGCCTGAAATTCGCAGTTCTTATCGGGCTGATTGAAGTCGGCCAGGTGACCAACCGGGAGGTAGTGAACACCGTCCTTCACCTGGTAAGTGCCCAGAACCTTCCACCAGTCGGTTGGACCATTATTTACTTGGTGTAAAGACGTGAAGTCTTATTGGATTCGTCTTGGAAAGGTTATTGAATTAGATACCTTTGAATGATGTTTTAATTTGTATTCTATAACATTCATGCACTATATCGGAGAATATTGTTCACGGTAATTTTAATATTAAGAATCAGTGTGCAGAAGCGTCGTAGTGGTTTGTGTGTAGCGTGTATTTGCATTGTTTTTATCGATCGTTTTCGGTTGTGGATCGAATGATCGCGCGGCCGGTGCTGCACGCTGTTTGTTTTGATATTGTTGCCGATAGCCCTCGGCGACTGGCGACGTCGATGTCGAAACAATTTGGTCTACGTATTGGCACGTGGAATCAATTTCAACAATTTGTGATAATTGCTGCATGAAAACAACGACGAACGTTTTAACCTTGGCACCTTCCTACGTGCATCCTGCGGTTCGTCTATTCTGCAAACTAGACAACACATAGCGTAGGTCATCGACTGCATTGGTACCTAGGATTCTAGATTATTTTTCGAATTAAATTAGGTGCGGATTTTCTGAACTAACCTGTAGGTCTACTTTTTATCGGATCTAAAATTGTGCGCCTCTTCAACGTGCTCCATGAAGAAACGTGACCAGACAGGAGGCGTAATTCAGTAAAGAGCGAAGACCACGCGTCTTACCTACTTTACCATCTCTATCATAATCTAAGACTAAGTAGGTAATAACGCAGTATTATGTGGCATTAGTTCGATAGGCGACCACATGTGGCAGCAAACATTAATAGTTACCTACCAACAATGTTTACAGAATCAATAAGTGGCGTTCGAACTTCATTTGAGTTTCGTGGTATACCTACCTACTAAATAGGTTAGGCCTTACCATAAGCTCTTATTGCCATCATAGTTCCACTGTGTGACAGTGACCGACTTATACACGTCATATACATCTGTCGCATAATAAAAGCTAAACTATCATGGCAATAAGAGGTCACAGTATGAGCCCTGGTGTAAAAACAAATACGTAGCTCAGTAGGTATATGTACTTATATGTTTGCATCCCATATAAATTCAAAGATTTCAGATGATGACGCAAGTCTACGTGCCTAAATACCTAGCTATCTCGCCTTATACCCCGTACCTATGTATAATTTTCTTCCTACATTAAATCTACCTACAATAAATACACGCATTGTCAATTAAAATGTTATCATGAAACTGAATTTTAGTCTTTCACTATCTAATCTCGATAAGGTAAACTAAGTAGGTATCTAACTACACAGGCAGGTCGTAAAGTTGTCTATAAATAATTTTATTGAATCGTTCACCTACCTAACATTCGTCAAAATAAATACCAGTTTAGATTAAGAATAAAGTACTTAATTGAACATTTATAAAAAAAATGGGTAAATACTTTTGTTTTTCCCTTATAATTATTGACGAGACGACACCGTCACCTCAAGTCAGTAAGCAAAATTGAGCCTTACCGTTTATTAAAAGACCAATCACTGTCTTATCTCACAATACCCTCTACGATTAACGACTAACAACGGATGAACTAGCACGACGCGGTCCGGAAATAAATCCGGCCAAATGACGTCACTCGGAACCAATTAAATGTGACCCGCACCCTGAAAATAATCCCAATGGGCCTATAGCCAATCTTAGTAGACTTATGAACTTCTCAGGAGAGTAAGGGTATGGAAAATATAACATTTTTATTCGTTCTTTAACATAGAGCGCTTTATTCATCGAGTACCTATATAAGATTTTTCAATAGAGAGATTGAGTGATGAAAATTGTCGAAAACTCAATATATAGAACAATCAAGGATCGGTTCGTAACGACGAAAGAAAACCACTAGGGTGTATGAAAAGATAAAAAGAAAAAAGCAATGAGTACCTTTCTGTCTACTCCATAAGGGACTTGCTGGATGTTACTGCTGCTGAAAAATCTGCGATGATAGTAATATTATTTTAACGAAGAACAATAGGTTTTATACAAGAAAATACTAAAACGTCGCTCAAAACAGGGCTGAATTTTGAGCATCCTACAAATTTGTTTGCGAAATTGTAGTTTGACGACGTCTTAAATAGTTAAGAACCTGAACATTTTAATGACCTTAATGTATAATGCCAAAGCTACGTGTTTCTCGTTTCGACTACCAAGTCAATTTTACAGTACGTATCCAGTTAACTTTGGGCTTACCTTGGAAACAATACAAATTACTTTTAGCAAAACAGACAAGTTCAATCTTTGCATAAAGGAATTGGTTTTCCTTATAAGTAGCTAAGGTGGGAGCAGCACCCTACAACGCCTACAGGTTTGGTGAAATATGTCGTCATAGCTAGGTGTAACTAGGTGTGGTCCGGCAGACCTTGAAGGGCGATCTATAAGTTCAGTAGGTACATAAGTCTATAACCACGATAACGATGATTTACTGTGACATGCTTCAGTAGATTTCGGGAGTTGCAAATAAACCTACCAGTAGTTTGTTATGAGATTATTACATGACTTTCAAAATGTCAAACTAATGTATTTCTTGCACTATGTTAACGTAATAACTACATATTCATACATCATGTCCTGTTTAAGCAGATAAGCAAATTTTTAAGTATACAATCGATTAAGAATTATTGAACAATTTGTTTCGCTGGTCTCACATCGAGAACCATATTTTTAACAACTGATGTGTACATAGGCCAGGGGCACAGAATATATGAAATGATCACACGCTGGAGTACTGGGTTATATTAAAGACAAGGACTCGATCCGATTAACTGTCCTGTAACGCACTCGCAAAAAGTCGAGACATGCTAAAAATGGCGTGATCCAGCGAAGTACAACATGCGTAGAGATCCTACGACGACCTACCATTACTACATCGGCACAGACCACTCATGTGAGTGAAGGACTGAGTAGAAGCGCAGCCATGGACCAAGGTGATGGACTGAGGTTCTAACTCTATTTCTCCGAAAACGAAAGTGTGCAAAGGAACGAAAACCATGCGAAGACATGTCAGTATCGTTTGTTTTTATGATACTTATATTTTCGTTCATTAATTAATTATGCTTTGAATATATAAACGCCAAAGAATTTTCTTGCCGACCACGTTTGGAGGTAAGTAATTTTAGGACGAATAAGAACCGAAAAATCCAAAAAAATATCGTTTGTATAATAGTAGGCTCCCTGTAAATCTCACTCGGAAAAGTCTTAAGATATCCATTAATATTAAAATGTGTTGTTACTCAATACATTCTAAATACACGGTATCAGCGCGTGTACGTTTACCTGGATATTATATTATATACTTAGCGTGTTTTGTTACCCTATTCAGTGAAATAGAACAATTGTATCGTAATTCTTTGCGATACAGATCAAAGAGTAGCAGTTCAGTAATAGCACAGTCCACAACGAAAATGGGTTTATATGGAGAGTGCTCTCCTGCCTGCCGCCTTATATTAGAATATTTAATCAAATGCGAGGGCGGGACAGGGGATGGTTTATGCGGAAATGTTGCGCCTTGATTTATTTATATTAGCATAACTGCGTGGAGTTAAATGAACCATCGTTTATCTTTTCTTCTTAAATGAAAAAGCCTCTTCGAAGGCTTTCATCAAAACAGATGGTAACTGAAGGCCTTAAAATCTTAAGCCTTTTTCTTTATATGTATCCACTAGCTGTGCCCCGCGGTTTCACCCGCATAAATTTAGTTTCAAGCTTATTTTCGCAGATCTCTAATATTTTTAATAAATAAAAGCCTAAGTTATTCCTTGAAACATCAGCTACCTACCAGTGAAAGTCCCGTTTAAATCCGTCCAGCCCTTTCAGAGATTACCCGGAACAAACAGACAGGCAGACAGAGAAAATTTTTAAAACTTGTTTTTTTAGTGTCAGTAGCGTGTATGCTTTCATATGCATTTAGTGAAAAGCTGCAATTTTGGAATTACAAACAGACACTTCAATTTTATTTATCTGTATAGATTGGCATGTAGGTCTTCATAACAAAGTCCACAAATGCAGCAGACTTAAGTTGACCCATTTGAATATTCAACCAAATAGTGATTCCGAAGCCAATCGCTGCGGGATATAAATTCAGAAGGCAGGAAATTTATTACTTGCATTTGAGAGCGCAAGGAAATTGCAAAACTGTTATCATTGATTACATTTGAGGGAGTTGCGTTCACATACGGGTTACGGAATAGCAGGGTTGTATCTGGTTACTGGATTTGTTGTGTGGTTGGTGTCATGTTGGCTGCCGGCTTTTGATGTTTACTTGTGTTGTGTCTTGTGTAACCTGAATATTGTCTTATGAACTCTGAGTGTGATTTGTTTGCGGATGAATGGCAGATGATCATGTCAGCATGTCTGGAGTATTGCGAGGCGAATGTCTAAATGTGTTTGTATTTTTTTTTTTTTTTTATAAGTAATATGCTGTATATAAATCAATGTCTTGTGTACTATATATATTGTGTAATATTGCTACGTTTTGTGTAATTGGTTACTGGCCGTTCAAAATGTATATTAAATAAATAAATAAATAAATAAATGTCTTGATGCACCGTAGGAATTCAATTGACATAATGAATTCATTACTGTGTGTTTGGAGTTTTGTGAGGAGACTGCATGAAAGTGTTCCTTTTTTTCCCTTTAGTTTAAGTGGCTTCAAGCCGTTCTATAAGGTTAAATAAATAAAAAATTACTACTTGTTGTAAACAATGGGTCGTAATGATGTTGATTCGCTCATTTATACAATCTACATTGGTTTCATGCTGGATTACTGATTAATAAATCGATGAATTATGTAATGTTTACGGATTCGGGAATAGAAATTCAATGTATGAATGCATTAATATTAAAAAACCAATCCTGATCCTGCAATCTTAAACTGGTGCCGTTCGCGTGGCTTACGTAAGCGGAACCTTCCGATTTTACCCGGACGAGACGCTCCGAAATCGAAAAAACTAATGTATATTGAATTCTATGCCAGCTCATGCTCGCAACGGGTAACAATATTCTAAAGCGTACACTGATATTTGAATGTAAGGATTTCAGACCCAGACGTAGGGAATAAAAGGGCCTTTGCAACCTTTTCGGAGATTGGTCTTTATATGATCCCATTGAAGTGATCTAATGGGCGAATTGAGTACAACCTCGCCGCCTCCAATGAACACATATACATATCCGATACTGTTATTTCTTATTACAAAGCCACTTGAAGCAATCAAGTTTCATACGGTTTCCCCAATTGCTGGAGTTTTTTAGTAGGTACGCAGGATAAACAATGCTAAGTGAATCCATATTCCTTATCTCATACAGAATGTATTACTTCATTGTTGACTACGATGCCGTTCGTGCTATAAAAATAAAAAAGAAGCCTACATTTCGGTGGATAGCACTCACGTGCCTACCTGTAACCATAAAACCAGACAGCGTAGATTGGCCCACTTTACGTATATGCTTTGTTTTATGTTTCTAGATGCATGAATAAGTTCGGCTCTTGAATCTAGTGGTTCTTCATAGGTAGACCATTCGTGTGCTGTATCTTGAGAGCTTGGTTTACGAGGGGCGTACTGCAGACTAGTGTAACTATAAAACACATAGATGATTCTCTATCTATTATATATCACTTTAGAACTCCTGCGGCTAATTATTTTTTGTTATTATGTTGAATTAACAATCTGCATATAAAAGTACTAAGTACATATATTATTTATATATACTTACTACATATTTAGTGAGTGGGTGAGACAGAAGGCACCCCTGAAATTCATACTACGCGGGTGAAACCGCGGGGCAAAACATAAGTACAGATCGATGTATATCGTAATAAATATAGCAATTATTTTGCGAATGCGAAAGAGTGTTTTAGCTACGTTCTATGGCTTTTTTATCGAACATTTACGATTCCACGATTTTTATATAAGTATATCTATATTTTGTTTTGTAAAAAAAGTTACGCAGATAAGGATTTTGTTTTACTCACTGGTTGCAAATGCATTTTTTTGCATCATATCTCATCCACAAGATAATTTAATCAAAGCAACATTGACTATTTAATTTGAATCAAATTCAATTCATTAAATATTTGCCAGAATATGTAATTGAAGGCATATGAAGAGCTGATATCGGGACACAACGTAAAGCACCTTTTACCATCACATTTTAATTTGTCATTACTCGGAGCGGAATACCTGATAATGCTCCTTAGAGGTGCCTTAGCTGACGTGTGATCATATATAACAGATTCCTGCTCTTGCACTCATTCATTCAGAGATCTGCTCATGAACTTGTCTAAAGCTTTGAATATCACACAAATATTTAATACATCTTGACCTGAAGGCTGAACATGAGTGTGAAGGACAAGAGCAACGTTATTTATAACGGGGAGCTGAGTGATTGATATCGCGCGGCTCCGGTACTATCGAGCCGTATCAATAAAGATCAAAGGAACACGCTGGGTAACCTTTCCGGGTTTTTACGAAGAAATTGTGCCCTTATTTGGAAGGGAATGGTTTAAAGAGGCAATTAAAATGCATGACACATTGGAAGCCACAAAGTGTTACGTAATGTTTCCCCGAGATGTTTTCTTGGCTGCTGAACGTCTCCTTGATCGGCGAGCTTGCCTCTGGTTGTTGTTTTGTTGGATGGATAAACACTCTGAAATAATAAAAGCGGGGAAAATATTGGGAAGATATTTTTACGCGTTCACTGCTGCACGACGCTTTTTCGCGTCAGCAGTGAGGGAGTTTATGAAGAAGATGCGACATTAGCAATGCAGAGACGAGACTCAAAGGACCTATTATTACCATTCTATTTTATTGATTTCTTAAGTATCGTAGACAAGAACTTATAAAAAGTGTAAACCAGGTAAATGGTTTACTAAATTTGGACTTTTTCATGGCAATTTTATTCCGACGGAAATGTTAAAATTAAAGTTGATTGGGAAATTAAAGAGTAGTATGATATACAAGTAATTGAACAGCTGTTAAAAACTCGTCCACAACCATATTGATCGTCCAGAACAATACGAGTATAAGTTCTGACGCTTTGTGACCTCAATTGAATAAATCTATCTGGAATTATTATTTTTAAGTAACTCAACTTATAAGTGAATCCGTTTAAATGCAATACAATTTAAAACTACAATCGGTGTCGTTACGGTAAATCCATTTAATACTTACTGTGCCCTGCGGTTTCACCCGCGTTGATTTAATTTAATTCCCGCGAAATCGTATTTTTTTTTAAATTAAAAGTATCTTATGTTACTCCTTGTAACATAAGATACTTTGATTTGAGATTGGTCCAGTTTTTTCGAAGATTAGCCGGAGCAAAGAGACACACAGACAGACAGAAAAAAATTAAATATTGGTTTTTCCAAGTCAATACCGTGTATACTGTACTGTCATATGCATTTAGTGAATAGCTGTTATTTTGGAATAACAAACAGACACTTCAATTTTATTTCTCTGTATGTATAGATATGGGTAGATTATTTTTGTAAAACGACGAAAAAGAGGACAGATATTTGCCAGAGTTCGATTCGGGGCACGTAAATCAAAGTACCTACGCTATGATACCCTTTATTCTGGAAAGGGTAAGCGTGGTTTTGTTATAAACGCTGTACATTTGGCACGATTACTGCGGGATTTTTTTGTTAAATGGAAATGGTCGCAACGAACACTCGAGAGACTGAGTATTCGAGTTTTAATTTTACTGCTAAATAAAACCGTAACTTTTTAATTTCTTGCTCTAATATCGTCTAAATGGCGCATGGCGGGACTTGTGAGAGAACGATTTACTGTCTATTAAGTATTTGAGTTTTCTTCAGAAGAATATGCCCTTCTTAATTTATAGACCTTACAAGACCTCAATGATCTTTTTAACACGCTTTTATTAGCTTCACCTGTATGTATGTATGTAACCGACCCCTTTGAGCTCGATTTTGTCCTACTTTGTACGATCAGATTTAATTCAAACTTTGCACACCTGTCAAAAGTCGATGACAATGCAATAATCCGATCGAAGCATCCGATTATCCTAATTAGATTCGCCAGGATTAATTAATTTCTTTCCGCATCCTTTGCATGCGAGTAAGAGAGATAGAGCTAGTGCGGGCGGTTTGTGGTATTGAGGGCGGTTGATAGTTAGCCAATCGAACTAAATAATATATAGTTTAAAAAATTTAACTAAAAAATGAAAAATAAATAATAGTTTAAAAAAACTAAAAAACACGCTTTCATAAAAAATCCAACTAAAAATCAGAAAATAAAATTTAATAAATTTGGATAAAGAATATTGTAAATTAGAAATGAATGTACATTTTTGTAAAAAAGCGTGGGGTGTATTCAATGCGCTTTTTAAGATATTATATTATCAAAGTGATGATTCTTCTACTCATTATCTGTCAATAAAATGTTTATAATTATTAACACTATGCACCCCACGCTTTTTTACAAAAATGTACATTCATTTCTAATTTACAATATTCTTTATCCAAATTTATTAAATTTTATTTTCTGATTTTTAGTTGGATTTTTTATGAAAGCGTGTTTTTTTAGTTTTTTTAAACTATTATTTATTCTAATGAAAAGCTGGGGTCTTATTACCTATGAAATGAATAGATGACATGTTTTCTATATTCCAAGGCCTTGAGGTTTTATTTAATGTCACAAATTTTATATTATTTTAATTTTCTTAAAGGAGGAGCAGAAGATAAATTGGGAGGCGGAAGAAACAGAATGAGGAAAACACTTTGTAGATAGTATTGGTAGTAGTCTCTAGATAGTAGTGGGTTGACATTTGGTTGTTGAAAGTAGGTACCATATTTAGCTGTTTACCGACAAAATTATAGTTTCTTTCAAATCTAAAACATGTAACATTTCTCTTCCAGCAAACCTTACATCTTCTTGATTCTCTTTCTATCACTTAACTCTATCTATTCTTTAACACTGTCTAGTGTAAGCCTTGATAAGTCTTCTCTTCTCCTTTGTTCTACTGAATTTCAATACGTAGTTTGTTTAACTTTCCCTATAATATGATATAGTATACTTAATGCTACATTCGCCCGGATCGATACAAGGTGAGCTAATTACTGCGAGAGCTTTATCTAAATACACACGTTCATTCGCAGTAGTACAGTAGGCTTAGACAAAGTAACATTCTCGCGCGCTTGCGCTAATAGAAACGATACATGTATGGGAATGACATATAGCAGTCTCGTAGCATATGTCATTCCCATATATTTTCTATCGTTTCTATTAGCGAAGCATGAGGATAATGTTACTTTATCTACAGTTCCATGGGCCTTACCATAAGCTCTAATTGCCATCATAGTTTCACTATGTGACAGTGACAGACTTATACACGTCATATACATCTGTCTCATAATAAGAGTTAAACTATCATGGCAATAAGAGGTCATGGTAGCGTCACAGTAGAGATACTACTTATTAACTAAAATATGTTTTTGTTTTGTTTCTACTTACAGAAAACGTCGCGCGTTCAATTACGGACAAAACAAATATTGGTTGAAAATTGTCATTTTGGTGATAATTATAATATTACTTGGAAAATGTGTGTATCCTCTCCCGTTAAAGTGGCGACCAGGAACACTGAAGTTGTTACGTCATTCTCTTGTTTGAAGTAATCTTATGAATTTTTATGTTGAAGGAGATTGGCTGCTCAAAACAATGAATGAGTAACAGTTCACTCGAGACATTTAGGTAATTTGCTTACTTTAACTAAAACACGACGATACAAAATGGGCACTGGGGCCTTAGCACACACTCAGAGGACAGAACATACACAATAAGAGGTTTGTGTGACAGTGACAGACTTATATACGTCATATACTCCTGCTCATGAACATTTTCAATCTATGATGGCAAAATCAGGTCATGGTAGGGCCCCAGAATTCGTTATAGTACTGTAACGGCGACCCCCTTTGTCAGCATATTTGAACCATAAATATAAACTAATTGACAATTTATCACCTGTGTATAGCGTTCCTACATTCCACTTAAACATTGTACAATCCAGCCTATGGGCCCTACCCACAATGTATACGTATGTATTTGTAGGGTTCCGTCAAATTACGTCATCGTATCAACCAACACAGCGACACAACTTGATATCCTGACACACAAAGTACTACAACGGCTTAAGGTCCAAATTCGCTTATACGTATAGCTAAGTTCACCTGACCAACCGTCGCAGTTTGTTCAGCAATTGATTGATGTGGCGAGGCGAGGGTGTCGCCTGAACGCGAGCGCTCACATAATTGATTTGTTCCCATCTGGTATCTGTTTAGTTAGAGTAGCGAGCACAGTTGATTTATGGCGTTGATTGTACCTTTATTTGATACAGCGTTAAGTGGACTTGTAACCACTCAACATGGCGTGCGATGCCTAGTTGGCGGTCGATTAACTTTCAATAGCCTCAACAACTACAATGGATTACAGAGAGAAAATGTTATTAATATAAATAATTGTACTGTGACCTTTGAACTCTATCGTCACTTCACTTCAGGGGCCGAAATATTAATGAAGGCCGAAATAACGCTATAGTTCGACTCTCTGCAAAGGACAGCAGTATCTGCTTTGCATACACCTATCACTGTCAATTGCATCGCATTAAGAGTTCTTAGTCTAATGTAATGGATGTCTATGAACTAGCGATCACTTTTCAGATTTCTAATCAGATTGCAGGTGTCAACAATCTGGATTTAAGAGCTTTTATCGGACCTTCTTAGTGACTGTAAATCCGGAGCTTTTAGGAACTCAATTTATTTTAGTCGATAAGATTTGTGGTGTGAATCACCTTTTGATGAACAAGACTTGTAATGCTATAAACATGTAGTTTATTTACAACTAGCTGTGCTACGCGATTTTACCTGCATAGACCGCAGAACCCTATTGTTGATTTTTTAAATAAACTTAGCCTAAGTTACTCCTTCTTACATTAGCTATCTGCCAGTGAAAGTCAGAAAGACTGAGTACCGTATTATATGCATGAGAAAAGCTGAATTGTAAGTTGAAGAATTTGATATTACAAACACTTCAAATTTATTTATCTGTAGTTTGATAGTCGTTCCAACAAACTATTGCCGCGCATTCATCGTATATTCTGGATCATTAGCCACAATGTCTGGGCACGTGTAAACGCAAATGCGGCGAGACCGTGCGAACCGAGGATGTGTGCCCAGATCGATACTGCACCGACACCGAGCCACGGTCACTTCACTGGAAAGGTTTCAATTTAAATGCTACATTAGTAATAAGTGCGACTATATAAAAGCCTACTAAACCTACTATCTACTTCACTTTCAATAATATAATTTATTTTTCGCGAATTTCGCAACAGTCACTCACCGAATATTTTAAACTCGTCCAGTTTGCATAAGGGTTCCAATTTATGTATTAAAGGACAATGACTGTTAAGGACAGTGAGTCTGTCATTGATTTGTATACGCCGTTCCTTCGAGTATTTCATTAGCAAATTATTCTTCTCAAGTTCGTGTTGTGACAAATCGTACTCCCTATAGTAGTTTAAAATTTACAGAACTTGAATTTTCGATTTTTTTTTTAATTAGACAACAATTTACTGAGGCGACCAAAGCGTTTTACCAATGAGCTTTACTAAAATTCACATTTTGATTTAGATTCCCAAAAGTGGTAATACTGCCTCAGTCAATCAGTATCAATACGAATACGTAAGCAAATCTTTTCTACGTTACCTATTTTAGGTCTTCGTATGCTAGTCAGTTGCCAGAAGCAATTGTCAGGCATTTCCCTAGTGTGGAAATAGAGTTTTTGTCGTATATTTGTGAACATAAGTCCCGCGCCTAGTTAAATTGTTTCACGCGCGCCCCGGGCGGCGAGGGAATTGATTCTGTTGTGCGCGAGCAGATTTGTTGTCGCCGCCGGTAAGACAGACCTCGATCTTTTATAGAGGACTTTCTCTTGTTTGGCTCAACATATTATATTCACATAGCATAGATAAAATACGAGTATAGGTACTTTTATTTTTTGAACTTTCGCGATTATCATCGATATTTGAGGTTATTCGGGATATATCCTCTTACCCTTATTAGGTATTGTATTTGATTGTATTGTCAAATACAACAGCTAAAGAGGGTAGACGAAAAATCTAGCAATATTTCGGTACGGCATGTCAAAACACAGTGTGTCTCGCGCCTTGCCGATATTTTGTGGAAAAGAAATATGGCTGTATCGTTTTTCCAATTTAAACCGTCGATTACAGGTCGCCAACCTATGCCATAACCTGGACTACGGAATATGAGCCTCTGAATAATTTCATTGATTTATTTATTGGAGCGATGGAATTACAGGGAGCGGCTGAGTTTCACGACACCCACATAAATCTGACAATTACATTACGCAAAAAAAGTTTGTTTTTAATTCTGACAAATGGTTCTTGAATTGTCGTAGTAGTAGAATTTCCAAGTCTAGTCTTACTTAACGGATCACCATGAGGTTAGATTTCGATAGAATTTGCATAGAGATCACATAAGAGCCGTGGTGACCATAAGGTTTGAGCAATTCCCTGCTACGAAAAGCGACGCAAGCGAGAATCCCAGCGGGGCCTGTACCAATAACTTTTTCTATAAACTTATGTACAGTGATATGAGACCACTTCTTTTACGGCGAAGGAAAACCATTGCGACTTTTTCACTGCCGCCGTCACCGCATCGATGTAAACGCAGATTTGTATGGGATCGGAGCAGCGCCTCTGTCGGCCTAAAGATGACACTATTGTGAGCCAATACAAATCTGCGTTTACGTCGACGCGATGACTTGTGACGGCTATTTTAAGAAAACTCACACTACTTAAGCACTTTGCATATGTCTGAGAAGTAATTCAAAGATGTACCTATGTATGGTGCCTGAGACGGCGATAGACTTAATGCATGATGCAGCGTCTTCGGACATAATAATACCAGTGTACATCTTCAAAGAAATAAACTTTTTGTAACAATAACAATGCAAATCGTAGATGCTACTTATATGTTTTCGTTTCCCATTTCACTTCAGTAAATCTCACGCCGTCGCAGCGAAGGATCGAGTGCAGTAAAATATGCTTCTATTTCTTGTGAAATCCCGTTTCGATGTGCGGCAGTTCAAAGATATATTGCTGCTCTATATTCATTTTAGTGAAAACGCTTTCGAACGGTAGCTGACTAAGGGTCATAGGATAATCTCGGCACTTACTCGAGATCTAAAATCAGAAACTAGACCAATATCAATATTGTTACTATAATCTCCAAAACGGCTAGACAGATTTTACCTCTCAGATAGCTAATGTTACACGGAATGAAACTTAAGCTAGGGATCCATTTTAAAATGAATATAGAATAAAATAACTACCTTTGTCGAAAACCTTATATATAAAAATTAATCCCCATTTCCCTTGGTCACGGTATCACGCCTAAACGGCTGGATGAATTTTAAGAGGACTTTCACTGGCAGATAGCTGATCTTTCAAGGAGTGTTTTAGGCTAATTTTATTAAGAAAACATATTTAAACTAAATTTACGCGGGTGAAACCGCGGTGCACGTCTAAGCTCAGAAGTTCTTAATACGCTCTGCTTAAACCGATGATGGTAGCCTCTTCGATTTGATTAGAAAAAAAAGTGTTAGATAGCCCATTTACCGAGGAAGGTTGTAGCCTAGCTATATATATCATCACGCTGAGACCAACCGCATGTTAAAGTTAGCATTAGACATAAGTAACTATTCCACGCGGACGAAGTCGCGGATAGATGCTAGTAACGTTATAAAAATAACTTACAGACTATATTTCGAGTTCCCAGGAGCTCAGCCACACAACTCTGTACCGCATAGCCTAGACCTTGTAACTTTGTTTTTGTATCATTTATTTATTTATTTATTTACAAATCAGCACGACATAACATCAATTACGCTAATTCGACAAAACGATAGTTATAAACTCAACATAAAATTAACACAGATGATAAAATACACGAAACAAATATGAACATATAAAAAAAAAGAGAACAAACTATTCTAGTAATAAAAGTATAAAACATAAAATAAAAATTAAGGTAACACAAGTCTTTCAGAATAAATTAAACATTCATTCAAAATCACCTTCCATTCACCACCGAGCACATCACAGTCGGGGCTTGAGTCCAGGAGGGCATTCAGCGCACACAGCGATCTTGGAACTGGAGACCGAGCTCGCGCGACAGTTCGACATGAAGGTACCGAGAACAGTTTGTGCTTTCTATTGCGACCGTACTTGTTGGGAACAAAAAATCGACACAACGCATTGTGCAAATCAGGAGCATCTATTTTCCCATGAAGGATTTTACACATCGTAACTAGTTGGTCATTAGCTCGTCTGACCTCCAAGGAATTGTAGCCTAAGCACCCTAGCAGGAACTTACTAGGGTACAAATAAGGGTAGTAACCGTAATGTTTTTTATACAGAAATCGTAAAAATGCCTTCTGCACCTTCTCCAGAAGTAACGTATACTTGCTTTCATGTGGGTGCCATACACAAGAGCTGGCTTCAAGTTTACAGCGAACCAGAGCACAAAAAACAAGCTTAGTCACATGCACGCCTTTGAACTCTCGTGAATTCCTCAGCACAAACCCAAGTCGTCTGAAGGACTCTTTGGCCAGTGTAGTAATGTGGTCGTGAAAGGTTAATCCTCGATCAAATAGGACCCCCAGATCTTTGGTGGTTGTACATCTTGTTAAGGTGTTGCATTCTAATTTGTACTGAAATTCGGTAGGAAGCCGCTTACGGGTGAAAGTCATAGTGGAGCACTTAACGGGGTTAAATTCCATGCTGTTAGCAACCCCCCACTCATAAACGGCATCAACATCGTTTTGAAGTTTTTGGCAGTCCTCCTCAGTCCTTATCTCCATGAACAGTTTCAGATCGTCCGCATATAGTAAACATTTAGCGTGTTTCAGGACCTCGGGGAGATCGTTAATCATGAGGATAAATAGAAGAGGTCCGAGGATAGATCCCTGACTTACCCCCGATCTAGTGTGATATGGTAGGGATTCATAAGTACCAAGTTTGACATATTGTAGTCGATCACGCAGATAGTCCGCAATAAACCTCAGGAGCCCGGGAGCGAATCCCAGGTTACTTAACTTCGCCAGCAGGATGTCATTATCTACCCGGTCGAATGCCTTGCGAAAGTCAAAGTATAAAACGTCAACTTGACTTCCAAGATCGAGTCGTGCCGAGATAAAATCGACAAGAGTTAGTAAGTTTGAGTTTACAGATCTTTTACGCCTAAACCCATGTTGCTCATTGCATAAGCATTGCTCAACCTGCCTATAGATATCGTTATGCAGTAAGTGCTCAAGGACTTTGGCGGGCGATGCCAAGTTTGCAATGGGTCTGTGCTCCTCAACTGGTGGTTTGTTAGGAGCTTTGGGGATAGGAGTGACTCGAGACAATTTCCACTGAGTTGGATAAACACCGGACTTCAGGGAGATGTTAAAAATATGTGACAGTGGGTGCGCCAGGTACTTCAAACCCAATTTCAGAAACCATGCGGGTATATTATCCGGCCCAACAGAACTATTAGCTTTAAGATTTTTGATGCTGGATGCTACATCGGCAGAATTAAAGTGGGTGACATTTACGTAGTGACTGCTATGGGTGTTGTCTTGTATACTAATGCTATCAGAATCGAGTCGCGGTATATCAGGTAAAAACACACTACCGAAAAATGCTGCGAAAGCTTCTGCAGCTTCGGCACCACAGACAATTTCCCCTTTGTATGTAACGGTTGACTCAAAGCCCCCTTTGCTTCTCAATCTTGATATGTGCTGCCAGAATCCGCGCGGGTTAGATATAATATCACTTTCAATCTTAGTTAAATAGTCATCATATGCGCTTGCAATACGAGTTTTGAGCGAAGCTCTTAGCTTTGAGAATGCTGCATACGCCTCAGCACATTTGGTCCGTTTCCAACGCGTGTGTAATTTTTGTTTGATTTTCATATCCTGTATAATGTCATTTGTAAACCAAACGGGATAACGGTTATTATGAGTGGACTTTCGATGCTTTTTAGGAATACACATATCAAATATATTGTATACAATGGAATAAAAACGGTCAATGCTCAATTGTATGTCATCGGTTTCTAGTACACTACACCATGATGTTTCGGATAATTTCTCTGTAAGGAGGTCAAGGTCACATTTTGCATCATTAAGTTGTATAATCAGGATATGTTTTAATGTTACGTTCTAATTCTTTATCTTGTCGGTTTCCCAAATGTGTTTACAGCAGTCCAGTCGCGGCCGTTTTCGCATCGATCTGTCAGTCGTTCCCTCGGCGCTAGTAAAATACTTTTTATAGTACACCCCTCATCATTAACACGTCCGGTACAATTTGCGCGTTAAATATTAACATTATTTGCGGTTATTGCCTGTTTCCCAGAGCCATCGGCGTTAGATGAATATTTTATGCGCGCCCGTCGTAAATACACAGCGTGTGCCTCGGTTATTGGTGATCTTACCCGGGAAATATCACAGCTGCGTTATACTTTATACATTAGCTGTAGTGGAGGTCGATTATCCGGGGAAAAATGAATCTTTATATCCAAGCCGCCATTATATTATATTCATATACTTAGTCGCCGTGTATTCGAACAGTCCGAGGAAATGGTGTTCTCTGTCGACGGGAAATGGATTATTATTGTTGATGCTTGTGCGTTTTCATTGTTATTGCCGTCTCTGGTATTTGATGCAATATTTAAACTCGAACAAGTACAGTACAATTTGCCTAAAGACATTTGTTTAATACATTGTGTTTTCAAATACAAAGCTATATGATATCGATTAGAAATTCTGTCTGTGAAGCCGTCATTAGTGCACGTAGGTTTATTGATTTTCAAGTATTTAATTGCTTACCTGAGCTCGTACGCTGGAGCAAAAGTTAGCGCGTCTGCAGGAGAATAAATATGTTAGGTGGTTTTTGTGAAAGTTATTAATTATGTTGAGGGCCTAATAAACATCGATAAATGACTACTTATTTTTTTAACTTAATATTGTTGTAGGCTAGATTCTATCTTTCATCAGTCCCAGCATCAATTAATATAGTAAACCAATTTAAAATGGATTTCCGAGGACCGAACCTAAATACAGCCTAGTCGGATGGTCGTTCCATCGAATATAATAAAGTTAGTATTGAAATAATCTCAGCTAGACCCTCAAACAAGTCCCGGGTGTATTATTCCAACGGTTGTACAAACAGGCCCTTCCGGAGCCAAAGGACAAAGGCCCCGGGGAACGGACGATCCAGTAATGACTCCCCGCTGTCAGTTTAGGTATACCTTTTTGCATGATGATTTCCGGTACTTTAAATGATTTGATTATTTGCTCTAATTGTTGGGGATTTATGTTATAAAATACAATTACATTCCAAAATTTAATTAAAAGACTACCTGGGCCTGTAGACAAAGTAACATTATCCTCACGCTTAGCTAGTAGAAACGATACAAAATGTACGGGAATGACATAATATGTCACGTGACTGATTTATGTCATTGCCATACATTTTGTTTGAGAATGTTACTTTGTCTAGGGCTACTGGGCTAGTAGTGGTCGCAAACGCAACTGCGAAATACTGGGTCCTGGGTTGAGCAAAATGTTATTGGTTTTTTTTATAACTGCCGAAATTTGGATGTGCTATAAGTACGCCTTTGCTGACCCCTTTGGGGAATAGGGCGTAAGTATATGCTAATGTGTATGTATAGTTAAAAAATAAAGTACAAATGACGACTTAAACACATTAGCCGATCTCTGCCAGACACTAGGTTTAGGTTTTACGTTTTGTAATTTGCATCGAGTCTATTACTGTTTTTATGATAATAATAATGTGGATGACAAAATTATGGATGTGCCTATCGACGCCTACTAAATTTCATAGTCGAAAAACTGTACTGTACAATAAACATTTTAAAATTGTACCGGCTCAAAAGGTCTGGGGGCCTACTTTGTACTGAAGAAATCGTACATCAGAAGCGCAATTAAAATGTGTACGCAGGGATATCACTTTTAAATATTCCAGGCTCTTTAACTGGCTTTTCTCGCTGTTACTTAATCAAACATTAAAATCTTCACGCCCTTTCGAAGGGGAGCCAGAGGTGAATATTTATTTGCATTTACCGTCTTAATATTTCACCACCTCGTTTATATCATTAAAGATTAAAGTCTGCGAACTTACTTGAGGTATAAAATATACTACTTAATTCGTTAGCTTATCGTATCCTCAATCGCTTGGATCCAGCCAACCATTTATTTTGTTCTTTATACTATCACAAGATGCACGTTTTTGTCTTGCCGTAGATAATTAGGTACAGCTAGTAAAAATGGATAAGACATTAGATATTATTATTACATACATATGTTCACGACTGTATTTCTTGAAGGGGTAGGCAGATGTGTACTTACTTATAGTACACGCACATTTCGCATCTTATGTTTACATCCCATGTGAGCCGGTCACTTATAGCCTCCGGGCTGATAAAGGAAATTCCAAATAGAGAAAACGCAATAAAACTTTTCCAGGAGATCCAACCCAGGACCCCATGTCCCGCAGAAGCGCTTTGCGACCACTAAGCGAGCGATGCAGTCTTAAACCTAACCTAAACAAGTTGGCAGACATAATTCCATCCGAGTTATTAATTATGAGATCTTAAGTGCAGATGTGAAATCCAATATCGACAGTCATTATCCAGTTGTCGATTCGATAGTGAGTGCTGTAATTGAGTCTACGAGCGGTCATTGCGGCCGATGGCGCTTCAATTACCCGGCATCCATGCCCGGATGTATAGTGGATGTACCCGGATGTATGTGGATATCCACTGCACGTATACCACATCACTTGTTGTAATACCGCCTGTCGGACGGTGCGGTGATAAATGAACCTAACCTAGTTGTAGTTTCTCCGAATGCAGTTCAGTTCAAATAAAACAGTTCTCAAAGTTCATTGGAAAGACATTTAAAAAGTATTGAACAAATTGACTCCAAATTGTTTTAGTAGGAGACAAGGTTGATTTGTTTGTTCAGGGTCCCACAGAAACTAGGTGCGCTCTGTGGTTTCATCCGCGTTGGAAAACACCCGACTTTTTTTTGAAAGATAGCATATTTGATCCACATGGTGATCAATTCTATTTTAGTCTAGTGTGAGGTCGTTCTAAAACGATCTCATATTTGGAGATAAGTATTTTTCCTTAATAAAATGAACATACTGAATTAAAAAAAAAAATTAAGGAAGAAGAACAATCACACAATCACCCTTTTGAAATTGTAATAATAGCCATTAAGTGGAACACACAGTTTTGTTAGACGAGTTTGTTTTGCCTTTTTTTGCTATAGAATGTTTTATAGCACAAGGTAAAGTTTCTGAGACTTGTACCAAATTCTTTAACGTTCAACCAAGATTTATCGTTACACTTGTTACATCTTGCAACATTTCAGTTAACTTTTCTTTGTGAAGCTTTACATTGAATGCTCGAGCGAGGTTTTATAAAGAAGATTTAGAATGTTCATGTTGTTTTATGTCAGTTCATAACTCTCAAATGATTGCCCCGGCCTCGCCAGAGTAAGAGCTAACAATAACCATTTGGGGAACTCATTACGAAACACGGTTCAGTTTCATTAACTCGAAGCAGATTAAGATTTGTTTTTCTACTTTACGTTTCCTTATTTTAGCTAAATTGTTAGAATACGTATTTCAATTTATTGCCGTATTTAAATTTAATTTCCCTTTTTCCTTAAATCTTTTAGAAAACGGTCGACACAGACTCATTTTAGAAGCGTTTATTTAAGATTAAGTTAGATAATTATTCAATGTTCTTACTGCGTGAGAATCTTCTACTGTTGGTTGGGACCATCTTTTGCCGAATTCGTAGTCTGATTTTTCTGTTGAAGTTTTTATGTTGTTTACTTACTTGGCTTCCGCCTGCATCTTAGCCTGCGTGGCAGTAAATTTTTCATATATTTTCACCTCTTATATATGTAATTTTGAAAAAATCCTTTCTTAGTGGTTACATACAATAAAAAGAGTACATTCCAAATGTATGTCTCTAGGACCAGCGGTTCAGGTTGTGGATTGATATTTTAGGGAAATTCGCTAAGCAGATGCCAAGCCAATAGTTCTAAACTTTGATTCAATATTTTTTTTTATAAACAAGGTTATTTGTCACCTTTGTAACACCTCATGAAGCAAAATATGTATTGTGCCCCATGTTGGGTGCCACAATTTCGTTTGGCGACGAGATAAAACCATAAAATATAAAGCCTATATCTGCCGGTAAACGGCGAGATTGGCGTATTTACACGATAAAGTTATTTATACCGAGCATACCTTCGCTCGGTGATAAAATGTGCCTCCCCGTAAGGCACAAATTTACCGCCTTTAAATATTCTACCGGCATGATATGATAGTAGAATGAGACAAATAATTTCAGCATTCATTACATTGCTATTATTATCTAAATATTATTAAATTAAATAATTTATTCACTGGTCCGAATCACCATTTTAATCACTTACCCGTTAATATCAATGTGCCATAGGCGTTTCAATATTTAGAGGCACGGAGCATGCGCATATTTAGGAGTGTCTCGAGGATGATTAATAATTATTATTGTTTTTATAGCATGTACTTATTCTTGCTTCACTAACGACGGTAAAGAATATTCTTTTGGATCCACTGTCGTTGTAAGTAAGTAAAGAGTGTTATTTGTTAGTGAGCAGTAAATCATAGGTCATTAGAGGGCTGAGTGCGGGCTCCTTTTGTAGACATTACTCATACCCTGTCACTACTGACACTCGTTCAGATATAAACATGTACACTGAGTTAGGATATCACACGAATTTATCATATAAACACGGTTTAACTGTTGTGATTGGGGCTTTCACCACCAGCGGACGAGACAAACAGGGGGCAGAACTTCTGAGCTTTGACGTTTATTTTTTTTACCGTTAAATCAAATGTCAAAGCTAAGGAGTTTTTAATACGCTCTGCTTAAAGTGACGATGGCGCAGGCCCTTAGGCGTCCCTAGTGCTGGAACACCGGTGTTTTTGAAAACGGAGCATTAGTCAACTTACTCATCATCGTATGAAAACAATATGTGAAGCAGGGTTAGAGAATCGTAATCTTCTCTAAGGTGGAATTATAGTTCTCAATCTGACATCTTACACATATTTTCGTTTATTTACATGAATTACAGTGACATAAAGAAACTGACGATGGTCTTGTGGTTAGTTCACTTGACGCGGGTTTGAATAGCAGGTCGGTGTGAATATTGTTTGTGATAAACACATCGATATGTATATGGATGATTGTGTTATACATCGAGTCTGGATGTTGGGAACTGTAATAATATCAGAACACAATTAAGCTTGTGTTATTTATGTCGTAAGTAATGATTGTTTCGTTTGATAAGACGTCAAGTTTCCTAGAGATATAGGTGTTGTTTTACATGTAAGCCCATTTTGGGTTGTGAATAAATTAGCCACGCCCGGGACCTCGACACGTTAGCGAACATTCGTCTTTAAATTAAGTTTGTACCTTAATAATTACACCGAGCTCACACTCCAATTAATTATCCAACCTTTAGCTGGTTTTACCTTGGATTTGTTTATTGTAGCCTAAAGGGTTGATCGTTTTAGCTGATAGATCGATTTCTGCTATAATTAAGAATCTGTGCCAGACATTTTAATGAGTTTATACCTATTATATATAAAGCTTATGCTTATAATTATCGTATTTTCGCTATAGTTAAATTATATTTATAACTAACTGTGCCCCGCTGTTCCACTGGGGTAGACTTAAGTTCATGGGTTATTTAAAATGAAAGTTGTCTGTGCAAGTTCCGATACAATCCGCTCACCCGTTTCAGACAGCCGGTACAAAAGACGCACAGACACAAATAAAAAAAAAATGCATTTTCGTTTTTGAAATTTGAATTCAAAAACTGGTAATTTGGAATTATTAATAGACACTTCAATTTGATTTATCTTTATCGTATTTATTGAATAATCACATAATGAACATTATAATGTGTAGTGGAATTTAAATTAAGTTTTTAAAAGAAATAAATCAGGTACGTCATTAGTCGACACTTTACCTGTCATATTAGTGTCACACTGCAGAAATACTCCAATTTAACCAGCATTCAAACTTTCAACAGACAATAATATCTTCGTGTCTACGCGCTACGGGGCGTAGACGTGCTACGACGGTAGCTCTACGAATATTTTATCGTAGACTCTCGTAGCAAACATGCGGACGCCATTAAGTATTGTTCAGTTTGTGCATTTGAGGCCGTGTTTTTCGTCGAGGTTCAATTGTAATTTGTTTTTGTTGGTTTAGTTGTTTATTTTTACTAGAAATTGTTACTTTTAGCCCCCTTTACTCTTGCAAAGGTAGAGTAACTTACAAAGCACCCTTTGACTTGACCAACTTATGTTAAAGGACAAAAGTAAGTAAAAGGATATCGCAAAAAAACCAATGAATTTTAGTCTACGTAATAAACATTCTTACATGCATACGCTTTCATTCCACGAGTAGCCTCTTAACCTATAGCACTCCATCTCTTTATCATCATCACTTGTGAAATATACGGAATAGGTCACTTCGAAACCGTTGCCAAGTTGCATGAAGTACAAACAAACAGAAACACTTTCCCGTTGATATATTTATGATTACACGATAGAGCAGCATGAACGACATCGACTGACAATACAATCAGTTGTCATTTCGTGTCCAACTGTCCGTTTGCACACGATTCGCTGGATCAACTGAATGCTTATTAAGAGCTGTTATTGTATTTACTTTTCGACAAATTCTTTGTGTATTATTGATGAACATTTACAGATTAAACATTATTGTTGGACAATAATGCATTTTCGTTCACTAATGAACATTTAATAATTACTAAAGGTTCTGTAGGTACACTTTGCGAGGCATATAGGAGTTTCATATATAGAGTATGTAATGGTTTGAGTTATTTCCAAATAGTATATACAATGCAAAAAGTTAGCTTTAAAAAGACGTTTAACGAGTGTTCCAAGTGTCCCTAGTGTTGTGTCCGTCTGTCGGTCTCGGTTTCCTAACATAGAGGTGCAGTGCTATTCTGTATCGATTGAAAATCTCGAAAACGGAATCAACAATACTTTTTGCATGCAATCATGATGACCTCTAGTGTCTAGTGCTGACAGGTCTATGTTAGTGTTATCTAAACATACAAACCTATTTTTTTTACCTACAGTACATACAGCTACTCTCTGTGTTGTTTGAGTAATTTTTAGAAGCTTTTATCTTCCCCTCTTTAGCAGAGTTAACGTCAAAATAAGGTGCCATTACGAAAGCACTATAACTCTGCTATCGTTCTCTTCTCAAACATAATTCCTCATGATGTTCCCTTCACCGTAAAGTTCGTGATTTGATAAATAACAGTATTTGCAGGCACAAGTGTAACCACACGCTTCTAGAATACTACCTACAGTTAAGCCTGTTCGCAGCTCGTTTTGTTAATGAGCGCTCGACGCTGAGTCTTTTCAACAAACGTTCGTGCTTAACGCGGGATCTCAGATTGTATACCGTACGCTTCGCTTACATAGTTGTTATGAGAAGTGACGCTATTTCAACGCAATATGGCGATTATGTTGTCTTTACCGCTCTTGTGGTGGGTTGCATCAACTTACTTTAGCAATAACAGACTTGTTAGAATACTGGCTAGGTAAACCATGAGTTGCGCTATTTGAAAATGGTAAGGTGGCGTAAAAGTAAAGCTAAAGATAATATCTCTTATTGTTACCCATAACCGCCCATAACTCGCTGGATATAGCTATTGTTAAGGTTGCGGAGTTTTTCACACAACAGTCATATTCTATAATTTTGGCGTTACAAATGAATACGATTGTGTAACAAACCCGTACTCAGGTCTAGAATATTTCATTCTTACTTACAACAAATCAATTATCCTTAAAATTCCTACATTACCTCTACATTAAATTATATTCACTGATATTAGGTTTGCATTTATACTTATTACCATTATGTAAATATTACTAAAATGCATGTATATTTGTCTGACTGCTATGGACAAAGGAATAATTATATCGCTTGACAAATATAGCGTACATAAAGAAAACGCTTAGAAAGTCACAAGTCGTCACATAAACGTACATTGCATACGTTTTCGTAATAGTCATTAGCAAGCAAGCTCTATCTAGGTCTGAACCAAAACAAGCTCAGTGTAAGTGAATACCAGGCGCCCATTCAACTACAGAGTTGGGCTTAGCGCTAAGTCTGTAACCACACCACAGTCACATTTAAACGCCCCCCTGGAGTTACCTATTTGTGAGGGGTTGTACGTCTGAACGCAGACTACGGTCCATTGAAACGGCTGGTTTATTAAAGCTGCTTTATTTACGGAATTTCGGTTTTAATCTTAAGGTATTTGCATCCTTTGACTCGGTCACTCTTTTCACATTTTTTCTAAGGACCAAAGGAACGCTAATGAATGGCTTCGCGATTTTATCAGGAGCACATCAAAGGAGAAAATGTAGAAATAAAGTCTGTAGTTTCGTGTTGTTTGCTGCTATTTTTTGGCAAAAAGCTAAAATCACTCTTACGTATAAATTCCAATTCAAAATATTTGCCAAAATCTCATTGATAAACGCCATTCAGCGTTGATTTACATCCAGATTTCTAGCCTGGACACACACATTTTTTATTTACAAGGTGCATTAAATTCACGTCTCACGTCGATTTCTAATGAATAACTCTGGGTTTCGTATCTTACATCTCATCGTATACAGCACCTATCCAAACGGAATGTGTACCCGTTCATCAGTTTTACGCCCGGGTAATGTCTCTGTGGTTTAGGCCAATTACCGGCATTGCGGTTGTCTGAGTAATGCGAGTTGCGTGCGTGCTCTTTGTACTGTTAAGTACGTCGATCGATGCTATCCTTGTCTCTCATTCTTTTTTTATTTTCAAGGGTGGCAACGAATGTGCCTATCTTATATTAGTTTGGAATCCTTCAATGTGCAAGCATAATTAAAGACTCAGGGTCGTACAATAGTAAGCAGAGCATCTCCACACCTGGTATTCTGCAAAGGAGGCATTGCCAACCTCATCCCCCTTACCACAACGAACAGTAGAAAGATCTTCTGTAAGAAAAAGTACTTAATATTTTTTGTTGCGCGTACGAAATTTTGATGGAAGATCTCATTATGATGTCTGTTTGGAAGTCTAACATACATACATTATTCCGAAAAATGAGCTGATTCAGCTGAAAAATATTCACCATTTCATAAAAAATACTTCTAGGCAAACATTTCAAGTAAAAGCAATACAACAAAAACCAATAAAAGTTATTTCACCGATAACCGAGCAAAAGTTGTGATGGAAATAGTTGGAGGTAGAGCAGACTCTGAGGGGTAAACTACCTCGGACAGTTTACAGTTGCAATCGAGTTGCAAGTGAACTGAGTTTACTAAACGTGCTTCCGGATACAGTTTACAGGAACTAGGTTATGCTTGCATAGGCTTTTGGGTTTGTTGGTGAAGTTATGATTGTGTAAAGGAAACAAAAAGCGCTGGACCATGGCGGCATATCATTGGACTTTGTTGAAATCGATAGACAATGCAGTGAACAACCTTACAATCATGTAGTGAATATATCATAATTTTATTGTAATTAATTAATATTTACTAAGTATGTACCTAATGTGAGTTTCTTGCCGGTTCTTCTTAGAAGGCTAGTTTCCTAACCGGTGGTCAATTCTTCTACATTGATGATACAAGTGTTAATTTTATTTTATCATTTTCAAAGGAAGAATTTGAATTGTTTTTTTATAAAAGCAGTTAAAGTCCATTGTAAAAATGTATCTGGTACCCGTATTCTGCCGGATCTTGTTCGCATTGTGTATGTAAAGTTGCATTTCTATAAGAATCCTGTCACATTCACGATATTCCAAGTCAAATGTATTCATTTATATCGTCGATATGACATTTGGCGTCCCTAATAGCCTGTCGATACAACGGGTGCCAAATTACCGGCATCACTCAAACTGACTCTCATTGACGACAGCCTCAATTGATACAGCTTTAAAATAGCTTTACTGTATAATAACCAGAGGTATGATCATTGAACTCTGGTGTCTAGCCACAAAATCTACGCATTTGTGTAATTTAAAATGATTTATTGCTGTCACAATAGTATGATAAATTATGTAAAATATGTATTTTGAAAAGGCGAGAATGAGATACAGAATCGTGGGCAAAAGCCCGTGTTTGAAGTTGATTCGAAATAATTCACAATAATAAATGAAGTGTGACGAGATACTAAGATGTTACCGACTTATTACTAATCGATGTATAAGTGTAGATGTTCTATTCTTGGTCAGGAAAGTTAACATTTTAGTCGATTAAATTCGTGAAACGTACCAAGTAGTGATACCTGCCTATTAAAGTTCAAAAAGAAACAAATACCTAACAACTGGTTTGGTATTAACTAAAGTAACCTTTTGGCGCCCAACGTGGGTTTTTTACTAATCACAAGCTCCTATTGTATATTACACGGTTGTGAAATATATGTTTGAAAGGGGCTGCGAGCGTCAAAGCGAAGAAATATCAAACGGTGAGTGACGGAGATCTCGAGACATTTGTAAGATGTGCCAAGAACGCATTATCGCGATGATCTCCGCCTTTCAAGATTACAACCCATACGAGAGTCCTACTTATGACAAATGATTCATTTCAACATTGAATGCTATAAAAAGTGGGTTGTTTCGTCAAAAGAACTTCATAATGCTACATAACAGCACAGTCGCTCGGGCCCGGTCGCCGGTCCCGCGCACTCTCTCCGCATTCAACACTTTCCTGGATAATCATCCTGAATGTGATTTGTTTGCGGATGAATGGAAGAATATTTTGTCTGTATGTTTGGAGTTTTGTGAGGAGACTGCATGAAAGTGTTCCTTTTTTTTCCCTTTAGTTTAAGTGGCTTCAAGCCGTTCTATAAGGTTAAATAAATAAATAAATAAATAAATAAATAACGTAACACACATTTTAGGGTATTAATAAATAAGCTGGTAATTCAGAGCTCTTGCTGTCGCGAAATATTTTGTGGTATTTCTTAGTTTGTTACTATAAGTTTGTCTTAACTGTATATTATCTTTATAGCTTAAATTAAAAAATACACCCAATAAAACATAGATTGCATGTTCCCAATATTTTTCTTTTATTACGCACTTACAGATCTCCGAAATTTTCGATTTCTTCTCAGTAAAAGCAAACTTCCGAACCCGGCAGTAGCATGTATAATCCTGTGTAATCGTGTCGTTCTGACGATTTGAAAGTACTTTTTTAAAAGTCTAATCAAATAATTTTTGTTTGTGATTTGAGATAAAGACATTTTCACAATTTCATTACATAAAATGGCTTGGTGGTATATAAAATGTAGGCATTTAGTGTAGTGAAGTCCCAAAGGTCGTGTATAAATGTTAATCAAGCTGATCGATCGACCCTGTTTGTGCTCGCGCCACGATAGCCTAGGGCTATATTCCAATGTTGAATATTGAATCTACAATAATTACGTTGATTTTGAGATGTCATTAAACCTTGTATCGGATTATGCTCTATGATGTATCTTGCGTAAGCTCACAAAGGTCCTTGAAGAGGTAGGGAAAACAACACCCGCTTTTCATCAAAGACGATATAGATGCCAACGTGACAGTTTCTTCGAATTATGCCGGTTTTTTGTTGTGGTGTCAAATACTTACTATTATTTTATCCCAAAAAAAATGTCCGCTTATTGGTAAGCGGGTACTATCGATAAACGTGACTAACACCCGATTGTCACTCATGTCGAGTTCATGGTGTAAGGTGAATTTCCACTAAATGCTAGTACAGCGCCTCCACTGCACCCCACGCCATGAAGCACTCGCCAGGCTACCTGTGCTGAAGTGAGTAAGGTGGCGACCTTAGGGACACAAAACTTCTCCAAGGTAGCGTTAATTGGCAGCGAACTTCTGTTAGGTTGAGGTTCAGTCTCTCCCTAGTCGGGCAGCTCCGAATTTTGTACGGGAAATGATGCCCTACCTCTCTTAAAATTACTCATCGGTCGCTACAGACAGCCTACGGACCGTTGTGATGGCTCTAATTTAATGTGTATTATTTTACGAAGATGACCTAATGAAAACAGGGATGAGATGAGACATAGAAGAAATAAGAAAAATCTGCTGACACCAAATACCATGGGATTATAGTTTTTACTTTACTAGTTCGTAAGGATGTCATAGCACAACATTAATCTAGATGGTAGTTTTTCGCGTTCATACGTGCCTTGACTAAATAAATCATTTTCAGGACAGATATTTCATAGTAAGCCCCTGCATCTATTATTTGGTAACTAATATATTTTCGTGTACCTGTATCATAGAGGGCGAGTTGTGTGAGGCAATCACGTCCGGCTAGATGAGCCGGTCTCGTGACGGATGACCGCGCTCGGCCTCCGTGAAATGAACCTGTCAGATCGCCCCCACTGTTATAACGGTGATCTATTATACCTGAACACACAACACTAGTTTCAGATTTTTATTCTTCAATGGGCGTTCCGTATTATGTAAAATATCTATGACATAGAGGATAGATCTTTCACTAGCCGTTCACCTTTCGAACATTATGCTAGTTTCTTCGCACAAGTAAAATTAGATGCGCAATTGCGAGGTCAAAACAATTCGCTCTGACAATGAAACAATCGAGAGGTATTTCGATTGAAGACAATCCGATGTATCGAGATGTTTGAACAATCGAAAACAATCGCGATTAACCTCTCGCCATCGCGCATCGCTAGCATTAAGCCGAGCAATTGTTAGCCATTCAATTAAACTTTTGTACTTAATGGAGAGAAATCAAGAATCTGCTGTAAAACGCCGTCTATCTATATTTGTATATATTTGCTTTATAGCGGACGTCACGCGGTTTCACCCGCGTAATACCCGTTCCCGTGGGAGTACGGCGATAAAATATAGCCTATGTTACTCGCTGATGATGTAGCTATCCATTGCTGAAAGAATTTTCAAGATCGGTCAAATAGTTTCGGAGCCTATTCAATGCAAACAAAAAAAAACAGCAAATCTTTCCTCTTTATAATAATTATGTTGATACCATAAAATAATTACACAAGACAAAATAGCATGTAGGTACGAAAAATAAAATCTGCGTGTAAACAAACACGACCCCACGTAGGTAAATCAGGCTTTGAGGATACCAGAATTAAGATAAACATTGGTTTGGTAAACTCAGCCCTCCCATCCGTATGTAATATAATAAACTCGTTAGCAATAAGCCATAACCTGCGCGTATATTATGTAATGCGACACGACTACCCTTCTAATTATTATCCTGCCATTTATCGGAGGTTGTTCGCTCCAATGGAACCTGAAACGAGGGTGGAACCACAACATACAATGGTAACAGAAGGCTGACTTTCTCTGTCGACTGAGAGTCATCGCACGCAGACAAAGACAAGCGCGTATTATATTGGAACAAGCCGGACTCATTCTAGTACCACGCGAATATTTTTTGACATGTTTCAACGTAGACAAATATCGTTGCGTATAGCGTCTGGAAATTGTTGGTAATTTTTAGGTAACGGGTTGAGGATGAATTCCAAAGATGGCGCAACACATTTCCAACGACACTAATATCGACGCAATAAAATTCCCCAACTGGGTACTGTGGCCCAAAGTGTGCCACAATCCACAAAGTGTGACACATTAAAACATGTTAATACCAACTTTAGCTTTAGAGTTGGATGCTCGTATTTGTGATTGTTACTGTCAATGTTTTACAGTTTGTCCCGAAAACACAGTCCCATTTACACTGTGGCCAAAATAATGTATGGAAGCTTATCTTCTGTATGCATTTATTTTGTGGTTCTATCGCATACTTTGTCTTAGTTCAATATTTCCCATTAAAAGAGGATCATGACCTCTGCTGCTCTGAGAGATCACAATGGTTTACATATCAAAGAAAAAGGTTTTCTTGTACCTAAAGAACCTGCTAAGTTGGTTATGTTCATAACATTTATCATATTTAAAACCAGTTGTAGCCCGCGGTTTCACCCGCGTAGAATAAAGAAGAAGCAGCCTTACTCCTTGTAGCATCAGCTATCTGACATTAAAAGTTCCGTTTAAATCAGTCCAGATGTTTCGGATATTACCTGGTAGGTACAGACAGACAGATAATAAAATATTAAATATTTTTTTTTTCATAAGCGTATTTCATTACATAATGCATTTAGTGAAAAGCTGTCAATTTGGAATTACAAACAGACACTTCAATTTTATTTATCTGTTATTTTAATTTACACTTCCATTGTATAAAACCTAATACTTTGTCTCGCTTATCAAGCATAGGTCGTAAGATTATGCTACGCCATATTGGGCTCACCTTTTCCAATACATGGATTTTGTGTCGGTAAAAAGTTAAAGCGATTGAGATGGTGCCGTTACGCACGTAAATGGAGCACTTACGCCTGTTTGCGTTAAGATTGCGTTGTTAGCGTACTGTAATGCGTACGAACGAATATTAAATGGTTTGCAGAACACCTTGTAATGTCGATAAGTAGGTAGGTGCGCACAAATGTTCGTAGGAAATCTATATCTATACATCTATACAGATAAATAAAATTGAAGTGTCTGTTTGTAATTCCATAATTATAGCTTTTCACTAAGTGCATACGATCCTGACATAAAAAAATCAATTTTAAATTCCCTGTCTGTCTGTTTGTTTGTTCCGGGTAATCTCCGAAACGGCTGGATCGATTTTAACGGGACTTTCAGTAGTAGATAGCTAATGTTACAAGTAGTAAGTTAGGCTTTTATTTAAAAAAAGACAAGGGTTTCGCGGGACACTCATGAAATTAACTTTACGCGGCTGAAACCGCGGAGCACAGCTAGTGTTTAATAATAAAAAAATAAGTTAAAAAACTAAAACCTATAATTACTATTAGAATGTATTGTTTTGTTACAGTATACCGAGACTATCGACTATCCTCTACATATATAATTGCCCCCGTAGGATTAACAATAAAAACTTATGTTACTTCGTGATTTTTGTTTTCTTTTTTACTTATTTTTTTAACTTTCGCTATCTGTCAGTGACAGAAATTTCAATTACTTACATTTATTTGTATGTATATAATGTATACTTCCATTATATTAGCCATAAGTACGTAGGCGTATAATTACGTAAAAATAACATTATTCATTACGTTCCTTAATTCGAATAAAACCTTCAAGCAAAGCTGTATTGTTAAAGTTACTCTGACGAATACTTTGACGAGAAAAACTTAGAAACTGAACAGAGACGGTGAAAATGTGTTTCATACTTTTCACAAACAAATTTCTTTGACTTGGCTTTGAATGGACGCTGTTTTTGTAAGGTTTTGTTGGTTTCAAAAAAACAAGGCAAAGTGAGTCAGTCTTGCGTATACGAAGCCTTTTACATCTAATAAGTTTTTTAAGACTTATATAAGAATAATACTCTAAGTTTATCTATTTGAAGTGAGATTATGTGTTTCATATTTGATAAGAGACATTTTCTAGTTAAGAATGATGTGATAACCCACTGACAGCAAAATTTATCAAATGACAGCTAAATTTGGCTCATCGCTTTCTGCAGTCAAAGAAGTCATTGTTAATTTTGCCTATAACTTTAGCTTAAACAATGAATTCAAGCGGTTTTGAAATCTGAGACGATGTTATTGAAGTTTTATTTAAGAACTAGCTGTGCCCCGCAGTTTCACCCGCGTAGATTTTATTTCATGGTTGCCCGCGGATCCCTAAAGTTTTTAAAAAATCTAAGTAGCCTAAGTTACTCCTTGTAACATTAGCTATCCGTCAGTGAAAGTCCCGTTAAAATCCGTCCAGCCGTTTCGGAGCTTACCCGGAACAAACAGACAGACAGACAGGCAGACAGACAGAGAAAAAATGTATAACTTGGTTTTTTAGTGTCAGTATCTTGTATACTTTCATATGCATTTAGTGAAAAACTGTTATTTTGCAGTTACAAACAGACACTTCAATTTTATTTATCTTTATAGAAGACTAGTTGTTGTCAAAACTGGTTAATCATATTGTTAGCCGACCTTACATTTCCGTCCTTTGAGGTAGATTGAATCGATCGCCTTGCGGTCGAGGCAAGCCGAATCATCACGGAAATGCGGCGTTGAATTTCAAAACCTATCTATATTGGTTCCCTACTTTCTCTGATCTTGCTGTAAGTACTTACATTCAAATATGTCTTTACAGAAGTGTTCCCGAAGGAGGCACAGGCCCACACCCACATTTCATCTAAAATAAATGTGTCTAAGTGACAAGTGGTGATTCCATCAATTTCTGAAGATACTGAATTTATTTTCGGAGATATCATATGCAGGTTATTCTTACGATGTTTGCCTTCACCATTAAACTTAAATCCAGTAATGTCACTTATTCACCCTTACATGTGCGCCAAGCGGCGAGCTTGGAGCGCTTTTTAACGTTTCTATAAAAAATTAGAAAAATACGTTGGCGATATCTTCAACGTAAAAATATTTATATATATAAAAATCATATACCTACTTTGGGCACTGCACATAAGTTTTAAAAAGCCTCATTGGTAGAGGTATTGGATCTTACGTAGTTAAGAAAAATAAATGTTCAGATAAAGGCTAACTGTGTATTGTGTTCTTAGCTCGTTACAGTATTATGTATGAGTCAAAGGAGAGGCATTAAGTCAACAAATACTTAAGTAATCAGTTATCGTTCTCGTGCACTACACTGCTCTTAATTTCCCCAGCGACGAAACCCGAGTGTTCCCTGCTTCCGTCGCTTCCGACGGCAGGTGTTAATTTCAGCTTAACATATTGTGAGGTGTTATGTGCGTTGTTACATGATACGAACAACCAAGACCTTAAATATGTACTCAGCTTTGATAAGATGTTAGAATTAGCTTTAATATGGGCTAAAATGGTGCATGGTTCACCATCGATAGGACCATTGGATCTGATACTATAAATGGGTATGATAGATAAATAATACGAAAAGTCACAATAATAAAAAACTACGCTAGAAAAATATGGTAATATTCTTTGTATACATACTAGTTTCTGCCTGCGACTTTGTCAGGGTGGAATTTGTTTGTTTTGATGATTTAGGGTCGGCAACTCGCAAATGACGTAACCACTTACCATCAGGTAAGTAAAAAAAAACGGACAGACAGTCGTAACAGTTTAATTACTAATATCCACAGAGGCTTAAGTACTAAGTAAGTAAATATATCTGTCAGTCCACATTACTTACACTAATATGATTGGTACTCAAGTTATGTTTGTATAGGTAAATCTGCTCGTTAATATCAAAAGTTTGTTCAACAAAAGTACCATTGTATTTATCGCGGTACGTTAGAAAAACCTTCCACGTGACAAGGGTCTGCCGTCCGCTCCGTGTCACTTTGAGAGTCGTTCACGCTAAATATATAAGGGTAGCCGGTTGTGCGGGCATTTGGCAAATCTTCTAAATCTGGTTGCGGCCAATGCCCTAGCACGGCTTTCAGCCAATAAATCCACTTCGACGCCGCGCCCGCCACTTTGACATGTTAATCATTGAAAGATCTCCAATGCTACCAGCGTCGTGAGGTCGCAATTGCTGACCACTACCCTAATGGTGGGTTGCATCAACTAACTTTAGATATAACGTACCGGTTAAAATACCGAGTGGGCAAGAAATAAGTTTAAAAAAAACTGTGACGATAACTGACAAGTTAATTGTCAGTTATCGTCACAACTTTAACCGTAATCTTTAAATGCACATGCTTCTGTGGTTAAAGCTATAGCAAAAAATAACAGCTTTTCACATTCTGTCACTATTTTACTACAACATTTGACATTACGTAAAATTTATTCATTATTTATTATTCTCTCAACAGAAAATACATGTTAAATATTCAGTGTTCTCAATTCCTAAACTAGGCTTAGCTTGCAATATAAGCAATTGATTCATACCCAGGTACATCGCAACAAGAGGTCCCATGACATACAAGGGTAAACAATAATGATTTGCTTTTTAACTTTAAGAACAAAAATAAACACATCATTATAATATAACAAAGCCGTTTTGGTAACAACATTTCTCAACTGACAGCTTAATTTGGTGCAACATATTCCGAAGTCAAAGCTTCTTCAAAATTGTCTTAAACTTAAACTAGTATAATACTTAATATGGTGCAACAAAGCATAAAGATTTCCGGGAGTGCAAAATGAGAATTATTTATTCCGTTTCGGTCTTTACAAAGCACTTAACTTATGGACGTCGAAAAATATGTCCACCGCCGTGTCGCATTATATGTATAGTTGACATTTGAAATTGAAAAGCTTTGTTGTGTACTAAAGGCTGGTATGACAAGGAATAGTCGTTGTGATTTCGTCCAGACGATACTAAACTTGAAATCATCAAAAGATTCTCATTTACTCAGACTTCGAAGTGCTTCAAAGATATAATTAAATACAGATAAAATAACAGACAGGAGACCTCATCATTCTGTCGATACAGTCCTGGACTTATGATTCGACGTGACGATGGGCGAGGAGTGCTTCGGGTTTGAGTCGAAATCATAATGACACTCGATCCAACAACTAAATAACTTTATTATTTCTGCAGCCTTAGTACACAGATCTGTATATCTGTTCTATACAAATAAATAAAGTTCAAGTGACTGTTTGTAATTCCAAATTAACAGCTTTTCGTTAAATGCATATGAAAATAACTACATTAAAAAGTCTGTCTGTTTGTTCCGGCTAATCTATGAAACGTGTGAATCGATTTTACGTATATATCTAATATTATTAGTATACCAAATACTATACAATATAGTAACTGTACGAATCGTACATGACTGTTTTAGTTTTATTCTTTGTAAGTAGATGGCGTGAGTAGTAAAATAGTTCGCGCTATTGATAGTTATATTCCGTTACATAAATACGTCTAAGTACCATTGTATTGTTTTCCTCTTCTTTGACGCAAAATTATAACAAATCTTTGGATGTGAACCCTACTTTTATTTAGTCCCTGTAATTTACTCTAGTCTTTGTTTAAACCATGTGGTGCTGCGTGATAATGTCTAAACATTATTTAATATTTACTTTTTTGTAGAGCAAACGTACTCATTCACCCGTTACATAACTGTCCATAAGTGAATGTCACATCCTGCGAGCCAGTGGACCCGCCATGTTACAACTCGGCGAAGTGCCAACCCTCGGCCAGACATTGTACCGTCCACTTGTTTTTATTTCTAATAAATCCTATTGGCGTTATTTTATCTTGTTTGCTGAAAGATTTAGCGTGTTATTCTATTTCATGTATTCCCATGATTTGCTGGACTTTCATTGTTAAATAAACGATGGGATCCGTGACTTACTTTTATCTAAATTAAATAGTTGTCTGACCTGCCTATGTCTGAGAAGTAATTCAAAGACGTATGTATAGTGCCTGAGACGGCGATTGACTCACCATCTGTCACGTTGGCACTTAATCATCTTCGGTGAAATGGGCGTTGTTGTTACTACACCTCTGCTTACTCCTTCGGGGACCCTTCAGGGATGGGGTGAGCATATTTTTTATTATTATTATTTAATTAGTTGCCGAGGCTTGATTGAAAAAATCGATTCGACTATAACAAGCGGGTGTTTAATATTTATCACCCATATTCCATATTTAAACAGAGTGCACAGTGTAGTGAAAAAATCGTTCAGCGATTGCACGTTGAGCTTTATTTATTCACGTTGAAATGCGAGTGTTTTGGTTTCTGATATCCAGCTTCGAGCACACACGATAAATCACAATTTACGTAAACCAACGCTGGAGTAACAGGATTTCCAGGTCTCCAGGCAGGCCCATTACGGGCAGGTAATCTGGCCGGGCGCGGAAATTGTACCGTCGCGCTATAAGTGCTCCCGCTCCCTATTACTGTATTTTGAATGTGCCACCAAATATACAACCTACGTAAGTTCGGCTCCTACATACCGGCCGCAGAAATGTTACTTACTACTACGAAATACGTAGACAGCAGACCTTCTGTTACCTATGCATTTGGTCCATGTGGTTCCAATTTTAATAGTCGGTAGTTATGTATATTGCAACGTCTGATTAAGTTGTGGACGCAAGAGTTGGATTCATTAATCAATTGACTTAAGCACAGGTAATTCGTTGTCGTCTTAATTTTTCTAGTTATCGTATTGTTAAACCTGGCTTCTGTAGATAGTCTGATTTGTTGATTTCAAGTTGAGAGAGTTGTACAAATATTTTGCATTCATACCTATTGTGTTTATTTCACCATAATTTACTGTATCTACTGCGCATTCGTTATTCGCTATTTACTGCTCTCCAACGCGTGGTGTCCTGCGCTGACAAATGGCCTGCCATTTTTACGCTCTTGTTAAATTTTTATTCACCATTCCGCTGCCCGATTGTCCAGTCCGCAGTATTTGCTAGGGATCCGTTCAACTCTTAACACGATGTTTATTTTAAACCGTGAATTGAATTGGTCCTGCAAGCTTTCACGATAATGCTGACCGATACGTTTTATTAGATGTTTGGCCCCTAATCATGGATTGGCGAACTTGCATCACGATTCCTATTTAAGGCTCTGATCAAAGCAAAAAGGCGCCTTACGAAAAATTACAAGTTTGAAAATGTAGACAAAAAGAGAGTCGGTTTCTCTGAAAATAAAAAAATTGTGTGAGTCACATGATGTATTATAAGAATGTCAAATATACCTTCGTACAAATGTAGATAAGCAAGAGAGAGATAACTCTGAAATCTATGATGATGAATTAAAGCATTCTTCTTCAGTAACTTTATTATTCTGGAACGTGTTCGATTCATGATAAAACAATAAAATATAAATGAATAAATTCTTACTAGGGGCCCAATCATAAGCTCTTATTGCAATGATGGTTCAGTTGCGTGACGTAAGTATACACGTCATATACATCTGTCTTATGATAAGAGTAAAACTATCATGGCAATAAGAGCTCATAGTAAGGCCCCAGATCGTTAATTGAGAAAATTCCATCGTAAGGAATAATTGGTCAACTTTTCGAATCGTCTACCATCCTAAAAAGTCTGCAGAACCTCCAACATTTCGGCCCAGACTATCACTGGCCGGTTTTACGTTTTGCTTTATTTCCATCGCAGCGGGAAACGGTTTTAGTGTGACCTGTATGTTTTTGCATAATTCAACTGAAGCCGATTTTTGCCCAAATTGGTTTATAAAAGCGTCCGGCTCAGTTTTGATTAAATTTCTACTATAAAAAAATACGCAAGGCTCTATAACACTGTTCAAGTAAAACCTGTTTTGGTGTATAGCGCATTATTATAAGAAAATAAAAAATATCCTTAATACCTGTCGCTGTAACTTTTATCTAAATCCCCTCATCCCTTGCCCAAAAGTGAAGAAGAAAAGTAAAGTTCACTCAAATTTTCAGATTTATAATATTACACGGTTTTAACAATAAAAACTGTTATTTAGTGATCATTTGTTTTTAGAAGTAAAAGAAGACTAAGTTAGTCCTTACATCTGCCAGTGGAAGTCCCGTTGAAATCGGTCCAACTCTTTCAGAGATTAGCTGGAAGTGCAGGAACAACGATAGACAATTTTTTATTTTTTTTAGTATACCGTATATACAGGTCCCGTCAAGAGTTATGGTTTTTTCAGTCAGTTTGTCTGTCTGTGTGGCGCCAGACACAGACAGACTCATAAAATGACTGTCCGAAAAAATGACTTATAAGTCGTGATGCCTGCACTTTCTTCTGCTATTTTTTAAAATTTCGTAAAAAGTTTTTAATTTGGAATTGCAAACAGACACGTCAATTTTATCAATGTCTATAGATCTGAAACTCAATCGGGTAAGTGGTGATTGAAACTGAAAATAAAACGTATAACACTTCCCGTTTAGAAGACCGGTTGTCTCCAGTTATATGTTGTCAGTTGAACGGCTCGCAATAAAGAGATCAATTTGTCATCTCATATATCTGTTGTGAGGCTTTATTGGCTGTTAGGCCTTTATGTTAGCTCACTGATTCACTAGCTAAAAGGTTTCAAGTAACGATACAATTTTCGAGTAAAAGAAAGTTTATCTTGGGTCCAAATATGAGGTTATAAGAAATTCTTTTTTGGTACCATCATGTAAAATTTTGTAAAAACTTAGAAGTTTTTAAGACGTGCTACTTATGCCTATTATAGTAGACACGCAATTTTTTTTAATGACTTGAATAGCTGGTAAATTGAGATAATACAAAAAAAATTTTTTTTTGTTTGACTGATAGAAAATGCCTATATGATACGGATTCGGAAGGGATGGTTATAGGCCGAGTTTCGTCTAGTCTTCGTGTAATCCATGTTTTGCCATGTTAAGGGGACGACATAATGGTAACCTGTAAAATTTATTTCGCAGGAATTGTTTGAATAAAATATGAGTAGTACTAGCAGTGGTATACATCTGGAGAGTAAAGAAAAGGTGCATAAAATAACTCTTAGGAATTAAGTAAGTGTGTAGCTGTAGATAATTGACGGTATCATTTACCTAACGAGAAACCAATGAGCATTAACTTGAAACGTTGTGCAGAAAGTGATTGGCTCTCTGGAACAATAGTCACCGCAAGCGCAAACGATGACGAAGTACCCTCCTGACTGGAGAATTTGTGCTCTATCTGTCGACCCGCCCTCCGTCGCAGTAACGGTCCTGCATCAAGCACCGCCATTGAAATATGTTCCCACTTGTCATTTAAGTGCACACTTTATTGAACTTGTCTGCCCTTATATGTTTAAGGCAATTTTTCCAAGTAATATTTGACACAACACTTTTTCTTTTCCGAAATTGCAGTAATTTCAGTAAAGGGGGCACTCGGACGCTTGGAACTTGGGGCACTGCTCGTGGTACCAACGAGCATTGTGCCAAGTATACATTTTAACATGTTGTTACGTTGACGATATCGCCTGTGTATTTTCCTCATTTTGTATGGGAACGTTAAAAAGCGCCCCAAGCGGCGAGTGTAGGAAGCTTTTCGTGTATACGAAAAAGCGCAAAACGCAAGGTCAAGCGACGACGGAATAACAGGGATTAAATGTATGTAGGGCTATTTCCCTATGCAGCATTTGTTTGAGGTCGGATATTGATTTATGACTTTGTATCAATAATTCCTTTCTTCCGTGCACATAATTTGCATAACATTGGGTACAATCAGTGGCGTGCATTGCATATAAGCAGGTAAGCAAAAGTTACAATTTGTGATCATTCAATACACTCGTAATCGTGTGTGTGTGTGTTTATGTTTGTATGTGTATCTTTACCAAGACTACGTACCTACGCTGTGTCACATAGGTATGTACTTAACCTGCCTACCTACCTACTTATTGTTTATGCCTACCCCTCTGAAAATCCAATGCACGCCCCTGGGTTTGTATTGAAGATTTCAGGCCAATTTTAAGCCATTGTCTAGTTGCGTTTGTTTATGAAGTACCCATGTTTAGCCGATAGGACACTGTTCAATTATTAGGATACTAGCTGTGCCCCGCGGTTTCACCCGCGTAGATTTAGTTTCATCCTTATTGTCGCGGAACCCTAATATTTTTAATAAATAAAAGTAGCATATGTTACTCCTTGAAACATCAGCTACCTACCAGTGAAAGTCCCGTTCAAATCCGTCCAGCCGTTTCAGAGATTATCCGGAACAAACAGACAGAGTAAAATTTTAAAACTTGTTTTTCTAGTGTCAGTATAGTGTATACTTTCATATGCATTTAGAGAAAAGCTGTTATTTTGGAATTACAAACAGACACTTCAATTTTATTTATCTGTATAGATTGGTTTGGTCTTTCCTACTAAAGCACTGTTAACAATACTATGAATGTTTTTTACAGAAAAAATATACGTATTGCAGTGACAAGAAATATTTACCAGCCAAATTATAGGAGTCGTTAAAAGGTTGGTAATAAATAGCATAGGAAATCCTGAATACCTTTTCATCCCCACGTTTTCAACTTCGAAGCAATTAAGAACTATGTAAATATTAGTAGCACATACTTTCCCCCGGATACAAACTCTTGTCTTCACTGCAGTTTCAGAATGTTTCAGAAAGTGTTTGTTTTCGGGGCGAAAGCAGAATAAAATTAGGGTCGAACGCGACTTTTGGTAAAACTTGCGTGGTCCGAATACGGAATGAATCTTAGTAGAATATAAGTAACGAATATTTTGTTTAGTGAGCAAAACACACATATATCATCGAAGAAAGAGGTAAGGATACCTTTGGCTTTGGGTTGATAATACTTTAAAGAATATTGATCTTTTAAGTCTCTTCGTGTGCTTGACAACACTGCACCAGACACTTTAATCGTCTCTAATGCTAATTACGGCGGCTCCTTTCGAGGTAACCGGTCCAAGCTTCCGACTAATTATATTATTTCCTTCTCCGTCGACAATTTCACAACCCCTTTATATCATTCCGAGGGATGTCAAGTGAAAAGTGCTTTTTGTTGATCCCGCGAACAAATACGCCTGTTTAAGACTTTAAACCCACTCTCCGAGCTCATTCGTTATTTACTTTATAAAGTTTAATCTAACTCGGGTGAGGCGGCTCCGGAACGTCTTCGCAGTTTCTTATAGACCTTTTAGACTTCAAGTTGCTCCGAACTTGCCTGATTTATTTTATGAAAACCTTTGAACGGTTTTTAAAGATGAATTAAGAATCTAGAGCTAGTTCCTCAGTTTGTTATTTTTCTGGGTAGGTACAAATACACAAATACCTCGAAAACTTTTTTCCTACAAAAATACTAATTTCTCTTCAGACAGAAAAATTAATTTTGAAGTTGGTGCCGACTGTTTGGTCTACAGTTAAGGTTATCCGATACTGCCTGTATCGGATATTTGTTTGTTGTAATAATATGATTGATCGATTTGCGATTTCCTTTATAGAATCTTTTGGGGATACCTTATTCTACTGATAATGCAAATGTACAATTGTGGTGCACATCCAAACAAAGCCAAGTTAACGATAAGTACTTGAAAACCATGAGTGTAAACAACCGCGGCGGTGTTAATAACCACATCGCTCGTAACTTGTGGTTATGTGCACCATAAAGTTGGTTGTTTTACTTGAGTGTCTTACCTTGCGGCGGCTTCATATCCCATTTTAAACCTGCTTAGCTCATGCCAACCATCCAAGATGATGATGAAAGTTACACAATTATATTGGGTGTTGTATTAATGGTGGCCTCAGCAGATTTGTTGTGTGACTGCACTTTCTGGTTAATTGTTTAATTTTTGAAAGTGAAACAATGTAAAATCGCTCCTGCTTTGAAACTTTCCCGTCCATTGTCGATGAGGTGGAGTTTAACCGTAATTATCTATACAGATAAATAAAATTGAAGTGTCTGTTTGTAATTCCAAAATTACAGCTTTTCACTAAATGCATATGAAAGTATACATGCTACTGACACTAAAAAACCAAGTTTTTAATTTTTTCTCTGTCTGTCTGTCTGTTTATTCCGGGTAATCTCTGAAACGGCTGGATGGATTTTAACAGGACTTTCACTGGTAGGTAGCTGATGTTTCAAGGAGTAACCTAGGCTACTTATATTTATTAAAAATCTTAGGGTTCCGCGACAATAAGCTTGAAACTAAATCTACGCGGGTGAAACCGCAGGGCGCAGCTAGTTTATCATAATATAATAACATACATTTGTTCACGTGTCATAGGTATAGTTGAACGATGGTATTGTGTAATGCATGTGTTACTACTCCACACTCTCATTCATAATGTATTGTTTCAGGTAAGTTCCAACCAGTGTCGCACTCCACGGGCGATTCATACAACTGAGCGTACGTCTAAGTCTATTGACTGTATGATACAAAGCATTACAAAGTGTCTTTCTTTAACTTTAAATTCCCATTAATATTTTAGAAGCCTGATATGATATGTGTAAGCGAGTAAACTGTTCATAATTTGGAAGTAGGAACAAGAAGCCTCTGAATGTTGCAGTTACTTGAATTGCTACAATTTGCGTGAGGTGCGGTCTTTGTGTCACGAACAGCGGTAGAATACGAAAATGGATATGCACATTTCTCTTAAAGCCAGGATGAATGTGGTAGTCATCTATACTACTTAATACATAAAGCTGAAGAGTTTGTTTGTTTGCTTGGAAGCGCTAATCGCAGTAGCTTCTGAGCCGATTTGAAAAATTCTTCAAGTTAGTGTTAGGTAAAGTATTCCATGCAGATAAAGTCGCGGGCAGAAGTTAGTAATATCATATTTCTTTAATTTATTATAGTTCGCGTAATCCCCATACGTTTAATTTGACAGCAGTGCATTTTTTTTCAGCCCTATATGTTCATTGTCCTAAGAGGTCGTTGCCAATGTTCATTTGAAACATTAATGGTTGTTTGGTTCGTTCCCTCGAGTAGTTATAATGAAGAGTAGCAGTAATACCGCGGATAAGTTTTAATTACGTGAGTGGCCGACGTCACGTGACCGATGTTTGGCTTGATGCACATCATGTGTGGCATTTACTTTTATTTTCATACTAGCTGTGCCCCGCGGTTTCACCCGCGTAGATTTAGTTTCATCCTTATTGTCGTGGAACTCTAATATTTTTAATAAATAAAATTTATTTATCTAAATTACTCCTTGATACATCAGCTACCTGCCAGTGAAAGTCCCGTTCGCTCCAGCCGTTTCAGAGATTACCCGGAACAAACAGACAGATAGACAGACAGACAGAAAAAAAAATTAAAACTTGGTTTTTAGTGTCAGTAGCGTGTATACTTTCATATGCATTTAGTGAAAAGCTGTTATTTTGGGATTACAAACAGACACTTCAATTTTATTTATCTGTATAGAATAGATATAGATGTATAGACTAGCAAACGTCACGCGGTTTCACCCGCGTAGTGCCTGGAGTGTGAGTATATGGATAAAATATAGCCTATGTTACTCTCTGATGATGTAGCTATCCATTGCTGAAAGGATTATCAAGATCGGTCTAGTAGTATCGGAGCCTATTTAATACAAACAAACAAACAAATCCTTTCTCTCTATAATATTAAGCATAGACATCAGTCAGACGATCGCCGTTCAAGGCACTATATTATACGTTTTTCTCAGATTGGTAAGTACTCATAAACAGGTTTCCTCGAGATATATTCCTTCCGCAAAAAGCTCGTTCTGCGATATTACCATCTGAAATTTGGTTTTTAGAAAACTCATTTGAATAGACTGCTGTTTGTACTTGTGTCGTTTGCGTAGTAGACAACTAATTAAACCACTCTTCTACCATGGCATCTAATCTCGTGCGAGATATATCATAAATAAATGAAATTGACGTCAAAAAGCGATAAATTGATTTGCTACTGTATTGCAGTTTACAGCCGCGTTATTCACTAAGGTTGTCACAGCGTCGCACTCGTCGTCGGTTTTAAAGACACGAAATTGAACCTTATCCTCTATGTATTATGTATCAATTTCCTATGATTGAAACCAACGCTCGTCGTCGAGTTCCACGTTGAGAAACCTAAGTGAATAACGCGACAGGCGTCTCCAGCCAGAGTAGCGTGCAATCCAGTCATATGCTGTGGTAGCCGCTATCTTTATCGACTGTATGGTATTAGAAAAAGCATTAGAAAATTTATAATAGGCATAAGCCGTGTTCTAAATGGGAGAATAGATCCACGTTTATATCACAAGCGACCTCGTGGCGGCCCCTAATTACTGGACTGCTCCAACGATAGTTATTTATTAGTTGGCCCCGGGAAGTTACTCCATTATACGACTATAATGGTTATATTTCGTATCTGATTGAATACAGCTAAATGAAAGATGATATTACACGATACTGATTTTCATATTACATTTTTTTACAACGCATAAGTTTTCACTGAGTAAGTAGTTAGTGCGATTAAGATAATATTTTTTTATTATATACTAGCTGTGCGCCGCGGTTTCACCCGCGTAGATTTAGTTTCATCCTTATTGTCGCGGAACCCTAATAATTTTAATAAATAAAAGTAGCCTAAGTTACTCCTTGAAACATCAGCTACCTGCCACTGAAAGTCCCGTTTAAATCGGTCCAGCTATTTCAGAGATTACCCGGAACAAACAGAGAAACAGACAGACAGACAGACAGACGGACAGACAGACAGAGACAAATTTTAAAACTTGCTTTATTAGTGTCAGTAGCGTGTATACTTTCATATGCATTGAGTGAAAAGCTGTTGTTTTGGAATTACAAACAGACACTTCAATTTTTATTTATTTGTACCTATAGATATACAGACCTATAGATATAGATGTATAGATATGTACTTTGATGTTGGTCACGTTTTAATAAAATAATGTGGATTAATAATGTGTACCAATTTGAATTCACCATCTGTCTGGCACTTAATCACCTTCGGTGAAATGTGGGTGTTGTTGTTACATATAACCTCTGCCTACCCTGCCTGAATTATTTCGAATAATTGGGGATAATACTTTTGGGGAAAGTTACTTTTTTGTATTGGCATCCTATTCTTTACTTATTTGGCGTTTTGAGAGACTGCGATGATAGTATTGTGTATGTTGTGTTATAAGCACCTAATAAAAGAAAGAACTCTCATAAAATGTATCCAATTATGTATATTCTCTTTATTATTATTATTAGCCTGTAGTGTCCCACTGCTGGGCAAAGGCCTCCCTTCCACTTTTCCAACATTCTCTGTCCTCAGCAGTCCTCGACCAATTGCACCTGAAAGCATCAAGCTCATCCCGCCATCTTCTCCGAGGCCTGCCGCGTTTTCGTTTCCTGCCATTTGGGGTCCATTTTGTAATGGTTTTCGCCCATAGCTCATCCGACATGCGGCAGACATGGCCAGCCCAGTTCTCTTGCTATGTAACAAACATCACGGATATTTAAGTTATTTGTGAGATGGCAAGACTGCGAATGTTTTCGTGAATTTAACAAACACGTCAAAGTATTAGGTGGATGGAACGCTGCGCTGTTTGAACAAAGAATGACATTTATTTCAAAGTGGGTAAAGGCGTTATTAGGGTAATGAGAACGCTGATGGCATTTCTGTCCTCTCGCCCGAAGGTCGTTTGTGGAATAGTAGTCATTTGTGCTGCATTCAACAGCCAGCGACGCCGGGGTGGCGATATTTAAATGACTTATAAATAGATATTTGTAAGGTTTATACAGCAACGGCTTTGAATAGCGATATAGGCGAATAAGCGAAGGCTATTGAACAACCTAAACCTGTGAGAATGAAAGGATACCGGGTCCTGTACCTCTGAAAACGTCAAGATTTCATTTAGATATAGAGGTAAAAATTATAATATAAGCAACTTAGTACTTAAAAACTGTTTAATGAATGCTCCTACTGTTCCGTATATTGCACAGTTGATATAGAACTCTCCACGCTATTATTTCATATCAATGTAGAAATAATTAAATTACCCTTGACAACTTCAGAAACATCATTATCGCTTTGAAGGCAATTTAACCCGATGTGCATGTCCCGTCACGAGTTATGACCGCGTACGTCGAATGCGTAGTAGTCAATTTATAAGTCTGTCTATGGATGGCAGATAAAAACACACGCCGTATTTCCACTTTCTGTAATGACATAAAAACACGACCAGAGCATAAACTCGCAATAAAATGGCTAAAAATACTATCTAGCAAAGTTACAGCTGTAAACAAGCATTTTAGTAAAAACCGGTACACTTCCGAGCAAAAAGATGCACCGCTGCAACCGATACCCGTGCGTGTCAATATTTACCCACACACTGCACTGTGTGCGCCATTATATCGAGAGGTTTGTGATCTAGTTGGTAGGGCTGGCGAGCGGCCGAAACATATTTATTAGTAGGTATTAAGTATTTTGTGGGAACAATGATTTGACTTCAATTTTGTTATGCTGATATACTGGTAAAAAGTGAAGAGCCGTGGTGGTCTTGGGGTTTGAGCAGTCTGCTACGCAAGCAACGCAAGTTCGAATCCCAGCGGGGCCAGTACCAAGGAGTTTTTCTAAAAACTTATGTGCAATGATTTCACACAACGTGCTTTACGGTGAAGGAAAACATCGTGAGGAAACCTGCATGAATATACTTAAATTGTTAGACGTAAGTATGGTGCCTGAGACGGCGATACATTCACCAGTTGTCGCGTTGGCACTTAAATCATGTTTAGTAAAAAGTGGGTGTTGTTATTACAGCACTGCTGCCTACCCCGTCGGGAAATACAGGCGAGAGCATATGTATGTATGTGATGGTAAAATAACAATAAAAGCAGTATAAATAAATCTATACAGCGGTAAAATAGTAATAAATAGACGGACGGAAATCTTATTGACTCATCATCTAAGAAACTGACACGGACAGTTTTTCAGGTCACAATAATATTAATTTTCGCAAACGACTTCCACATTCAGTTTATAGTTGAAAATGGTTTTGTCAACCCTAATTTGTTTGTAAAAAAGACGAGGTGTATGTTTGGTTTACAGTTCAGTTTAACTGAGTTTGTTCTAGAGTTCTTAATCATATGTTTATGTGTATAACGAGCTGCGTGCCCCGATAACACCCCATCCCATTATCATAATGTCGGATACGGACCAACTTATTGTTTGCTCGCGGTTATAGGATTTGTAATTTTAATTTGCATATATTATTGTATCATCACACTGTTTGCTAACCTGCCACCGTCCCAGTGAACGTACTCTACGACGTAACGAGAGGTATGGGGGCCGCTTACCACCTACACAATCCATACTAATATTATAAAGAGGAATGTCTTGTTTGTGTGTTTGTAACGAATTGGTTCAAGAATTAAAGAATCGATTTTAAAAATTATTTCACCATTTCAAATTCTAATTCAAATTCAAAAATATCTTTATTCGATTAGACTTTATACAAAGCACTTTCAAATCGTCAGAATGACACAATTTACAGGATTATACATGCTACCGCCAGGTTCGGAAGGTTGCTTTTACTGAGAAGAACCTGGCAAGAAACTCAGTAATTACTCTTTTCAAAAATATTATACAATTTAAAAAAAAAAACAAAATAAATCATTTGAGAAATGTAAGCCCATGGACACAGTTCCAATGTACAAATGTCGATAAAAATTAACATAAAGAAAAGTCTAGTAGTTCTTTTTATACATTTATATCTAAATGCGTAGCTTGAGATGATGTATGACGATGATGATGATGTATGACGAGAATGCCGGCCATCGCCCTCCTCAACCATTATAGAGGGAAGTGAGCGACCCGTCATCCTGACGCCGCCGCAAGCAAAGGCATTTTAGTGAGCATGACAACTCAAGCCAGTCAAAACAAAGATCAAAAGTAATATTAAAAAGAATTGTAGCATAAGTACAGTGTCCATGAGACTACTTACAATATTTGTCTGGTAATACATTATTCCAAGTTTCCTTATCACACATATAATCACTAACTGTATAATAACCCTTTTTAAGAAATACAGATTTTACAGTCTCTTTAAATTTATCAAAGGGCAAATTTACAATACATGTAGGTAATTTATTATAAAAGCGTATACTTTGCCCTAAAAATGATCCCTGGACTTTCTGTAAGCGGTGTGTAGGTTACTACTAATTTATTTTTATGTCTTGACATTATGTACATCACGCTTCTTTTGAAAAGAATTTATATTTTTATGTACAAGTAGTAAGTTTGCAAAAATGTTGAATGCCACATTATCACTGATTAATATAGGCTATATTTTATCCCCCTACTCCCACGGGAATGGGAACTACGCGATTGAAACCGCGTGACGTCCGCTTGTATAAATATAAAGTTACAAGCAATACGGAATCGTAAAACAAATCGTACAAAATGACACACTCACACAGACGCGCACATCTACGAGGTAATAAGTGGCCCTGGCCTAATGTCAGTAAGTGGTGTCATGTGTTAGCCGAGCGTACGTCATTTTCGTGTTTAACAGACATTTTATAGTCAACTAATCGACATAACTTTGGCAGTAAATAACGTAAACCACTGTGAAAGTTAGTGAAGAATTAAACTTATACGTTCTTATTCCAAAATATTGGCTTACATTCCATACTGCTTAGGAAGCTTACATTATACTGTGCCCAAGCTCGAAATGTGTTGGTATTAGGGCGCTAGCGAAATCCACAACATTGAAAATATGTATTCCCTATACTTGGGGTATCTAGATATACTACTTTGTACACCACATCCGAAAAATATGGAAAAATTTAAAGTCATCACTTCTCACAGAGTAAATACTTAACAAATTCAAAACGTCCGTCATCTTACATTAGGGGCGCAATTCCGCATTTCACTTTGGATGACTGTCATTTGTCGTTTCTCAAAAAGTTGGTGACTATTGAATGAATAACAACCTTATTGCCGTTCGGCAAATATCAATATTCAAAATACGGTAATGGAGGCTGTCAAATATTTGAAATTGCCTTCCCGGCGAAGTAATTCCGACCTTATTCACGCCACGATAGGAATCAATATAGCGGACATTCTGGGCGCTATTCAGGGAAACGTCAAGATGTCACGAGTCTCGGATTAAAATAAGATTAATTATAACAACAAAAATATATAAATCAATATATTTGTATACTTTCGTTGTTATAATTAATCTTTTGTCGCCTGAACGTCGGTCTGCTTTCTTAGTTAATAGATTTTCTTATACGTTTTGGCAACAATGAACCTACCGATTAATAATATTAAAGTCTATTTATAATTCCAAATTAACAGCTTCACACTATATATACATGGAAGTATATACGTAACTTAAATAAAAAAACCAAATTTCTGTCTGTAATTTTTTATAATCTCTGAAACGGTACTGAAGTAACATAGCCGATGATACAAGGAGTAACTTAGGCTACTTTCTTCATTTGAACAAAATAGGTCTTCGCGAAATACTTAGCCCATGAAATTAAGTCTACGTAGGTAAAACCGCAGGGCACAGCTAGTATTAAATACAAATAAAAAAAACAAAGAATATCTCTTTTTTTTATCTGCACGTACTATTTCTAATTCTGCAATGCTTGCACACATTTCTGCAGTCCGCCTCATTATGGGAAATCAGTATGGAGTTCTTTCACATCCAAAGATGACAATAAATAATTAAGTTATTTTATGATCTTTCTAAGTTTGAGGTTGTATTTTGGGAATATAAGACCGACCCAGAAGGGTCTAAACATCGTCCCTACATGCAAACTAAGAGTAACGCCCCATTACCGCGTGGCTAATGTAAATTTATGCGATCCTTGGCCTTGAGTTACGGCGTCTCTATCGGATAGCGTTTATCCTACCTAACGACAATTGTACGGCTTACAGGATTAAGTCCCGATTACGTGGTACATCCAGGGTGATCCAGGTATAATTATACCCGCACATTTATCTAGCTGTGTCTGGCGGGTTTGCCCGTGTGGAGTTAATTTTTTTTCTTAAATAAAAATAAGTTACCACAAGTCACCACGTAGACGTAAACGCAGATTTAAATGAGATCGAAATTGCGTCATGTCTGCCCACAGATGACTTATGACGGTGGCAGTGAAAAACTTGCAGTAGGCACTGCTACAGCCTGCCTGCAGCTATCTGTCTGTGAAAGCCCCGTTAAAAAACCGTCCAACCGTTTCAGAGATTACCTGGAACATTAACAAATTTATATATAGTTTTTTTCATTTATGTGCGGTATTATACTTTCATATACCTATACAAAGTGTCTGTCGAGTACCAAATATCAGTTCAGGTACAACGTTAGTATACCAGTTCGGATATTGAAACAATTAATGAATTTATTTGCAAATACTACACAAAATACGAAAAAGTAATCTGACTCCAACTCAGTATGAGCCAGCGGTTAGTAGCCAGCATAAACCGCAAGCCGTATTTATGATCTTTCTCTGTAAAAAATCACACAAATACACACACACACGTACACATTTCTTAGGCACTCTTTCATCATGAAACATTTAGAAGGAGCGTGGTATATAATCATTCTCCTTAGCCGATTGACCTGCGCCGTAATTAACGCCGTCATGTCCTATTGATAGTGTTAATTATTTCGTGACCAATATAAATTGTATCGATATAATGTTACCCCTTCTCCGCTCCATCTTAGACGATCCGTTGTAGCATAAATAATTATATTTATTAGTGTCTGCGCTCCTGGTACAACGTAATCGAACTATGCGATGTCTATAATTAAAGTGTAGGCTAAATTACAGTGTGTACATTAAATTGAATTTGCCTCTTGCTTTCTAGATAATGTATACATAACAGATTTACTTAACTTAACTGGTATATTTTAATGATCTAATCATTTCTGAGTATCCCCAAAGGCGACAAAAAAATTCTTAAGACTAACCAAAATTTTAGCAAAATCGTTTCAGTGATCGGTCTAGCCGTGTAAATTGCAGATAAACAGATTTATTCGCAAGATGGCGCCACACGTCCATTAGAAGACCCAACTGACTTTGCCCTTTTAATATTTATATGAGTAAATAATATTTATTATCTTTATGTAGCCCTTCCTGCAAACCTGTCGTGGTAAGCAATCCTTGTATTTACTAATCATTACTAATACCATAAACGCGAAATTTATGTCTTTCTGTCAAGGCTTCGTAGAATCGATTATGCTGAAATTTCGTGGAGCTTCACTGAGCCGCTCAGATATCATACTTTAATCCAACCGCAAGAAGTCGAATCTATTCACATTCACAGAATATGCATGATTATAGGCTCTGCCAAATAAATCTGAAATGCTAAGCCGGCAGCCCTCAGGCCAACCGAAGATTGAGACCCGCAAATGAATGTTTCATAAGTTCGAGATAAAAACTTGCCTAGACTTGCTGAAATTTAGTAAAAACGAGAATAGGGAATGTATTTTTTGTCAGGGCAACCCACACTGCGATAGGGAATCTCGAAAGGTCGTTTCTGACGTCATTGAGACTGCTAAGCTTGATGAAATACAATTTGAGGAGTGTTAGCTTTAATTAGAGATTGACTATTTACTTTGGCCAACGAATCGAATAAGTTGTCTTGTCATAAGACATCTTATTTGATTCGCTGATCCAAAAAATAATGCTCTATTCTACAAAACGAAATGATACTTTATATCCCTCAGGAGCAGGTGAACCAGAAGTTATGACATTTGTTTGTAATAGAGATTATTCCACAAACTAGCAGTCACTAATGGTTAAACATTTGTTCGCGAGCTTCCAAACTTGGACTCTTAATTTACATAACATTCATTAAAATCCGGTCCGTTTTAGTCAGTCTGGTGATATCTGCAAATTGTGAGGCAAGTTTAATAGCAGCTTTAATACTATTATTTATCTTTTAAGCTTATTTTAAGCCGCCATTCGAGAAAGCCGACAGACTATAATAACTACAAATTAGTATGCATTAAAGTGTGAGCTTAATTCATGGATTCATTTAAAAAGGAGATTCACGAAATGTCTGTGTGTATTGAATCTGAATAAGCTAAAATAATATGAATTAAAGAAATATATGAAAAAGTTATATTTATATATAAAAATGAATCCCTATTTCCCTTGGTCACGCGTCAACGGTTGGATTGATTTTTACGGGACTTTCACTGGGAGATAGCTGATTTATCAAGGAGTCACTTTTAAGGATAATTTTATTTAGAAAAAATATTAGGGTTCCACGAAGTAAAGTATGCAACTAAATCTACGCGGGTGAAACCGCGGGGCACATACCTATGCAGGTCTGATTTGCAAAAATATTTCAGTGTTAGATATCCCATTTTGTCGACAAAGGCTATATAGGCTATATATAATCAGGCTAAGACCAATCGCGGGTTAAAGTTAGCCCAATGTAATTATTCGCGTGCCGAAAAAACGATGTATAAAATGAATACTTTAAATTCACCAATATATTTTTCCATGAAATATTCAAGATTGGTTGATTTTCTGGCTTGTGTTTATCAGAAAGCTTTCCCCGATCTTGAATGATCTTAATTTTTCCAATCTATTGAAGACGATCCCATCTATAATTGAACACATTTACAAGAAATTATGAGTTTAGGGTTTTCAAATGAAGGACGTGTCTTAGTCCATGCCCATTATACTTTTTCAGCAAGGATTGATGCGTTTATGATGAGTTGAGGCTGAAGGGAGGCAGCGCAAGTGGTGTTCGTAACAAATTGCTTAACTTTTCTCGTTTGCTCAGCTGAACAGCTCCAGATGGAAGAAATTTACAAAATAGTGCTTAATTAGGGACTTTACATTAAAACCTTAAATTCCAAGATTTCAAAATATCTTTATTTGATTAATACTTTTAACAAAGTACTTTCAAATCCGCAGAACGACAAGATTATACAGAATTACTGCCGGGTTCGGAAGGTTAATTTTAGTGAGAAAAATCCGACTAGAAACTCGGTAATTACTTTTATTGAAGCAACAACTTACTTCTAGCGGATCGAACCGCTGAGCCACTACGCCTTTTGAGTCATGAACACAAGAACATTGCTTTGAAAGCAAAATGCAAACTTAAAACAACTACTATGTTATTAAATAGCAAATATACCATATTCATTTTCAAAAGTAATTACATTGACATTCATGAGAAATAACATAATAGTCACAGGAGCTGACGACATATCCTCGTCCTTCATAAGATCGATGCAAAAATCTTTGAGTGCTTGAACAAGACTGCATAAGTTTCTCAACACTAACGAGCACTTAATTATCTACTTAAACTTAAGAGGATATTATCACGAGCGTCGCCGCCTGTGTAACTTAAAAGGCTTGATATTAATGATCCGACTTTAAAAACCTCTCATAATTATATACACAGAACTTATTATTATTAATGTGAGTTTATCTATCTCTTTTGGTAGTGATTTCACCATATATGTCCAATAAGTATTGATGACATGATACGAGATATGTTCTTAAGAAAATCATGTCACACAGACGAATTCCCGGGTAAAACAAAACCTAGTGTAATTTGTACGGCCCACCACAAAATAATTAGTTCATAGTTGCGTGAGAATTCTTTAAAAAGTATTCCATTAGGGCCCAAATAATGTGAGGTAACGTTAGAAAGGATTATGATACAATTATACAGTCAAACAGACTACACAAAGTTTTTTATATTCATGCGATCCTGGACTCCGCTTGCAAATTGGAATGGGACCTTACTACTAGTGAGCTTAGATATTTGCTGGTGGAACTATGCACTAATATAAAAAAGATTTGGTTCTTTATTACAAAACATCGGCTTAGATAAATATTTAGTTTAAAAGTACTGTAGTAGTCACGTCTCTTTCACATAGTTTTAGTTCAAGTTTAGTCTAGTCTTGGTATAAACAATGCTTTGTAATAATATGCTAAGACGTCTTATCAATATCAAAATAGCATACTTTATGGTCTTAATCAAGGCATCAGAAACCCCCTGCAGTACTGTTTAGCATCATCCTTCATCTACATCCTAACATCCTTACCTAAAACGTCCGTTCCAATATAAGTCCCATAACATCCCAAATTCAAACTAACCGTAGCGCAGTGCACGTCCCTAATTCCCGGCAGATTGCATTTCCCGTCAATGTGCTACGCCGTAGCTTATCCTCTACGGTGCTACGAGTAATACCCCTATTAATTTCCAAGGTATTTTACACACTGTAGTGTTGCAATAGGGATTATAATGCTTTGACACTGGAAGCAATTTGAGATAGGTTAAATGCATTAAAGCCTTGCTGTTCGTAGCGGAGCTGCTACGGCGTAGTAAACTTGTTTTATTATGGCGTGCATTGTATGAACGTACTTACATTTAATTGAATATTTAATTAATTTTAAACCCGTGCTTCTTCTTACGCTTGGCTGCACCTTAAAAGTAGTCAAAGCTTAAGTAAGAATTTCACTAGGCATGATTTTAGTTTTAACTGCGGAACTCCGAATTTCGCTGTCAAAGACAAATTTTTCTTACTGTATCAGTTTAAGTTTTCGAATAGCTGAAAATTACTATAGATTTAACTAAATTAGCAATTAAAGTTAATGACTTCGACTAAACAATTAAACGGCGCATTTATTTTTTACCTAAACGAGACATTGATTTGTTGGTTATTGCTAAAATTACGGTCCGTCACGAGTAAAGACAGGGATAAATAGTGGGGATACTGCATATGTTTTTATTCGCTACATTAAATGTATAGTAGGTGCAAGCCACCATAAGAATACTGAGATCTGATAGTACAATGTGGCCGCTATCTCATGCTATTTGCATATATATGAGAGTGACAACAGAGTGACAGCTTCTATTAGTGAGCGGGAATGGTTTTCGTGATTACGTCACCAGTTTTGTCCAACTAGCTCTATAAAAAGGTAGGCAATTAACTTTTTGTAGCACTGTACCTACCAATAGTAAGTAGATATTATATATTTGCTTCAATATGTATACCACAGTAGGCGTAATTACGGTTTCTCTATCCTTCTCTTTGCTCTAATATACGCGTGAAAAAGTAGATCAACATTATTTTTTCCAAAATTTATTCTAGAAAAATGAAAATGTAGTATGATGGTTTTAAATAAATACAATAAAAGTTTCAATTACTTTACTCAAATACTCCTGCCTTTCGTCATTTACCGTCTTCCATCGTCTTTTCTTCTCTCTCATCCGTCAATTCTTATTATTCTTCTTCCGTTCTTAACAGTTCAAACATTGCCTATCATAACGCATACAAACTCATTTAATCAATTCCAAATATCATTTTGACATATTTTTAATTGATAATCCTACGCGGGTACAACTGCGGGGCACATCTAGTCCTCTATAAGAAAGAGGTACAGTCCTCAGTCAGCTCCGAATCGAGCTGAAGAACCGATTATGCTCTTCAAAAGATTTCTTCACTGAAGAACAGCCTGCTAATAATTGTTAGTAAACAGATGTTTGTGACAGTTGAGAGTTGCCCCTACAACTTTACTTCGTTGTTACTGCATTATAACAGTTCACACTTTTCACGTCCTATGTTTGACACATAGGAGTTTTGTAGTATTTGACACATAGAAGATATATTTAGTAGGTGTGATTGCTGCATTTACTATACATTTGCTTAATCTGCTTTCACTAAGTGCTACTTGTGAAGGCTGGCAGTCTGTAGCGTGACATTTTGTTTAAATTGATTGAGGGCCTAGTGCGAGTTTTTCGCAGCCGCTGTCAACGTGATGACTTGTCACGGTGATTTAAGGTAAACTGGTACTAGGCACTGTATGTATATATACAGGTATTAACGGAGATTTAATTTAGACATTTAAGTGTTTGCACATTTAAAACTTGTACCGTCTATTAGATAATACTAGCTTTGCATCGCAGTTTTACTCCCGTAGACTGAATTTCATGGATGGCTTAAGAATGTCACGGAATCCATTTAAAGCAAAGTATATTACTCCTTGTAACATCAGCTATCTGCCTTAAAATCGGTCCAGAGCTTAGCCACAACAAACAGACGGAGAGAATGTTTAAAAATTGTTTTCTTTTTATGTAAATACCGTTATACTTCATGTGCATTTAGTGTGAAGCTGTGAATTTCAATTTACGAACATACACCTCAATTTTATCAGTATAGATATAGATGTTTAGATGCTATGTGACTTACTTGATATCCCACTAGATTCAAAGATGGATTTGCCCCCCCCCCCCAATCGGTATTCAGATGTGATTGTCTCCTTAACTGAGTTGAGCTCCGAGGTGTTTGCTTCCAGGATCGTATGGCGCAGGTGGAGTGTTTGACATTCGTAGCTTCACGTATTTGCTTAAATATATGTGAAGTGAATACGTCTATTATTTTCGTACTGGATACCAGCTGCGTCCAGCGGTTTCACCCGTATAGACAATATTTTGATGCGTTTTATATACTCCGCAGAATTGTATGAAAGTTTTTTTTTTATCTTGCAAACAGGACACACTTTAATAGACTGACTGACTGACATAGTGATCCTTCAACGCACAGCCCAAACCACTGGACGGATCGCGCTGAAATTTGGCATGCTGGTAGATGTTATGACGTAGACGCTCAGAAAGGATTTTGATTAATTCTACCCCCAAGGGGATCAAAATAGGGGATGAAAGTTTGAATGAAACTAAATTTACGCGGGTGAAACCGCGGGGCACAGCTAGTATTAAAATAAAATCGAGGAGTGATCCAACCTAGCTATCCCACCTAGAATATAGGAAATCTGTGTCTGAAACCTGAATGATGGGAAGAAAAATTAATAAGCAATCATATTCCCACTATCCAACCTGAGGCAGGTTGGATAGTGGCACTGTGAGTTCCCAATATCCAACCTGGATGGGATAGCTAGGTTGGAAGATGGGAATGACTTAAATAAAAGTCAACTCAAATTATTTTTCCAAAGTAGTTACTATCTTATTATTTTTGTAACATCAGCCAGTGAAAATTCACGAACAAACAGATGGACGAAGACAAAATGTTTAATGCTTTGTCCGTTGTTAAAAGGTTTACTTACCATGATTATCCCTAGGGGCCTGTTATCAAAATAAATAATAGCCCTCTATTGATCTAAGAAACGGTAAAAATCCCAACACAATAAATATCCCCACAGTAATATCGAAACATTAGTCCGATTGCCCCAGTATCTAACATTATCTGCACATTAATGAACGCTTGAGCTGCAGCCATTCATGACCTGGGGGCCTGTTTCATACAGACATATGCTCACGCCTGTATTCCCCGAAGGGGTAGGCAGAGGTGTTGTTATAACAACACCCACTTTTCACCGAAGATGATTGTGCCTACGTGACAGAACTGACAGATAGTGAGTCCATCGCCGTCTCAGGCACTATACATATTACTTCTCAGACAGGTATGCAGGTTTCCTCACGATGTTTTCCTTCGCCGTAAAGCATCTGGTGTGAAATCAATGCATATTAGTTTTTTTAGAAAAACTCTTTGGTCACACAGGCCCCGCTGGGATCCGAACTTGCGTCGTTTGCGTAGCAGGCGACTGCGGCGAATCCCACAGCTTGTGTGACTTTCTAACCTGGTATTGTACGGGAGCCGCTCACTTATGCTTGTAAAAATCCTTGCCACCCCTTCTGAAGATTCCCACGATGATCACGAGGATAAACCTCTGTATGGGACTCCATGAAGGGGTGTGTTTGAGGTGGAGTGGGGTGGAAACATGTATATTTTATTGAATTTACAATTGTACTGTCGTGGCGAATATGCTAAGATCTGTTTTACGTCTAAATGTAAATTATTTATCAATTATCTTGCTATATTGAATGGGTTTTTTCTTATATTATTGTATATTTTGTTTCACTTCTATGTGTTGACTATCTCCTTAATTTTAATGACCCCACAGTAACCTGTGGTTTATCCGTGATAAAGTATTCAATGTGTTAATTCGGTAATCTTAATATATATAACTCGAAGGTGACTGACTGACTGACACAGTTATTTATCAACGCACAGCCCAAACGCCTGGACGGCCCGGGCTGAAATTTGGCATGCAGGTAGATGTTATGACGTAGGCATCCGCTAAGAAAGGATTTTGATTAATTCTACCCTCAAGGAGATAAAATACGGGATGCAAGTTTGTATGAAACTAAATTTACGCGGTAGAAATCGCGAGCCACAGCTAGTAAACTATATGTGTGTTACTTGTAACTATCCACATTCACGAACAAGACTTTCCAACATACATGTTTTCGAAAACCAAAGATTTGGTTTTAAAATGTCTTCGTAAATAGTATCGCTTACGTACGAGAGGCTATGTATATTAAGTGAAGTACTTAGCAATGTTCCCGCAAGCCCAGCCAGTGGATCTCCGTCATAATTGGTAGCTGCGAGAGTACTCACGGAGGCCCTCATCAATATTTCATTAGGCAGCCAATAACCGCCCTCCGGCCGGGTTTTTCTTTTCTCTCTCCAATTGAGATGGGAAATCGAAATCTGTTGCTAAAGACTTTGTCTAATAAGTCTTTGAATGCCGTTTTATATCGTTGGCATACTAGCTGTGCCCCGCGGTTTCACCCGCGTAGATTTAGTTTCATCCTTATTGTCGCGGAACCCTAATATTTTTGATAAAAGATAGCCTATGTCCTTTCTCAGGGTCTAAAGATTGTCTGTGCCACTTTCAACCCGATGTGGCTGATCACCAGATTTTTATACGAAGCGACTGCCATCTGACCTTCGTAACCCCTTTTTCGAATAAAATCGGCAATCTGGGTTAAACCAGTTGTCAGACTCTCTTAGGTCTGACGACTGACCTGTAACGATTGCCTGTTAAATTGGCAACCGGGACCTACGGCTTAACGTGCTCTCCGAGGCACGGAGGGAACTCGGGCGGTCACCCATCCCACTACTGGCTAGGCGTATGGTTGCTTAACTTCGCTGATCGAATGATATGCGCAATAGCAACTGTGCCACGAGCTCCTCTTCCTACTTTATTTACACTCTGAAAGTATATTTCAAATATTCGTGAAAAAGTTGTATGTGTAATTCGGGGATTACCTCCTAGATACAAACATACAAACTTTATCTCTTTTTAGTATAATATTCATGTTCGCTATCAAACCCCAAGCAATGTATAAAATGCGTCGGAGTGAGTGTAAGCTATCAGAACAGACAGGAGGATACATAGGGCGCCATGAATCCGAGCGCGTCCGAACCATCGTGTAACACCGCCCATTTGTCTATGCGACCTTGGTAACACAACCGCCGTCATAGACAAATACACAGTTTATTGATGCATGCAGTATTGATTGTTTTATTTCCTATTAGTATGGTATTCATCTTAAAGCATTGAATTGATAGGCTTCTTACCTAAAAGACATGCGATTCAGCTTATGATAGTTATTCGTTTATCTAAAGGTTTATCCTGAAATTTAAAAAATATCATATTTAAGGATCGTAGCATGTGGCAAGCGGTGGTCCCTGCTCTGCCTGCCCCCTTGAGATACAGGCGTGAACATATGTATGTATTTATAATATCTAAAGCTGAAGAGTTTGTTTGTTTGCTTGCTTGAACGCGCTAATCTCGGAAACTACTGGCTACATAAGCTCTTATTGCAATGATAGTTCAGCTGTATTACAGTGACGGATGTTTACGCGTCACATATATCTGTCTCAAAATATGAGTCAAACTATCATGACAATACTAGCTCATAGTAGGGCCCCTGGTCCAATTTGAAAATTGATATCAGTGTAAATATCATCACGGTAAGACGGATCGCGGGCTTAAGTTATCGTTAGCCCAAAGTAAATATTCCACGTGGAGGAAGTGGCGAGCAGAAGCTATTAAGCTATAATATCGTAGATAATTAAATAAGTTAATATATGTATAAAGTAGACATTTATATTTCGTAACAGAATAAACACGACAGCGGCTAGTAAAGTGTATTGCGATAGGAAGTATTCTGGCCCCAAGCCAAGCATCCCCGGACCGTGAAAATATATTACATAGTTGATACCGCTACCTATCAAATGTTAAGCTACTTACTTACTGTACATACATACATATGCTCACGTCTGTATTCTCGAAGGGGTAGGCAGAGGTGTAATAGTAACAATACCCACATTTCACCGAAGATTAAGTGCCAACGTGACAGATGGTGAGTCTATCGCCGTGTCAGTCACTATACATACGTCATTGTATTATTTCTCAGCCATATGCAGGTTTCCTCACGATGTTTTCCTTCACCGTAATGCACGTGGTGTGAAATCTGTGTATTTGTTCTATTACTTTCCACAAATGAGACTAGTACCAACAGGACAGTAAAAACCTAGGATCATCTTGGACTTGCACTGCAAGTTGTGAGGGAATAGTTGAATCGTTAATTGCGTTTTCATAAACAACTTGTGAATACAAGTAAATGTAATGTTTATGCATTTACTTGTAACGTACATTATGTTAATATTAATGCGCATATAATTTATCGAAATATTTATCTTTCATTATAATGTTGTGTACCTTTTATGTTTTAAGTATTACAACAACTTCTATATTGACTTACTAGTCGCTAGTCGTATCACTTCTGCCAACCCCTTCTGAAGGGTCTCAGAAAATTCTAGGAAAATATACACGTTAAAAATCTTCACGATAGTTATCTAGGAGAAATAAAAAAAAAGTGAATGAAGAAACTCTACCTTTTTTCGAAGACTACAAAAATGGCGTCCAGCAATCGTCCGTAGCCAGTGTCTCGAGTGCACAACCTCAAGACAGCTTGTTCAAGTTTCGATACCAACCAAAAACCATTCCTATTCCTTGTCAGTAAAACCCACTTTTATACAACAAGAAAATTACCTAGTGAATCTTTGTATTTAAGTGGTTCTCTCCTCTAAGTTTAATGTAATTGTCGAAATGAAACTTTGACTTGGCAATACTTATGTAATCCTTTACAACGAATTCGCGTGTTGTGAAGTTAAGGAGGCCTACCATGACCTCTTACTGCCATGATAGTATAACCCTTTTATGAGACAGATACATACGTCTGTCACTGTCATACAGTGGAACTATGATGGCAATAAGAGCTTATATAATATAGAATTTTATTTCATTCCAAAAATGGAAAATGACGCTAGTTGCGTAATTTTGAAAGACGATGAATATTGAAAACACCTCAAATATATTTGGGGTACAGGTGTATTGGCATCGCTGCAATGAGAAGCTAAACAATCAACTCACTATTCGTTAGAGCGGTTCAATGAGTAGTTCAGCGAATCCTTTCAACTATTTCTCAACGAAGAGCTCGATGTGTCCCACTGCTGGGCAAAGACTACCCTGTTCCCATCTCCTGCGATCGGGGCTTTTTCAGGCCACTTTTTTTTTGATAGGGATTCAATTCATCCTGCCATCTTTTTCTCGGCCTCTATTATCTGCGCGTCGCATTCAAAGGGTATTCATTGCGTTGTCTGTGTACTGGTTACTTATAATTTCTATACTTGTTTTTAGTGTAAACAATCTAAGCTCATAGCGTTATAAACAATTAGAATAAAGCGAGTGTTAAGTTTCCCAATCCTGAGTAATAAAATCATTAGCACTAAACCTCTTCCCTTTTTTCTCCTATTCTCGAAACTTGTCAAACTCTCCATGCAATATTTCGTGCTTATTCCTGGCTTCGTTCATCAACGTGGCACATGGACGTTGGTGTGAAAAACTGGTTTTGTTTTATTATCGGCTTTTATTTTTAACCAAGTTTGGAAATATGAAAAGGCAGTCGGTTAGGTGTCCCCATGAATTGAATAATGTTTTATGGCGGTTTTCAGCTGTATGTAGTAGTTTTGGATACCACCATGTTTGTATTTCTAATAGTTTTAAAACAAACTCTTCATGCACCTGAGTGGCAGCTTTAAAAGTTATATTTAGGTAGCCTTAATTACAAGTGAAATTAAATTAGCTGAAATGCGCACTAGTGGATTATAAATAGCATGGAATTGTAAATTTGTCAGAGCGTTTAGTTCTAAAAGCGGTATTCCTGAAATGAATTGAATGAGGTTCGCATATAATTCGCAATGAATCAGATGAAAGGCATTAATTAGGCGTACGGAAGTCTGCGCAAATTAACGCTTTGTCTGTTCTGATCCTGCGCTATGGACTCCTCGCCATTTATAGCTGTAGATAGCATAGATATATACTATGAACTCTTATGGTTCTGCAAGGAAGCATAAGGTCTGTCAAACCGACATGTAATTTTTTTATTGCTAAATGTGTTGCTAAGCGCAAAATTCGTTATGGAAGTCTGAATATTTTTTTAATTTCTTGTGTTTATAAGAATTTTCGGAAAAACGAGTGACCAAACAAAAAACTAATATGTGTAATCAAGGAACCGTTGCAAATTTTGAGCACGGATCTTGAATGCGCCATTTTATGAGTCTCTGTCTATATGTATGACGCTACGCGAATAAAAACACACACACAGCGCAGTATCTCCACTATTTATACTACGCGCTATTGACTTGAGATGGTACTCTACTCAATCCGCACGGATCTTGTCCTTTTTCGTTCGTTGCGTCCGAGGGAGAGTGAAAAAAATGTTGAAACATATCCAAAAGAATGGTAGGAACCGACGAAATTAAGATAGTTTACTAATGTTAATATTGTAATTACTCGTTCATGTATGTAGAGTGCCATTTCGGCATTTTGTGTCGTCATTGAATTGAGCAACTCACGTTGATTAAATAATAATATAGAAGCAATTTGTGATTCATCATGATTTAGAACTCAGAAAGTGTCCAAAGAAATTTACTTCCACAAACGCTCAAATTAAGGAACGAGCTCCTCCACGTGGATTTCCCCAGCGGGTATAGTATTTGGTTCTTTTAAAAGTGTGGGTATATTGGTTCACATTTAACTTCTTGTTTTGCCGGAGTCAAATACAAATGTCCTTTCGAGATAATGTAAAAAATAAGTGATGTTTTCTTATTAATTATCGACTGTCAGAAATGAGAGTTCAAAAATCTACCTAATTGGTAGAACACTTTGGATACTTTTACGGTGACGAGTTGTGTTTGAATTCTAAAGGTGGTGGACCAACATACGCAATTAAATTCGTCAACAGACCGTCATTTTCCACTCGCAGCAACGTTAGATCGTCAGTGTTTACGCGTGTTGCGAGTTGAATGGTGCAATCAGTCATTGTCGTTGCGCGATGTGGATGTAACTGCTCAGAGCCTGTCGACAAAGTAACGTTATCCTCACGCTTCGCTTATACGATACAAAATGTATGGGAATGACATATGTCACGTAACTGATTTATGTCATTTCTATGCATTTTGTATCGCTTCAATCAGCGGAAGAGGCCAGAAAATGTTACTTGGTCTGAAATATTTCTCACTTCTTGGCTTAGGCCAACTAAGATTCTCTTGTAGGCAAACTGGTTATATTCGCCGGCGGACATGTTCCATACGATTACATAACAATATAAAGCGTTGGTATAAAACTCTCTTTGAAAAATTTCTGAAATTATGTGCACATTCTTATTTGTGTTTAATGTTTCTAAGTGCCTGGTATTTAGTAGTTTATGCAGTTCAAATTTTGCAAGCGGTAATAATTGCTGACTCGAATCTATTTTTTATGTGATGCACCTAACCTGTTTAACCTGTTGACAGTTTTTAGTTATCTAATCAAGGCATCATGCCCTCGAAGTAATTAACAAAATAGCGCAGCAGTAACATTAGGATAAGGTAACGAATACACGTAGTAGGCACCAGGGTAATATAAAGTTGAACAACACAATCCGGTATAAATATTGTCGTCCGAGGAAACCGGGCAAGGGTCGCATTCATAAATAATTTAGTTTGTGCCGACCCGCGCCCCGCGGTCACTGTGATGTGCGCGCCCTGCACGTGACTGCGGGACAGACACACTATCTATATGTATACCTACCTTCCTACTATATTGATGTATTTAATGTACCTTTGACAGATTTAGCAAATAGCTATTATATTGATCCCTTCATTAGTACTTATGCTCACGCCTGTATTCCCCGAAGCGGTAGGCAGAGGTATTGTAATAACAACACCCACTTTTCACCGAAGATGATTAAGTGCCAACGTAATAGATGGTGAGTCTCTTGCCGTCTTAGACACGTCTAAATTACTTCCCAGACATATACAGGTTTCCTCACGAAGTTTTCCTTGGTAAAGGCCCCGCTGAGATTCGAACTTACGTCGCTTGCACAGCAGGAAACTACCTAAGCCCCAAGGCCACCACGGCTCTAGGTATCCCTTCATTAGTATGCATAATTATACAAGCAGCGATCCATTTCTTTTTAAGGTAAGTTGTTTAGAGTGATCGATCCCTTTGGTCTTGCTCACGTTCATAGGCTGCAGTAGCCGTTTACATCTTTGTAATACACAACAATATACGTTATAACAGGCCAATCAAAAATTCCGAAGTTTTCCCAACTGATCACCTCTTTATCCAGACAAGTGTATTTAAAAAAGGATAAAATGAGAGTCTTCTAATATGTTCTCATGGCCTGTACATGTCGTACTGATCATGAATTTCCGTCATTCGAATGACAAGTATTCCAAAAAGCGTCATGCAATTAATTCCTCAGTTGTAAAGTCACCGTATTGTAGTAAAAGAATGCAGATTCACAGCGATTCCTTATTCATAATTTGCGACTGCGGTTAAACATGCTCGCCATTGTATAAGCCCGATGAACTGACACGATTATGCAAACAACCGACACTCCAACCGCAAATCGACTCTACACTCGCCGGATAAAGTTGCAAATTGGATAAACGCTATGGGTAAATATCCCTTCGGATCTCATGAACCCTAGTGCGTAAACCTTAGGGTTTAAAATTCAACAGGTGAGGCTACGTTGTCAGGGATGTATTTAACGTTCGGGCTTATTTCTAAAACAACCTGGGTTCCAGGAGCATTCCCTGCCTCGTTGTGAAATATTTACGAGTATTTTACCAGAATCTCAAAGACAAAGTGTGTATTTTCTTTAGCTTCCCTTGACTCTACTTAACCAGAATTGTTATAAGAACTATGTATATCAAGTAGCTTCTGCCCCAATGAGATACAGGCGTGAGCATACGTATGTATAACACGCTTTTGCTTATGACTTCATAAACGAGGTATTTTTCCATAGTATAAAATTAAGTCGCTTCTGATGCCTGTCCGCTTAGATCTTTTATACTTCTCAACGGATTTTGATGCAGTTTTCAGCGATATGTAGAGCGATTCAAGAGCAAGGTTTATATGTATAACTCGCTTCTGCCCGCGACTTCGGCCGCGTGGAATAGTTACTTTGGGCTAACGCTTATTTTAACCCGAAATTGGTCTTAGCGTGATGCCTATAGCCTTCCTCGACAAATGGGCTATAGAACACTGAAATATGTTTTTTAAATTGGACCATTCCTGAGATTCGGGTTCAAGCAAACAAACTCTTCATATGTATACTAACATTAGTATAGATACGTCAATAAGTATTCATTAGTATCTGCGTTGCACCCGTGCGAAACCGAGGCGGGTCGCTAATAGGTTCATTCAAGTGCAGTCTGAGAATTTAACTCTATTATAAGTAAATTAAATTCTTAAGTGCATTTTTTTACTACATAGGTAGCAAACATGAAGTTTGCTTGATGGTAACTGCAGCCTATGTACGTGACCAACACCAGAGTGACTCGCGCAAGGCCTATCTTAAGATTAATAGAATCACTGTACATACATGCATAGTAAGAGACGAAAGAGTTCAACTATAACTAGCACAGCGCCTGAACATTTAAAAGTCAAGTAATTTCGATAATGTATGATTTGTAACCTTCCATTTTGTAACGTTTTATATATACATATAATCTTGTACAAACACACATTTCTGTTTGATATTATGTGCTAAATAGAACATAGATAAGTTACCTATACCACACTTATTTTTTGTAATGATGTTGATTTTGTAGCTTAATTAATTTTTCCAGGTAAGTACTCACGTGACACGTCGCACACGGTGAGAGGCGGTCCCTAGGAATGAATAAGGGTAAAAATAAAACTATGAATAGCTTAAAATATCCTGTTAAGGATCAAATCAAGCGGTTGAGGGCTGATTCAGAATTTCTTTATACTAGCGCCATCTGTGTACTTTTGTCGGAACTCTGACGTGAGTTAGTTGCTAACGCAACGTAGCTAGGTAAAGTGTGCGTTCCGTACGAAGAACATTGCGAGGCTTTAAACTAGGGCAATACGAATTTTCCTTCCGTAGTGGTTCTGAAAAGTGGCAGTAGATGGCGCTGATTTAAATATGAACAAAATGGTAATAAAACAAAAAGTCTTACATGGCAATATTATAATTACAAAGTGCTTAATACTATTAATACGTACTATTTAATATTTTTTACAAATATTATACCTTATATTGTATACACGGTACACCACACAAGGATAGTGCATGAGCTTACACTAACACTTCAGTAAGATAACCTCCAATTTAGTACCGGAGACGCTCGTTAGATGTCAGACCAAGGTTTAAATTAATTATGAATACAATAATTTATATTCGTTTGACATTCATGCCTCTGTGAAAATTGAAATCAAATTAGTTTTAATGTGCAGTAGAATAGGTCAGGCTGTGGCTATCGTATACAATAACTAAATCTGTTCATAAATGCGAATTTTTGAGAAACAAATCTTTTATTTAATACTAGCTGTGCCCCGCGGTTTCACCCGCGTGGATTTAGTTTCATCCCTATTGTCGCGGAACCCTAATATTTTTAATAAATAAAAGTATCCTAAGTTACTCCTTGAAACATCAGCTACCTACCAGTGAAAGTCCCGTTAAAATCCATCCAGCTGTTTCAGAGATTACCCGGAACAAACAGACAGACAGACACAGAGAAAAATTTTAAAACTTGGTTTTTTAGTGTCAGTAGCGTGTATACTTTCATATGCATTAAGTGAAAAGCTGTAATTTTGGAATTACAAACAGACACTTCAATTTTATTTATCTGTATAGATTTATTTAACAGAAATAATGTAGATGAGACCTATGTTATAGAAATACATCACTGTTACACTCGAAGAGCTCATGAAAATTATATAAAAATGAAAATGGCGGCTCTATTGATCTAGAGCGCTGTCAAATAAAACTATAATTGTCATCTCAGAATAAAGTTATATTTATTAAAATAATTTGATTTCAAACAGCTTCGAACAAAGCTGAGTACACTTTAGGTATATTCATTGTGTAACTGTATGCAATGCAACCAGTGCAGCATTTTGTTAACAAGGAGCGCATAAGATGTCATGGCGTAATGAAAAGCCCACGGCTACAAACGCGATTCGTTTGTGTAAGGACACTCAAGGGTCTACTTTGTACTCTTTGTCATGTCTGCTGGCCTGGTACTACTCAACCACTAGCACTAGTTACTTTATTCCCCGCGGCTGTAAGGAGCACTTTTTGCACAATCCTACTATTGCATTTTTTATAAAAGCTTACGTGGTAACTTTGATGCTTGGGAAAAGGGATGTTTTGGCCATTGAGAAGCTTATTTTTCAAACCGAAATTGGATGATTAGTAGCCTTACTAAGGGAGGCATCAGCAAAAAATTAAAAAAACACGTAAGTTTTATATTTTCCTATCACAGGCATTATAAAATTGAAATATTCAACAGCGTTCTACAACAAATATTAGCTTTATTAACAACTTCTAGATTTGTGTTATCCCCGTGTATCTTATCTACTAACTGTTTTAGTACGCACACTTAACCTGCAGCTATTTTCTTTGCCGCTATTTTGCCATTTTCTAAACGTCATAGTGTCAAGTCAAATTTTCGCTTGACGGTTACGTTGTCTTAATACGCAGATAATATATTAATTAGTTATTTATGTTAATATATAATTTAGCCATGTAAGTAGTTATTGTTTGTCAAAACAAGCTTGGACTATTTCTAGTGAATTCCAAACACGTCTTTTGGTATGTCCTGCCGGGCTCGCCGCTGTGAAACGCGACAATGTGAAAGTACCTTTGCGTACATATAACTCCATGGGAAGTATGCGCCATCGGCATGCTCTACGCAACTGTTAACATTAGTTAGGGACACAGTTCAATTTGATCCCGCAAGCCCGCGAGGTCTGACCGCAACCCTTTGTTCTTGCGGCCCTTTTCACGAACACGCTAATGTATGTAATGATATCCTTCTTCCGTTTTTATTTGGATGTGAAATTATGCTGTGCTTTTGACGTTCCCTTTGCTGTTTGGGAAAATGGAGAGTGCCTAGTGCGAGTTTTCTTAAATGATGGGCTCACAATAGTGTCATCTTTAGGCCGACAGAGGCGCTGTTCCGTTTCTGTACAAATCTGCGCTTACGTCGACGCAATGACTTGTGATGGCGGCAGAAAAAAACTTACACTAGGCCCCCTGAGGGCCAGTGAGGGTCAGAGCTCCAAGTGTAGGTTTTCACACGTTCGAAAGTCTTCGCTTCGCTGCGTGGCGATTTTTTTGCATTACGTTGTTGGGTTCGGCACTTTCAACCCAATGCCACTGACTGATCAACTGATTTCTATACGAAGCGACTGCTATCCGACCATATCTTGATTTTATTCTAATCTACGAGAAGAAATAATAGTCTAAGAATTCACTGCTTTAATCTTCATGCTGCTAAATAACGCATGGCGCTACCTAGTGGCTTGTGTGTCGGTCTTTATTTAATAATCCTGTCGTCAGTGTTAAATGACTGAATATCCTTTATATTTCAATAAATACGTCGCAGGTAAATGGTATTCGTAGTTATGCAATATTATACGACAGAAATATGTATTATTCACGTGGCGAGCCAAAAGACCGCATAAAATGCACCGAGGGTTTATATTCCGCCGCATTTTAAAATAACCAACATTTCCCTATTTATCATTGCGGTCGTGTTCGCATACATCATTAATTTTATTTTAAACTCGAATAGTACACAACGGCAGTCCGTTTATTTGCAGCGCCAAAAAAAAGCAAAAAAAATTAAAATGATTTTCCAAAAATGGTTTGTCGCAAAAAATTATAGTCGTATTGGAAGGGTTAAAATTTCTCACGAGTACCAGGGTAGCATAGACCCAAGGCGGTTTAGTAGGTCGACAGCTGGCGGGTGTGACTTTTATTACCTGCTCATTTTTTCTAAAGCTAATATTTATGAGCATGTCGAAGAGACCTCTTTCAAACTTGTGACGCATCAGATACAATATATTATGAACTCTATATTAATGTCGTAATGGTTGAAAATTAAGTGAGGTGTATTTTGCACCCGTCAATGTGTGCGACTGTGCCTGTAAATGATCCGGGGGTTTGAGAAGGACAGTATTATACTGTTTTCCCTTTCTAAGGAATTTTATGTATTCATGGTATCCATGTTATCCTGATAGTTATGGGAAAAAAACTTAGGGATATGCTGGGTTTTAATGTAAATTTCCCATAGATACTAGGGCAGCATGAAGTGGTAGAGTTGAGCGACACATGACAGCGGACGGCGAAATAGGGTGAAAGAAATTACGGTGAATTTTTTTTCTTAATTGCCAAATTTTTATCTTCATTCACAGGCATTCTAGCTATACCTACTACATATAAATATTGAGTATATCACTATCACATCATTCAGGCAGATATTTTACTTTATAAAGAATAAGTTCCAATAAAAAACTATAAAACAATTATTGTTACTTACTAGTGGACCCGACATAAATATTGTAAAGGTGTATCCGTTTCAGAGGAGTGTGGTAACAGAAGAATTTAAAATACCTTTAAGACAGGGAGGGAAGAAGAATACTGCTTATTACCAACCAGACCGTACACTTAGTTGTGATTTAGTGGCAAAAAGTTATAACAGTATATTGGAGGCGCCGGGTATCGATCCCGGTACCTCTCGCATGCTAAGCGAGCGCTCTACCATCTGAGCTACGCCCCCTGATAGTAATACTGGCGGAATTAAGCTTCTGTTTGCACAAATAAATTCCACTCGCATAGCCCCGGGCGAGGACGGAATATATTTAAATACTACCTACCTACCTACCTTGGTCAGTTTCCTTTCACTTGCTAAAATTCAAATGAAGTACGATTGAATTATATTTTTTCGGCTACTTTATCCGTTGTCAATTATAAAATAAATTCCTGATTTCCCAGCCATCTCTTCCTTTCGGACCAACTCCAAATAAATAGGAAAATTTTGTTTAAAGACGGCTTTCACTAGGAACGAGCAATAAAAACGAATTGGTAATTCACAAGTAGTAATTTGGTCAGTATGTTCTAAGTACAGATTCCGTCACGAATTCTGAGTGCTCAGCAACTAAATTCACTATTGTGAATAATTTTATATGAATTATATTTTCTTAATAATTAAGTACTACTTATGTAATTAAATGTAGGTACATTAATGCCTGAGTTTCTTGCCGGTTCTTCTCAGAAGGCTAGTTTCCGAACCGGTGATAAATTCTTCGACATCCATATAGAATAGAACATTTTTCATTTTATTTAAAAAAAAATTGTACTGCGTATTCAACTGCGTAGTCTCGTAACTTAACGACACCTATGAATTATATTTAACGAAGGCCTGATTGAATAAAAAAAGTATTGGAGGCGCCGGGTATCGATCCCGGTACCTCTCGCATGCTAAGCGAGCGCTCTACCATCTGAGCTACGCCCCCTGTGGAGATAGTATTGAAACTATGCGCTGGCATAAAACTGAACGTAAATATCGCAGTAAGCAATTATTTAGTGGACGTGGGTACGAATTAAGGTCACGTCTGCTCGATAACAACCTTACTTACTAAAGATATGTGTTTTGACCGTGTTTCAAATTATGAACAACTAGTTGTGCCTCGCGATTTTACTTGCGAAGGATTAACAATAAAAACTTAGTAATTACTTAGTGAAAACTTTTCCCGTTTTCTAACTTTGATGCTTTTCAAAATACACAACATTTTCTATTCAACCAGTAGTTCTTGAGATTAGGTCGTTCAATCAAACAAACAAACGTTTCAGCTTTATAATATTAGTACCTATAGATGAGAATTTCAAAACGTCACTCCACATCGTTAGAGGATAGCTGCAAATATGTGTGCCTGACACTGCGATAGACTCACCATCTGTCACATCAGCTTCATTAAAAACGGTGGAACACTTTTGCCTACTGTGCCTACTGCCTAACCTTCCAGGTAGGGGCGAGCTTAATGTACTAACATAAATAAAAGTAAATACCTTGTACTAACTTAATATATCTTAGTTGAAGGTATTGTTACACTCACATGGAACCTTGGACGGTGTTAAAATAACTCTGGGCTTACATCTAAGTGGGTAATATCCACGCTCAGCTCCGAATTCATACAAAATACTTATAATGCTCATACAATATTATTCCAATGTAAGAAAAACCTATTCCATTTACATATTACGGGCATTATAACTTTATCAATTTGAAGGTAAACCTGCGCTCAGAATCCACAACAACTTTTTTAGTATACAACTAGTGGACGTCACGCGGTTTCACCCGCGTAGTTCCCGTCCCCGTGGGAGTACGGGGATAAAATATAGCCTAAATCAATCAGTGATAATGTAGCATTCAAATGGTGAAAAAATATTAAAAATCGGTCAATTCATTACAAACATACATACAAATCTTTCCTTTTTACTAGTATAGATTTTCACTAGGCACTATAGTACAGCGAAGATATGTGCCAACAATATTCCAAAGCAACCCTACATCAGAATGTAGTGGAGTTGGTATTTGCGCGGATATCCGCAAATATTTCGCCGGGACAAAGGCTGGCCAGACACCTCCGCGGCCATTACACCCTCTATACACAAACAGGTCTGTGCAGACATCCGGATTACGTACTGAGCTTAGTCATCACAGACTTTGATAGTCACTCTATGAGTACCTTTGAGGAATCCATATGTGTCTATACATCTTAACAGATAAATAAATTGAATGTGTCGGTTTGTTATTCTAAATTAACAGATTTTTATCAATATCAGTTTTAAACAATATATCAAATTGAATACACAACATTGAACTGTAGAGACTAGTGATGTAACAGACCTACAATTTTAGACTGCGAATATTTGTCGATGATTGTCACGAATGCGAATTTTTATTACATCTAACTATACAGATAAATCAAATTGAAGTATCTGTTTGTAGTTCCAAAATAACAGCTTTTCACTAAATGCACATGAAATACAAAGAGAAAATACGGTACTGACATGAAGACAAATTAGTTTTTCTAAAATCTTATGTGCAGTGATCTCACATTACGTGCTTTACGGTGAAGGTAAACATCGTGAAGAAACATGCATATGTCTGAGAAAAAATTCAAGGACGTATGTATAGTGCCTGAGACGGCGATGGACTCACCATCTGACACTTTGGCACTTATATTCGGTGAAATGTGGGTGTTGTTGTTACAATACCTCTGCTTACCCCTTCTGGGATCACGTGAGCATATTTTTCTTTTTATATTTTCAAGAAGCCACCCTATTATGATTTATCTATATCTATACAGATAAATAAAATTGAAGTGTCTGTTTGTAATTCCAAAATAACAGCTTTTCACTAAATGCGTATGAAAGTATACACGCTACTGACACTGAAAAACCAAGTTTTAAAATTTGTCTCTGTCTGTCTGTCTGTCCGTCTGTCCGTCTGTCTGTCTGTTTGTTTGTTCCGGGTAATCTCTGAAACGGCTGGGCCGATTTTAACGGGACTTTCATTGGCAGGCAGCTGATGTTTCAAGGAGTAACTTAGGCTACTTTTATTTATTACAAATATTAGGGTTCCGCGACAATAAGGATGAAACTAATTCTACGCGGGTGAAACCGCGGGGTACAGCTAGTCATAAATATGTGGATGATAATAATTGGGATATCGGCACGTTCGGATATCCGCCAGTTAGTCGGCAACCCGTTTATTGACGTAACCTCTATCGAGAATGTTCCGACCATGAACACTTTCGCCCGTTAAGCCAATAAGAGTTTAGATTGGTTTCGCCTTGGCGTTTGATCTTTGATTGGTTCAATTTGAGGCTTATCTCATATTTATGGAAGCTTTCGTAATTAATGAATTTACTTAACGTCCCTTGTAAATTGAGTTTCTTGCTTTTGTCTGAGAATTCTGGTGGAAAGTATTGCGGAGCGTGCGCTATTCACCTGAACTTGAATGATTGAACGATCTTTGAAAGTAAACGTAGACAAGGTATACCATTTAAGTACTTTATCTATAGTAATCCATATTGATATGAATTGGTAAAGTTTTCTGCCAAATTGCTACTGGGAAGAGTATGAACGTAACCATTGTGAGATATGTACCCCTATCACTGGTTTGCCACCGTTTAATATATTCTCGCTAGTCTAGTGTCTCTCGCAATATTTGTATGAGATATTTTAGTTCTTCACGTCACATACAAATATTCGACGGAGACGCTGGCGAGTATGGATTATGAAAACGGAGGCAAACTCGTGGTAGAGGTACCGACGTGTGACGACATCTTGTAGGTAAATCAATACTTAATTTTTACAAAGCTTATTTGTTCGTTTGCTTGAAAGATCTAATCTCAAGTGTTAGATGAGCACACATCGTGGAAGGCTTATAGGCTACATAACATCAGGCTAGAACAATCGTGGGTTAAATATAGCGTTAGGCTGAAGTAACTTTTCGACGTGGATGAAGACTCCATGACCGAGGTTCGAAGTTGGGTTGCGTTGTTGGAACTTTTCAATCCACTCGGCCATCACGGTTTCATTATAAGTATATTGATTCCTCTGTAGCTTTATACTTTTTAGTTGCAAAAGCAGAAAAAAATATGCTCACGCCATCCCAGAAGGGTCCCCGAAGGGGTAAGCAGAGGTGTTGTATCATCAACCCCACATTTCATCGAATATCATTAAGTGATAACGTGACAGAGGGTGAGTCCATCGCCGTCTCAGGCTTTACTCATCTTTGAATTACTTCTCAGACATATGCCGGTTTCCTCACGATGTGCTTGTATACCGTAAAGCACGTAGTGTGAAATCAATGCACAGAAGTTTTTAGAAAAACTCATTGAGGATTCGAACTTGCGTCGCTTGCGTAGCAGGCGACAGCGCAAACCTCAAGGCCCCCACGGCTGACAGTTATTAACAGCAATTAATCTTAATACTTATCTGTAATCTTAAATCTGCACACTAGTACAGTTAATAAAGTATATTTCATTATTAATTAAACCAGGCATGATATTATAATATTTCAAATTGCGTTGAACTGCGTTGTAATGGTTAAATAAATGTTTTTAATTTAATTAAACGCTACTCGGAACCGATTCAATTTGAAGTATGTATTTTATCACAGAAATATGATATTATTATTCGGAGATATTTAAATAACGTTGTGGTGTTCACCTACATAGTTTATATCTATCGTTATAATTTCGACACGACACGGCGTGTGCTGCGTAATTGAAATTTTCGCTCCCATACTGGGTATATTCATAATATTCGAGGCTCAGTAATCTTGTCATTCGTGACAACAGTATTACGCAACAAAGCTTTCAATTTCCACGTAGAGTTTTAGCCATTTTTTCCCAGAACAATCAGTGTATTTTTATACTCAACTAGAAAGGTAGTGGATTATCATAATAATATTACAGCTAGCTTTATGTGAGCAGGTCCTCATATATATATATACCTCCCTACATGTAGACAAAAAGGCTCTCAGAAGGCTAGTTTCCGATCCGGTGGTAAATTCTCGATTTTCATAAGTGCCTTACCAAGTTGCCTAAACTGAATAAATATTTTTCATTTTCAAAGGATAGGCTATTAAATGTATCCTGTAATCTAGATTCACATGATCTTACTTATCACTAGATTCTCATGTAACTTACCCAAATAACCAGGTAAGCAGTTACGCGTACAATCGGCCAATATACTAGGATAGCATGTCTAATGAGGAGAATTGTTACATTTAGAATACCTGAGTGCCTAGTGCGAGTGTTTTTACTGCAGCCGTCACAAGTCACCGTGTCAAAGATAACGCGGATTTGTATGGGAACAAAACAGCGCCTCTGTCGGCCTAAACATGACACTATTGTGAGCCCATGCAAATCTGCGTTTACGTCGACGCAGTGACTTGTGACGGCGATTTTAAGAAAACTCGCTCTGTATCCTGTTTTATTTCGAACGGTCTTGTACAACGTTACGCACACACCAGTCTAAAATTGACCAACACGTGCAGGTGAATCGTTAAAGGGACTCCATCCCTCATTTCCTCGAATCAATAAGCAATTTTCCAGGCGTGCATTAATTGTAGAGTTCTTCTGCTCCCCTGGTAGGTGCGACGTTGAAGTACCGAGTTAAGAGATCCAATTTAAGTTTACTCAACTTTCGGCGACTTACCAGTGCCTTTACGATGCGGTACAGAATGTTAAAATGGAGCGATGTTTGCTAAATTAGTATTGATTTAAAATTTTGTCAACCGTGTGGAAAAAAATGCGTGTCGCATTAATTAAATCTATTAATCATAATTCTCCTGCCCTTATCCCATTATTTGGGGTCAACGCAATGTGTTCTTCTCCATGCTATGCCTATTTTTAAATTGAGAAAACTCGTGACGTCTGATGCAATATACATAACATGTATATTGTGTCAAGTGATTGACACCCTCTCCGTCATATGCTCTCCTGGTACTGTTGATCCGACGTTTGAATGACATGGTCGATGCAATGGGTTATATTTTAATACGTTCCTTCATTCCTTTGCCTGCGTGAAAACATTATTTATTCTGTATTTTTGAGTAATAATATGCCCTATTTGTAATGGTAGTTTGTGTTACATTTGTATGAGTAACTTTGGAGAATGACGAGAATTCTCTGGTAGGACAAATTTCAAGGATTTTGATAATGTCTCATGCAGATATAATACAATTCCTCTAAATATAATATCGGTATTACAACGTTCATAATATACTTTATTAAATGCATTTATAAAAAAATATTAATTAAGGAGTGATCACACAGTTCTTAGTCGCTTAGTTTCCGAACATGGATTCATTTTCTCGACGTTCATATATTGTATCAAACATTATCAAGTGTATACGACTGTTAAGTCGTAGTGCACTATAAGAATACTTCGGTTTCATATCTTCGTGTAAGCCCGCTGCCTCCCATAAAGCTAGGCCACGCACCGCGCCGTTCCCTCTCACTCCGAGGGCAGTCGTTACGTGGAATTGACCTCCCATTGTTGCCATACAGATTCAATTCACTTTTTAATTCGACCCGAGAGGTTTGCAATTTATCTTCAAGTCATCTGGCTTTATGTTTGCAGTTTGCAGGCTAATAGTCTTCAAAGTATTGATACTTCTTTTGGTATGTTTCATAAATAGTATTCTATCGTCATTAGAACTACCTACAACTAAATGTGAAAAATCTTTGTAGATCTTGAATGGCGGAGGAAAAAGCGTCGTGACTGGTCTCTGTGGTTATTTGCTGGTTTCCCAACTAATCTTCGACTAAGATTTTTCTCTATTATTGAAATATATAACTGTATCACGTATTTTATACAACACATATCCCAAATAGACGCTATAGTCAGCCCGATGGCGAGCTACCACTACAGCCCTTGTACGCTTGCAATTCCGAGCCTAGATAGCGAGTCGATTGGTCGCATAGAAGGCAACCATTGTTGCTAGTATTTATAATCTACGCTACGATAGCCGCTTACCATCAAACAGGCTGGACGATTGGTTGACACCATTGTACTAAATTTAAACAAAATATTAACCAACTAGGCGACGTCACGCGGTTGAGTATTTCCCGTTCCCGTGGGAGCACGTTCACGTTCACGGGGATAAATTATAGCCTATGTTACTAGGGGTGAATGTAGCGTTCCAATGGTGAAATATTTTTGGAAATCGACACAGTAGTTTATGAGTTTATTCATTACACAAAAATACAATCTTTCCTTTTTATTATAGACTAGCTGTGCCCCGCGGTTTCTACCGCGTAGATTTAGTTTCATCCTTATTGTTGTGGAACCCTAATATTTTTAAGAAATGAAAGTAGCCTAAGTTACTCCTTGTTAAAATCGGTCCAGCCGTTTCGGAGATTACCCGGAACAAACAGACAGACAGACAGACAGAGAAAATTTTTATAACTTGGTTTTTTAGTGTCAGTATCGCGTATACTTTCAGATGGTGGTAAGCGTACAGAACATCGACACGTCTACGTTGCAGGCAATTAGTGTATGTATCCAGTTATATTATAGTAATCCAATATATCGTCGGCTTGTGTCTCCGTCCGTCGGCAAATTGAATCAGTTAGCTCGTTGTATCAATTATACGTTTAACGACTTCACACTAACTCAACACGATCACATCCGTTATAATGTCGTTTGGGTTCGCAACTCAATGTTTGCATACACGGGTTTAAGATGTAGGATTTTAATTTGTTTTAAGTTGCTATAATTACAAACCAAAAATAATTATACGCATAAAAAAGTAGCACAATAAGAAAATACACACAAGTACTACTGCCGTCGAAATATGTTTGTTGTGCTTACGCATAAGTGTCTCTGAGTACTACGACCGAATTAAAAAATTCTAAATATTTTTTATTGGATAGGGTAGAATTGGAATTTGGTGTCGAGGTTAATGTTTGTGATGATCTGATAAAACTGGAGTTAAAGAATGGTACTCCTTAAAGAAAAATAACAAAGCAGTGCTATCGAAGTCGTTTGGAAATTTTGGAATCTTATTTTATTAATCGACGTCAATTAAATGATCAATTCGACTGTATGTTTTGGTGACTAAACAACACTGTCATATAGTATTCACTTACTTCTCGTACAAGGGCTTCAAGGACTTTTTCTCTGGTCTCGCCTTGTCCTCGACTTTTCCCTAAGGTAGTCATCTAATAAGTCGCTCATCTAATAAACTGCTTACATTTATATATCGTTTCTCGACTGTTATTGCGCTCGTGGGGCGTACCGTCGAAAACATAATGTATTCCAGAAGATACGATTACTGGAACTCGACATAAAAGTACTCCAAACATTCCTTATAAACTACGCTAGGAACGCAATATTTATCGCATTTAAAAAAACCGGCCAAGTGCGAAACGACGAAGGCCTCTTTACCATTATAAAAACAGCAAAAAAACATGATTGTAGTATTTACTTGTCTCTTTTTTTTAGTATTCGTTGTTATAGCGGACACAGCAGAACCTACATCATCTGTGAGAATTTCAATTGGCCCCGTTTTGATAAGGAACCCAATAAAATAACTTTTGCAAATAGTTTTTAGATCAGGCATACATGCAGGATTAGCATGTGCTCGGTGCAAGAAAATGCCCTACGCGTTCATAATGAGTTACCTAGGTATTCAACAGAATGTCTCAATTAACCAGTTGTCTGCGACATAACATAATAATATTGAATATTGTCCAAGGTAGCGAATACAGCTTAAACCGTCTGGCTTGTCTCGAGTCGCAATCCCTCGGGGTGTTGTCAAAGGGCGATTAATTGTGTTGCCCAAAATATACCTCCAAAGAGTTCTCCATAAAGCTGGTCCGTCAGACTTCTCGTATTTCCCAAGTTATGAACAAAATTTGGAATTACGCTCGCGTAGATAAATTCTGTAGTCCTTTGGGGTTAAAATGTCGAAATTTAAAATGTCTGAGGCTTCTTGGAACTTTGGCCGACTTTGTAAATCCACCGCACAGGTGTCTTGATTGCGTAGTGATGGTGATAGAATTCGTTATGATTTCTCTTTGTATGGTTGTCACTCACTGACGTATGCCGATGACACCATGAGTTCTGATTGAAATTATAGTTCTCATGTATGACTGATGTATGTGACGAGTATTAATCTGTCAGTCTCAAAGCCCCTCACCTCGTCACCAGTAGTTGTAAAGAAGAATCTATACGCAAACTGGGTTGCAAACTTCTCTCATGTAATATTCTCTTTAGGTAAGCGCCGTGAGGTTAACCTTCGCGTTATACTTGTACTTATACAGGTACTTGCGGGGGCTGGTCACTTGTTTTATAATAGGTATGATTATACTGATTATATGTTTTTATTCATATTTTGAGCATTGAAACTGTGCGCAATTCACAGTTTCTGATCCATGAGATCTTTTCAGTAAAATCAACTTCCGAATTCAGTTATCATATTCATAATTCTGTCAATCACAATTTGGAATTTGATGTGTAAACTTACAAATATAATATATTTTTTTATAATGATTTTTTATTTGAATTTTGATTTCTAAAAAGCAATCCGGCTTAAAATATCGTAGAGTGTACCAGGCGCGCATGAAGGTGAAATACACCCACGCAGTACTAACGTGAGTGTATATTCTGTACGTTCGCACCTACACACATCTAGCTATTTCTGTCGTGGAGTCTATTGTCACAGGTTGCTTCTTATATTACGTTTCTACAAAACCTTTGTAGTATTAAGTGCTAATACGTGGTATCAATACCTTTTTCTTATATTTACGCCTACACAAGGCTTCTCGAGTGGTAGGTTCAGAGAACTATAATAACATCTACTTTGCACCGAAGATACCATATTAGATCCTTTTTTTGTGATAGTTAGTCTGATGCCTTGAATTAACTCAAACGTATGCAGGTTTCCGAAGAATATAAAGATACTAGCATCTGCCCGCGACTTCGCTTCGTTCGCTTAGAATAGTTACTTTGGGCTACACTCATAAACAAATTTAAAATCGGTCCAGTAGTTTAGGAGTTCATCGCGGACAACATCTTTTTAGCTCACGGTGTGTCCTACAAGCGGATATCCATGTTGCACGTGGTGGGCGATCCACACAACCATCACAAATACCACAAATATAAATGAATACAGCCCTTAAGCACACAACATACCGTAAAATATACTAGGCGTGCAGGTACGCGAGGAGTAAAGTAACAAAACGTAGCCGGCAGCCGCTGGAAGTTGGGCAAACAGCCGCGCCCGGGGGGCCGCTGCTCGGCCTTCTTATTATTTAATTAAAACGTGTACTTCCTCCACAGATTCTTGTCTCGACCAAGTCGGATGCCATCGTTCAATATTGTAAAAGTTTACACTCATTATCTGTTGCTGGCGGTTGCTGTCAGTCCAGCAAATTAAATGGAGAGCCCGCATGACTCGTGTTATTTTGGAAGAAAATGAAAATGATTTATTCAGTTCAGGCCCTGGTAAGGCACTTATGAATGTCGAAGACATTTAACAGATACGCTTTTACAATGGGCTTTTATTGCATTTATAAAACCAATTCAAATTGTAATTTTCTCATTCTTTGAAAATTAAAATGATCTATATAGTTTAAGCCCTGTTGAGGCACTTGTATCAATGTAGAAGAATTTACCACCGGTTCGGAAACTAGCCTTGTGAGAAGAACCGGCAAGAAACTCAGCTGGCATCATGTACATTTCATTACATAGTAAATAATGATTACATAGTTACAATAAAATTCATATGAAATTATTGACATAAGAAAATATTATATCCTTCAAATAAATATATACGAAAAGAAAATTAAAACATTAAATAAGAAAATATTTTACGAATTAAATGTTAGCTCACTTAATAAGTTCAGTTTGATCAAAAATATCAAAATAAAAAAATATCAAAGATTTATCCTCGATAATATTAGTGGGTTGAAGAGCAAAAAGTTTACGAAGATGAAATCGATCTGAAACCAATTTGGACTTAATCATTATAAGTATGGATAACCGCTTTTCGGGCGAAAATATGAAAATATTAAGTCGGCAGTTGGATTGCTTAAAGGAGTTTTCAATTTGTATTGAATTTTCGGTAGTACTACTACATTTCTATAGATTTCGTAAAAGCTGTTACCAATTTTAAGAATGGATTTCAGTATGGAACATAGGTGATGTAAGTCAATTACATATATACCACATGGGCAAAGTCGTGGGCCGAAGGGTCTCATCATCTCCCTGGCCTTATCCCATACATTGTAGGGGTCGACACTTGATTCAACCCGATGTGGCTGATCACCTGATTTTTATACGAAGCGACTGCCATCTGTCCTTCGTAGTCCCTTTTTCGAGGAAAACCGGCAATCTGGGTTAAACCAGCCTCTGACTGACCTGTAACGATTGCCAAAGATGATAAATTGGCAACCGGCAGTGGGCCGAAGGGTCTATGAATAGAAAACTATGGGTACATTGAGAGCAAAAATCCCCGATTCGGAGGCAATAATGTTTTCCTTACAAGAATATTTAGGCGTTGAGCAGATAACGTACCGTCGGACAACGGCTTTCTAAACTTCACATTGACGTTACTTTGACGGTAAATTTAGAAGCTAATTTAAAAACTTTAGGAGTGACAACCTTCATGGTCGATAGAGCAAACGACCTTATTTCAAAAAATTGGTCTAGATTGTATACTGTTTAGTAAGCTTATATATAAGGCTTAGACTTATGAGACGATCATTGTCGGCATAAGGCATCAGTAGTTGGTACATATGGATTACCTATATATCTATAAAGATACATAAATAAGTCCTATAACAGTTTAATCAAATACTAATAACTACGTAGTGTACTCACAAACAAATAGTGAGTACTAGCTACGGTTTCACCCGCGTAGACTTATTTTAATGGGTGGCCCGCGGAACCCTAAGTATGTTTTTAAAGTAGTAGCCTAAGTTACTCCTTGTAACATTAGGTATCGGACAGTGAAATTCCCGTTAAAATTGGTCCATCCATTTCAAATGGCAAATTCTCTATGCCGAAAACGTTCGCCTAAGAATCCTAGACCCTATGTAAGCAGTGGCGTGGAGCTACGCCGCCTCCGTCACCCGTCGTCTGAGCAGAGCTTTATTTTGTTGCGAATGTTTCTGGCACTATAATCCCATATTATTCGGTTGCCAACTTTTTCACTAGCGTGTTCGTGCTCCAGTGGAGGGGAAGTGACGATTCCTTTAGCCTTTTCGCCATACACGCGATATTGAAATGGTGAGAGATTGGGGACGCTTCCATTCATGCACGGTAAGGTCGGCCCTGCCCCCCTCCGCCCCCACCCCCGGGGCCAAGGGTGCCAGTAAACCTTGCCCGCACCTCATTATTAACAATCGCGCGGTTTTATTTGTTGCACAAACAAACAATTCGCGAAACAGGTGTAGATATTCAACAGTGTGATTTATGTTCGGAGCCAATTTTACATCTATATCTATACATCTATATCTATCTATACATATACAGTATACAGATAAATAAAATTGAAGGGTCTGTTTGTAATTCCAAAATAACAGCTTTTCACTAAATTCATATGAAAGTATACACGCTACTGACACTAAAAAAACAATTTTAATTTTTTTCTCTGTCTGTCTGTCTGTCTGTTTGTTCCGGATAATCTCCGAAACGGCTGGACCGATTTTAACGGGACTTTCACTGGCAGGTAACTGATGTTTCAAGGAGTAACTTTTATTTATTAAAAATATTAGGGTTCCGCGACAATAAGCATGAAACTAAATCTACGCGGGTGAAACCGCGGGGCACAGCTAGTGATGAATACATTTTTATTGCTATTGCTTTCGTCGAATATCTTGCGTGCAGTATTCTTGGGCTCAAGAATTTTTGACGTCCAATATTTTTTTATTATTTATATTCACTCATACCTTAAGGTATGTCAATTGGCACTGTGCGTCCAAGTTACTATTCATATCATCTTTACTAATGTATAATAATATAACTCGTAACCGAAGGAAATTTATGAAGAGATGCATGAATGTGGACGAAGCGAAAGAAATATGTAAGTATTGTAACATGTGGAAGGTGGTCTCTGCCAACCCCCATGGGATACAGGCGTGAGTGTATGTATGTTTGTAATATAAAAATATGTATTGTATATATGTCTTTGAAACTATATCCGTATTTAAAAATATATCAACGATTATATAAAACTCACAGGTTGAAAAATCATTTAGAATACACGCGAACGAAGGGCGGATGGAAGTCAAAACTAAGCACTATCCGTTAAACTATATACCGGGTGTCGGAGAAAAAAGAACACTTGTCTTCTAGAAGTTGTAGGGTTTTATGAATATATCACTATATTGAAATCGTAAAATATCTAGCTCCAACGATAACGTAGTTATAGGCTATGGCTGAAGAGTTCGCGGCCTTAAGTGATTGAATGAACGCGCGGCCGCGTTTACCTACATTACGTAGGTGGTAGTTAAACTTTTTAAATTTAGGGGAAGGTTAATGGTTTCGAAAAATGGTTTTATGGTATTATTTCAGGATTTATTAGTGGGAGAAAAACGTGAATAACTCTACGTTACAGCTGATCTTTATGCGAAAATAAGGTCTTGATATGGTCAACTTTGAACGACAATTACTCGAAAACGGAAAAAGATATTTTTGTCATAATTATTTTATTTGCTTCCTAAAATTATACCCTCTCACATATTTTATCAGCTGTCCTGTTTTCCCCGACACCCTGTATAATACTAGCTGACTCGACAGACGTTGCCCTGACTTAATTATGAGAATGCAGCACGTATTCTGTCAATTCTATGTCAAACGTAATAAGGTTACATCAAAAAGTTTTTATTGTCCAAAGCGCTAAGGTTAGATCGGTGTTTAAGTTGGTTATGGTGGTTAAGTATTCTTAATTTTCTAATTTTCCGCGCAATTATCTTAATTTATTCATTTATCTCCTGACAATAACGAATTCAACAAAAAAATAATTATCGAAATCGGTCCAGCTGTTCACGCGTGATGCCGTGACCAAGGGAAATGGGGATTACATTTTATATATATAGATATATAGATTTATATTTGAGTAAGTATATATATATCTCAATTTGTATTAGTATATTGTGCGTTGAGCCGTGGATGTGCACCGAACCCGGCGTGTAATGTGTTCTCGTGTGATTTGGTTAATGTGGACTGGCGTGGCTTGACATATCTGTACAATCAATTCACGAGGACTACTCTTTGTGTGATTAAATGGATTTGTAACATACATATAGTACTACACTATCGGTTTAGGTAAAACTTGACTAGGTAGTTGCATGTTCGTCAATATAATAATAACCAGTTATATAGCGCCGTGTGATGTAATCTCCCATAGTCTCAATTTTTAGTGAAATAAAGAAAACTGCAATCTAAATAAATTAATATAATGTATATGTCTATTCCATATTTTGAATATTCTAATAAATATGTTTTGAATTTTGAACCAATACAACGATTTTCTGTTTTCAAACAACGTCAATATTATCATTGAAATGGCTGGGCCTATTTTGACTTTTAGTTGACATTAAAAGAGGAACCCCTCGGTAACAAAACCAGCTACAAATTTGATTAAGATAGCTCAATGGAAATTGTTGTTTTCGACCATAAAAGCACTTAATTCATATCATTATTTCGGCAGCATCTTTTATAGCCTGAAGCTTTTAGGAAATAGCTGTCACATGATAAGCATAACGGTATTTCCCGGTCAAATCAGAGTAATGGCCCGGGGCAGTATTCACCTCCATCTTATATGTTGTGTTCCTACGATGATGAAGGTTTCTTAAGCCTTCATCGAGGTAGCATTTCAGCTTGGATCAAAGTGGCTTCCTTCTTTGTATCAGTACCCCTATCACGAGTTTGCCACTCGCTAGCATCTCCGACAATATTTGTATGACATATGAGTTCCTCACGTAACCGCTTGAAGGCGCTGTACAATTTCGCATACAAATTGTCGGAGACGCTAGCGATTGTAGATTAGGAAAACGGTGGCAAACTCGTGATAGGGATACTGTATTCATTAGCGCAATATATTGGTATCAAATAGAAGGGTTTGCGATAGCTGGTTATCAAAAGCTTTGCCATATTCTAAACCTGTAAATGCTCTCATCATCTGATTTATAATATTTAACAAAACAGAGTATTATGTATTATTTTCTTCCATAACATTTTGTGTAAAATCTGTACACCTGATATATAACAGCTGTAACTAGACTGAAAAGATTAGGATCAGAAGCTCTTATCTCTCCCTTTTAAAACATACAATATTAAAGATTTGTATCCTGTGTAAATCCTGCGAACACAAATATATCGATGTTCATGTAAAATTCATGAGGTATCAAAGGTAGGGGAATTGAAGTTGTACCCATCATAAACATAATTTGATCATGTATTCCGTTTCAAATACATTCCAATGATATTGATATATCTAATTCGTTGTTAGTATATGTATTTATGCAGGTGGTAATTTTGTCAACGTTAATAAGTGTCTTTTATAAGGTGGAGGAACCGACCAAAGCAAAGCAGTTCAGGAATTCGAATGGGAGATCCAATTATTTATGCCCTAAGCAATTTTATTGCGAATAAAACATTTACCTACATCAAATGAATTCTTATAGCAACGAGAAGAGCACAGTTTGTAAACTTTACAGTCAATATTCGAGATACAATCAGGATATCCCTTTTCCGGCTCTAGTGTCCGGTCCAGTATAATTCGGGCTTTGTGTCAAGGAGGATATATTCCGAGAATTCGGGTTGTTTCATGCGGGTCTTTATATTAGCTTAGAGCAATCGCTCTTGCGTGTTTCTGCGCTCCTGGTACTTTTTTTATTTCAAACACAAAGTATTGTCGATATATACTTGCGTCTCGCCTTTTTTCTAAGGGTCTCCGAAGGGGTGGTCAGCCAGTGGTGTTGCAACATCAACTTTCCTCCGAATTAAATTAAGTGCCTACGCGATAGATGTCAAAAAGTGAAAATGAAAATGTTTTAGTCAGTTTTGGCCCTGGTAAGGCATTTATGAACGTCGAAATAATTTCACCGGTTCGGAAACTAGCCTTCTGAGAAGGACCGTAAAAAAAACTCAGCCAGGCATCTTGTACTTTACTCTCGGATGTATGCAGGTCATTGCAGGTGTCTGAAGATGTTTTCAACACACTTAAGTCAAGAAAAAAAACAATCAGTTGCATTCCTTCGGGACTTCGGCTGGTCTGCAGCATACAGTAAACTTTACATGCATGTATGGTGTTGGCAGTTTTGATGAGATTATAATTTGGCAACAAATGAACTGCCGTCGTAACCTTAGGTCACTATTCCTTTATATAGCTACTATTATAATGTAGTTATCTTAATTAGGAATCAGCCTCTTTATCTTTCCACTAAGCTCTACAAATGATATCGTTCCATCGTCAAACAAAAACAATCAGAACATATTTTTTCTGCTGTTATCAGTGTCGGAGGAACTCATTACACGAGTTACAGCGGTTAGGGCGTTATTTATTGTTTTAATCTCTATTTGTGATTGTTTTTTTATGGTTTGTTTGTTTGTATTGAATAGGCTCCGAAACTACTTGACCAATCTTGAAAATTATTTCAGCAATGCAATTATTGCTGATGTTATTTATGAATAACTGTGTCCTGCGGTTCCACCCGCGTAGATTTAGTTTCATGCTTCATGTCGCGGAACCCTAATATTTTAATAAACAAAAGTAGCCTAAGTTACTCCTTGAAACATCAGCTACCTGCCAGTAGAAGTCTCGTTAAAATCGGTCCAACCGTTTCAGAGATTACCCGGAACAAACAGACAGACAGACAGAGATTTTTTTTTAAATTTTGTTTTTCAGTGTCTGTAGCGTGTATACTTTTATATGCATTTAGTGAAAAGCTGTTATTTTAGAATTACAAACAGACACTTCAATTTTATTTATCTGTATAGATGTATAGATAATATATAAGGCTGAAGAGTTTGTTTGTTTGCCTGAACGCGCTCAAGAGTAACTGGTCCGATTTGAAAAATTATTTCATTGTTAGATAGGCCAAATATCGAGGAAGGCTATGTTAATGTTTTGCGTTAGCCTAAAGAAACTATTCCACGCACACGAAGTTGCAGGCAGAAGAAATAAAATGTCTCTTATCTATAGCTGTTTATATTTAGACAAAATAAGAAACCATTTCATGCAATAGATGAATGGTATCAAAACGTTCCATTCCATGCGTAATAATCTCCGGCAATCGGAGAAATACACAGCAGGAGTCCGAATATTCGGATGAAGGCATGCCATACATGGACGGCCGCAGCCAAATAGCATTACATTTTGTGTTGATGTAGTGTCGGTATACAAAGCTTTGTCGTTTTGTGATGGTCTTGTATGCCTCGGGCTTGCGACTGGGATTCAAATTGCCAACATGCTCAATTGATACGTGCCTAAGTGGACATCGTAGGCTTTCAAAGAGGTTCGACATGACACGGGTTGCTTATTGCTAAAGTGCAGTGCCCCACACCTGATGGACAGCGTATGCTGGCAGTATCTATACATACATACAGACGAATAAAATTCAAGTCTGTGATTTCAAATCAACAGATTTTCGCTCAACACATATGAATGTACCTATATTCAGTACTTACTTGAGAAAAACTAATTTTTTTTTTCTCTGCCTGTTGGCCTGTGTTTGTGTCTGTTAGTTTGTTGTGGCTTATCTCTGAAACAAATTATAAAATGTATGAAACGGTGTAGGTTGAACAATTAGAAATTGAATTAAATCAACTAAACCCTCGGATCCAGTTCGAGGGAGATCAGTTGACTAACGGGTCAATAAGATCCATAAATCTGTCTCACTGTAGAAACACAAACGGTACAAGAAGAGAGAAACTCTTCCTTCTCATTTTATTCTCCTTCTAATCTCACTTTATATGTGAACAGTCTTAAATGAATTGAAAGATAGGTAAGTAGGTAATTCTATCCATACATTATGTAGGGTAAATAAATATGTGCCAGCTGAGTTCCTTGCGGGTTCTTCTCAGAAGGCTAGTTACCGAACCAGTGGTCAATTCTTCGACGTTCAGTAAATACCTTACCGGGGCATAAACTGAATAAATCATTTCCATTTTTATTTTCATGTGTTTTGGAAGTCTCCGAAACAGCCTGATTTTAGGGTGCAATTATAGAAAGATTTAGTGCGACGCTGGGCCAGGTATCGGCGCCATTCGTTAAACGTGGCCCGAAAGTAAATGGCCCGTTACGACCCCTCTAATGTTTGTTCGAGAGCCATTTTATCAGTGACCATTCACTATTGTGCTAGAAACAATGATGGGGCCCTCCATGTTACAGCTACACCAAACGACGGGAAATAAACAAAATGTGTGCGCAGAGTTATGCTGACACGATATATACAATTACGAGTAGTAGACATCGCTGCATTACCTCACATCATGTAGTCAAAAATATCTTTATTTGATTAGACTGCAAAGCACTGTCAAATCGTCATAATGACATAATTATACAGTATTATACATGATACCGCCAAGTTCGGAAGGTTGCTTTTACTGAGAAGAACCTGTCAAGAAACTCTGTAATTTCTCATTTCAAAAATATTATACATTTTCTAATTTATAAAATTAACATAAAAAAAAGTCTAGTTGTTCTATTTATATCTAAATGCTTAGCTTGAGATGACCATGTAGTTTTCTTTGTATCTTACAAAGGAGTCGTGGTGGCCGTGTGGGGTTTGACCAGTCCCCTGCTACGCAAGTGACGCAACTTCGAATCCCAGCGGGGCCTGTACCAACGAGTTTAAAAAAAAAACTATATCCACGCCTTTAAAAACACAAAAAATATTATGGGAAATTAATTAGTTTCTTTAGAAGTTCTTTTTTATACCGAGATTGATGTTTAAATTTGGCACGCCTATAGAGTACTCTGTATGGATCGACCGCGTGACATGGTCCTTATAAAGAATGGATTTATTATGTTGTGCTACCACAGTGGAGGACGAATGGCGACCTTACTCAACGTATGAATACAACACTATGCATTATTTGGCTGCGATCTTCTGTAAGATCGAGCGAGGTCACATTATTAATTCGCCACCTCTGTTAAAGTTTGTTAGTTGTGTATAATTGGTTACCGCCGAATTAATATGACCCTTCGATTCGTTAGTCCCGTGGTGGCCTTGGGGTTTGAGCAGTCGCCGGCTACGTAAGCGACGTAAGTTCGAATCCCAGCGGGGTCTGTACCAAATAGTTTTTCTAAAAACTTGTGTGCAGTGATTTCACACCACGTGCTTTACGGTGAAGGAAAACATCGTGAGGAAACCTGCATATGACTGAGAAATATTTCAAAGACGTATCTTAAATAGACTCACCATCTGTCACGTTGGTACTAAATCATATTCGGTGAAAAGAGGGTGTTGTTATTACAACACCTCTACCTACCCCTTCGTGGAATACAGGCGTGAGCGTATGTATGCATATATATGTATTATGACCCTTCGATTCCTGAATGATTTCTCCACGAAGTACATTTATCAGGAAACAACCTATATTTAGCTCTATCAGTCATGTTAAGGTATGAATAATTTAATGCAATATAATCTTCGAATTACTTATTTAAAGCCCTGTTCCTACAACTCTAGCGATTTGCGGACCAGCTTTGTATTGTTTGGCTATTCTTAGTTTGTTTTGGTGTTGTGTTAGGGTTGGCCAAGTTTCAATCCCAAAGATTTGTGCGGCAACATCAACTTAACCTAGTTTACCCATTTGCATACAGGGGCGACATAGCGTGGGCCAGAAGTCCTCGCACTGCGCTCGACCATCAACTAGCGAATTGGCTATTCTCAAAGCGCACATATAAATGTCAGAGATGTATAGTAATCGAATCTAAAAGGCATTGAATCTCATTGATTACGTCAGACGCGAGTCGATCGGTGATCAATTGAGTTAGCTAAAGTAAATCACGCCAGTTGTTTGTGTTTGTATATCGGTTATACATTGGTAATTTGGGACTATCAGCGGGCGATCCTGGATGGCTCTCGTCTCATTAGCTTTCCCAATAAAATAATTGAGAGTTTCATTTGCGGGGAGTACGGGGGGGATGTACGCAGGGGGTAGGGGGTAGGGCGCCCGGGACGCGTCAGTGGTCGGCGCTCCGCCCGGCCGCCCGCCCGCGTTCAGTTCTCGTGATCGCGTATCTCGTGTACACGTCTCAATACCAGGATACCATACATTTGATAGTGGTTTCTTAACATCAGTGGCATTTACGTCATTTAGTTTGTGAGACTTCATATACTCTTTTATGATATCCGTGTTGTGTTGGTATTTTTAGGGGATGCAATTTGATTGTGATGGATTGGAAGATATTTTTGGTGTTTGGTATGGAAGGATACATGTGATAAGAACTAGTATTCGGTAACAAGTAGAGGATTTTATATTGTTTCACATTTTAAGTTTTTCCAAATGAATGTGTTTGTAAATCGAAACTCTTTTGCATTGATTGCTATTGAATCAATTTATAGATACTATCTGACGGGTAAAAGCACGAAAAATCGTCTTAAATATAAAAACAATTCCATGCTCTACAAACTCAGTGTTGTACTTCTAAACTTCTCTTGAGAGATTTCGAGTTAATAATCAAACTCATTCGAAACTTAATAAAAAAGAAAATGTTTATTATTTATTCATTCGATTTTGTATCTAAAAAGATTTCCTTTTATTACAAACATGGTTTATACCTAGACCAAACTCGGACTATAGCTATTCCCATCCCTTTCGATATCTGTACTACAGAAATTGAACTGCATTTGAACCAAGATTTATCTTAGATAGCTGTGCCCCGCGGTTTTACCCGCGTAGATTTAGATTTTTTTTATAAATAAAAGTAGCCTAAGTTACTCCTTAAAACATCAGCTACCCGCCAGTGAAAGTCCCGTTAAAATCGGTCCAGCCGTTTCGGAGATTACCCGGAACAAACAGACAGACAGACAGGCAGACAGAGAATTTTTTTAAAAATAGTTTTTTTTGTGTCATTGTCGTATGTACGCTGATATTTTGGAATTACAAATAGACACTTCAATTTTATTTATCTGTATAGATGTTTTGTAATGAGATGGATTGAGTTCAAACAACTGTATCGAATCTTTACAGATAGCATTTCATATCTTTTTTATGTACGTTTTAGACGTTACAGCATGTCATTTTGATGTTAAGTTAATTTTCCATCGCTTGAAAACACTCGAATTAGATCCTTCAAAGAAAAACCTAAGCCCTCGTAAAAATACATGTAGGCATCTGTGGGTCAACTTTATTGACATTCGCGCCTCTTGCGTTTTACCCGAGGCCTAACCATATGCTCTTATTGCAATGATAGTTCGGCTGTGTGATAGTGACAGGTGTATACACGTCATAGATATCTGTCTCATAGTATGAGTCAAACTATCATGGCAATGAGATGGGTTACTCTAGCTCAATTGTGGCTATATAAGGACCCAAGCGGTAGCATGTATAATCCTGTAAATTGTGTCATTCTGACGATTTGAAAGTGCTTTGTATAAAGTCTAATCGAATAAAGATATTTTTGACTTTGACTTTGACTTTGACAAGGTAGGAAATAAACTAATATTGTAGTGTACGAGTAGATCCATTGAAGTAGATTTCGATATAACATGGCGCTTGAAGGTACCTACAAATCGTAGTAATTCGTATTGAAATCAGGATTTCGTAGTTCCTGGTTCCTTTACTCGTTTTCGAAAATGAAACCTATCTAGATCCAACTATTGCCCTCGAAACCTCCATGTAAGAGGTTTGAAAAGCTCGATTAAATATACTACGTTTAGAAATCCGTTGCTCTTAACATGTGAATATGTGTTGTATCGTCTCGTGTTAATTCCTTTATAAAACAATATTTTGCTACTAGCTTTTGTCCGTGACCTCGCCTGTGTTATGATTTTTAAGTAAGTAATCCATCCTCGACTGTGGGTTTGAAGCTCATATAGCAACAAATATGATAAAAACGTTTTCTTAAATCTACTAATCTAACACCTTTTCCCTACATTCTAATAAAATAGTTTAACAGCTTGTAATTGCTATCTTCACGGACGTACAATAGTATAAAAACATAGCTTATCTGTCAAGTGGCGACAGGTTACATTTAATAAAGCCCGGCCGGCGAGGTTGTACCAATTTAATCTGTCACCCTGTCACTCGAAGGCTGTACTCTGAAACGTCGATAGGAGCTTTTTATTGAGATATACTTTGTCGGAATTCAATTAAGGTACTAAATTCAGCGTCGAGTGCTCTCTAAGACATTGCTTGCTAGTTGTGCCTCGTGGCTTAACCTGGGTCAACTCAATTTCTTTTTCTGCAGAATTTTGTACCGAAATTTACAAAAAATACAATCAAATTGATAACCTCCTCCCTTTTGGAAGTCGGTTAATGATATTGCAAACAGTTTTAGTCGTTTATGTGACGCTCAAAAATATTGATTTTTATTTATGGTAATAGATAGGGAACAGTGTCCAAAGTTTCAGTAGTCTTCTGCTATGCAAGCGACGGAAGTTCAAATCACTATCTATCAAGTTGGCATATTTAATTATCTTCGGTGAAAAGTGGGTTCTGTAACACCTCTGCAAACCCCTTAAGGGACCCTACTGAGAAGGCGTGAACATTCTTATTTATTTATAACCAGCGGACGCGGTTTCAGTGCTAATGTAGCATTAAAATGGTGAAAGAATTGTTTAAATCGGTCCAGTACTTTTTGATCCAATTAGTTATAAACATACATCAAGAAACACAAGTCTTTGTATGGATATAAATTAAGCATGGCGGTAAACGTAATTAAAATCAAATAAGCTATTTACGCATTCGCTTTTTGACGCCGATCTACCTGAAATACTTTGTAAACCATTTAACTATTCCATTCCCGTCTGAGATGAGTTGAAACTCTAAAATGTCACCAATTACAAGGTCCTCGGTTTAATTTAGCTGAGCTAATTAGATCTGAGTTAATGACCCTCGGTGTCCTTAGACATCAAACTGTATTGCTACAAATTAAGCTCGTGCTAATTCGCCTTAACAGTATAATCAGTCCGCGTTTTAATTTCATTGCCTTATGAAGTAATTAGTTTCTACTTTATCTGTACTTGTTTTTTTATATATCAATACATCTATACAGATAAATAAAATTGAAGTGTCTGTTTGTAATTCCAAAATAACAGCTTTTCACTAAATGCATATGAAAGTATACACGCTACTGACACTGAAAAACCAAGTTTATAATTTTTGTTCCGGGTATACTCTGAAACGGCTGGACCGATTTTAACGGGATTTCACTGGCGGGTAGCTGATGTTTCGAGGAGTGACTTAGGCTACTTTTATTTATTAAAACTATTAGAGTTCCGCGACATGAAGCATAAAACTAAATCTACGCGAGTGAAACTGCGAGGTACAGCTGGTAATATATATAAAAGAACAAATACATAAAAAGTGAGTTCGTCCTTATAATCATATTCAGTTCTGGTTATAAAGAATATAAAAATATTACAATGCTTCCGCTAAGTAACACCAGTAGGTCTAAAACGGCCACTTTGGGAGAATCATAATGTGATCCGAATATGATTCAGGAATTATTCATATTTCGCAATTCACCTGTTTGACACTTTCCTATGAAGATTCCTAAAATGGTCCACAAAATATGAATTGCTTTTGTGACAAATAGCAGAACCATAAAAAGTTACATAGGGACTAACATCTACAATTATTGTAATCATTCGTGAATCATAAATATGAATTGCACTTAAGTGACCATTTTGTCATTTCGATGATGAATCATATTCGGATCACATTATGAATCTCCCAAAGTGGCCTTTTTAGACCTACTGGTTCTATTTTATTCAATACTAGCTGTGCCCCGCGGTTTTACTCGCGTAGATTTTAATTTCATTTTTGCCCGCAGATTCCTAATGTTTTTTAAAAATCTAAATAGCCTAAGTTACTCCTTGTAACATTAGCTATCCGTCAGTGAAAGTCCCGTCAAAATTCGTCCAGCCGTTTCGGAGATTACCCGGAACAAACAGACAGACAGACAGAGAAAAAAAATTAAAAATTGGTTTTTCTGTGTCAGTACCGTGTATATTTTCATATGCATTTAGTGAAAAACTGTTATTTTTCAGTTACAAACAGACACTTAAATTTTATTTATCTGTATAGATAATTCAATTCAAAATATTTTGTTTTGATAATTCTTTTAACAAGGTACTTTCAAATCATAGCTATATCTAGTCTAGTCTAGTGGTCGCAAGCACTACTGCGGAACAAGAAGTCCTGAGTTCGATCTCCGGGTCGGGCAAAGTGTTATTGGGTTTTTCCATCTGTAATTACCCATTAGTCCTCGGGGCCTACCATTATCGGTTCAAGAACAGCGTATCATGATCTTCTGAGCTTTGGCGTTTCGTTTTGATACCGTAAAATTTAACGTCAAAGCTAAGAATAATACGCGCTGCTTAATTGATCATAGTTTGCCCTCTGGAGGCTAGATTAGTGCCTGGATAATTGCAATAGGCTCGCCCACTATTTCATCTTCCAAATATCTTGTTTGTTGGCTGGTGCCTACACGGAAGGTTTCTTAATATTTAGATTGTGAAAAATAATACTACCATTGGCGAACAAAACTGTATTAGACATATTGTGTCATAAGATATTTTATAAAAAAACATAAAGTACTACAAGAAAAAGGTTGGATGTGAGCCTGTCGCTAACATTCCCCACCCTAGTGCGGGACTAGCACGATCCATCCATCAACACGGGAGCTACACGCGCCGCTGAGCGCCGCAAGATACCCCTAACGGTGCGAACGTCAACCACACGAACTCGTCCATCCTTGCCTGTAAAGATTTTTTCGACTGTGCCCCTAGGCCATACGTTGCGAGGTGAAACCGGATCCACAATTAAAACATAATCTCCAACTTTCAGTACCCTCTCTTCTTGATTCCACTTAGGCCTCGGTATTAGTTCAGGCAGATATTCCTTGACCCATCTTTGCCAGAACATGTCAGAGAGCCTTTGGGCCTTGCGCCAATTCTTTCTGAGGGTAAGGTCAGAATCGTCAAATACTCCAGCAACTGGTAAGTTAGAAGAACTCCCCAATAAAAAATGATTTGGGGTCAAAGATTCCGAGCTGCCAGTTTCAACAGATACATGCGTTAGGGGCCTGCCATTAATTATATTTTCTACTTCTGCCAAAAATGAATTTAAAGTTTCATCCTTCGGTAAGCGTTCCGTCATAACAACACGGAGCGATGTTTTAATACTTCTCACTAATCGTTCCCAAGCCCCACCCCAATGGGGACTAACCGGGGGAATGAAATTCCACTGAACGCCATTGTTGGCGGCAAAAATCTTAAGAGGGCCGTCATCTATCTTTTGCATGGCCTTACGAAGTTCGGTGTCTGCACCTCTCAGGTTCGTCCCATTATCGGAATAGATGTGTCGCGGCCAGCCTCGTCGAGAAGCCATGCGCCGGAGAGCCATTACCAGGGAATCCGTAGTAAGCGAATGCACTACTTCTATATGAATGGCACGAATCGTTAAACATGTAAATAAAACTCCATATCGCTTTTCCACCCGTCTGCCCACAGAAACTTGCAGTGGACCGAATAGATCAATTCCGCAGAACGTAAAAGGGCGTTGATGGTGCGCCATGCGAGCTTCGGGTAAATCTCCCATCCTAGGAACCAAGGGTACAGCTTTTCGGATTCTACACAATAGACACTTCGATGCTACAGCTTTGACAGTAGGCCTAAGACTTAAAATCCAGTATTTTTGCTTTAAATCGTTGATAACAGCTTCATGATTTCCGTGAGCTGCCTTGACATGATAGTGCCTTACTAATAGCCTGGCTGTTGGATGCCGCCCATCAAGAATGACTGGTCGCTTAACTTCCGCGGACACATCAGGGGTTGCATCTATGCGGCCGCTGACACGAAGAATTCCCTGTTTATCTAAGTATGGTGACAAAGTGCGCAGTCTACTATCACGCCGAATACCTTTTCCATCCTTAATAAAACCAATTTCACAACTGAACGAATCTGCTTGCGCCTGTTGTAGTAACAGACGTTCAGCCTGCTCCATCATCGTGCAGTCTTCAACATCGGTAAGTTTCTTACACTTATTTATAAATTTAATCACAGCAGTTGCAGATCTTAGTAGCCGTAACCAAGAGGAGAACGCAGCAGGATTAGGAATTGGTAAGTCTAACGCCGCACGTGTTTGAATCACTGCTACATATTCCAAGGCTTTCTCATTGGTTGCAAGGTCCTGGTCCAGAACGTCCGGTGGCCAGTCTGGCTCATCTGCGTGTAAGAATTGAGGCCCGTTAAACCATTCACGTTTCAAAGAACTGCAATCAAAGGTTTCTCTCGTAGCTATATCGGCTACGTTTAATTTCGTAGATATGTATCTCCATTCCGATGTGTTGGTGAGTTCATCCAACTCACCTAGCCTATTTGCTACGTATGTATTGTAGGTGCGTGTATTGTTACGGATCCAATGCAGTACAGTGGTAGAATCGCACCAAAAATACCGACGCTCAGCCTTTATTTTGTGTTCGGTTACTATTGTCGCAGCGAGCCTCGCCGCGAGCAGTGCCGCCTGCAACTCTAAGCGTGGAACCGTCAAGGCTTTAACCGGCGCAACTCTACATTTGCTTGCTACAAACGCGACGGATATTCCATCAAGTGACGTACACGCTCTACGTACCTAATCCCGTACCCTTTATCCTTCGCCATCTTTCTTTCTACGCCTTTTAATCGCCGTAATGCGCTGGGATGCGAGTCGGGCATGGTGCAGTCAGGATCTTTCCATGGCAAGCCGACGTACCACCTACCATTTATTAGCTTTGAGGATTGCTCAAGCTGCTTAACAGCGTACTCGTCTTCAGTGTTTACCCGAGGCTTACCTGATACACCCATTGACTCTAAGGTGAAGTGTCGCCGCACTTCCTCGTGCAGATCTCTCAGGACGCGATCATCGTAGAGCTGCTCTGACACCAGCAAAGTGGTGTCGACGTGATCGTGCGCGCTAGCGCCAGCTGCGCCGCGTGTACCTCCCGGGAGACGAATACTGCCGTGGATAGACCACCCTAGGGGGGTAAGGGTAGCAGACGGCTCATTGGTGTTACCTAACTTTACATGTAAAGGTAATAATAAATTAAAATTATCCTGACCTATGAGCATTTCAGGTTTAACTTCACCCTTACACAGCTTGTCCTCGATATCTTTTAAATAAGTATACTGGGAAGATATAAAGGACAACCCTTGCACAGGCAAATTCAAACCCGCTACACTACGTGCTTTTACATAATGAATGTTATTATCAAAGCCGCATAGTCTCAAATTCAACACACTTGTATCACACATAATGTCATCGTTATTCCACGGTCCACGCACACGTATTGTTTCAGTACGCCCGCTGAGCCCTGCGCGGGCGGCGAGCTCGGAGCTTATCATGGTGACCGTAGACCCATCGTCCAGTAGAGCGCTCGTCTCGACGAAGCCGTCCCCGTTCTCTTTTAATATGCGGACAGGTACAACCTTCAGCAGGACCTTACATGCTGACGCGTTTACGTGCGTTACTGTCTCAACGACCGCAGCAGCAGAATCAGCTTGCTCTCGTTGCTGAGGCACTCGGCGTCGCTCACTCGATTGACCGCTGTCATGGTAGCTAATAGCGGGGTAATGTAGCAACCTATGATGAGGGAGTCCACAGCCATCTACATCACATACTGGCGCTGGGCATGTCTCTCTATTATGAGTTGACTCCAAACATTTAAAGCACGTACCATTGCGTTTTACATGTTGCCATCTGATTCGTCGAAGCGTCTTTTTGAAGCGTTTACATGTTGTCAACTTGTGACCTGGTGAGCGGCAGAACTTGCAATAGTTCTCTGTATGTTCCTCGGACTGTATAAGAACAGTCTGTGTCCTTATGTTGCCGTCGTATTGCTTAGGCTTATGAACGTCATTGCGCGTTCTAAGCACACACATATTGGACGTTGTAGTTATTTTTATTGCCTCCATATGCAAGAAGTCGGATAAAATATCCAAACGTGACTTCATCTTTTCCTTTATAAGCGGGAAGCTATAATCAGACCATTTGGATATCAGTACTGTCGGCAGCTTGGAGAGAATCAGTGAAACCATATTCATACCTTGCAAGTATTCTTCCCTGTTGACAGCACGCACGGCCTCCACGAAGTTCTGTATCTTTACAGAAAATGGCACGATATCTTTGACGTAATCGCTCGACACAGGCGGCAACTTCTTTATATCCTGTGTTAAACGACTAATTATATTGTCTGGGTCCCCGAAGCGTAGCTCTAATGTAGACATCACCCTGTCGGGCGAAGTAGCGCTGAGTAAAAGAGCCGACACAGCTTCCTTTGCTGAACCTCTCAGACATTTCCTTAATCTCCATAAATTTTCCTTTTGTGTGAAGCCGCACACGTCCGAAGACTCCTCATACGCCTGCTTGAAGTGCAACCATTCTAACGGGTCACCGGAGAACTCAGGCAAATCTTTCGGAGTACACATTCGACTTAATAGGGTGGCGTTCGGTTTCGAGTGGGTGGAGGCGGCGCTGAGGTTCTTTACCGCTGCAGCCAGCATCTGGACAGTATCGGACGGTTGAAGCAGGTCACCCGATATAGGTCCATACTCGGGGGCCACCTGCTGCTTCTCCGGTTCCTTCATCTGACTACTATCTATCCAATCCTCCACACGACTTACTGGCGGTGCGCAGCTCCTAGCATCATTGAGTGAACTGTATTTTTCTTCTTCTAGGTCAGCTAAGTCCGCCTGTAACTTATCTTCAATAAGTTTCATTTCAATTCTGGCCTTCCGTTCCGTTGCGTCAAATATCAACTTTTTTCTACGCGCGTCAAGTGATAGCGCCGATCTTTTGGACCTGGCGGACACCGATGGCGCAGGCATACTGTGAGGGCCCGGTGCTGCGCCTAATGCAGCTGCGGACTTACCCTCACATTCTTCGAAGTCAACATTTGTCGTCCTTTCCCGATCCAATCGGGCGGCACCACGAGTTTTAACCATAATGTGTGGTGGCGTGCGGAATGTAGGAAATAAATCCGGCCGAAGACCAACTTGTTGGCTGGTGCCTACACGGAAGGTTTCTTAATATTTAGATTGTGAAAAATAATACTACCATTGGCGAACAAAACTGTATTAGACATATTGTGTCATAAGATATTTTATAAAAAAACATAAAGTACTACAAGAAAAAGGTTGGATGTGAGCCTGTCGCTAACATTGTTCAAAAACGTCCCCTTCTCAAAGTTCTCAAAAGGTTTGAGAACTTTGAGAAGAGAATTATAACGAATAGTCTCCTTCGCAAATTGTCCTGTTTTCGAATAGTCCCTTATAAATAGTTCAATTCTCGTAAAATAAAATCCTGTTTCCAAAAAGCTACCAATTCACTGGAGCATTGTCATACTGGGAATTCATGGAGGTCCCGTGCTCAGGTGGACTCAATAATTGGTCTTGAAACATACCAGGGTGTTATAACCGGCGAGAGGTTGTATTTGCCTTAAGTTACGTTGCAATAGCTTTCATGTCGTACATGCATTCCTAGTACACGTTTCCAATTCGTTTGAGGCTAAATTATCTTTATGCGAATAGCGGCTTTGTTTAAAGACAGTGAGGGTTTGAAGTCATTTGATGGTGACATCGAAGACTGATGCTAGACATTCGTCTAGCGCGGCGCAATCAACGGATCTTTTTATCTTAGTTTCGGGAGCGTTTTCCTTAAGCAATGTTTCGAGCAATTGCACTGGCTTAGGGTATCACTGGGGTCTTTTTTTGTTGAACAAGTTTGGGGGATATCTTATGACCGTGTAATGACATGACTTTTTTAAAACAATGTGCAGGAAACGAGACTAGTAGCGTTATATATTATCACTAGCTGTGGCCTGTGGTTTCTCCCGCGTAGATTTAGTTTCATCCTTATTGTCGCGGAACCGTAATATTTTTACTCCTTGAAACATCAGCTACCTACCAGTGAAAGTCCCGTTAAAATCCGTCTAGCCCTTTCCCAGATTAGCCGGAACAAACAGACAGACAGACAGACGGACAGAGAAAATTTTTTACTTGGTTTTCTGGTTTTAGTAGCGTGTATACTTTCATGTGCATTTAGTGAAAAGATGTTATTTTGTAATTACAAACAGACACTTAAATTTTATTTATCTGTATAGATGTATAGATGTAATAATAATGCTGTTTATTATTCACGATACATCAAAATGTATAATAGATAGAAAAGACAACATCGAGATGGGTTAGATAACAGTCTTACCTAAACCTAAAGTGATCTCCTCCAGGCAACCGTTGTGTAAAGAAGTAACGATACAGAACATATATGAGCAACGACTAGTTGTGACAGATATATCAAACTAACATAATATTGAAGTTCAACTACGATAGGCAGAGACACTAGCTCTCAGTTACTTGAAAAAAGCGACCGCGATTTTTCGAAGCGGAAAATATAAAATTTAAATTTGAAAGGCTCTTCAAACACGGTTGGAGGCAGTTTAAACGTTTTAAAATAAGCGTTTAATATGTTTTAATTGTAAATCCCGCAGTGACATGTATCCCCGGTGTTTGTTCACCTGTGTTTACACAATACGCGGTGGTCACACGCCGTGTTTTTTGTGTGTAAATTGGTGACGCGTGTTTACACAACGCTTGTGTTTCGCATTCCTATTATAAAACATTATCTAAGTTTACCTAAGTTAGCGTAAGAGAAATGACGTTCAATAAGTGTTCCAAGTGTTCCTTATGTTGAATAAAACTTTTTGATTTGATTTGAAGTATCAATCGTATCTATTTCACACTCCAATAAAACAAGTTAAAATAAAAATCTAAAATATCTTCATTTGATTAGACTCCTTCAAAGTACTTTCAAATGGTAAGTAGGGAAAGAAAATAGTACCTTATATAAGATTGTAATGTTACCATTTGGGACAAAAGGTTGTTTTTACTGAGAACTGTCGAAAAGCATAAGTTACTCCTCGTAAAATTACCTATCTGCCAGTAAAAGACTCGATAAAATCGGTCCACCCGTTTCAGAGATGAGCCTAAACAAAAAATTTGTTTTTTTATGTAAGTACCGAGCATACTTTTATATGCATTTAGTGAAAAGCTGTTAATTTGGCATAACAAACAGACATTTCAGTTTTATTTATCTGTATAGACGCTGTATATAGATTAGAACGCAAACGTCAAATTTGGTATGTTTTTTTATTTTATTTTTTATTTTTTTTTATTGGGACAAAAAACAGTTACACATTGTACATTACATAATTGAGTAATAGTATACAAAGATGTTAGTATAGAAATTAGCGTTTCTAAAATCATGGACGATAAGTAAAATCACAGTTGAGACCGCTAAGTACGCGTAGCTCGTAGCACCGCCGTAGCCATTTTCGTAGCACTAACAAACCGTAGCACTTACAAACCGTAGCGCTCTACGAGCAGCGTAGCGAAACGATGTCGAATCTAGGGCCGTAAATGTAATTTATACTAGAACTAGCTGTGCCCCGCGGTTTCACCCGCGTACATTTAGTTTCATCTTTATTGTCGCTGAACCCTGATGTTTAAAAAATAAAAGTAGCCTAAGTTACTCCTTGAAACATCAGCTACCTACCAGTGAAAGTCCCGTTAAAATCCGTCAAGCCGTTTCAGAGATTACCCGGGACAAACAGACAGACAGACAGAGAAAATTTTTAAAACTTGGTTATACTCTCATATGCATTTAGTGAAAAGCTGTAATTTTGGAATTACAAACAGACACTTCAATTTTATTTATCTGTATAGATGAATAATTACTTTCTTTCGTACTAGGTATATGTCGGCGCCTCACCGGAGTTCGCCCCAGGATCCATTATAATCGTCAAGAAAAATAAGGAACACAGCAGGATAAATAATTATATTTCTTTAACAACCTTACTCTTCAACGATCAGCGAAAGAATGCCACATACTGCAACCTCGACTAACCAAGTTATTTAATTATTAATTACAAGACCACGTGTTTCACATTATTACAAAACTATTTAATATTAAGGTTTTATAATTCTAAAAACAATAAAACATTATTTTTATGTTAACTGAAGTCGAAATACATCTTAATTAGCTTAATTAGGTATTTTAAATAACAATATAAAATGAACCGGAAACACCCTATAAAGTTTACAGTTTTGTTACAAAAGTAAATCATAATTGTATTTTAAAATAAATTATTCAATAATTACAACAATATTAGATAATAATGAAACATTAATTAAACTTCTAATTTTACATAATTAACTTAACTCGTTTCTTAAAATAATACATACGGAAATCATACAGTAGTGTAAACACAACAAAAACATTAGTGACCCACTTAATTCATATTACAATACAAAATTATATAAATAGGAAATTCTACTTCGTTAGTACTTTTAATTAATTCTAGAATCTGAATTACAATTTATTATCCTAAATTTAAGAATTACATTATTACGAAAAGTAGCTAGTGTTGTTTCCTGTCTCAATTTTAAATTGAGACTTGTTTCCTACAATTGAAACTAGATGGCAGCTCGGTTGAGCGCGCCCATACGGCCATACTGACTCAAGCGCGTTCTCTGCGCTTACAAATTTAGAAAATCATTGACAGAATTGAAAATCATATAAGATTGCACGTACACACAATTACATAATCAAATCAAACCAATCTCATATTTCCTTATAACAAGGTTCTCTTTTGTTTTAAGGATAAACACTTAACTTGTAAATTATAACTTAACAAATAATATGGTAACTTTACAGCCTTGATTAATTAGTAAACATTTCGTCAAAAACAATACTTTGACACTCATAAACATAAATCATTCTTGAGACTAGCAATCTCATTCTAGGATCTACCCACACCAAAACAGGCAATCACCCATCCTGGGATCTAGCCATCAACAAAACAGGCAATCACCCTTCCCGGGATCTAGCCATCATCAAAACAGGCAATCACCCATCCTGGGGTCTAGCCATCATCAAAATAGGCAATCACCCTTCTTGGGCTATAGCCTCTAAGACCGGTATAAAGGATGCGCATGGTGGCCAGCCAGCGCGAAAGGAAGGATTTTGGATAGGAACCAACAATAAAATAAAGCAGGGGCTAATTATTGGAAGTGGATGCCCCCAAATTAACTGGTATGTTCCCACAGTTATTAGCGGATGCAGTGGCGGAAGATAGTGATTCAACAGGTACTCCAGAATTATCGTTATTCGCCCATACGGCCGACTGCTCAGAGTCAGAGTCACTTTCAAAAGGGTCATATTGTGCAAGGGGAGCAGCTCGCAAGGAATCATGACTAGCAATTTTTTCTGAACAACCGCGGAGATTGACATGTTTTAGTCTGTATCTGTCATTGGGCAAGATTTCTAAAACTTCCATAGGCCCTTCAAATTTGGGACCGAGTTTAGTGGTGTGGCGTTCATGGCGCCGAAGTAGAACAAAGTCGCCAACTTTATAAGGTTTGACTTTAGCTTTACCTTTATCGAAACGAGACTTATCCTGAAGGGATCGCTCGTCCATCCTATCCTTGCAAGCCGCTCGCATTGATTCTAGATCATCAGTTAGTACATCGTCATCAACTTGTAATAACTTAATACTCGGTGGTGAACATTTCTTTCCCAGTAAAATTTCCAGTGGACTTTTGCCGGTACTTTTGGATACACTACAATTTATAGCTAATTGTAAATCCTGAATAGCCGAGTGCCAAGGCATATCAAGTTCTACAACCGACATATTGTCTTTAATTACTTTCATAAGGCGCTCTACCTGTCCATTCGCCCTACTAGCGCCTTTTGCCACCACATGATGCTGAATACCATAACGTTCGCAAAAACTTTTGAACTCTGTGGATGTCATGCTTTTATCTTGATCAGTAATAAATAACGTAGGGGTGCCAAAAATAGATATAAAATTTTGAAAGCACTTAATTGCGGTTTCCGTAGTGCGGTCATTTGTATAGATCATGTGAACGTATTTGCTGTAACCATCTATATAAACAAAAGCATATTCCGCTACGTTTCGCTGGCCATTCATTCGTCCAGTAATATCGCCGTGGACAGTGTGGAAAGGAATTGGGACTTTGTCGATTGGATGTAGCGTAACCTGTCGAGCACCCGAAACACCTTTCCGAACTCTACAACTAACACAGTTCTCTACAAATTTTCTGACCAGCCGCGACATATTTGGGAACCAGTATTGTTCACGTAATTTAGCAAGAACTTTCTCCCAACTAAAATGTTGAAGAGAATTATGATAGTGACTGATAAGATTCCATCTGTATCTAGCAGGGACAATAATGAGCTTATGAGTTTTATTATCAATTTGGACTTTACGCCTCAATAATTTATCTTGGGTAATGATGTAAGTATCGGCAATAGATTTGGGAATAGAGTCTCCTTTTAATTGATCAACAATTTTACTTAAGATAGGATCGCGTTTCTGCTCAATGAGCAGCCAATTGTGGTCAAGCGAGTTGACTAGGAATTTTAAGGCCTGAGTAGGCGATTTTGGTGGTAGAGCGACACTGACAGTTCGAACGGATTTTTCAGTATCTACGTGGTTGCGACTGAAATAGTCTGCATGAGCAAGGCGGTCTCCCTTACGGTATTCAATTTGAAAATCAAAATTCTGTAAATAAGCCCACCATCGATGTACCCTGGGAGTCAACTCTTTCTTATGACTGGAAGCTTTTAAAGAGTTGCAGTCCGTCACGACTTTAAAAGCCCTCCCGTGTAGAAAATGGCGAAAATGTTTAATTGCTTTTACAACTGCGAGGGTTTCCAATTCATACGAATGATATTTACTCTCGCAATCAGTCGTCCGCATACTAAAATAAGCAATTACCAATGGATTTTTATCCTGTCTTTGAATTAACACGGCGCCATACCCCAGAGAGCTGGCATCGGTGTGAAGCTCTGTGGGTAAACAGGGATCGAAAATAGTCAGAAGGGGAGAAGATATAAGCCGATTAATGACCTCGCGTCTTGCAAGTTCATGACGATCTGTCCAACGCCAAGGAACGTTCGCCTTTGTTAACTCGTACAGGGGAGCCATTATCGAGGAGAAGTTAGGCACAAATTTCCGGAAATATCCAGCTAATCCATTAAACTGACGGACTTCTTTGGGACTCTTAGGAATGGGTGAATTGACCAAGGCTTGGATCTTCCGTGGGCTAGGTTTAACGGTTCCGTTTTCTATAAGGTTTCCTAAATATTCTACTTGCGTTTTAAGAAAAGAGCATTTGGCAACGTTCAAGGAAAAACCAGCTTGCGTTAGTCGATCTAGTACTAATTTTAGATTATGCAAACCTTCGTCAATTGTTTCGGATATTACCAGAATGTCATCAACATAAACTAACGCGATACTATCTTTAAGTTCTCCTAATGCCGAATTGATAGCACGTTGATAAACCGACGGCGCGTTACAGAGACCAAAAGGCATACGCAAGTATTCAAATTGACCATCGGGGGTCACAAAAGCGGTCTTTTCGATCGAATCGGGTGAAATTGGAATACCATGAAAACCTGCAGCCATATCTAAACAGGTAAAATAGCGTGCTTTTCCTAACTTATCGATCTGATCTGCTATAAGCGGTAAAGGAAAGTGATCTCTGAGAGTATTGGCATTAAGCTCGCGAAAATCGACACAGAGCCTGTCAGTACCATCCTTTTTTTTGACTAGTAAAATAGGGCTACTGTAAGGAGATGAACTATCTCGTATAATGCCATTACTCTTCAAATCCTGAACTATTTCTTTAACTTTTTCACGTTCCACAGGTGACATTCTATATGGTCGTCGCTGTACTATTTTGTCCGGATTCTTTAATCTAATTTGTAAAGATCCAGTTTTCACTTGTGAAACGCGATTCCCACTTGTAAAATTATCTTTATATTTAGTAAGTATTTCCCGTAATATTTTAAGTTGTTGGGGATCGCTTATATCAGTATCAAGACTCAAAGTCGGGTCAACATCAAGCAAAACGTTGTTAATAAAAAGCTCACGCTTTAGAGAAATACTGTCTTTCTTCAGTGTCACGCTAAGACCTGGCACATTCAAAAGGTCGAATCCGATAAGGATATCAAATTTCATGCGAGTATCACCAACTACATAAAATTCTAGCTCTACATAAATACCGTCTACTTTCACTACAGAGGTGATGCTTCTATTTGACTTTATTGGTGAACCACCAATGCCCGAAAAGGTAACGTCTACACATTTACGTTTGCCGGGTACAGAAAGAGAAACGCTTTCTTTAATTAATGAACAGTCGGCACCAGTATCAAAAAGACACGAATAACCCTTATCACCTATTTCTACAGTAATCAGACTGCGTTCTAAGGATTGACAATAGTTTACAGACTTGTTTATTGATTTGAGGCGCTCATCATTCTGCCGACGAAAACAATTCCTTTCAACGTGACCTGGACGATGACAATACCTGCACTCAATATTTTTAGCCATATTCGAGTTACTAGAAGGACCTGGTTTATTGGGTTGATTATTATTATTTTGCATCGGCACTGGGTTGGCCTTAGGGACCACCCTTATTTCCTTACAATCACGAGACACATGACCCACCTTATTACAGTTATAGCATTTAACAACATGATCCCTTTTAGAAACACTGTATTCAGCGAAACGTGGTTTTTTGCAGTCATGATGATCGATACTTGGTTTTATGGACGGTTCTAGCTTGCGTTTGCGATAAGTTTTCAAAACAGAAATTAATTTGGGCAATGATTCTGGCGTAATACGTAATAAATCTGAGCGAATAAATTCTGGAAAAATACCTGTCACCACAGCATCAAGCACCTCCGCATCCGAAGCCTCAGGTCGGACTCGCTTGAACAGCGTCCAGGCCTTTGTAGCGTATTCAGCGTAACTCGACGCGTGATCAGAAGTGAAGGCTCTCCACTTCTGAACGTCGTCCGCGTACCGGAATTCCCTGCCAAACGTTTGGATTAGTTCACATTTAACTTGGTCCCACGTGGTAGAACTCAGCGACCACGTGTCAGCCCATGTTTTTGCTCTTCCTCTTAGTTGTAAAATAGCTTTCATGCGGGCCTCGTATGAAGGTATGTTGAATTTTGATATCGTTTCGTCCACGTGAGCACACCAATCCCTAATATCATGAGATCTTTCATCGGGGTCGAAAGGCGGCAAGTAAAAATCGTGATGGTGACGCGATGGCAATGAACCAGATGAGAGGGCAGCGGTCACAGCACTAGCTGCCGATTGTTTCGTAATAGAATTAACAAGACTCATGACCTGTTCCATGGTGAAAGTTGGCTCCAGTTGACGTGGTGGTCCGGGATCACCGGGCTGCGATCCCACCGCTGCTGTCGGCGCCTCACCGGAGTTCGCCCCAGGATCCATTATAATCGTCAAGAAAAATAAGGAACACAGCAGGATAAATAATTATATTTCTTTAACAACCTTACTCTTCAACGATCAGCGAAAGAATGCCACATACTGCAACCTCGACTAACCAAGTTATTTAATTATTAATTACAAGACCACGTGTTTCACATTATTACAAAACTATTTAATATTAAGGTTTTATAATTCTAAAAACAATAAAACATTATTTTTATGTTAACTGAAGTCGAAATACATCTTAATTAGCTTAATTAGGTATTTTAAATAACAATATAAAATGAACCGGAAACACCCTATAAAGTTTACAGTTTTGTTACAAAAGTAAATCATAATTGTATTTTAAAATAAATTATTCAATAATTACAACAATATTAGATAATAATGAAACATTAATTAAACTTCTAATTTTACATAATTAACTTAACTCGTTTCTTAAAATAATACATACGGAAATCATACAGTAGTGTAAACACAACAAAAACATTAGTGACCCACTTAATTCATATTACAATACAAAATTATATAAATAGGAAATTCTACTTCGTTAGTACTTTTAATTAATTCTAGAATCTGAATTACAATTTATTATCCTAAATTTAAGAATTACATTATTACGAAAAGTAGCTAGTGTTGTTTCCTGTCTCAATTTTAAATTGAGACTTGTTTCCTACAATTGAATCTAGATGGCAGCTCGGTTGAGCGCGCCCATATATACATATTCATCTCATCTACCAATATGCCAGTTATGTGAACCAATATTAATACGTAATTCAGCTTGTAATTACGATGAACGCGAAACTCGAGATCAGAGTCAATGTTTTGTGAACTAGTTCCGTGTGTGATTCACGCATATGCTACAGTTGGCATATAAATTTGCTGATGGTAATTATCTTACATCAATATATACATATATAACAGATAGAGGAGATGCTTTCCTTTATCTATACATGTATATCTATACAGATAAATAAAATTGAAGTGTCTGTTTGTAATTCTAAAATAACAGCTTTTCACTAAGTGCATACGAAGGTATACACGGTATTGACATAGAAAAACCAATTTTTCTATTTGTTAGCCTGACTGTTTGTTTGTTCCGGCTAATCTCCGAAACGGCTGGACTGATTTAAACGGGACTTTCACTGGCAGATAACTGATTTTTCACGGAGTGACTTAGGATACTTTTTTTTTTAATATTAGGGTTTCGTGGGAAACCCGTGCAATTAAGTCGACGCGGGTGAAACTGCTGAGCACAGGTAGTTTATTTATAAAAATGTGTAAGGAGCACAGTGTAATAGATCCGTGGCAATCAGTGTAGCGGTGCGCCATAACCGCGCCATCCGCGACTGCCTCCTGTAATTAGCTCGTGTAAACACAGATATACCTTCACTAACGCTATTACTATTCTCACTGCGTATCACTCATTTGATTACACTGTCGAAGCGCTCTTGGAAGAAACGGCGCTCATTTATGTATCAAACTAGCTGTGCCCCGCGGTTTCACCCGCGTACAGTTAATTACATGGGTGTCCCGCGGAACCCTAATGATTTTTTTCTAAATAAAAGTAGCCTAAGTTACTCTTTGTAAAAATAGCTACCTGCCAGTTAAAGTCCCGTTAAAATCGGTCAAGCCGTTTCAGAGATTACCCGGAACAAACAGACAGACAGACAGACAGGCAGACAGAGAAAAATTTTAAAACTTGGTTTTTTAGTGTCAGTAGCGTGTATACTTTCATATGCATTTAATGAAAAGCTTTTATTTTGGAATTACAAACAGACAGTTCAATTTTATTTATCTGTATAGACTAGCTGTGCCGCGTAGGGTTAATTTCATGGCTAAACCCTAATGTTTTTTAAATAAATTAACCTAAGTTACTCCTTGTAAATTTAGCTTTCTGCCAGTGAAAGTCCTGTTAAGATCGGTCCAGCCGACAGACAGACAGAAAATTTTCAAAAATTGTTTTTTTCATGTCGTACCGTATATTTTTTCATATGCATTTATTAAAAAGCTGTTATTTTCGAATTACAAACAGACACTTCAATTTTATTTATCTGTATAGATATCTATAGTTGTTGTTGAGGAAGGGGATTAGTTTGTCTGTTACTCAATTATTAGCTTTTTCTCAATATTTCGTTTTATAAGTGTTGATGCTATTCCACAACGAATTAGGTTCAGTTGATCTTATTGCTTCACAAGCTGTCGCCACACGTCAGTTGGACTGAAATTACGAAAAACTTGCAACTTACCAAGAATACACCGTCCAAATTTCATGTCGATAGTAGACCAGTGGCTTAGGCTGTGCACGGATATAGGTTGACCAGTCAGTCAGTTAGGACTTAGAAAGTTTGATATAAAAATAGGTATGTATTTACATTATATTCAATTACACAGAGTTGCTTGAAAATTATCCGAGTAAATCCTTAAAGAATATCAAATCTTGTACGTTTTCTGCTTACACTTCAAAAACTTCTCAGTTTAGACGGTAAGTAAGTACTTTTTGTGTCATTTCCTTTGTTAAATAAAATAAATATTTAATTAACACCAGGAAAACAGACAGATGAAGGAGGATTCCATTCACTTAATTATGTTACCGTAAAAAGGTGTCGTTGTATAGGGTGTTACTTTGTACTTGACAGCCCACGATGCCGAGGGTGTCCTCAATAACTGGGGCTTATGTTTTATTAAAATGTTTCTCAAAGAGAGCTTATTATACGGGAATCTATTAATAACTCTGTATTTATATCATGCTTCTTTTGAATATGAGCATGAGAAACATTTGAAATTATCGCAGCATTTATATATTTTTTGGTCGTATTGTATATCTAAAGTACTAGGCGCGCAGCATTTCCAAAGAGCTCTTATTAAAAAGTGTTATTTCTCGGAAATATCAATAGAATAATAAACATATATCGCGTTACTCATGAGTGCTATTTCCTTACAGCGAATGGTTCTTGGAAAATGTACGTGTTCAGGCGACATAAAAGGTAAATATAGTGTTCTTTGTACAGGTATACACTGTGAGCTTGAGAGCAAACACTCGCTGAAGCTGTTATTTCTTATTATTGTTACAAACTTCATGCCATACTTAAGGTAAGGCGGTAGGAAAAGTGGAGAATGGTTCGACCCAACTGGCGCTTTGTGTTGGTTTAAACACTTTGAACTCCTCGCCCTCCTGCCTGCCTGGTACACAAACATTTCAAACGTGATTTTCAATAACGTGATAAAGTTATTGTATATTTTTAAACACAAACAAAATTAATTGCAATGTAACAAAAGCGAAATTCCTTCGAAATAAACCCCGAAGTTTCGTTTAAAAGTTTAATACGTCGGACATTCTGGAGTTTTTTCCGTCGACGTCGGGAATACTCTATAAAAAACTTTTCAAGGAAGGAAATCAGGAAAAAATAAGATTGAAAAGTTGGGACGAGAGCCCAACTCCTTTTGTTTTGAATGTGGATCCGTCGCCGGGACTCTATCGATTTGTATGTATTTACAATGACAGACGTAGGTTCAATCACTCGCGAAATAGCTTAGGCACAATATTCTTGATAAAATGTTTGTTTCAATTTGGGAGCTTATCTTATTCGTTGAAACTTTTAAAGGGAAATTTGTCATTCTGAACGATCCGATGTACAAGGCTCTAATTTAAATTGTAATCAATTACTTTACATATACATGCCTTTACAAGAAGACTCAAAAACTTTATTGAATGCTTCATCACTACGCTAGCTGCCTTAGTCTATTAGACTTTATAAGTATGACTAGCTGATTACTGAGTTTCTTGCCAGGTTCTTCTCAGTAAAAGCAACCTTCCGAACCTGGCGGTAGCATGTATAATCCTGTAAATTGTGTCATTCTGACGATTTGAAAGTGCTTTGTATAAAGTCTAATCGAATAAAGATATTTTTGACTTTGACTTTAGCAGGCGTCACACGGTTTTACCCGCGTAGTTCCCGTTCCCGTGGGAGTATGGGGATAAAATATAGCCTATGCTACTCGCTGATGATGTAGCTATCCATTGCTGCATAACAAGTAGTTTCGGAGTCTATTCAATGCAAACAAACAAACAATAAAATCTTTCCTCTTTACAATATTAGCGTACCTAGATAAAAAATCCTTTAATGTAAAATAAGGTAAATCTCATCCCATAAAACTATTTGAACACATTTGGTGCATTGCGGCGTATGTTCTTTTACTAGCCAATAATTAATTTAAATATATCGTGATGGTGGACCCGATGCACGTGTACCAGGCTCGCATAATTAATGAGAGTATCAACCCTAATTGATGTTGACTGTACGTACATCGGTGTTCACAGAGCGAGAACTGTCAATACATTCTAGGTGGTCTCAATAGGACGTGGCCAAATTGAAGCTACATTTTAATCACTTTAGGTGTTAATTTTAAGTGCCGTACCGCGACCTAAACTGATTACATCATTTTCATGTTCATACGAGTAGTTACTCTGAATGAAGCTATCGTCTCAATATTAACATTGAATTTCTTAAAATTTTCACTTGTTCTTTTTTAACGACCGAGCCAATATGCAAACGTTAGCACATCAAGTTCCTCAAGGGGAAGGCAGTAAGCTATAGCAAGAATAAATATGCTCACGCCATCCCAGAAGGATCCCTGTCTCAGGCACTATATATATGTCTCTGAATTACTTCTCAGACAGGTTTCCATACATTGTTTTCCTTCTACGTAAAGCACATTGGAGAAATTACCGTACTTAAGTTAAGAAATAAACTCGTGGCACAGTTGCTATTGCGCATATCATTCGATCAGCGAAGTTAAGCAACCATACGCCTAGCCAGTAGTTGGATGGGTGACCGCCCGAGTTCCCTCCGTGCCTCGGAGAGCACGTTACGCTGTCGGTCCCGGTTGCCAATTTAACATCTTTGGCAATCGTTACAGGTCAGTCGGAGGCCTAAAAATAATCTGACAACTGGTTTAACCCAGATCACAGATTTTCCTCCTAAATGTGGTTGCGAAGGTCAGATGGCAGTCGCTTCGTATAAAAATCAGGTGATCAGCCACATCGGGTTAAATCAAGTGCCGACCCCAACAATGTATGGGATAAGGCCAGGGAGACGATGATGAAGTTAAGAAATAAACTCATTGATGTAGGCTGCTTGTATTCAAGCCTGTGTCGTTTACATAACAGGCGACTGCTCGTACCCCACGGCCACCGCGGCTCTTATAGAAATAGCTCCATTTAATTTCACTCCAAACTCACAATCTCTTTAGCTTAATCCACATTCATCAACATGTTCATACATGTCAGCGCATCGTTTGATCATTAAACAAACTCTAATGTTTTACTCAACTTCCCCTTCATATTTCACTGAGCATCGAACTGTGATTAGCGTTCCATGCCAAACGGGAATTCCGATCCGTCATTTGTCGGTTTTTAAACGGCCCTTTGAGGCCTTTGTGGGCATTTTTAGAGTTCCTGCCTTTAATTATGTGTTCCACGGAACTGGGGCGGCGCGGGCTGCACACTTATAGGTCACTGGGATTTAATGGTCTGCATCCTTTTGGTTTGGATACAAGTGTAACTCTATCATACTATATATATTCTTGAAAAGAGTAATTACTGAGTTTCTTGCCAGGTTCTTCTCAGTAAAAGCAACCTTCCGAACCTGGCGGTAGCATGTATAATCCTGTATAATTATGTCATTCTGACGATTTGAAAGTACTTTGTATAAAGTCTAATCAAATAAAGATATTTTTGAGTTGAGTTGAGTATAGATACGTCAAGAAATAAACATTTTGTTTGAAATGTTTGATAAGTTTACCCGCATATAGCGGGTAAACTTATCTTAAGTACTTGTGATTTTGTCTACACTGTCCCCGGAGACATTTCATTCAATCATCAGTGTCAAAAAAGTTTCTTTGTACACAAAAAAAAACAAATTACGCTCTTTGCCAAGATTATTGCCTTATCGTGAACATACAGTGAACTTGTGTAGAGATTTTAGAAAGGAGAGAAACCATGATATACTCAGTCGTTTCATTGGCCGAGATATTGCCCGAATGCACTCGCACTACATAGTGCACTCAGTCAGAGGCGGCGTTAGTACCTTAGAGGCTTCGCAACTCAACGGCAGTGCGAGCAAAACATGTTGTTTTAAATTGTACTCAAAAAAACACACTGCTTCTGTATTGCCTTTGCCCCGCCACTGTGTACATGCACTTCTTGTCCAACAGAATTAAATACAGAGGCTTTCGGTCTGAACTACGTAGTGTTCCTAAATAATCAGCCCACAAACTGCGACCCAACAAAGCTTCCCAGAGACACTGGTGAAGCAAGAAACAATTTAATCTTCCAAATGTAAATTCCAAGTCCGTGTGCTAATCTCTGAGTAAATATTCGGGAGTAAATCTTGCATACAGTTTAGTTAATCGGCGCCTTAACTGAGACTTAGGTCGTTAGCATTATCGAGCTGGTGTCGTCTCAAATGATTCACTTAAAGGACTTTATCTTCGAGCCAACCACCCGTCAAGCCAAGATCTAGTCTTATTTGAATACATCCCGCCATTTATATCAAATTTGTTATACACTTAAGTCATAGTGACACCCTTTAGTGAAAGGGTCTCCTAAGGGGTAAGGAAAGGTGTTATGTGTTATACTTTTTACTCGGAACTATATTAAAGTATATTGTTCTTTAGCTGGCGTGTGCTCATCTGAGGGAAAACATCCGTGTACAGGCTTTTCACTGTTCCTTTTACTTATAAAATGTACATTTCTGTCTGTAACCCGTTACTTTCCAAGCCATCCAAGTGATCTGGGTTCAATGTATTCATCGGTGCTCGCACACAAACACGTAAATAGCGAAATAACAAATGCGCCATGATGGATCGCGTGTCAATTTATCACGCGTAGCGAATACATTAATAACATCTCAACATTGGTGACGATCACCCCACACCCTCTGGCACGGAATAACAAGAAACCTGTATACATACATATATATTTGTAACATCACATATCTCTATCTATTTATCTATAGAAGTCTGATCGAGGTATGAACCGAATCTTAAAAAAAATCGAATTCTATTCGGTTTTTACAAATTGATAGTTCTTTTAACAAAGAAGGTTATAAAACGCACCTCAGTAATTAAGTCTTTTGTTTTAAGCGCTTATTGATTTAATTTCATAACGCATTACATTTATATACTAGCTGTGCCCTGCGGTTTCACCCGCGTAGATTTAGTCTCATCCTTATTGTCGCGGAACCCTAATATTTTTAATAAATGAAAGTAGCCTAAGTTACTCCTTGAAACATCAGCTACCTACCAGTGAAAGTCCCGTTAAAATCCATCCAGCCGTTTCAGAGATTACCCGGAACAAACAGACAGACAGACAGACAGAGAAAAATTTTAAAACTTGGTTTTTGGTGTCAGTAGCGTGTATACTTTCATATTCATTTAGTGAAAACCTGTAATTTTGGAATTACAAACAGACACTTCTATTTTATTTATCTGTATAGATATAGTATAAAGTGAAGTCGCTTCAGCTGTCTGTTCGCTTAGATCTTACTACTCAGCGGATTTTAATGCAGTTTTCAGCAATTTTTAGAAACATAAAAAGCGGGTCGCTAGTTTCTTTTAATAAAGACCATTCTTAAATATCTGAAGTAGACTTCCTTCGCATATAATTGAAAAACTGAATTTAAATGTTAGTACCTACCTCATAAAAGTCGCATCAATTGCCTTGGAATGCTCATAGCTAAGTGTTTTCGCATATAAGAACCCCGTGAGCGTACGAGTTGTGTTAATAAAAAATTTCACGAGCGATGTGGCAGGTAAAAGTGGGCTGTATTGTATGACTTTTGTAGGTACCTTTATTTTCCTCTTTGGAGTTGTCTGACTGACGGCTTCTGCTCCATGGCGTGAAAGCCCATCAATATACCAATAGTAAAAAGATATCTTATTCATATTCTCAAGGCATATTTATTACTAGCTGTGCCCCGCGGTTTCACTCGCGTAGATTTAGTTTCATTCTTATTGTCGCGGAACCCTAATATTTTTAATAACCAAAAGTAGCCTAAGTTACTCTTTGAAATATCAGGTACCTGCCAGTGAAAGTTGATATGCAAATAAGGATGTTTCCATTGAAACCAAATCTAAGTATACTTTAATTATTGTAAGATTATACAAATATATTAGTCACGGTGAAGGAATCCCAATATATGGAATATGATAGTTGAAAAAAGTCACTAGAGCTTTATGAAAGTTAAGTATTAAATAAAAAATTATTTACAATCCCTACTTCCCTACTAATATTATAAATGCGAAAGTAACTCTGTCTGTCTGTCTGTTACGCTTTCCCGCTTAAACCTCTCAACCGATTTTGATGAAATTTGGCACAGACAATCTTTAGACCCTGAGAATGGACATAGGCTACCTTTTATTTATTAAAAATATCAGGTTTCCGCGACCATAAGGATGAAACAAAATCTACGCGGGTGAGACCGCGGGGCACAGCTAGTAAAGTTATAAATAATACATTTAAAATAATGGGAACGTCCTTATTACTTATAGGTATCTGAGATCTTTTCGCAAGAAAGAACAGTCTCATCGATTAGATCAGCCGACGGATCTAAGACATATTATTAGATCCGTCGGCCTGACTATGGACTTTCTTTGCCATAATTGATTCAGATGACAGACTGATTTATAAATGTCATAAACAAACTTAAACTATCATCCTTTTGTTCCCTGTTACCCTTCATTGTCATTCATAAAAATCTTCATGGAAGTTTTTCCCTAGTTCGTAGAAAGGGCTTAGTCGCCAGAAAATTTAGTCGATCGGATACTCGTACCTAGCCTAGGATAATAAGCTTACAGATGGTATGCATAGAAAAGTGGAGAATGTAAACCGTAACGTTAGTGAAACGATGCATAAAACCGATCAGCATCATCAATCAAAAGCGTTAGTATCTACAATGTCGGCTCTCCGGCTGTATCTATCATCTATCTATCTATCTATCTATCGGCATCATCAATCTCAAAGGTATAAGCTCAATTAGTTCCTACTTCATTTTCTCCTTGCACGCCTGTCGCGTCACACATGGGTGGACTATTAAGGGGATTCCTATCGATTTCCCCATTGGCATTGTCTGTGCCGTACGTACCTTAAATGTATAGCCCCGGATTGAATGCGTCGTGATTGAGCGCCTTCCTGCCAGATAAAACCAGAATCCGAACACAATGAGGGCAATCAGCAGGAATCAGTGTGTTGTTACTTGTTACTCCTCCCCGGTAGCCCACCGCTGGGATCATATCCCTGATTAATTTGGACGATTTACTTATTCATGTGTTTTCTTATCTTCGGACTCTAGTTATTTAGGGGTTTATATTAGGACTTATTTTGTTATCGAATCCAGTTTCTTTGAATTATTATCTATCCACAAAATACTCTCCTAATCTTATTTTCTACCTACGTAGCTAGAAATTAATAATTTTAGATACGTTGATGTTACTATATTAAGTCTATCTTAAAATGTTATCTTATAATTTTAAGATCCATCGTAGTGCCTAGAACCTTGAAGTATTTTGTCGTTTCTAAACTTAAATCTGTAGGCCGTATTACGCACTGATTGTTATCAATACTTTAAGGGTGATTGGTTTGTAAAACAATGCGTGCAAATCAATCCTCCTATTAACCGCAGCCATTTTAATTTAAGCCAGATATTAATTCGACTTGTTTGTTTAATGTCCCCCGTTTATTAAAAGGGTTCGCATGTTACTGTATGGAAATGAGCCGATGTCTGAAATGTTTGTATGAATGGGCGCGTGTTGCATGTAAATCACCTCGAGGACGCTTCGATTTCGACAAAACCGCCGTTAAAAAGATAAACGAGCGACCGATCGGTTTACTTTATTAATATTCTGTTTTGCCTCGTTTTGTAAATGCCATTGATGTTTGACGTTATAATAACGTGTGGATACATCCGTAAGGCTTCTAGTGCGAGTGGGGGAGTGAGTGCAGTATGGATATAAACGAGGTTATTGGGATTTTATTCGTGGTGTACGGTGTGTTCCGGTACATCTTCAACGATATGATCAACGAGGCGCTCGCCCAGATCCCGTGTCGGTGCGCTGATTGCGCCCAGAGGAACCTGAAGGATCAGGTCATCACGCTCTCCTCGCTGCCGACGATATCGACCAAAATCGAAATCTGTGAACGCCCTTAAGCTGTCTATACGCACTAGGCACCGCATGCTCTAATATATGCGCGCCTATTGAAGTGAGACTTGAAACTCAAAAGTGTTCGACGGTGTGGATTAGATTGGTGACAGTGAAATGGTGGTTTAGTATAAGTGATGTTTAAGTGAGAGGCGGCGGGAATGGACCCGCTAGCCCGGTTGATGGAAGGCGCGCCGCTGCCCGGCGTGCTGGGCGCCACGCGCGACGCCCGCCCTCGCGGCGCGCTCGTGCACGCTAGCCTCGCCGCCGCGCCTGCACTCGGCGACAAGAAAGGCCGTCACCTCACCGGAACTTTTTGCCTCACAGGGGATACCATGGAAGGAATCATACAGTGTCTCGTCTTTCTCAAGGCATTCTCGGTAAGTTATTAATAATACAAATATTCACATCACAGAGATTCATATTTAGGTTACTAAACACATACAAAAACCTAACATAAAAAAATATATAAATAAAATATAGACAATTAATACAGTGACATAATATACCAACAAGATCGAGATGGACCAGGTATACCTGTGGTCCCCATATAGCACATTTGTTCAGATAAAATTTAATTCTAAAATTTGTCTAATTTTACAGTTTTACACTAAATGCATATGAAAGTACTATATATATACGGTACTTACGTGAAAATCCATTTTTTTTATTTCTCTGTCTCTGTTTGTTGAGGCTTCTCTCTAAAACGTGTGGATTAAACGGGACTTTCACTGTAGCTGAGTGACTTAGGCTACTTTAATTTGAAGAAAAAAAGAGTGAAGACCAATGAAATGAAATCTAGCATTTCAGAATGCACGATAGCGAGCAGTATTTATACATACATACATACAGATAAATAAAATTTAAGTGTCGGTTTGTAATTAAAAAATTACAGCTTTTAACTAAATGCATATGTAACTAGCACGCTACTGACATTAAAAAACCAAGTTTTAACGTTTTTCTCTGTCTGTCTGTCTGTCTGTCTGTTTGTTCCGGGTAATCTCTGAAACGGCTGGACGGATTTAAACGGGACTTTCACTGGTAGGTAGCTGATGTTTCAAGGAGTAACTTAGGCTACTTTTATTTATCATAAATATTAGGGTTACGCGACAATAAGGATGAAACTACGCGGGTGAAACCGCAGGGCACAGCTAGTCTGAAATAAAATCGTTATTCTGACCCTCGTATATATAGCAATTTGTCTAGTAAAGTGCAATATACGAGCTCTGGCACTAAATCACGACAATATTCCTCGTGAAAGCTGTCTGAGTGAAGGTAGCACCAGTGAACTTGATGAAGTTAATCTTAATTCAGTTGACGATGTTAATAAACTTGAAGTGGTGGTAGAAGGACAACTTAGTCCGTTATCCGACGATCATATCTGCCAACTTGGAATGTACGAGGACCTAAATAGAGACAGGTCGTTATTCATACTACACTACCAAGATACATTTTATTTCAAATCTATCATTATGTTATTAAAGACTAACTAGTGCCCGCGATACCGTTGCGCAAGATCTTTATATTTTGGACAATTCACACAATCCCTACTAATATTATAAATGCGAAAGTAACTCTGTCTGTCTGTTACGCTTTCGCACTTAAACCTCTCAACCGATTTTGATGAAATTTGGCACTGACAATCTTTAGACCCTGAGAAAGGACATAGGCTACCTTTTATTAAAAATATGAGTTTTCCGCGACCATAAGGATGAAAATAAATCTACGCGGGTGAAACCGCGGGGCACAGCTAGTATCTTATATATTGTGTTATTCTGATGAATAAACTATATTATTCTAGTTTCATTAAAATCTGTTAGTAGTTTTTGCGTGAAACTTAAAGCCGCGGGGCAGCGGAAGGGTGTGTCGGATTGCCCTAGACAAAGTACGAGTAACATTCTCTCGCGTTTGCGCTATTAGAAACGATACAAAATGTATGCAAATGACATAAATCAGTCACGTGACATATGTCATTCCCATACAATTTTGTAACGTTTCTATAAGCGAAGCGTGAGGATAATGTTACTTTGTCTTCAGGCCCTGTGGAACTCATCACAAGAACACTTTAAGGTTATGATTATAGGCTGAGATCTTCTGAAAAATTAGAATTTATCTAGCTTATGAAATACAGGATACCTAAATGGTTTGACTAATTCAAACGATTTGAGACGACGTTGCCGAGTATAAATTGAAGACGTTTGTCTCAGACATGATTTGTGAAGTAAAACCTAGACTTGCAAAGCTAAATCAAAGTACCAGGAGCTTAGGTAAAGCGAAGAGCTTTGTCAGATATTAATGAAAGGAGAAATTTACTTGGTCTCGCTCTATTTATTGAATCATGTCTAGTGAGTATCGGAGCCTCATCCCAGCATGAGCCAATCATGTATTATTATGAGGTCTCCGATGTAGCAAGTAATCATTATATTGATTACTCTTTCTATTCAACTCATATTTTATTCCAATCTACGACGTTATTATCTTATATCCAATTTATTCGAAGGTTTCCAGATTTCCAAGTTAGTTATGTTGTTTTTCTTACAAGTTATCGGTCTCTTCGAGAACGTTTTGACTTTGTCAGTATTTGACTTTCTTCGTCTTTGCGGTTAAAGCTGTCAGTATTCTAAATTTCAAGGCTTAAAAAGGAAATAAATATTTCTGAGGATTTATAACATCACGCGGAAAATGTTACAAACGATACTAAGTTGTTAGTAAAGTTTTTATTTAAAACAGCGAGCCTCGACTTGCCTGTGATACTCATGTGACAACTAACGGGACATTTTTTCCTATTTATTACGTATGAGTTAGAAATAATAAATTACAGCACAGAGTATGAGCTATAGAAAATTAAAAACGTTAAGAACTACTCTAGTACCAGTCCTCGGCAGGCGCACTTCGCAGAACACCCGTAATTAAGTTACCTTTCTCGTCCACCCCGCCCTTATGATATTTACTCGATATTTCTTTTCTTCTAAAAGAACGGATAATATTCCCTAGGCCATTAAAGTTAAGCTTAAAAATGGAGCGACGGATTTCTTAAATAATACATTACAGTCGAAGGAACTCTTAATTCCGAGATTGTTCGGAAATGGTAAGATTACGCAAAGCCCGGATTGTGTTGAATCTGTTCGGGCTACCAGCATAATGGGGCATTATTCAGCTAGATTTAACAAAGACAAATATACTAACAAACTGAAATATGTTTTACTAGCGGACCTCACGCGGTTTCACCCGCGTAGTTCCCGTTCCGGTAAGAGTAAGGAGATAAAATATAGCCTATGCTACTCGCTGATGATGTACCTAACGTGGCAAATACCTAAGCATAAGGCTCATTATAGTTCGATTAACACAGAAAATCGAATTATCGATGAACAATTAAAGTCGTTCGATCGAAGTGACAATAGCACATTTTTAAAACTAAACTAAGCAAAAATTAAACAAATACAGCTGCCGTCACGAATTATAAGCGCTAACCATGATGCGCACACGTCATTTTTAAGCCTGACACTGTCTGTCTGTATGGCGCGACGCGAACAAAATACATACGCAGTTCCCACTATTATCACTGAGCGCTTATTACTCCTGATGGCTTGTAATACTTTCCGAGCATCGGTGCGATTTTTAGCAGTTACGCTTGTTTAATAAGATAGCAAACATGAAAAAAGGTAAGTTACAACATTCAAATTTCAAGCTCGGTCATCTAGTAACCAACAGTTTCAAATGTTTGCAAATCCTGTCTTCTCCGCCTTATATCAATGCACATTTATAATAACCCAATGTATAAAAATTAATCCCTATTTGCCTTGGTCACGTCATCACCCTTGAATGATAGCTGATGTTTCAAGGAGTAGCATAGGGTAATTTTATTTAGAAAAAATATAAGGGTTCCGTGAAATAAATCATGATACCGTGGGGCACAGCTAGTCCTCAATAGAAATCCAGTCGTATCAGAGGCACAGAGTAGTAACATCAACACACGTATTACTTGTGTGTAGATACCGTATTCGAAGCCCCTTTCAGTTCAATTCTGTTTGGGAATACCGTATGGATTTTGTGCTCGCATCGGGCAGGAATTGCAAATCTACTCTGTGACGTGACAGCCGCAACAACACAGGTTTTTACACAAATACCGCAGTTGAAATATATGATTTACGAAACTAAGCTTAATTTTTTATATTAGAACCTTTGCTCCATTGAACTTAAGTTGGCATAGACGAATATCTAGTGAAGTTCTTCAAGTCCTTATCTACCAGAATAACACCTTTATTGAACAGTAATATGTGTCACTACAATATTACAAGGGATTACCCGACTAAGGGACTAACATCTACTAAGTGGTAATAATACAAAAATCTTATTTGGAAATCAGTTAGGTTCGGTTATCCTACAGGACTTCGTAAAGCTTCATAGCTACCCCTGACACCACATGGCCAACACTATTATAACTTTTTTTATTATGTCTGTAGTGCTTCTGTGCTATGGTAGGTAGGTATTCACTCGAAAAACAAAAACACAAGAAAATTAATGACACAATTTCATGTACCCGGTATATCATAACATTGAAGTGATTTATACCAGGAGAGCAGAGAAATGCGTCGGCGTAAAAATGCGATATTGCGTTACGAGCGTACGTGCCCGTTGGCAGCTGCTGAGCTATACGTGAGCTGCTCAGTGCAGCGCTCGCTAACTTAACTCACCGTGGTAAGACACGGCAAAAAGGGAGTTTAACCTCTCGCCGAATATTAAGGCCAATTGGAGCCCTATTTCATACTAGATCTCTAGATTAACGGCGATGGACTCACCCTCTGTCACATTGGCCCTTAATCATGTTCGGTGAAATGTGGGTGTTGGTGTTACACCGCTGCTTACCACTTCCGGGACCCTTCTGGGATGGCGTGAGAGTATTTATTATACAACTAACGAAGCCGGACGAAGTAAATAATATCATTTCAGCTCACAGTGTCGAAAAACCAATTCTTTTATAGAATACAATTACTTTAGCGCGTTATATATCTGAAAGGGATTAATTATTAATTAAATTATTCTATCAATAATTAACGATGCTCGAGGTTCAAAGAGCGGAATGAACGAGCAGCTCCGATTGTGGTTGGCCCGAGTCGTTATTAGCAGGTAGGTATTATGACGTCATTATGAACGTCGGGGTGCTCCGCGAACGGCTGAATATTTCATAACTCCACTCTCTTCTGATTCCCTGGTACATAATTTAACAAGCCCTGCATGATTTAACAACTGAAGAGATCGGCCTCCCTTTGGTGCATTATGTTTTTCGGATTCGGCACGCTATTATAAAACATGTTAATTTTGATTTCAATTTGAATTGTTATTGTATTTTCGAAAATATTTTAATTTTAGGAATGGCCTCCGTAATATTATTATGTTGATTTTAAGAAGGCTCCCTTGCCTTTTATGTCACGTTATCGACATAATTCCACTTTGAGCCCATCCCTAGTGTAAAGTATAAATTGCGCTGTAAATCTAATTTCCATGTTTTTTCTGCGTAGGCGGGGAAGTAAGATTTTATATGAAACTCTCGCTTTGCTTTTAAGTTAATTAATTTGACAGCAAGGTAAATGCTGCAAAAAATGTACACTTTTAATATTAATATTTCCTTTTGATTTGAGATCTAAGGACGACACGTGCCGTACATGTGTACACACATATTAATGGTTACTTAGTATACAGAGTATACGAGACACGAAGGGAAAGTATCTTTCATATTGATAACTAGCTGTGCCCGCGGTTTCACCCGCGTAGATTTGGTTTCATGCGTAGTTTTGCCGAACCCTAATATTTTTTATAAATAAAAGTAGCCTAAGAAACTCCTTGTATCACCAGCTACCCGCCAGTGAAAGTCCCGTTAAAATCGGTTCCGCCGTTTCATAGATTACCCGGAACAAACAGACAGACAGACAGAGATTTTTTTAAATAATTAGCTTTTCTTGGCTGTACGTATATGCATTTAGTGAAAAGCTGTTATTTTGGAATTACAAACAGACACTTCAATTTTATTTATCTGTATAGATGTAAAGATAAAGTAATACTTATCTATACATACATACATACAGATAAATAAAATTGAAGTATCTGTTTGTAATTCCAAAATAACAGCTTTTCACTAAATGCATATGAAAGTATACACGCTACTGACACTAAAAAACAATTTAAATTTTTTTCTCTGTCTGTCTGTCTGTTTGTTCCGGATAATCTCTGAAACGGCTGGACGGATTTTAACGGGACTTTCACTGGTAGGTAGCTGATGTTTCAAGGAGTAACTTAGGCTACTTTTATTTATAAAAAATATTAGGGTTCCGCGAAAATAAGGAAGAAACTAAATCTACGCGGGTGAAACCGCGGGGCACAGCTAGTTTTTATATATGAGAAGACTATCTGTGCATCAGGATTATTGTCAGGTTCCATGGGAACGGGATATTAGTATCCTGTCTTTCTCCTGGTTCCGCACCAATTTTCAGTCAAATCGGTTCATCTGTTCTTCAGTTATAGATAGTGTAACTAACACGACTTTATTTTATAGAAGTATACTAGCTGTGTCCCGTGGTTTTACCTGCGTAGAGTTCATTCAATGGGTGTCCCGCGGAACCTGTGTGTCTTTTTTAATTAAAAGTCTAAGTTACTCGTTGTAACATCAGCTAACTGCCAGTGAAAGTCCCGTTAAAATCGGTCCAGCCGTTTCAGAGATTACACGGAAAAAACAGATAGATAGTCAGACTGACAGACAGACAATTAAACAAAGACAAAAAAAAACTTGGATTCACAATATCAGTAGCGTGTATATTTTCATTTGCATTAAGTGCAAAGCTGTTATTTTGGAATGACAAACAGACACTTCAATTTTATTTATCTATATAGATGTATGGATATATTAAAGTAATCCCAAGCCACACTCTTGAAAACAAAATAAATAATTGTCGTGTCAGTATCTTGAGCGATCGTCATAGCTTTGGCTCTTTAGAAAACAAATAAATTTCGCTTGAAAGCTTCTATTTACTAACTGTTAACAAAGAAATAGTTGTCAAGACATCTCAATGCTCATTTCCATCAAGTAGAGAGCTTTTAGCTATTATTCATTGTAGTCGGGACTCATGAATTGATGGTCGGTACGCAGTGTCTCTAGTTTTGTTTGATTGACTATGTTGACAAGTGGAAAGATTACATTACACTGCACATTTTTAGAATATTTACTGAGGAAAAAGGACTTGGAAGAAAATTAAGATTAAGAGCTGTTTTTATAGCGATGCGCGATTGCGAAATGATTCAACAATCGAAACAATCGGAGTCGTTCATATTTTCAATCTAGGCTAGCATCCACTCGCCCTAATGATGAAAAAATCAAGAGGTTCGATTGAAAACAATCCTGGTGCATCGCTAGTTTTTTTATAAGAATTCATGTTAATCTCACGTTTTCTAATAGGGTTACATTTACCGATTACACCAAGTTAAAAGTTCTTCTCAGACATAAATGTTAGTTTCCTTCACCGTGAAACTCGTGTGTCACATTACTGAGTGCCTAGTGCGAGTTTCATCCAGCTTTACGGTGAAGGAAAACATCGAGAGGAAACCTGCATGTATCTCAGAAGTAATTCAAAGACGTATGTACAGTGCCTGAGAGGGCGATAGACTCAACATCTGTTATGTTGGCACTTAATCATCTCCGGTAAAAAGTGGGTGTTGTTATTACAACACCTCTGCCTACCGCTTCGGGGAATACAGGCGTGAGCATATGTATGTACTTAATCCAATCGGCCACCACGGCTCTTTTTTCTAACGATGAATTAATTAAATATTTCCATAATGAGCCATAATGCTCCAATTATCCCGGATTTTTTATATACCTATCTGCTTAAAATTCACTCTGCAGGGATTTTAATAGACTCCAGTAGACTCGGTGTTGTCGAGTTCTTGCTTAGATAATGAATAAAACATCTTAGGGAGAGCTCGGGGTAGGGCCGGATGGAACACGAAATATCAAGGAGGGCGAATCATTTATAACATCTTTTTTAATGTCGTACGTAGACGACATCTTAATTTTGTGTTCTGTAAGGCTGCACACATTATTACTTACACTGACTCAGTAAAATGCTTATTACTAGTTTGGCTTGAGATTAAAAAACAGACTTTATGACGTTACGTAACTACTGATTCATAGTCAAACTCAAACTAAAAATATCTTTATTCGATTACGCTTTTAACAAAGTACTTTCAAATCGTTAGAATGACATATTTATACAGGATTTTATTTGCTACCGCAGGTTCGGGAGGTTGCTTTTACTGAGAAGAACCCGGCAAGAAACTCAGTAAAAATTTATTTTAAAAATATTATAGTATATAAAATGAATCACTTAAGAAATTTAAGCCCATGGACATAGTTCCAATGCACAAATGTCGATAAAAAATTACATAAAGTCTAGTAGTTCTACTTATATCTACATGTGTAGCTTGAGATGACCAGCCCCCACAAGCATTTGATTCAGATCGATGATTTAAGAGATCCCCTTTAAAACGTTTAAATCACTACAATATGTAATGCTTATGGCTATATTTCATGCCAAAGCATAGAGCGCTGAAACATTACCAACAGCAGCCTGAGATGAAAATACCAGGGTTGCATAATCTGCGTACATATTTAAATGCTATCCATTTTCCTGTTGAGTAAACTTGGAACAATGTCGCTGTTGCGTAGTCCACAGGGTGCTACTGTCACGTGTCAGCCCAGCGGTATAAAAAGTAAACAGTTGATGGCACTGGCTGTGTTTAAAAATACACATAAACAACTCTCTCTTGCATAAACAGTTTTTGTGGCTTTACGCAGATTCGACGAAAACAATTTCGTATTTTCACCCCTATTCAATTTTGCAACCATAAAATTAACTGGCCGGTGTTTATGCAACCCTGGTACCAGTGGCCCTTTGTTACAAAGGTCGAGCCATTAAGTGCGCTACTTGGACCATCTCCGGTGTTTTCTTTTCATTTCCTAACCCTTTCAGCGCGGGACTAAGGGCTCGCTCACATAGAAAGTCGATCCGATTGATCGCTGATTTGTGCTTTCACGTCGAGTGATTCGCGTAAGTCACTTTGCTTCTGTATCACTAGTTTCCTTAATCTAGCCCTTTTTTGTTCGACCTCCTTTAAAGATAGTTTTGTGAACAACCTTTACCGTCGGACCTAATATATTCAAATCGTGAAATTCACTTTGACACACACCCGAGTTCGTATCGCACAACTATCTAATATGATTTATCACATGTAAAGTTGTCCGTATGTAGACATAAACAAGTTAGTTGTATTGGGAAATTTATTGTCGTTGGAACGTGCTAGTTACGACTAAGTTGCATTTCCTGACTGTCATGTGCGCCTGGTACGCTGTAACTTCTCCAACTTTATAAACGTACTAGCTGTGCCCCGCGGTTTCACACGCATAAATTTTTGATCCTTATTGTTGCGGAACCCTATTATTTTTGATAAATAAAAGTAGCCTAAGTTACTCCTTGAATCATCAGCTACCTACCAGTGAAAATCCCGTTATAATCTCTGTCCAGCCGTTTCAGAGATTACCCGAAACAAACAGACATTCACACATTCACACACATTCATCTGCATTTAATGAAAAGTTTTTTTAATTACAAACTGACACTTCTATTTTATTTATCTTTATAGATTTCTCGTATTGTTTTCATTTAATTTATAATCTCAGATTATTAAATTATTGTGCTAAAGAAAATTAATTAATAATGAACTGAATCATTGAAGTAAGTGTCTATGTATCGAGTAAACACAGTTCGAGCCGAACAAGGCGTTAACAAAGCTAAATATTTGAAGTCTGCTTCGGAAATTGTAAATTTGCTCCTAGATGTTGGTTCTTAAATTCTTTATAACGATATTGTAAAGGCACTGTTCAGGTAGTCAAATTAATATCTCCCCTTTTACTTTCATATTGAATACGCGCGTTATTAAATGGGGCTGAAGTGAACAACAGCCTGCACGACATGCACCCCTGGTATGAAACATCATGTAGCTATAAGGTTTTATAAATTGTTAAATTGGTATTACGTTACCAATTTACTTATTTGAAGGATGACATGACTTGAAAGGAGGTAAGATCAAGGAAGACAGCTTATAGATATTAATATTTACCACATTATTATTTAAAGGGGAAGCTGTTCTGTCAGTTATCAGCACAGAAAAGAGCCAACCTGTGAGAGGGTGAGTCAATCGCCGTCTCAGGCACTATACGTACATCATTGAATTACTTTTCAGACATTAACAAGTTTTCTCGCGATATTTTCCTTCACCGTAAAACACGTGGGGTGAAATTACTGCACTTAAGGTTTTAGAAAAACTAATTGGTGCAGGTCGCTGGGATTCGAACTTGCGTCGCTTGCGTAGCAGGCGACTGCTACACCCCTCAACATTTAGCGTCTTAGCTGACGTACTGCGCATTATGTAAGGTTACCTTTAGCGACTAATCCAATTGTAAATTTTACTTACCTAACCTGGGTTCAGTCTGAGTATAAACTGGGTTGTCGTGCTAAACTCATTAGTGCACTACGAAGTTTATGCAGTTTTTAACAAGGTAGAGTAATTGTTTAAGTTGGTAGTTTTCCAGTATTTGCTTTACTATTACAGCCGCTATATGTGTTAGAGATCTGTGGAATGTTGCAACAGATCAGCTGCCGTATATACACAATTAATTAATAACATTCAGACATCTCAAAAATAAATCCATATAAAAATAATTCTGAACAGAACAGTTTTTATACAGAACAACAAAAGTCTTTGAATCTAAAAAAAAATTGTTTCACTCAAATTACTCTTACTACAATAGTGGCTATGACTTTTAGAACCGATAAAAATGTTTAAGGTGAATATCCAAGTGTAATGAAAATTTAGATTCAAAATAAGTTGATTTTGTCATAGTGATACGTCCATGACGTTATCTAAGTTGAACTAATCGAATTAAAATAAATCATTGAAGTAAGTAAATCAATTTTAGGTCAAGGGCCGTCTCGGCTCCTGACGTCCCGTCTCGGTTCCAACGCGACTCGGGCACAGAATGGGTCCGTTTGACTCATATTACTCAGACGAATTACAAGCGTATCTCAAAGGGTTCGGGGATTCTGATCTATTGCATTGTCAACATATTTGCACTCTGGGTAATTGAATTAAAATTATTGAAATTTTCTATTTGAACTCATAATTCACAGCTTTACAGCATTCGTGAAATTGTGTAAGCTCACAGCTTTATATTAAGATTACGTACCATATGAAATCTCGCATATTGTTTATGAATTTAATGTTCGAGTTAAATGCTCCTATATCAGGTACCTTCTATATAAAATCTCACATATTAAGCAGATTACAAGATTTGTTATTGATGTGTTTGGGTACGGAAATCATCCCACAACCGGCTGTGTGTCTTATCATCGGGCAAACTTGATCTACATGATCAAAGCACATTCATAATCCATATGGCCTTAAAATAAATAAATCCAGTCTCCATTAGATCCACTCTTCATCCATTTACTTGAATGCCCATGAGAACGCATCTGAGAAAATACTTAAGTGCTCTGAATGGAGGCCAGACCAGCTGGGCTTGGTTTACCCTCTCTAGGACAATTGACCTCTAATAATTCTCGGTATACTTTCCAATATAACCAATATGTATGAAAACACGCTAATTTACATTTACACTTATATTATAAACTAGCTGTGCCCCGCGGTTTCACCCGCGTAGAGTTAATTTCATTGGTGTCCCGCGGAACCCTAATGCTTTTTTTTAATTCAAAGTAGCCTAAGTTACTCCTTGTATCATTAGCTACCTGCCAGTGAAAGTCCTGTTAAAATCGGTCCAGCCGTTTCAGAGATTACCCGGAACAAACAGACAGACAGACAGATAGAGACAAAATTTTTAACTAGGTTTTTTGGTGTCAGTAGCGTGTATACTTTCATGTACATTTAGTGAAAAGCTGTTATTTTGGAATTACAAACAGACACTTCAATTTTATTTATCTGTATAGATGTATAGATAGGATAGATTCGACTGTTTTTTGTTTGTTTGTTTACATTGAATAGGCTCCGAAACTACACGACTGATCTTGAAAATTCTTCAGCAATGGATAGCTACACCGTCAGCGAGTAACATAGGCTGTATTTTATCCCCGTACTCCCACGGGAACAGAAACTACGCGGGTGAAACCGTGTGTCGTCCGCTAGTTTGTTATATTCGGGATACTTTAAACCAAGCTGACATCGCAAATGAACATCCATCTCAGTTACATATAAAAGGATAGAAAATTAAGTCCTTGCTGTCTAGACTTAGGGTCGAATATGAGAACACAAGGACATTCGTTTCGTCCGAGCCATTCTGATGCGGTGTTATATTAAAATATAATAGTTAATATTATATTATTATTGTATGTGGTCGTAACAATACCCCAGAGACAATTCAAGGCTTGAACCAACACACATTATTGTCTTAGTCTCAAGTAACAAATGTCCACAATCGCAAGAAACATAAATTCCAGCATTGGATATAAATGTATTGTAAATCGCGGTACATATTAGTACGTGTGCCTCTCGGGAAATTTCCGACGACGTCTTGAAGCGAGCAAATATATGAGCAACATTAAATTTGTTTTCACCATTTTGTGCTGTTCAAAGAATGTCTCTCCGCCCGTGCGTTGCAATTACGCGGCGTAACATGCGATCCTGGTAGATCGGGCTACGATCAGGTTATATTTAACAGGTCACAGGACACATCAGCTCAGCATTCCCGTTGCAATGCTTTACTTATTAGGATTTAAACGTTAGAACCCATTAGAACAAGCTTTTTTAGGCCTTATTCGGGCTTGGGTGTCAAAAATATCTGTCACCACCAAAAATTTACTCCATTTGGTCACCTTGCTATGATGACGTCTTAGACTACACATCTATATCTATAATTTTATCTATTCATCTATACCGATAAATACATTTGAAGTGTCTGTTTGTAATTTCTAAACTATTTTTTTTTACTAAATGCATATGAAAGTATAAACGGTACTGACAGAATAACCAATTTTTAATTTTTTCTCTGTTTATTTGTCTGTCTGTCTGTTCCGGGTAATCTCCAAAACTGCTGGACTAAATCGGGCCAGCAGTTTTGGAGATTACCGGGTAGTTTTATTACTGGTAGTTAGCTAATATTATAAGGAGTAACATTGACTACTTTTCATTTATAGAATTAAATCTACGCGGGTGAAACCGCGGAGCACAGCTAGTTTCTGTAATACATTTCCTCTTCTATAATAATGAATATTTCAGGACTGTTCGCTTATAGAATACTTCAATCTCACAATCATTAAACAATGTTATTTATCTATTACATGACGCCGAAGGCAAGTGTTATCAAAAGTCAGATCTTGTTTTGGTATCATCTCGAGCTAATATTTTTATAGGGTTGACGTTACATCGACCGCCTGTACCAGGCAAGCATGAACTGCTAGTCTAGTAATCATCTCATATTTTATTCATTGGTTTGGCGTCTTAAAAGCCTGTCGCGCTCGTGACCCTATTTATTATGTTTTGTATACGAGGCGTCTATATTACCATTGAATGAAAGCTTTATGTACTGAAGACATGTTTATATTGAAGACGACAACTAACTCACATACCAAACGTGTCCTAACATCTTAATGGTAACGTGACGTAACGTAAAATTAATTTACTCAATTCAGACCGTATTACACGTAATTTTAGGGAGCTTACCAAATAAACATGATTTATTGAAAAGGTTCGCGGTGCGTCCACAAGTATCTTTACCCTCAGACCAGGATGAAGGCGTTCGGCCCAGAAATGGAAATGGTAAATAATTTAGGGCGTAACTCGAAATCAAATTACGGCCGAACCGACTTCCAGAATTGTGAATGGGAAAATATTTGCAGCCAACTCTGTGGGCGACAGTTTGATTGCGTATTGATTTTGTTCGTCTCCGCTAACCTCCTGGGACACTATGCTGCCCTAGTACTTTGTATTCTACCTAGTTGCATGAATAATTAAAAACATCGCCCTTCCTTCGTTACAGATTGTCTAGTCAAGGAATAAGTGAAAAACAACCCGCGTTGAAAAATTACCGTCGTTACTTTATTCTTATTCACTGAAAAATATAACCTCATAGTCTGTTACGTCATACGCCAACAAACTAAAACAGTAACCGGTACTTCTAGTTCAAACAAATGCTGAATTCCATATTCTTTATTGCACACCAAATGAAGGACACAAATAAAAATACAATTATCAATTCATAAACCAAGTGTCCGTTTTTGTTAAACATATACCTCAAATACAAATGTGGTTTAAACCAAGACTACTGTAAGATGCGTTCTATTCATCACCTTTAATCCCATACTTATTACAGAATAAGAAAGAACTATTTCTGAGCTTATTTCTTAGTAGTAGAATACTTATTTCTTAAACCTCGTTGTATAATAATGGTTGTAAGGTTGTATTTCCTCGGTTTCAATCATCTTTTTCACGATTGATGATATAATTTATTTTGGGGATTGGATCCGCCCGCTTAATATCCGGTCAACAGATTGTTATGATGACCGGGCAGTATCGACACTAGGGCGGACTCTGCGCCCATGTTTATTGATTTTAGGGACGTCTGTGGTACATGATTATTTTAATGAACCTAATCAGAACTGTATACTTAATGATTTTCCTCTTTTCAGGTAAGACAACAAATAGACTCAGCGGTTCGATTGCCGTAAGTTTAGTTAGATGTAAAGAGATCTTGTAATCCATCAGAACCTTAATGGTTACATCATTTTGTTCCTAGGTTTATATATCCACGGAAGTACCTAGATGCAGCTATAAAGGTACAAGCCACATTTGCCAGGTACCAGGTTGTCATAGAACACCTCTGCAAATTAGAAGGCAGTCGTTACACGAACGTCAGTGACTTGATAAAATGCAAGCGTAGGTATTTGCTGAGCAAATTGGAAAAATCCCGTGCAGTGTGACGAGTGTGTATTAACCCTTGGTACCCGTATCGCATGGCCGGTGAGAGCCACTCTACACTGATTTGTTTGGTGGCCGAGCCTCGAGTGCCTTACACACATTGTTAGTGCTCTCTAAACATACATACTGTTTAATTCATACTCTCCTGGTAATATAATTTTTTGTTGTTGATTGAATGCCATTTGATTATTATATTCCCTGATTATGATATATATTCGACTTTTATAAGTGCCTTACCAGGGCCTAAACTGAATAAATATTTTTTCGTTTACATATACATGCATATGAACACGCCTGCAGTCCCCGAAGGGGTAGGCAGAGGTGCTGTAATAACAACACTCACTTTTCACCAAAGATGATTAAGTGCCAATGTGACAGTTGGTGAGTCTATCACCATCCCAGACACTATAAATAGGTTACATTCTTTGAAATACTTCTCAGAGCAGGTTTCCTCACGATGTTTGCCTTCACCGTAAAGCACGTGGTGTGAAATCAATGTACTTAAGTTTAAAAAAAAACTCATTTGTACAGGCCCCGCTGGGATTCGAACTTGAGCAGTCGCTTGCGTAGCAAGGAACTGTTCAAACCCCACTGCCATCACGGCTCTCATTTCCATTATTATGTTTTAAAATATGTATGCTATACAAAATTCTGAAAGCAGCTTGCGTATAATTGTCAAGAGCAAAGGTTATGATTGGAAAAACATGGTAAAGTAAATTCATATTATTGAAACAAAAATATTTTGAAACGAAGCACCCGTCGTCATTAGTCATTCCATTATAATAAAAACGATAACAGCGACGTATTTCGGTCATTAAAATCAGATGAGACGATCTAAATTAAAGAGCCAGTTCACAATGAAATGTGGGATAGATAGCGCTGGTGAATGAATCTTATTTTAATGGCTGTAGAGATTATATTATACAGATTTATAATACTATCTCTAGTACTGACTAGAGAGATGAATCAAGCTGTAATGACGATGATATATTATGATCAAAAACATCTTCAACTATTCTCAAACTCAACATGATAGTTGTTTGCGTTTGCAAAACATTGTTTAAAACCAAGACCAAATTCGGACTATAATTATGTCTGGGATGAACATAATTTGAGTATCATAAAAGGTTTCATCTAACTACTTTTAGACCAAGGATTATTTTGGGTGATGTACTGTAATGAGCGATGATCTAAGATATCAAAGGATTGCAGTATTTACTGCTCGTTTGCTTAAGTACAGTCTCAGTTAGATCCTCATGAATTTTACATGCATTTGCTCACGCCTGTATTCCCTGAGGCGGTAGGCAGTATAGTACAAGTAATAATGATGCCAATTTAGGCAATTAATACAATATCTATACAGATAAATAAATTTGAAGTGTCTGTTTGTAATTCCAAAATAACAGCTTTTCACTAAACGCATATGAAAGTATACACGCCACTGACACCGAAAAACCAAGTTTTAAAATTTTTGTCCGTCTGTCTGTCTGTCTGTTTGTTCCGGGTAATCTCTGAAACGGCTGGACCGATTTTAACGGGACTTTCACTGGTAGGTAGCTGATGTTTCAAGGAGTAACTTAGACTACTTTTATTTATCAAAAATATTAGGGTTCCGCGACAGTAAGGATGAAACTAAATCTACGCGGGTGAAACCGCAGGGCACAGCTAGTATATTAATAAAAAGTATTTAAGTTGCATATAATAGAGAGGGAACCTATTGCCACTAATCGGGCATCGATCCATACTCTGGGATGCTACCGATGGAAAAACCTGCTAACCAATAAAAAAAAGCGTAATCACAGACATTCACAGTCCATAGATTTTGAAAAATAAACTTTCATACATTAATTCCCGCGACCTCAACGACAGTTAAATTTCTTGGATGTCGTGAGAATTCATTTGTATACCAAAACAAAAGCCGTGGTGATAAAATCGGCATATTCCCTGACGTCCCATGATTTTACTACCAACTAGCTGTGCCCCGCGGTTTCACCCGCGTAGATTTAGTTTCATCCTTATTGTCGCGGAACCCTAATATTTTTAATAAATAAAAGTAGCCTAAGTTACTCCTTGATATAATCCGTCTAGCCGTATCAGAGATTTTTTTTCAGATTTTTTTCAGTTTTAGGCCCTGGTAAGGCACTTATGAATGTCGAGGAATTTACCACCGGTTCGGAAACTAGCCTTCTGAGAAGAACCGGCAAGAAACTCAGCTGGCATCATGTACATTTAATTACACAGTAAAATAATAATAATTATAAAAAAAAAACATCATTAATTATTCACAATAGTGAAAATTGTATCAGCATGCATGTGTAAAAAATAATAATCAAAAACGTAAAAACAATACCAAATGATTTACATATCATGTTTGCATACCATGTCATTGCCAGGAGCTACTTACCCGGAACAAACAGACAGACAGACAGAGAAAAAATTTAAAACTTGGTTTTTTAGTGTCAGTAGCATGTATACTTTCATATGTATTTAGTGAAAAGCTGTTATTTTGGAATTACAAACAGACACTTAAATTTTATTTATCTGTATATAGTTTATCTGTATAGATATTTACTAAAATTACACTTTGAAAGTGATTTAAGTAGTTTAAAGTGAGAATCCACCCCAACGGCCAGTGGAAGTGATACCGTGATATATTTAATGAGAGGCGATGATACCGATTGTTTGACCTCGTTACGTATCACTTGAGAGCGTGTCTAATTAAATTTGATGCTCGAACTGCCAACCGAGTGAAGATCGCTACTATTTATCCAACCGACGTTACAGTTAATTTACCAATTATGGGGATGCGCCCTCGCGGTATCTTAACTGGTTCGTAATCGATATATTATTATGTATCCTATGGAAAGCTCATTCACTTAATTACCAACTAGCTTCCGTCCGCGACATTGCCAGCGTGTTATAACGGATTCCTAATAAACTGCGAATACTTACTATTTTGATTAAGGTACTCCTTGTTTGTCCTCGGAGTTGAAGCTATCGATCCAAATTTCCAAAAAAAATTTTCAGATCAGATCAGAGAGAGACAGACAACTTTTTATATATATAGATATATAGTACCACACGTCATTTAGATCGCAGAGTTGCGTTCTATTAAATCCATGAATGCTATCCTTATGATGCCTCAGTTAATTGTCAGACAAGGATAGCATTCACATTAACTTCTCCTATTTATAATATTGATATGGATATGGATGTTAAGCAACAGTCTCCCATCAAAAGCAACTGTCAACAATTTAACAGTCCGCTTCAGAGCTAACCAACCGAGCTGAAATCCGAGTCCGATGGTAGAGTTAGTTAGTTGAACTGAGCACTGGGTGGCCGCTGGTGTTTTCATACGGGATTGTACCATTTGGCAAGTTTTAGCGCGCCTGAGTGCTGCAAATTGAATCTTGGCGAGCTATTCGTTATTCTGGCGGAGTGCCTAGCTCTCAGCGCGGGGATTAAACGGTATAAGCATAGCATGTACATTTTTGAATTTTAAACTAGAATTTTTTGATTGCAAGATTCACATCACCCTGCATTGAAGAGCACGTAATGCCGACTACACTTCCGTAATGATATCAACATACTTTATAATGCATTACTGAATAGATTTCTTGTTTCTAAATTACATACATACATATGCATTAAGTACAGTGATTTAAACACCACGTGTTTTACGGTGAAAAAAATCATCGTGAGGAAACTTGCATATGTCTCAGAATTATTTCGAAGACCCTTGAATAGTGCCTGAGACGGCGATAGACTCACCATCTGTCACGAGCACTTAATCATGTTCAGTGAAAAGCGGGTACATACATACGTATGCTCACGCCTGTATTCCCTGAAAGGGTAGGCAGAGATGTTGTAATAGCAACACCTAATTTTCACCAAGGATGCAACGTGAATGATGGTCAGTCTTTCACCGTCTCAGGTACTATACATAAGTCTTTGAAATACTTCTCAGACATGCAGGTTTCCTTACGATGGTTTCCTTCACCGGAAAGCACGTGGTGTGAAATTTGTTTACAAAAGTTTTTAGAAAAACGCATTGGTACAGCGTCGCTGGCGTAGCAGACGACAGCTCAAACCCCTCGGCCACTACGGCTCTCTAAATTACAATAGAAGGATAAGTAGGCTTATCTTCTGACCGAAGCAAAGCATCGGCCTCATAAAACAAAGCGCTGTATTTTTCAGATTGCGATCCTGACAAGCCCTCTTAATCTCCCAGATAATTTACAAGCTGTGTAAATGGGCCTCGAATGTTTGGCCAAAGTTGTTTATTACTTCGGGGAAAGTTCGCACCGAACCCAATTGCATTTTGTTCAACATTTCCACCTAAACCTTTGTTGTTTAATAAACTGTGTCGCGAACCATAAATAAAACATAATGTTACATTTATTCACAATTTATGCTCTAAAGGAGAAAGTATAGCGGGCTCAACCAACACCAAGTCCCTTTCAAAGGTGTCTTATCTTATCGTACTTATCATGTATTTGATACACAGGTGCCGTCATGAGTTTTGAGTGCCCAGCAAACATAGTGAAGATACTGCGCATGTTTTAATTCGCCTTGCCATATATATAGACATACATCCATATGCGTGATCCAGGAGTGAGCCTTCATTCGCCGAAGAGGCAGGCAGAGGTGATGTAATAACAACACCTGCTTGTCACCGAAGATTATATGCCAGCGTGACAAATGGTGAGGATTCAAGGTCAACGAGCGTACAGTTCTCCTGATGGTGTGTGGCTACTGCAGCCTATGAACTTGACTAACACCAAAAGTGTCTCTCGCACCATTTCTTTCATGATGTTTTATACTTACCTGCATGCTAATGCAATTTGTCACTATTTTGAATATATATACGGTACGTAATGCTTCTGCTCAGATTCTTCTCAGAAGTAAATTTTTATCGACATTCGTGCATTGGAACTGTGTCCATGGGCTTACATTTCTCAAGTGATTTACTTTGTATTTTTAATATTGTATAATATTTTTGAAAAGAGTAATTACTGAGTTTCTTGCCTGGTTCTTCTCAGTAAAAGCAACCTTCCGAACCTGGCGGTAGCATGTATAATCCTGTAATTTTGTCTCATTCTGACGATTTGAAAGTGGTTTGTTTAAAGATATTTTTGACTTTGACTTTGATTTTGAAGGCTAGTTTCTTAACCGATGGTGGTACATTTTCCACATTCATAAGTTCCTGACCAGGGCCCAAACTGAATTAATATGTTTCATTATCATTTTCAATGCAGCATTATTTATTTGGCTGTAATCTTATGTAAGGTGGAGGTACCGTCGAGCGTTGCCAACTCTCCTTATTTTTAAGTAGATCTACGTATTTTAGGCCTTTACTGCAAAGCTAACTTCAGTCCAGAATCTACTTATTTTTAACAAATTTCCAATTCAGGTATCATCATGCTATTTGACTAGTTCCACGTATTTGTCAAACCCCGTCTACGCATTTTTCAAAATTTTAGTTGCCTACACTGGTACCGTCTCCAGTGGGGCAGCTCCGAATTTAGAACGAGCGATACCTTTAAACTCTACCTCTCTTAATGTTTGTTTCTTTTAGAGAAAGTAATAGCAGATAACGGCGTCTTTAGTCCTTTGTGGTTCAAATGTAGGCGTGCGTGCGTCATCCATCCGTCACGGTGTCAGCGAGCGTTACACCAAGATTGATCGACCAGCTTCCTAACTTTAGCCTCACGCTTTAAGACATAAAGGAACCATTCATATGTGAAGGCTGCTCCCAACAGACACAGACATTCTGGTTCTTACCTATTATGTGGAACCAACATCTAGATAACGACGAGAGGCGTGGAGGTGTTGGGTTATATCTTATACCTTCGTTACTTATATTTTTCGATCGGGAAGGTTTTTCACACACACACAAACATAGTGCCGCGTTAGTTGTAGTTCTTTAATTATGTAATTACTAGCTGCCCTGTTCTGTGCGCGTAGGATTAACTTCATACATGGCTCTGGGAACCATGATGTTTATTTTTAAATAAAGGTTGCTTATGTTTCTCCTTTGTCTGGAACAAACCAGACGGATAGACCGACACAGATAAAACATTAAAATAGTTTTTTTTATATGTGTACCGTATGTACTTTCACATGCGTTTAGTGAAAAGCTCTTAATTTGGAATTACAAACAGACACTCAAATTTTATTTATTTTAATAGATATAGATAGTCTGATCTTTTATGGCATTGTTTTTTTTCGTAGACAAACATATTATCATGTTAGCATATATGTATTAGAATGAGAGTACTTAAATGGAAACATTGATTTCACAAAACGCTTGTGACCTTCACGGAAGCATCATTTTCAATGTGATTTTTAATAAAACACGGCATAAGAAGTACCAGGAACTAATAACCTAGCGGCGGTGCCAAGTTTTCATTATCGACTCGTGGGGCGAGCACGCCGCTCCATATTGCGAAAGTTTCCCTAATTGACATTCAGCGGTAACAGTTGCCTGAGCGCCACCTCCCTTGTTATGATGCCTTAATTGCCTTCTGTACGTGACACCTAACGTCTTAACTAATCCCAACTATCATTTGGAACTAGACACTTTACAAGCTAGAATTAACCAACCGCTTGTGAATTGTGTAACGATATTCTCTCAAGTTCCTCAATGTAACCACCAGCATCTGCCTGCAGTCTGGCAGATCGTCATCCCACCTGGCCGGAGGGCGTCCTACACTACGTTTGCCGAGTCGCGGTCTCCACTCAAGAACTCGTTTACCCCAGCGGTTGTCGGTTCTTCGCGAGATGTGGCCGACATACTGCCACTTCAACATGCAATTTTTTTGAGCTATGTCGATTTCTTTGGTTCTCTGTCAGATGTATTCGTTGCGAATTCACTCAATGTACTCTCATAAATTTCCCAAATTACTTTCGTGAAGTATTTCCCAAGTTGCAGGAAGGAACCGTGCACAGTCATCGTGTTCCAGTCATGCTTACGTCATGTTTTCATGAAAGCGATAAGTGTTTGAGTGGGCGTAAAGGTTGTGTTTACCCAATTATTATAGCGCAGTTGTTGGACATACACAGGAAAATGGTTTACTGAAAAGTTCCAGGAAGAATATGATGAACTTGCGTCGTCTGTATTTTTTACGGCTGTACTTTATTCCTCTTTTAAAAATATATATCTACACATAATAGATAAATGAAATTGAAGTGTCTGTTTCTAATTTCAAATTAACAGTTTTTCACTAAATACATATGAAAGTACTAACATTAAAAACCAATTACTAAAAAAATTCTCTGTCTGTCAGTTTGTTCCTAATCTCTGAAACGGCTAGACCGATTTTAACGGGTTTCATTGGCAGATTTTTATTTAAAAAGTAGGTTTTCGCGAGCCACCCATGCAATAAAGTCTACGCGTGTGAAACCGCGGGGCACAGCACGTATATAAATAACATAGCTCTCGTTCATAAAATACAGCCTACAGATGGCTACCTGATAATCTTCGAGCAAACAAAAAATATTTTCTAAACAAACAAGCAATCAGTTTTTACTGCATTTGCTAATTGGGTGCTTTCGCGAACCCAATCATCAAAATAAAGTCACAAGTGAGAATTTGTGACAACCCTAACAAATATAAGCTTGTTAGTCGAAGCTTGGCTGTTAAATGAGTTATCTTAATCTGATTCCTAGCCTGTTCTAGAGATATAGATATAATATCAACGCTGTCTGTCTGTAGATAATGATACAGATGACGAATGGGTTTATCCCTTTCCAAGTAAAGTTTGGCTAAAGATATGAAAGTTATGTAAAACTTGGGCTGTCGATACAAGTCCGTGTTACTTTGTGAGCAAAACTCTGCTAACGAGAGTTCGACATAACATAACCATGTATCAATTTATCAACATCCTTCGCTGAAGATTTTCAAAGAAATTACTGCGGTTCGACCTACTTACCGGCAATGCTTGCGGTACACGTGTATGTGTGCTATTGGTATGGATATATTATTTACGTTTGACAACCTATGATAGGAAGATACCAGGATATCACAGGCGTGAACTACATTTCATTGGCCTGATTATTCTACGCGAAACTATTTATTTGACTTAATATATACTCAAATTAATTCTTGCAAAATCAGCAAGTCAAGCAGAAGTCACGTCAGAATCTTTCCAACCGTTTAACGGCCGCTTTCAATGACCAAATAACGATAAGTATTTGGAATGAAAGTGAGGACATAAAAATAGATTTTTTATATTTAGTCACCCATATTAATTGGTTAAAACACACACACACAAATGTTCATGTTATGCCGTTTTTACGTTACAAAGACATTTCAATTGATTGAATGAATTGAAGGTGACCAATGAGCCGGTGGGAGATCACTTTATTGTAAGGCATCAAATGTAATAATTAAATTTTCTAGAAAATGTGTAATATAGTATTGACTATGCTAAGGCCGATGCTCGGCTCGAGCCCATCAATGTCTATCCTGAGTCATCATTTATTCAACAAAGCTATTCGCAAGTAAGTAAAAACGTTTGTGTTCTCTTTATCTATCAATAAAGCGAGTTACAAACTTGAATTCACCGCTCCAAAGGCAGAGGGATCACAAAACAGACTGAGACAACTTTCTCAATCGCCACCGAGGCGGGAATTTGTAACTTTTGCCAAAACCACTGGTGTCTGGACCTGAAGTTTTTCTAGCTTCACATATTCACGGCCGATATGTTCATCACGAATCGGCTGGTATTCTCGCGTTTGATTTGTATTGTTTGCTGCGAAACTTTTTGCGTGACACGTCGACTCCTATTCACGAGATAATCCATCAATGTTGTGGGACAAGGGGAGGAATTGAGTTCAGTTGGTTAATGATTTGAGAAGAACATCCCTTGGGAAACTGTACCTGAAATATTCATCATTTTAGATGGGGAAAGGGCGTGATTTGTCCAGATAGTGACTGCAGCATACGTTTCTTCGAGAATGTGACGAGATTTCTCATAGGCCGACTACGCGAGTTTAGTAGGTACCGTTGGTGCGGCAAGGGTTTATAGGCTGCGATGACCATTTACCATTGTGAAATGTGGAGACTTGTGTCAGCTTATTCAACGTTTATTGTAGCACAATATACAAGTACTTTGAACATGTAAGTTGGAGTTGCAGAAAGGTACACACACAGTCGTTTGGGTAACAGCCCTTGAGACGTTCGAAACCTCATAATGATCTGTGGGTAAACAATATATCTTTTAAAGTAGAGTGTTTGCACAGACACTATACTCTGTAACGATAAGTTGATATTGATCCACAGAGCTCCAAGGGCATATCTAAAGATACAACTTAAACACAAATATTCGCCGTATTTATTATAATCTAGTAGATTGCTAGTAGTGCCCCGCGGTTTCACCCGCGTAGATTTAGTATAATACTTTATTCCGCGGAACCCTAAAATTTGTGTCACTCCTTGAAACATCAGCTGCCTGCCAGTGAAAGTTCCCCTTAAAATCGGTCCAGCCGTTCACGCGTGATGGCGTGACCAAGGGAAATAGGGATTCATTTTATAGATGTAACGACCATCAAATGGGCCGTTGGCTTATTTGCCATCTTTGCCACATTATCTTCGCTGGAAAGTGTGTGGTTGCTCTGCCTACCCCTTAAGAACATTATAAGCTTTTCATATAGCCACAATAGATATTCAAAATCGCGGAAACCCCAATTAATTCAGTCGAGATAAGTTCCTGAACGACATTAATCTTGTTATTGTTCGAATCTTGTGAATCATTGAGATATACGTATTGTTACAATAACAACCATGTTGGATACGAACTAAGGAAAGTATTACATTTATGGAAGCTCTTGTTGGGTTGCTTTTTTAAGGAATACCGAGAGTTTTTGATGAGGGAAGGGATTCCTGTGTACTATTTAGGGGATATTATCTTCAAATGGGTGAGTGATCGCTCACCTTTTCAATGGTTCAGGAGGTCATTCTTGTGAACTTGTGAAAAGGCCTACCATCATCGTTTATACAGAGAGTATAAAAAATATCTGAGCTTTGACGTTTCATTTTGCTACCGTAAATCTTAATGTCAAAGCTAAGAAGTTCTTAATCCGAACTCCTTAAACGATCGTAGTTAGCCCCTCGGTGCTGCTTGAAAGGGCTGGTCAGCTTGCTTCAGCATTTTTAGGTTATACCTTTATTTTTACAAATGTGGAAGCTTTTCTGTAGTTTTATGGCCTAGGGATCCTATTCTCATTAAAATTTAAAAATCATCATAATGGACTCTTGGAACACTCATTGAATTAATGTCACTTTTTTACGCTAACTTAGGTTAATTTACTAGCACCGTGTGAAGTACCTGAATGAGGAGATGCTACTGACGTTTTTGGATGAAGAGTTCCAACGAGCATGATTGCCGCCAGTGTTCGTAACTTGTGACTTATTTTGTGAGAGCTGGGGCTTTTCTCGCTTAGAGAATCAGCATTGATATTCAACGCGGCAATGCTGCCGATCCCGAGAGACACCGACTTGGGACAAGTTTTCTACCTTTAATTAGTTTTAAGTACTGTTCCTTGTATATATAATTAAGTTTTTATTGAATATTGTTTTATTAAGTTTTGTGATTATGATGATATGTTCTCTAAAGAAATCTTGTCATATAACGAAGACCAAATCACCATAAAGCATTCCAACAAAATTTTACAGAAACATTACTACCTTAAGTTGCTCTCTGTGACAGAGGAATTATTAATAAAAGGGATAGTTCACGTGGACTTGATAAAAGAGATATGTTTGTACTACGAGACTAATCGGCCGATAAATCCAAATAAAATACTGGCTATAAGAAATCCACTAGATTTAGGGGAAATTTATCAGTATCAGGAGAGGGGATAGATAGACGGTCATCCCGCTTAGTCCCCAATTAGTTTGATGAATTCAAACACTTTATCACAAAGAGGATAAAATTGTGGTTTTAAACAAATCTATACATCTATTTTTTTAAATTTTCTCTGTCTGTCTGTTTGTTCCGGGTAATCTCCGAAACAGCTGGACGGATTTTAACGGGACTTTCACTGACGGATAGCTAATGTTACAAAGAGTAACTTAGGCTACTTAGATTTTTTTAAACCTTTAGGGATCCGCGGGCAACCATGATATAAAATCTATGCGGGTGAAACCACGGGGTACAGCTAGTTGACTAATAAATTAATGAGAATATGTGATAAAACACATATTTCCTAGCTTCTGTCTGATCCTGACCGACTATGTTTCTAGATTTTGCAAGCATTGACATTTAATTTAGCATGCAATGTGTGTTAGTTCGAGTGGAATCTTGCAACTGAATTATATATCTGTTATCCAAATTTAACCAATTAATTTTATTTTGGACTAGCTGTGCCCCGCGGTTTTTCCCGCGTAGAGTTAAATTCATGGGTGTCTCGGGGAATCCTTATGTTTTTTTAAATTAAATGTAGCCTATGTTACTCCTTGTAACACTAGCCACCTGCCAGTGAAAGTACTGTTAAAATCTGTCTAGCCGTTTCGGAGATTACCCGGAACAAACAGACAGACAGAGATTTTTTTTTAAATTATTTTTATGTCGTTATTGTGTATACTTTTGTGTGCATTTAGTGGAAAGCTGATTTTGGAATTACAAACAGACACTTCAATTTTATTTATCTGTATAGATTAATTAATCAATTGACACTAGATGGGAAGGCGGTCGCGTAAAGAACTAACATCTCACATACAAATACTGTGCAACGCGTCACGTCTACTATATATAACGAAAATGGTGGACAAGCCCGAAAAAGTTTCCTATATCAGTTTCAATCAATTCTTCCCGTTAATCCCCTGGGACTATCGTGACGTAAGCAGATATCCCATGTGACAATTTAACGAGGTACACGCTGAGAGGATTAGTGAGCTCGACGCTGCACGATCCCGGTATTCCCGGGATACACAGATTGAACAATACACCACTAAACCTAGGTGTATCTATTTACAGGACGGCACCAGATTAGACGTATTGGAGCATGCATTATGGTATAGAGGAATACTAAAATGTATTTTAGTTAAATGTATATTATTTTCTGAAATACTTTGGTGGATTACGTATAGTTAAGAAAATACGATATCGAGGCGGGATTCGAATCCACGACCTCTGCAAACCGTGCAGTTGCCCTGCCAACTAAGCTACTGGTGACGTGATGTCACCTCATGCGTGGAATTTTCCCAAAAATTTTTAGGGTTAAAAAAAACATACAGTCGAATTGATAACCTCCTCTTTTTTGAAAACGGTTAAAAGAATATGGTTGATCACAAAACTAAGTTAGTTTCACTCAAGCTTACTACTTCGAAACGTTATATCAGGGAATTTTGAACAAGTCTATCTTGAAATGGTTTAATTTGTGATGCTCTGTCCAAACTTTTAAATTATACGAAACTATTCGGTCACTTTTTTTAATTTTCACGGACATATCGCACAAAAAAAAATAACCAGAATCTTTCTCTTAACGTTTCTATACTCTGTATATCTCCAATGGACGTTGGTATCTCATTATGGTCGGGACTAACGAATAACGTAAGAAACTCCGGAACGTACAATGATATGGCAAGCTTTTAAAATGTTTATTTTCCGTGACAACCCTTTTATATTCTGAGATTAACGCTTGAGGCATTAGGGTCCTCTTTGTGTAAACCGCGTTAAAATAAGGTCCACTAATAGGCTTACTTTCATGATATTAAACACTGCAAAATTTCAGAAGCTAATTCAAAATGGCGGTGCATTTGAAAATAATGAAGACAGAGCGGATTCCCCTGGCACAATGGAAAGCAATCAGTCGCTGACGGCAGAGAAAATAAACAAACGACTTGATATCAAGCTTATCGTGACACTGAATAGAATCCTTTCACTGAGCGTGCGAGCTATATTAATCCCAGACATCTTGACGTTTCGTGCTTTATACTAACAAGCTGGGGCCCAACCATGAGCTCTTATTGCAATGTTAATTCAGTTGTGCGACAGTGACAGATGTATGCACGTCACATACATCTGTCTCATAAATGGGTGAAACTATCATGGTACTAAGAGCTCATGGTAAGGCCCCTGTTATGTTCCCCTGGTACATAATATAGGTATCGTATCGTTGTGAGCAGATGTTGTTCTTGAAAGTTCATCTCTAATATGATTAGGTCCATCAATTTAGGCTTTGAGTTGCCTATCAGTATAATACTCAAGATTTGTATTTTTATATGTAACGAATAAACTTAAAAACAACTGTACGACTTTGCAAAATTCTTTCAGCAATAGATAGCTACATTATCAGCGAGTAACGTAGGCTATATTTTATCTTAGTACTCTCGCGGGAACGGGAACTACGTGGGTGAAGCTGAGTGTCGTCCGCTAGTGTATTATATCGGGAAAATGTATAAAACAGGTATTCTGTGTTCACTTTTGTCAGAATCTACAGGAGGAACAACACCTTCGCAACCTTTTTCCAATCCCTTTGATGCTTGAAGCGTTTTAATTAAGTCCACATTAATTTGATTCTTTTATTACCTTCATTCGGCATCAGACTCTGTACTTATGAAAGCTTCATATCGAATCGTAATCACATCGGAATATAATTTTGTATATACTGTATGACATGGAGGCTCTATGTCTGAAAATAGTATCATGATTGTATTTCGGAAATTGGAAATAAGTATTCTTTTAGGAAATGAAAATTTAATTATTTATTAAGTTCAACCCTAGAAGAAACGTCGAGGTAAAATAAAATGATGTTATAAATAGTAATGACCCGCATTTATTTTCAAAATGTGTAGGAGTCGCGTAAGTTTCAAATATAAGAATACCAAATTTCACCCACCGTAAGAGTGAAATTTCAGAACACCCTTTATTAGTACAATTATACCTACACATTGCCAGCACACTCTCCAAGTGTCATGTCCATAAGATCAGTGGTTTAGTTTGTGCGTTTATATGTAAGTTAATCGTAGATTTCTTAAAAAAGATATGGATTTATTCTGCATTCGGACGACACAAAAAATACGCTTTCGTCCCAAATTATATTCCGCTTTCGCCCCAAGCCATCAACATGTAGAGTAGAGAGTTTCTGATTAGGTCGTATGTATGGATAACAAATAAAAGAATTGATTACAGTAAAAAGACGAGGATGAATATTCATTGCCTGTGGACCACCAGGCGCAAAGAAACGGCGAGCGATCAAAGAAGCTTGCATGTCATTAGGAGGCGCTCGCCGATCGTATCGCGATTAACTTTAATTCTATTTTGAATTAATACATATTCACAGATAAACTTCGCCAGTGATATAATCTCTAGTCGTCGTTGTTGGTAGCTTTTGTATAATCTCTTTATTATGACGGTTTAATGACCACAAACTGTTGGTTGGTGCAAGCTGTCGTTGGACCAATAGTTATGGATATAATTTTTTTATGGCATTAAATTAAAGGCAGGCACTTGTGGGGAGAGATGGTGATCATGCTTATCCCCAGCAAAGGGATGATCTCCCAGCCAGACGGGTGTCATGCCTGGGGAACCGCGCCTCCAACTGTTCTAGTAGGAATCTTGTACATATACTGCAATGCGCTTGAAAACCCTTATGGCGTGATTTAGGTTCTCGTGTATTTATACTCAAACTTCGCATTTGTTAGCAAGTAGCGCTATCTATGTAGCGAGTGGAGAAACGCTGCTACACTAATTCACAACCAATAAAAATATGACCTTTCTCAATACTGCTGTATTATAACCCTGTATAGGTATTGACGTGATTCAAAGATGACTAATCAGTTTCCAGCCAGGAATGCATCGTCTTTGTCATCTCTATACCTATTGGGGTACTGGATCACTATTTGATTAATAAAAACATTCAACATTGTCATTTGGCAACAAGATGCTTATTCCAAAATTAATTTCGAAGTTAATGCAGTATCGCCTACTGAAATGTTCGTCAATGCTCCCATCATTAGTAACTGAATCCCAATATCATTAACTATTGGCCTCTATTCGAATCTACTCCGTTTTGTCTGACTATAGCTGCCAATTAGAGTGAACGTAGCAGAAATACTATAGCGGGTAAATAATGATGGATATCTCAAGTGAGTATCGTCTCTCCTTACTAGGAAAAGGAGGTCGGACTGAGAAATGCACTAATATGTATGAGACTGTACATGAATATTGCACGAGACGGATAGATCTATGGAAGGGATACATTTATGCTTCAGTTCCCAAGTCATAAGAACATCATTCTAAATCGTTATCAAGACTACTGGAAAAATTAAGAAAATTCCTCAACCAATAGAATGCTACTATATCACTGAGCCTAAATCCTTCCCTGCTTAACTGCGAGACACAGCTGCTTTGAAATAAAGAGCATTGTTAGCATCGATGTTCATAACTCAACTATTTACATTCCGTCCGCCATGTTATCATGACTTAATTCATAGTTTATCCTCTGCTCGCTTCGGATTCCTCAATGCTGAGAGTTTTGACCACCTTGACGTGACAGTTTTCTCTAGTTAAAGTTATACCAAAGCCAAAATGTGATGCTATATACCGCACTGATTTGATTTTTAATCGACTTCAAAAAAGGATGAGGTTATCAATTCGACTGTATGTTTTTTTCTGTTTGCTTCCTAAGAACTTTTGATTGGGTAAACCGATTTCGGTAATTCTTTTTTTATTTGAATGGTGATGCTTCCCATAAGGTCTCATTTTTTTTGGTTCAGTTCTGATGGTGGCATTTATGGGAAATCGAGGGGAACTTTCGAAAATCTTACTGGCGACTAGTGCGTTTGATAATTATATTCAATTGTGAGTGTTATCGTTCTCTTTTAAAATATTCGATTTCGTTAGTAACATTGTAGTATATTGTTAAATCTGCTTGCAAATATTTCAAAAAAACTATTAAATGTTACGCATTCTGTTTACCATTCAGCAAAAGCGTTTCAAAATATATCAGGCATATTAAGATTCTTGATTGTAAAGCTTTGCAAAACAATTGAGCGAGAAGTGAAGACAGTATCTCAAGACGGGATGGATAAGCGGCGAGTGGAGTGTCTCGCGGGTTGAGCTCTAATTGGCCTGCCTCGATGGGCCCTCGGCGCGAGTGGCCCGCTCCGAGGCCCTTGCGTTTGATACGCGCCCATTACACTCTTAGCCAGCCTGAGCTTTGCTATCTAAACGGTTTTCTTTAGCGAGAAGAAGAAGTCTAATTAACGGCTGTTGGTACCAAATATTATAAAATGTTCACCAGACTTATACGGCATATGTGTGGTGTGATTTCCTTCCTATAATAAAGCAAGCACAACCCGTAGAATCCTATGTAAGTTGTGTTATTTAATTCATTTTATTTGTCAAGAGATCAAGAGTTTGCTTACCCCTTTGGAGACCCGAAGAGTACTAGGATTTACGTAAGTAGTTTGAATTAATACAAGGAATGATGACACCGTTTTCTTATCTTCTTTTGATACGACCAACAGACCAGTCAAATTCCGTTTCATTCGACACTTTGATCTAACTAAACAAAATTATCCCTTTGGAGCTTTTTATTGAGTGTAAGATCTTTTTACGGATTTGATTGAGTGACATTTTGCGAGATAATACTACAATTTGAACACATTCGAGGAAATTGAAATGGGAGAAACCGACTGGGAACTAGAATAAGTGAAGCACTTGGCGTTGCAAGCGTACCAGCTCCAGCAGGCCTTTGAGGGCCTAGTACGAGTTTTCTTAAAATCGCCGTCACAAGTCACCGCGCTGACGTAAATGCAGATTTGTATGGGCTCTCAATAATCTTTAGGCCGACAGAGGCGCTGCTCCGATCCTATACAAATCTGCGTTAACTTTGACGCGGTGACTTGTGACGGCGATTTTAAGAAAACTCGCAATAGGCATTCAGGTTGCAGTAACTGCTCACCATCAGGTAGGTGGTAGGAGTTGTTATGCTACTTTGGGTTATTAAAAAGAGTGCAAGCGGGAAATTGATGTGGGCACTGATTTTTGTATCTATACAGACGGATTATTGAATTTTAAATGTCTGTTTGTAATTCCAAGACGAATATATATAAGGTACTTAAAGCGCATAAAGAAAAACCAATTATGCCGCCCATGAAATTTTAAGTCTACGCGGATGAAACCGCTGGGCACAGCTAGTTTTTTAAATGTCTTTGTTTTTTTATTATAAGGGCTTACAACGTGAATAAGGTAATCACACACGACCAGGCAATCAGCACAACGCATGAGTAATCCGCAGTCTGCGTAACCTCGTGTCGAACAAATCCCTTCCGCTTAGATTATGCTTATTGTTATGGGCCCCGCGTAACGTTGATGTAGGCTGCCCTCGTTCCTGACTACAAAGTGGTTAAATTAAACTTTATGCGGTCGGTTTAAAGGTTATATTGCAGCAGCTGGTCAGTTCAGCACTCCGACATCAGCAGATTGTTTCTGCATGAATATTTCATTATCAAATGTACCTGGCCTTCTTGTCGGTGTTTTTGCGAACATTTAGACTCTTTAAAACATTCCTTCAGTCCGTACTCTCAGTCACTCCATTCGTAAATATCAAGTCTTTTGGTTAAATTGAGAGTACTTTTGATTTTTCATGCGAATGTTTTGCAGTTGAAAGATCTTACATAAATCAGCATGATGGACCACAGTAAGCTCAGACAAGTTTCTATGCGAACGTTCCAGTAACTGCGTGGGTTTTTGGACAAATTGTAAAGTATTCAAGTTTAATACAGAATATGTTAAGTAACAAGGCCTTTATAATATATTGCATATGTATATGATGACAGCAATACGAAGTCCCGGAAAGTAATACCTCATCCAATTCAAAAGTTATTCGATTTAATCTCGCAATGGCATTGTGAAAGCCCACAATAACAAATTATCCAATGTTGGACTACTTATTAGCTCTAATAAAGGGACTTGCGGGAAGTAACAAAAGGTAATTCAATTGATTCCCTCCCGGCATAAATCAAATGCCTCCAGAACGGGTATTCGGACCACGCCGAAATTAAAATATAGGGCGGTTGGTACGGAAAATAATGTTAACAGTGTTCGAATGTTCCGGAATTTACATTGAATTCTTCCGCATATGGATGATTGGGCAACGTGCGACGACAGCTGACCAGAGTCAGCAGACACCTCATACAATGTTGCATATTTGTAAAGGTAGTGATATAACAGGGGGTGTACCATCATCGGTTTAAGCAGAGTGTAAAGAACTCTTACTTATGTTAGATGAAAATGCAAGCTTAACTATGTGACATCATTCTAATTCTAAAATGGCGGATCATCCAAGATGGCGGACTGATAATTTTTTCTTCACTACCAAAGCATGGGTATTAAATGAACGGGCTTGCTGAGAAGAACACGAAAATTATTTTCCTTGATTGACATTTTCATTAAATTGTGATTTTTTTTTTTAATAAATAGTGGTTCTATTCTCTATCCAGATCTATATACTTATCAAAACTCACTCAGGACTACTCGTAGTGTTACAAGCGAATAATTGTTTATAGTCAGACTTACAGTCCCAACGGATACATTTCGTACTAGGAGTTCATATATAAGCACGTGTGCATGTACGTAATCCGTACCATTGTATCAGTGGGTTTACGTATATACAGTAGTCGGTCGGAACAAAAACGAGGAAGATTTTAATGAAGTCATTTCTTTTCTCCGTTCCTATCGACCGTTTGTCGCCAGTAATTGCTTCGTTATTTGCCCGTTTGTTTTTTAATTCGGTTCTGGGTAAAGACGGATATAATGGTGGAGTGTCCGTAATACCTCCTTGCCGATTGTATTACCCGTGTATACGGATAGAATTATTAAAGGAAATTGTCCCACAATTGTTGGAAATGTCGAGAGATTTATTAAGTTTACTTATCTCGCTTTTAAGTCCCTTTGATGTCGTTCAGCGGGAGATAGTAGAATTAAATATTTATTAACAACTTCTACCGTCCTCAATCTATACAGATAAATAAAATTGAAGTGTCTGTTTGTAATTCCAAACAGCTACAGCTTTTCAATAAATGCATATGAATGTATACACGCTACAGACACTAAAAAACCAAGTTTGAAAATTTTTCTCTGTCTGTCTGTTTGTTCCGGGTAATTTCCGAAACGGCTAGACGGATTTTAACGGGACTTTCACTGGTAGGTAGCTGATGTTACAAGGAGTAATTTAGGCTACTTTTATTTATCAAAAATATTAGGGTTCCGCGACAATAAGGATGGAACTAAATCTACGCGGGTGAAACCGCGGGGCACAGCTAGTAAGTAATAATATCGTATTCTAAATACAGTTATTCGTCTTGTAAGGTACGCCATATCGGTAGCTACGTGGTAATATCCGAACATTATTTATTTACCCCGATTTGAACAAACCAAGTTTTGGCCGTCATATAGCATTTACAATTACAAGCCTGGTACATCCTCGTAAAGTATGTATTCAAAGAAATAAATTACTTTCTGTCCCAGAAAATACGTTGGTTCGTCAATTGGACTTAACTAGGTACTGTGTATACGTACGTATAGGCAAGTCCTTATTCAGTACGTGGGCACAAAGGGCGAGGCGGTCAGATCCAATGTAATTATGCATAAGGGCGCACGTTTCGAGACTTGCTGACGCGAGATTAATATACCACTCTTAAAAGTACTTCGGTATCTAAGTATGCCATGAAATATAAATCACAGTTATTATGTCTCTATCTAGATTAAATTGTACTTTGCTCTGCTTGTTTCATAAAGTATTATAAGTAGATTGATCGTTCAACTTAAGCGGCTGTAAGCTCTATTGTTGTATTTTCTCTGAACAAATTTCTTAGGAAAAATAAAAAGAAGATGTATTGTTGAAGGAAGGAGGAGTCAGGGTGACACTTGCGTCTGACATCTTTTAAACAAAATCTATACATATATTTATATTGATTGAGTGATATTTTGCGAGATAAAACTACATTTTGAACATATTCGAGGAAATTGAAATGGGAAGTCAAACCGACTGGGGGCTAGAATAAGTGATGCACTTGGTGTTGCAAGCGTACCAGGTTGCAGTAACTGCTCACCATCAGGTAGGTAGTAGGAGTTGTTATGCCACTTTGGGTTATTAAAAAGAGTGCAAGCGGGAAACTGATGTGGGCACTGATTTTAGTATCTATACAGACAGATGAACTATCATTAATGAATTTAAAATGTCTGTTTGTAATTCCAAAATATCAGCTTTTCACTAAATTCATATGAAAGTATACACGCTACTGACACTAAAAAACCAAGCTTTAAATTTTTCTCTGTCAGTCTGTCTGTCTGTTTGTTCCGGGTAATCTCTGAAACGACTGGACCGATTTTAATGGGACTGGCAGGTAGTTGATTTTTCAAGGAGTAACTTCGGCTACTTTTATTCATTAAAAATATTAGGGTTCCGCGACAGTAAGGATGAAACTAAATCTACGTGGGAAAAATCGCTCGGCACAGCTATTTAAAAAATAAAAACAATGAACGATTGCCCCGATGGTCTCGTGGTCGTAAACGCATCCCTGAGTTCTATTCTCAGGTTGGGAAAGTGTTGTTGGGTTTTCCATTTGTAATTTCCCAGCTTGGAGTCTAGATTAGTGCCCGGTTCATGCTATATTACGTGGGACTTAAGCATAACTGACGAAATGTGAGTATACCGTACACCTCTGCCTACTCCTTTGGGAATTAATGGCGTGAGCATATCACTATTCACTACTAATATTATGAAGAGAAAAGATTTGATTGATTTTTTGTTTGTTTATTTGCGTAACCGAAACTACTTGACCGATCTTGAAATTTCATTAATTAATGGATAGCTACATCATCAGCGAGTAACATAGGCTACATTTTATCCCCGTACTCTCACGGGAGCGGGAACTACGCGGGTGAAACCTCGTGATTTCCGCTGGTATATGTATAAGATTAACAAATTAATGTAATAAGCGTCTACTTGTCGCTTTAAATAGTACTATGAATAGGCGACTAATCTATCAGACGAATAGACAATCAGAGATTACATTGATTAGTTAGTTAGTCCCATTGAACCTTCTTAATTATAACCGATTACATATTGTCTTAATACACATCACGTGGGCTTATCTATAACAAGGTATTTGTACTTTATGGAAACAAAATTACGGTATCGATAGATATCGAGTATCATCCTGTTTGCTTAGGTAATGATGCCTCCAGCAATATATTTTATCGGAAAAACTTCATCGTTATATTTCTGCCACAATTCAAGAACAAATAAGACTTATGTTTCGAGCAAAAGGTCACGTTGCGATATAATGGACATTCAAACTAACAAAAACATTTGCGTTCTATTTTGATTCGTTGATTGATTTTGTTTGTTATTTTAGGTTTTCAAGTAAGTATTTGCTCATTGTATGCCATTATCCAAATCCTACGCACTCTTACCCCACTACGGGTTCACTTTCAGTTACTGTGTTGATTATAAAAGATGAACTGACAGTATAGTTTCATATAATGCACTAAAGATACAATATACTATACCTATAACACAAATACATACGCCTGTATTTCCCGAAGGGGTAGAAGGGGTTGTAATAACAACATCCACCGAAGACGATGAAGTGCCAACGTGACAGATGATGAGTCTATCGCAGTCTCGGGCACTATACATACGTCTTTGAATTACTTCTCTGACTTATGCAGGTTTCTTCACGAGGTTTTCCTTCACCGTAAAGCATGTGGTGTGAAATCACTGGACATAAGTTTCTTTACAAAAACTCATTGATGCAGGCTCCGTTGGGATTCGAGCTAGGTTTGTTTGCATTGCAGGTGACTGTTTAAACCCCACGGCTCTCTATATATAACTAAGTATCGTTAGCACTTGTACGGCAGCGTCTCAATTGTAAACCGTTTATGAGTGAGATGTCTACTAAGCTGTTTCAAAGCAATTAAATGTTAAGAGGGTTAATGTTTGATGTATTGTGGTTATTTTCTCCGACAGAAAGCTAATATTGTTAACGTAATATTTGAGGCTTCAGTGTTACATATATATATACCCTTCAGTCGACTTCGCTCCCGTAATTGTATTTTCATTCAATTTCCTTTAAATAATCCTTGATACAACTTGGTTCGATGGAAATCCCTTTTCGGAGGCGATGAAAAGTGAAGTAAAAATTAATAAAGCTTATATTTTCTCATAAACGTCGTCTCTGAGAACAATATCTGCACCCTTTCGGTTTCGTCTTAACTTTTCCAATTTCAAGGGAAAAACTCAGTTTATTTTGATTTTAACCTCCTTTTAAGTCGGTAATGAATGCTTTGGTTTCAACTTTAGTGGCTTCAGACTAGGAGAGATCTTATTACAAGAAATATTGTGTCTTCCAATACCCTTCATAGCTGATTTTAGGTCTCGTTATTCAATGGTCTTGGGTTACAGAGGCTACAATTCGATCCTGTCACAGGTGCTTCGTCATTTAGTATTCGTCATTAGAACTTTAACTGAAAATATTCTGAGAATCAGAAAATAGATACCGTCAAGTTATATCATAACTTGACGGTATCTATTTACTTGACTTACCAAAAACAGTGTGAACTGGCGTCAGCAGTAGAGAACGACTTATTTTACCGTTGTGCGTAAGTATTTACCATGGGCTGGACTTAGTGACATTCATAATTATAATCTTGATGTAAATCCTTGCTATCGATGAGATAGATCAAAACCTCTCAATTTGTTTTAAATCGCGTTTAAGTAGGTATACTTATTCCTACTGACCTAGAAATTTCATAATTAGCACCAGATGTTGAGCACCATAAGCATTCAAGAGCATCTGTTAGGTGTGTGTTGTGTTTGCCTGCTTTATTGACGATTGTTTGTTTTGGTGGTCTAAAAATTGGTGTTGAATGTGGAACACCGCCATATCTTTTATCATCCACATGTCGCGGCCTGTGCTCGTTATTACAACTAGCGCACATTTAACCAACCGCAATAAATTACCTTCAATACTTACTACAGTGAAACATAATGCCTACAGGCTTCTATGTTACACAATAGGTGTAATAACTCTTTGGAATATAATCCTTTATATGTTACCTGATTCTCTTGTTTCAATTCTATCAACAGATTTAATCTTTAACAGATTGTAAAACTACTGGCTAGCTAAAAAATATGTTACACCACCCTATAATATAACATACTATGTTTTGGCACTATCCAAAAAATTTCAGATGATGTCATAGCTTGCACTTTTGACTTTGACCATCCGTGTTTTCTGGTTATACATACAAAAAAAAACTTACTGTATTTTTTTTCAATTGATAGCGTAATTTAATGCAATGCATTTCGCTGTCAACGCTAAAGTCATACACACATGTTTTGCAAATCTTGCCAATGCAGCAACTTTTTCTACATCTTTCTAATCGTACTCGTCAATCACAATAACGCTTCACGGCTTGATAATTAAACTAATAATCCGTCTGAGAATATTGTCAACAAAAATTAATACCTATTAGAATCTGAAGCATAATATCAAACGTAGCGGAACAAATGAGCAATTACTTAAATCCTCGGCAAATATGCAGGCACGGCTAATCCACTTGGAATACTTAATCCGGGCTTAACGTGAGGATTTAATTTCCATGAGAGGCGATATCTGTAACGAGCTGGATAAAAAAGGCCGAGACAGACATAAAGGCTTATCGGAATTGGCAGGAGGTTCCCTCCCTTCTATTACCGGATTACCGAATAATGCCCAATTTCACGCTGCGACTGCTAGCGAACAGTCGCATAACGAACACGTAATGTCCATTTGCTGTGCCTGATTGAATCGCCCTTTATACTCTATTTTAGGACCGGTAGCCCTCGTGACACGGTTAGGAAGGCTGCCGTACATACCCTGTGAAATAAAAGGCTGGAGACACGGATATATACATCTAATATAATGTGTTAGTGTTAGTTTTTTATACTGGAGAGGAATAGATCGAACTGATTCACCTGGCTGCATTAAGTACACTTTTAGATACATTAATTACTGCATACTTCCCTTCAAAGTCAAAGTCAAAGTCAAAAGTCAAAAATATCTTTATTCGATTAGACTTTTTACAAAGTACTTTCAGATCGTCAGAACGACATGGATTATACATGCTACTGCCAGGTTCGGAAGGTTGCTTTTACTGAGAAGAACCTGGCAAGAAACTCAGTAATTACTCTTTTAAAAAAAATATAATACAACTTTTAAAAACAAAGTAAATCACTTGAGAAATGTAAGCCCATATACACAATTCCAATGCACAAATGTCAATAAAAATTAACATAAAGAAAAGTCTAGTAGTTGTACTTATATCTAAATGCGTAGCTTGAGATGACCAGCCCCCACAATGAATGCCAGCCAAACTCCTCTGGGATGGCGCAACGTGAGAAAGTCACAGTCGTCTGAAACCTGGAATAAAAAGTTTTTGGAGGGGAGAAAAAAAGGCTAGCATAATGCCATGACAACCCATTTTAAGTTTACTGTCTAATTCGTTATTCATCCCTCCTGATATATCCTTGAGTGCCGCCACCATTGTACCAGGAGAGCAGATATACATGGGAGCTCACCACACGTAATACACATTCCATTTGCGTCGGATCAAAACGTCGTCATTGAGAACGTCACACGATAATTGGAAGTCAGTCAATTAAGGATAATACGCATCGGAGAGGCAGTAGAGCTCGCTGGTAGACAGCCAATTTAGCTAGATTTGTTGTTAAAATGATGGTTGATAACGTTATTACACCGACGTATCGGACGTTATATTCCATCCAATCGACTTTGGTGAGTAATTGGATAGGTATTTGGGATCAAGAACTAATAACTATGAAACAACTTGATAGATGGTTAAATGAGATGAATAAACACAGATTTATTGTACCTGCATCTTTTTCTAGTTTATTGAAATATAACCGAATTGATAAACGTAGAGTAGTAAGAAAAAAGTTCGAAGACAGAATAGAACAGTAAGTGCCACTTTGAACTCGACTGTATTTTCGCATTCGATATCGTTACATTACCATCGCTTCGATCACATAATGATGTTCTCAAAGAACTGAATGTTATTTATTCCCACTGGGGGAGGGAAATATTTTTGGGCATTTATAAAGTAGTCTGAACGTCGGGGATAAATTAAATTAGCATGAAGGAGCGGGAACAAACGAGCTTGTGTATTTTGTGCTTTATGTTGTACGCGGCGTGACGACGGCCAGTTAATTTCATTTCGCGGGAGAATTATTATTCGCCTACAGAATTGGACATCAGTACTTATTGTCTGTTAACGTGCTCGCATTTATATTCTCCTAGTACACGACTTGGCCTCTTGTCTCGTAAATTTAACACGCAACTAGATATTTCTAAAGAAGAACGTTATTTTGCTTTTAAAGAGATAACTAGGTCGTTTCGAATGACAAATCGAAGAAAGTCGTCTGCATTGCAAATCTCAATAACAACGGTGGAAGGAAGTCATTCACAGGAACGCTATTATTAACTCTGAAATGTAAAGGGAAAAGGATGTGACGTGGATAAATATTACAATATATTGACGGGGTTGCGAACATCTGTCACGGATGAACTTAGAAGGAAATTGTTTCCAATCCTCCCGGCGCTGCGGAAGGCGCGTCTTCCGGGAAGTACACGCGTTTGATATCTCGCTGCACTGCGTTCCTGTCACGTGGAGGCGACCTACTTCACATTAATGTAGCCCTAGTACTTTAAACCTTTAATAGATCTGTATTATTTATATCTATACTTATTTTCTTAATTTTATTACTTAATATATAAAACTGAAGAGTTTGTTTGATTGTTTGTTTTCCTGAACGCGCTAATCTTAGGATCTACTCATCCGTTTTGAAAAATTCTTTCAATGTTTAATAGCCCATTTATCGAGAAAAGCTATGGCTTTATATTATCAAATTTTAAATTAATATTCACGTGGCCTATAATAAATAAAAAAACATATTTAGTACATCATGTTATAATGCAATCCTTTGACAATGCCCAGGATAGAAACTGCCATCCGTATCATGAGTTTAATACGGTGACAACGTTACAGAATAGTGTCTCAAGATTTTCTCAAAATGTTTTACTTAATCGTAAACTTGTAGCTACTGTGGTTAAAATGACTTTTTCAGCTGCAAACCCAGTGAGCAGTTTTCACGAAGCAGCTTAGAAAACGTCTTTATTGAGCTATGAAGCCTTCATTCGCGAATTACATTCGATTTGCAGAAGTGTTGTGTTAAATTTAGCGGAGAGTTTCAATCGGAACTAGACGAGGCGTATCTAGTAATTTAACACTATGCTGAACGTTGTTTACATAAATAGATTGCCTGACGATTCAACCATTTACTTCAATTAGGGGGTAAATATAAACATGTTTATGCTTCCTAAGGTATACTTTGCTTTGGAGAACATTCGACTGAATAATTATTGAACATTTTTGTTTATCAAACTCAAATCTTTATTCGATTAGACTTTTAACAAAGTACTTTCGAATCGTCAGAATGACATGATTGTACAGGATTATACATACTACCGCTGGGTTCGGAAGGTTGCTCCTACTGAGAATAACCTGGCAAGCAACTACTGAGTAGCTTAGCCAGGTTCTTCTCAGAGTTGCTCAGAGTAATTACTGAATTAGTATTTTCAAACTCTTTTCAATTTATATATGGGGTTGGTAGAAAATTACATCCAGTTATAAAGCAAGTAATAAGCTTATAATAGGGGATAATTGTTTAGATATAATCTTCTTTCGAATTGAAAGAGAGCAGAGCTGCCCAACCAGAACTGTTTACCTATCTTACAAAAGACCATAATCAAATGACATTGTGGTACCGTATTGTTGTTGCGGTGATAAAGGTTTCCATAGTGCACCTCTCGTGGTGTACGACAATGGCACTCTAATGCGACAGAGCATTCAGTCACGTCGAAAAATGAAGGGTGTGCCGTGAGTATACAATTAAAAGAGTCGTACATGGAGTGCGTTTCGGTGACACCTGAATACAACCACTTATCTGAAGTTACACAAACTTTTCAAAACCGTCGCCGCACTTCATAACGCGGACGTATTATCGCGGGAAGCTATTCACATCCGCGCAGGCAAGTTAGATGAGTTTTGTCGCGAAACGAATAATTGGCAACAGGGTCCCTAGTTAGACGCTTGTTTGATTTGTCACTCAATACACACGTTCCGCTCTGTATACACTCTCGGATAACTTTGAACACCATTCAACTTGCATTTCGTTCAAACAATCGATGTGACTTATAGTGGCGCGGAGTTATCGCAAAAAAATATACATTTCCAGCTATGAAAACGTAACAGGCCCACCGATTCACCGATCCAATTTATATACTAAAGAACTGTTCTTGGGAAATAGCAATTTGAGGGTAAAAATATTAAAAAGGTTGAAAATAAGAGCGGAGTGTCTGAAAAATGTATTATTATAAACTTTTCATAAAATAATTCTAATAATAATTATGTTATTTGTGGAATTTGAGTGCGTGAAGCTAATCGTGCGTGCATCCACCTACCAGGATAGCAGCGTGATTTAGAGATTGTCCCAGTTAAGCAGTGACGTCTCTGAACCCTCGTCACGACGCGACGGGCACCGCGGGATGTTGACCCTTAATATTATGGCCCCTTTGACTGCTCCATGTTAAAAGACAACATTCACGGTGAAAATGAATGACACTATCACTCTTACTCTCTTTCTCTATATACCACTGTCTTTTGTTTAAAACAAAAGTAGGCGCTAATGGCTTAGACACTGATTTCTAACACTGTGTAATCCTGTCACGATTGTACTTATTGTGGATCGCAAATTTGAGTACCTAGATGAAAATGTCCTAACGTAACGTCACAGAGAGGTAATCACAGACTTCAGAGAATTTCATGAAGCAAGTCGTGTCCTGTATAAGGTTTTTAATCTAAGCGAAATTATGTACATAATATGTCCCATTTTTGCCGCCACAAAGGCCAGGGCAGCATGAATGCCAAGGGGCGCTCCGTCCGCCGAGATTACGTATTGAAGTTGGTTTTTTGTAAAGGCAACATCTGTTTGTTCACATTATTAATACTTTTTTTTACAAAATTAATAAGTCGGCAGTTTACAGGTCGTTTGGTGTCCTTTTTTCCATTGTAATCCCGGGCTTAGATTGTTTGCCGAGTTTTTATGGCAGTTGTGCAATTGGGCCCGCGGGATTGGTGTCGCATTCGCCGCCATTCACCATTTTACAAGCGGCGACAGCGGGAATTAATTTAAATTCACTCCTGGCGACCTCTGTCGTAACCATTGTTTATTTTTTTCGATTGTCGCTACAGGATTAATATTCAGTGCGAGTACTCGGGTTCAGTGGAGTCAGGGAGACTTTTTAATTGCTACGGAATATTAAAATGTATCTGATGATACCTCTGGTACGTTTTTATACTTGGACATATTGATCTATGTGGAATCGAGAAAACTCCATTATAAAGATAAAGTTTCCCGTCTAAATCTTGCCACGCCCACAATTTGGGAATTCCGTGAACAGCTCTTAATGACATCACATAAAAGATGGTGATTGTGACATATTCCTGAATTGCGAATGATTAATTTCGAAAACTTGGCAAACTTATAATTACTTTCTCGCGTTTTCACTTTGTTACTTCCGCTTAGTTTCGGCGCAGATTTTTATAGATTTGCACAAAAATTTGGAATTGTGTGGCGTTGCGTCATTTGAAAGCTTTTTAAAACACACGGCCACTATAGCTCCCCAAAAATTTTGAAACAAAGGTACTTTTACTTGACATCGTCTTCAGGCTACCAGGATTCCATGTAACACAACGGTCTGCAACTTGCGAGTACATAGGCTGCAATAACCCCTTACCATCACTGGTGGGATGCACGCTCATTGAAATAACGGCCTCAATTTGCCTCGTTTTTATTGACATTCAAAGTTACAGGTAGCGGCTACTGCCGGTCAGCTGCAGTCTTCCACACTGCACTGCGGTATTGTTACGTGATTCTGCGGCCCTGGTAATGACGCATCTGGCGCACTTGTGCATTCTTTTACAGCTCGTTGAAAAAAGGTGATATTTTGAAAATGCTCTGTGGATCAACAATGGGATAGATCAGAGACTTAGATATATATTTCTTTCATGCCCTCTATAAGTCACTCCTCTATATATCACTCCGAGTCCTTCATGGCAGGCAGAGATAACACGTGGCTGCACCGCCACCATCAAGTGTTCTATCACGTTCTATGCATGATTGATCCATATATATAAAAATGAATCCCGATTTCCCTTGGTCACACTATCATGCATCATCATGGCTGGACCGATTTCGCTAATTATTTTTTTGATGAGTATGTTATTGTCAGGAAAAGGTTATTATGAAAGAAAAAATAAGATAATTACGCGGAAAATTTGAAAATTTAAGGATACTTTCCTATAAAATTATTTCTAATAAAAACTTTTTTGATGTAACTTTATGACAAAGAATTGACAGAATGCGTCCTGCAAATATCTTTTAATTAAGACAGGACAACGTCTGTCGGGTAAGCTAGTTAAGTACTTAAGATCGATGTGTTGAATTCAGCATCAGTCCTAATAATATCTTTTATTATTTTCAGGTAAGTTCAACCCGAACAATAAATCAAAGTCGGTATGTAATCGTCAAAATTGCAATAAAAGTACCAGGATCTCATAAACATGAGGAGATTTATTTTTATTTTGCAATTCGTATGTGCACACTGCCTGAAGATGGACCGCCCGGAGCGGGGCCTGTCCGCCGACGTGTGGCGTAATGGCTGCGTGATTGAATTGCCGTATCTTCGCCGCTTCAGCGCTCCTGCGCCCCTGGTATCCATCAAGTTAATTTACCCCGCACCCTAAACGATGTCGCATTTTTCTCGCTTCGGAACGGATTTCTAGCCACCGCCGCTTGCAGATTTTCAGGGAGTTATGTAACGGTTCTAATTTAAGCCAATACATTCATTAAGCATTCTCCACGTATCTTTCAATAATTAAACTGAAATTGAACGCATTCCAAATGTAATAAAAACACAAATTATACCGCCATATAGAGCCACCTAGAATTTGTGCGAAAATATAGGAGAGTTTTTACAGCGATGTGCAAATACGTATGTTATTACTGAAACTCAGTTTTGTATTTTCTGATAGGTATAACACGCTTATCCAATTATGAGGCTTTTATTTAGAATACGATTTTCGATGAAATATCTATCTCATAAAGTATTGAAATGTGTTGTACTAATTTTATATTAGTCGCATAAAATAAATTTTGAGGTTTGTTATTCGATCATGCAAACAATGCTGAAAGGATTTGTATGAAATCTGACCCACAGGTAGATTATAGCCTTTTGTATATACATGTAGAATAAAACCTCTACTTGGGGTCTTGAATACAAAACATTATACCCGCAATAAATCAATGGTAGAGTTGGTTCAGTTCGGTGGTCCAACCGCAGGCACTTGGACTTCGGACCAACAGTTTATTACAGTCGGGGATGTTTCAACTATCGCTTTATATGCGGTCAATGGTGTTAGCTGAAACATCGCTCTAACTGTGCACCCAGCCGCCGCAGCCTCCCTGACCGCAGACGAGCTGCAAGCACTCACTTTGAGGGAACGCCAGGATTTGGGAATGTCATTACACAGACTTCCAGTTTGGCGAGAAATAATTTCTGAAGTAGTAAAATATTTATATAGATGTCTACTATTATAAGTCCGACTTATGTAACTGAACACACTCGTATAGGAGAAGTAGAATATATACATTTTACTAACGAAGAATGAGAACAATGAATAGCAATCCACATTGGGAGAGTGAATATGTTTGGCCACCGTGTAAGATATAACAGCTACCTTAATAATTATATTAGAAGAAAAGGTAGTGTCGAAGATTAGAAGAGGAAGACCGAGGTTAACATAAAGTACCTAGTTGACCGAGCTATGCTCGGTTTCATCTTCTCACAAAAAAGTAAACTTTTTCTTACAAAAGAAAATAACTTGACGTTTTCTCAAAAAAGCTAGTAGAAAAAAAAGGAACCAAAAGAAAAAAATCGAACCGGTGAACGTCAGTCTCGAACCGGGGTACTCTAGTTTCGTTATCACCTCGTAAGCTGACAGCCTCACCTCTGAGCTATCATTACTTGACAGTTGTCGGCGAAATTTAGTGTCGTATTATATTGATATTTTATGAGTTATTCAGTACATGAAAACATGGTCAAAACGATCTTTTCTAAAAGTGAAACATAGCTAGATCATTTTTTTGGCCCCGAAACCCCCCTACAAACAAAATTTCATGAAAATCGTTGCAGCCGTTCCCGAGATCCAGATTATATACACATTTTAATAATCGTTTAAAGGTATAAGATAAACCATGCTACAGGTAAAAGGTGTCTATCGTGGCGTATTAGGAGGTCAAAGAGATGGCGCTGGGCAGGGACTTATGAAGAAAATTGTAATAGGTGCAAATTTATCTCTTTAGTAGGCAGCTCGCGATTATAAAGATAATTTGTGGAAAAAGGTTCTTCTAAACATTCATTGTCCTATCAGGCGACAGACCTAGTTCTTCATGGTCCCGTCGTCTGAAGTCTTACTGTTCAATCATAGCTGCCCTTATAGGACGTTAAAAGACACCGAAAAAGGAGAACCGATAGCAACACGCAGTCATATTTCAATTGTCAGTGTTTACATTTACAGCAGACGTATGAACGAATATTTTTTGCATCACACAGTCCAGTGCACAATATAACATATTTGTTAGTGAATTCCGATCGAAAATGGATACAGTCTGTTTGGTATTTTAGTTAGTACACAGAACAGCATTCTGCCCGCAATTAAAAAAATCCAATATTTGCTGTTGCCATAATTTTGCTATTCCACTCGATTGGCCGATATTTCAATCGTAACACATTGGTGCTACCAGGCGAAAATAAGCTTAGAGGTTCGACCCGGCAACCAATGGGCCGGAATACGGGTATAAAATGCATACTACGGGCGGTAAGAACGTATATGTTCGCAGGATGTAATATACTTCACTTACGCACCGCTTGGACCAGCTCATAAATTAGGAACACCCGGCCAGAATCGTTCGGAAAAATGTTGCCCTGCATATTCACTAAGTTTTTTAATCTGATCTAAGTAAGTAAACTTGTTATTACTTGCAACATATCTGACTTGATATAGAAAGTACTTTCCATAGAACACTGTTTGCCACGTGTTACGATACTTGTAAAGGTGTTTAAATTCGTCCTCACTCAAGTGCTACGAATTACTCGTATGTTGGTGAATGATATTCATTTGAAAGTGAATGCAAAGGGCTGCTTGTTAGCTGAATAGAAAGTCAAATACGAGAGCGTCATTAGTACAAAAGCGGATATCGCCGATAGTGCACGGATCGCAAACAATAATCGCGTTAGAACAGTGCAAATACAATTGGCTATGGCGGCGTTATTGGACGCACCAACAGGTCGCCAGTGTAAACATTCTGATTATGTGAACACTTACTAACTCGAATTAATTATATTATATAATAGTTGTTAGTAAACGTGTTTGTTCATTATATTTTATCAGTCCGATATGAAGAACCTTTAAACTTCATGCTACAATTCTATAAGTTAGAAGTTGTCGAAAATGGTACACAATTAGACTTGAATCAATCTTTAATCACCAAGAAAATAAAACACACCTTATTATGCAACTCTTTCAAATAATTTATACAATTTCGTGTTAATATGACGCATGTTTGCACCAAACACATCCCCGTTCCGGAATCACATCCTCTGAATTTTATGTAATCCGTGTAACCTCGAGGCAGGCAAGGGTACGGTAAATCAATTTAGGTTGCTCGGGGTCCCAAATTCGATTCTCACCCGACGGCGGCGGATCCTTCGGAAACCTCGGTTACACTTACACCCAGAGTATCGACACAAATTTGATAAAGTACACAATATTTATACAAAATGTATTTTTCATTCAGATCTTTGCTTGACTTGCAGTCAACGTATGCTAGCTTCTTATGATAATCGATGTATGATGATGATAATATATTTGCGAAACCCCGACATAATATCACAATTTCTGCAGAGCAGTGTCCTAATAACTATGCCTACGTATTATGTTAATTTAAATTTACCTGTCTCGCCTGTTTGTCATCATGCCCAGTGACTCGTAGCTAATGCTCAGTAGACGTCACGGCCCTGTTGGTGGGAGGATTCTATTCCTGTCCTCGCGTGGGTTTAGATATTGAAGGGGACATGATTGCATTCGTGATGAAGATCGAGTTGACGGGCGGCGTAAAGGGAGACATATTGTTGTTAAATATTTAAGGCTTTTGCTACCTTGGAAATTATTGTAGAGAATGAATGATAGAGGAAACATAGACAAATATCGGAAGTATGTAAGGATCTCTCGTCTTCCCCCTCGGGCACATGCGTGAGCATAATATTTATGTATGTATAATGCAAATGTGTCTAGTGGAAGTGGCGGACGATGTAGCAACACCGATTACTTAGTGACACTAGAACAATCAAAGATATAGTAATGTGAAGGTACCAACCGCGGGCCTCATTCAAGAGGTATTTTTTTACACCTACCACATGTAGGAGAGCTATGGTAAAACAAGTTTTGAGTTGGGTTCATTCTCATCCAGACCTAATCATCCCATACATTGTTGGCATCCGCACCTGATCTAACCTTATATGGCAACTGTTCCTCATCTTTCCAAAAAGTAACTGCCAATGACCTTCGCAACCCTCTTAATATTGCTTACGATTATGGATTGTTTGAAAATAATTCTATCCAGCATAATTGAATTAAATTCTGTTGAAGCACTTAAAACTGGAATAAAACAACAAAGGATTTCAAAGCTTGCTCCAACCGGCTACTTTTTCATTTGAAAATATTTATTCAGCTTTGAAGACACGGTGAAATAAGTTTGCAGTTTATTATTTTCTTGAACAGATGAAAAACTGTTTATAGTCCGTTAGACAATTTGTATATAAACGAATAGACTCAACGGGAGAGCCGCGGAAAGCGAACAAATGCTTATAAAAATATTACTGTTAATACCAGGAGCGCATAAACGTTCCGGCACGCTACACAGGTTTGCGGAGAGCCAATATTTGCAGGACTATGCCTGTGGAATGAATGCAGAATTTATATTAAAATGGAAAATAAGCGAGGTTCAAATGATCCCACCGAAATTACAGACTAACAACCCACATGTTTCATTAATAAAAGTGGATTGTAAACATAAAAATTTCCATCATGCGCCCCTCCAGGAAAACACGATCAATTCAATGCGATTCAACCTAAATATACCAGGAAAACATCCACATTAACAGACATATCAACATGGTACCGCCCATAAGCCGTTTGCTTATAAGTTTGCAAACAAGCAATCAGTGTAATCAAGTCGTCCAGTCGGCATCGTTCGGTTCATTGAACCGTGCAGCGGATTCATCTTAATTAACCTCCTCCAACCTATGTATTCCCAGTCGATCTGGTCTAAATACTATTGGGAGTTTATTCCTAATACGTTTTTGCAAACGTCCTAGGATTTATATAACTTAGATTAAAATAATTTGTTACAAAAGCAGTTTCATTCTATATTGACGAATTAAGGCCTCATTCGCACACATGCATACTGGATTTCAATGTTAAAAAAGCGCATTGTGCGAGAAATATGTTTTCAATCACGTCCCATTGAGCCTTTGTTTGTCCGGCACTAAAACGTAGATAAACCGGGCTTAGTGATCAGTTTTGTGTTGCGGAAGCCGGGAATACGACTGTTTTATCCCAATTGTTAAAGCTGTTGTACTAACTTCCGAATTCCCAATGAACAATTAGGATCGCAAAGCTCAAACGGCGAACGATTCAAAGTATTCCAACAAAATGACTGAAAGCGGAACCGGAATCCCTAAAAATAAGGGGTTAATTTTTCTAGGGCAATGAGAAATAATGCCTTTGTGCTCCATATTAGATAAAATATTCAGTATATCGGTTGTAGGTAAGTTCATCAAATTAGTTGAAATGCTAATCCACTCCTTGCTTTTGTTCCACCGACTGTACTTAATTCAAAGAGCCGTCCTATGTAAACACGCCTGCAGGAAAATATATTAACTACGGTCTCATGGGATCCTTGAATGTGCTGCGAGCTATATTACTATACTCGGCAGTAGTATGCGAAACTTCTAACGATTATTTAACCATTTATTTTATCCATGAGAAGTGTAGAAACCGTAGGTTACATTACTAAAATCTATGCATATTTTTGCCATTATTTAAAATGGGCACAGCACAAGAGTTCTCATAATGCGACCAACGAGAGCTTACTATATTATATTGATACTAGCTAATAGCTATGCTCCGCGGTTTTAGCCGCGTTTGTGAAAAGCTTTCAAATTAGTATTGCAAACAAACACTTCTATTATATTTATCCGTATTACTATAATTCTCTGCGTGTCTGTCATGGCCTAGATACTTGTATATTAAGATTTCAAGTTTGAACTGATAGAATGCAATTTCAATCGGCAAAATATACAAGAGGTAGTACTCTTGGTTTGCGTACGAGTACAACACATGTTTGTATATTTGGATAATATAAAACGAGTTGGATAGAAACGTTCTGTTGTAGGACTCGGAGGCCAGATATTAAACGATGCCACTTGGAGTAAAATGGCTGGCGATAGCCTAACAATTCCCCAAGGATACATCGGGAGCTATTGCCACAGAAAATATGTCTCTCTGTTGTCCTCTAAGCCTAGTGATATTATATTTTGTGGTATATCTCTCAAGCGTTCCGTAATGCCTTCAGCTTTCCCTCAGCTCATCTGTATTCAATACAAAGAGTATTTAATAGAATAAGATTAATTGGAGCATCATGTGCCAAAAAATTCGCACAATATTGATAGATTGATGATTAATGAGCACGCCTCCTAAAGATCTTTTAAAATGCCTTTTCCTCCCCATCGAATACAAAATTCTGAAATATTTCTAATCATAACACTGTATTCATACTACTTTAAATTTGAAAAGAATTCAGGAGTTTCGTCAAGTTATATTTGGATATTGCGTTTGTTTTCTATTGGACTCAGGAACTTTTCAATGATGGATTGGAAATGTTTATTTTTAGTCTGCTCGACATCGTAATCACAAGCTAAAAGTACAGCTAGTGTTTCAACTCTTACATAGAAACAATACACCAAACATAGCTATTTTCTCATCCATTGGATTATGGTTCACTTTAGAAGTATGCACATTTCAATAAAATTTTCTTTGAAGTTTGCAAAAATTTTAGCAATTTTATAATTTGAAGCAAATCTCGACAGCTTTCAAAGCGTTCCGTCTCGATATCGAATCGTTGGAATTGCATGCGCTGGCGCGTGAAATGGAACGCGCCCGTCGCTCCTACGTGCGCTGCGACCCTGGTACACGATTATGCGATACAGAATGGATTTATTTATTTTATTTAGGCCTGTCATTTTATACAAGCACACACTAACACGGCTATGTGTTTGTGTGTTTGTATTCAACAGTTCTCATCCGAACTCGACGAATAAGGGTGGTAGCACTCCTATAATTGTGTTTCTTCCATTTTAAGGATGACGCCATCCCAGAAAGCTCCCCGAAGGGATAAGACACCTGTAAGAACAATTTCACCGAATATGATTATGTGTCAACGTGTTCATCACCGTCTCAGGCTCTATACGTATGTCTTTAAATTGCTTCTTCGAAATATGCACGATTCCTCACGGTGTTTTTCTTCACCGTAAAGCATGTAGGGTCAAATTACTGCACATAAGTTTTTAAAATTGGTGCAGGCCGCTGGGATTCGAACTTGCGTTTCTGTTTCATTTTGGTAATCATATAAATATTAAAGAAACGCGGGTGTCATTGCCTTAGTTTAATCACCTCACCTTGAAAGGTCGTAATTTTATGTCACCGTGACGACAAATAAGCTGTGGGCTCTAATAGGCTCAGTTCGTTTATTAATACTTCGTGACTTCTAAACCATGTTAGCTCCCGGGATTAGCGGAGCGTGCTTCGCAATAATTAACTGAGGCTAGATGCTCGCATTCACGGAGGCTGTGATTCTCCTTAAAGCCTTGGATTTATTCTAGGTTTAATGATCGCTGAGGTATTGACGCAATTGTATTGGGAGAGGTGGGTTAACTTGACGTAGTTCTTAAACGCTCAGCTTAACATTTAAACTAACATCTTCTTTCAAGAAATATATACTTATTTAGGACTTGCTCTGGCCCGCGGTTTCACCTGAGTAGACTTAATTTTAAAACTATCGCTGCCTATTTAAGTGTCCAGCCGTTTCAGAGACAGACAGACAAATAGACTGAGAGACAGTTGTATATATACATTAAGCGAAAAGCTGTTAATTTGGAATTACACTTCAATTATATTTATCTTTATAGATGTATAGATAATAGATTTAACCAAAGTGAAGGATTACTAATTTATTTTTTACTTTTAGCCGCGTGAAATGGATATTGTGAACGACTTATTCATTGAGTTGCAGCTACTATATGATGCGGATAGGTCTATAGATACTCACAGAAGCATCATGATAACTGTAAGTACCGTCTGACAGCCTAATACTTATGTCATGATAGTGGTTCTATGTTGACAATTGTTTCTTCATGTATGCATATGTGAAAAGCTCTTCTAATCCTTCTCCTGGTTTTCCTGTTTCTGTCTGAAGTGTTATATCCGTTGTTTATCTTACGTGAATAAGTAAAGTTCGTGAAAAAGATAAAACAAATACGGAGAGTGGATACAAATGTAGCGGTGCACAATGGCGCGAGCTCATTTGTCACGGCCCGACCGCCACCCACAGATATATCATCCCCGGACACTATTTATGGACATTACAATCCTTTGGTGGATTCATTTCACAGATTAACGATGTATTTTTGGATTTCATTCATATCTGAAATCTCTATCTGTTTCCATAAATTAGGATCTTCATTAGGTACCTATTCCTTCTACTATGCTAGTATGCATTAAATTCTTCTTCAATTTAAGAGCCTTGCTCCTGTTTGTGAATCAACCGCCACTCTTGCCTCTTCAGTGCACAATCCTTGACCTCTTAATACGACATTACACTCGCTTTCTCCAAAGTTGGACCATGAAGCTTCTTCTAGGTCTCCCTCTTCTCTTCTCCCTTCGATTTTCCCTTCCAGATGATGCATAAATTAGTCAACCGTTGGACATAAGTATATCCAATATCCGATGTGCTATCGCAACTTACGAGCCAGTGTAACTTAGCTGACTCTACTTAATAGTGACGAAAAGGCTGATGTAAACCGAACGCCTAGGGCAAAATGGGACGGATCAGTAATATTCGATTCAGCAACTATTAAACGAGGGGCAGGAAAAATTCCCGCGATAAATCATCTCGGCGAGGTGACGAAATTAACGCTCACATCCCTCGCGTTCTGACACCCTGGTAGTTTGTCTTTGAAGGAACTTGCGACTATGTTTGTTTCAATTAGGACCTGAATGGCTGCTTACGTGGCCCTCGTCAAACTGCTACTTCGCGATTTCGAGAATGAAGCCAACCGAATAAAATTTGATGCTGAACTAAAAGGTTTTATAGTGTGCACTTTGATAAAGGTACTCGTCGGTACGTGGAAATAAATAATATAATGCATCACCAGTGAATTCCTTCATTATTTTACGGGTTCGAAGACTACTTACTTTTAAAATTCTGCTAGAGGCTCTTGTAAGTTCTTTGTACCATCGCGTAATTATATATCAAGTTCAGAAAAAATTGCCCTTTATCTAGTGATAAAAGGGTACTTATACGAGTTAGAAAATAAATTTATTAGCCATTGAACTAGTTCTAATATGGTGCCTCTCAAATACTTACAACATTTAACCCTCCGAAATTTACCAATAGATTTAATTTGTAATGTGTTGTTTGTATTCATGTCTATTGAATGTGTGTGTATGTAAGCAAAACAAATATATTTGGAGTGTATAAACTGCGAAAGATTCTCGTTAACGAGGAAACTTTTCAGACGAGTTGGAATTTTATTGATAACGGCCTGAGCCTGGCAAACGTTGTATTTACCATATACTTTTCAGGTGAGATCACCCTTATCATATAGGGGTCTGAAAAATAGATGTTGGCCGATTCTCAGACCTACCCGATATGTACACAAATTTCATACAAATCGGTCCAGCTGGTTCGAAGAAGTTTGGTACCTATTACCGCGACACGAGAATTTTATATATTAGATGTATGAGATCACTTTGAATAACTTAAAAATAATGTTCTTTTGGAATCAGAATACTAGATGGTAAACTATGTTGTAAGTATGCTCGTAACTATAGGATACTAGGACTCCGCCATTAGCGGTGCTGTGGTCTCACTTGAATTCTAGCATCTTCTTTAAGTTGAGATTACTTCAACTAAACCCGGCTGGAGTGGTGATAAGATGTCAAGTCACTTAGCTGCTATAGTTGACCATAATTTCAGCTATTCCACAATAGTGTACGTAGTATTTAAGTCAGTCGAAAAATTTTAACATTTTAGTACTTAAAAATCAGGTCTAAGCAATGCGAATTACACGGAGTGTTTGTTATGTGTACCAGGGGCTCAGAAGTCATTAGGAAGTCGAGCGCCGAGCCTCATACAACATTCAGTCGCACTAATTGAAAGCAAGTCGACCAGACACAGACGGGAAACAACTCCAGTCGGCGCCGTTAAACTTGAAGATAGATAAAATGTTCTCGGTTTCGAGAGCGTTTGCTAACAGCTAAAAGCGCCAGGAGTTCTTTAAAGGTGAACTTCACTTACATTGACAGGCAATTTGTTCGTGTTACTTTTATCTGCATTAACCCGAAGTCTTAAGTTAAAGACTAGTGTTCAGATAAGTTGGCTAGTGAACACTTATTACAATTCTAAACTTGGCACGTATAGAGCTACTGTATGCAATAGTGTCTACCCAAAGCACATTCATTTAAATTCTTTATGATTATTTTACCCGCTATTATAGTTCTGACAGGTTGGTGAAGCAAAAGAGCTTTATCGATCCGATAGTTTATTTTTGTTTTGGGATCAATGCGAGTCGTTTTGCTACGTAGATATTTTCTCTTTTTTTAAAACATTCAACAAGAGTTAATCAATGTTGATGTACAGGTAAGGTAAAGGTATCTCTAAATTAAAACCGTGTTTACGTCATACTCGTGACGAAGCCTCTGGTTTGTCAAATTCCTTAATTCACAGCCCTCTAAACCCGTGTAATCATCAAAATGCTCATATGCCAAATTAAACACCTATATATTCGTTTCCCTCTCCAAATTCGGATCCTTGGCAGATTTGTTAATGTCCCATTTTGTGCGAATTTCGTCGTATATTATACCGAATCCTTGTCGGGCGGGCGGGACGACCTCGAGACGGATTTTTGACGAATAATGAGATTACTCTCACAAAACACATTTGAATTTATCGCTACATTCAAAATTTTATGTTCTTTTTGATAAGATACCTATACGTACTTTATTTACGAGCTATATTTAATTTGTAAATAAAACATATTGATTATCGTGCACTGTTTTTTATCCAATGTTGTATATTGAAGGCTTAATAGCACTCGTGACCTGCGAAAGTGTATACAAAAATACAATAGGTTAGATTGATAGATGCATAGATATTCCATTTAGGTTCAAGAATGTGAATGAATCAAATAGAGAACAAGTAGGTAAGTAGAGTGAACTAATGTGCTATGTTCTGTAAGTATCCCACACGGGATTTAAAAAAAATCTGTTTTTCTTTTGTATACGCATGCAGCTGTATTCAATGTAGGATAAGTATTTGGTATGATATTTACTTCACACAAGTGGTAGATAGTAGTATGTTGTAACGTTTCACAGAAGTTCGCAATCAAATAATAAACCTTAGAGCAGTTTTCCGGCAATTAGGAGTGCTCTGCTAATTTCCGAGTAGAAGCCCAGCCTGGAACCCGGTTAATTGCAATAGACTCGCCCCCTATTACATGGGACTTAAACATAACTCTCTGCCTCATACCTCTGCCTACCCCTTCGAGGAAAACAGGTGTGAGCATATGTTTGTATGGTGTTGTAATCAGTGACTTGCATTAGCCGTTAAAGCAGAAGTAATATAACAGGATAGAATGTATCGTCCCCCAACGGGCGCACTTACCCAAGTCCAGAGATAACATCGACCGCTCTCCCCATAACCCGGTTTATCGTCTCCAACTTGACAACATTGTGTTATTTATATTGTTTTTTAGTGAATTATTGCCAGGGACGACACTTAATGGGTATTGTCGATGGTTTTTGCACAATGAAACAAAAAGGTCATCTGATTTTGAAAAAATAACAGTGTTTTGTGTTTTATTTAGTAACTATCTAGTTTTTTAGAACTTTTAGTGGGAACTTTTAGGGATAGGATGATGGAATTGATAGAAGATTACAAGTTACATTGTAAGGGGAATAGAATTTTTTAAACTAGTCAGTTTTATAAAATCTCTCAGTAAAATTTATGACTTATATCTGTAAGTGCTCTTAAATAGATTAGACAGCGTGCCCTGAATATCACCTTTAAAGGAAATGCCATGAATAGTTGATACTCAACTTGCTCGTGAACTATTGGATTTCTTGGCGACCTATCTTCATGAAGATATATAGTACGTTCTTAAGAACCCTGTCGGGATAAGACCTGAGCATTTTAAACCGGAGGCAAAGCGAAGTTATTAAATGTTGATACAGCAGACTTCTTATCATATCAATTCAGTGCGTGGTAAACTGGTTTTTTGGAATAGTTTGTTTCGCCGTTTCTTCTCCTGACAGGCTTACTTTTGGAAACGGTAGTAAATTAACTTCAGTTAGCGTAAGAGAAATGACGTTCAATAAGTGTTCCAAGTGTCCCTTATGTTGAATAAAACTTTTTGATTTGATTTTGATTTGATTTAAAGAGCTTAACTCACAATGGCGAAACTGAGTGATAATTAAGAAACTTCGCGGATTATGTCCATTAGACAGGGGGTCCTACGTCACGTACCAACCATTTTGAGGAAATTGGAAGAATATAAAGTGCTCATTGTTCCGGTTAATATGTTGGGTTTTATTGAATTGACTCTGTTCGACAACTCTTTATTTGGGCCGGACGCCGAGGGTTTTATTGTCAACGCAGCCGAGAACTTTACGACATGTAGAGTCATGCTCTCTAATATTCATATAGCCCTTTGGAATCTTAAAGAAGTTTCTAAGATTTTATTTGAAACTTTGCTTCAGCTCTGCGCTAGCAAACATTTTGGTAGCTTTCTGATATCTCGCACGTGCACTCTAAGGATGCTTCTACGCTCTTGCTTAAGAGTATTTCTTGCAAATCTGAAAACTGATTAAGATGTATTTGGCTTCCGAATGTAAAAATCGTTATTACTCTCCTCGTTCACTTTAAAGCACTCATGCCCTGTCAGTTCCATTCGAAGGCATTCACGCCCGCCCTTGACGAGAGCAATGGTGGTTTTATGAACAAACAAGTGCCGAAATGTATATTTGTACACGTCAGGAGTGGGACACTGTGGAAAATAACTGGTTTTCCTTGTGTTAAACCACAATTTGCCGCTGTTCCTGCAACGAAACTGTGCAGGCTGACGTACAAAAAATACTTTCTTAAAGTGGGTTTATTTGCAGGCTCTCATATATTTATAGGTGGAAACTAACAGCCTTCAAGTTAGTCCAGAAATCATTACACTAGTTTTAAAAATCAAATCGAATTAATGTGCGTTAGTCTACTGTAGTCAAAGGTAAATAGCTCCAATCAATAACGTAAAGCTTCAAGTTACTGTTAGCTGCTCTCTGTTATTTCGACGTAGATAGGTATGTCGTAAAATACTACAATGTCATTAGCTTTACCCACAGGGCGTATGTCCAAAAGCATTCCATCATCTGCCAGTGCCCACCGGATACGGCTAGCTATGAATGTATTGCGGCCGCGACGTGCACGGAATGCTTCCCTACCCGTCACGTCCCGGCGACATTTATTTTTGTTCAATAAATTGATTCCCCCCGACCATTTACGCTTTATACCGCCATGAGTTACATTACTCAACGCAGTTATAAAGGGCACGGAGTGCTTTCAGAATTGTGTCAATCTTTCTCGTATTGATTCTTCAGAGTGTTACGGCGATGTCGTTATGGTCTTCACTAATCCAATTTTTAGTGGTTCTCTATTCATGGTTAATGCTCGCTTTAGCTTGTAATTGTATTAGCTTTCAGATAAGATTCTGTTATCATCAGCTGTATTACGGTCTTACAAGCTTTTTATTAACTTGCTATGTATATTTGTCTGCATGGATTCTTCTAAATTGGGTATATACGCTTCTTTTGGATGTCAATGCATGTTTAGTTTTGTGACGTCATTCAAATTTCCAAGATGATGGAGTTTTATATGGCGTTATTTTTCCTGCACACAGTTTGGGTATCAAATAAAAGGGCTTCCTGGGGAATACACGACAGATTAAAAGCTTGTTTTCATTTATTTTATAGAATTACTTTGATATTGTGCATTGGACAATGCATTTTGCCTATACATTAACAAGTTGTGAATTGAAAACTAGTTCTCAGTAAATAGAGTCAAAATCAAATATGCAGTGTTTGATTTATTTCTAAGAAGCTGCTGCGATATTAATCTAATAAATATCACGGTTCAGCGCACACCATACCAGGGCGGCATGGATGCGAGGCGGATTGAGTTGAGTTCGAAGCGCAGTCACGTTTGTCATTAAACTGGCGTCGTACAGATAATTTTCTCTGAAGCGATTTCTAGATAGCCTTTGATCACATGGGCTCCAACGCCACAAATAAACATAAACACGATGATTCTATGCAATAGGAATTCTGATTCATAGGTTACATATTTTCTGTGAATTTGTCCGCGATTAAATTCGTGTGACTGCGTCTAAGAATTACCGAATAATGTTACATTTGAAACTCACCCAAAGATGAATAAAAAACAAGGATTTTGTAGCTCTCTACGTAATAACTAGAATAATGTAAACCATAATATCGTTAGCTTTACATCACCGGTTTCATTCTAATTGGTGTTCAAAATTAACCGCTTGTAGATTTTCTTATAATAGTAGTGAAATGTAAAAAAATATTATGTTAAAACATTATATGTATTTATATTCCTGATTAATGTAAAAATATTCATGAAATTACTCGATTCTAAAGAGAAAATACAAAGAAAAAGTAGAATTGAAATCACTTCGACTTTCATTAGTTTAGATTTAGAACCTGTATTTCAAAAGACGCGTCTCTTATAAGCTTGGAAATTGAAATCTAAAAATTCCATGTAAATAAACATTTAGAATTCCGTGGCGTTAACTTTTTCATTAGCAAATTTTCCTCGCCATCTTGGAGCAATTAGAAAAGTGGCATCGAATAATTGGTGTTTGTTGGCGGCGATGGAATCTTCGGATGAATTATCAGATCCCCGCAGGAACTTATTAGTGCAACATGCCGTCAAATACCAAATTTTACGGCTTCCGACAGATTGTTTGTTATTGGGAATATTTGGGAGCCCTCGACCTTAAATAACTCCATTTACGTAGCTGTGGGCCGGATAATAACGCGCCAATGAGCCGTGAACCAATCACGCCAAGTGTTCCTACCTCAAATCATAATTGTAATGATTGGGATTATGCCGAACAATCGCTTCACTGGCGACAAGGTTTTATGCGCCGATAAAAGCGTTTAAATTAGGAACAGACTCTTACAAGTCGTAAATATAAGCTTCGCCTCAACATGCTACCCTGGTACTTTCCTAGTTGACTATCAGGCTTACAGAATCATTCATCTCATCTAATGGATATTGGAAGTTTTTATCATTAATCAAGGATGTCATAGAAAAAGCTAAGAACAGTTCTGAAATCACAAATTGATGGCTAGAGTTTTACAAAAACATACATTATATAACGTGCGAAGTATACATTTAAGAGGGAAAAGTATATTGGAGGTTGTTCGGGAGTAGTAACTCCTGGACTAGTTAGTAGTCGGAGGCGCCGCGACGGCGCGGCGCGGCGTCCCGTGACGTCACTACACCTTCCAGTTCTATTGTTGCGCTCGAGATAAACATACAGTATTGTGTTTGGTGCATACTAGCTTCATGCAATAGCTTGCTAAGGATATACAGTCGTTTAAAGGTATTTTTGTGATGCAAACGTTGTTGTTACCCCATAGGAAGTAGTTTCATTAATGTTTTTGGACTCAAATAGCAAATTAATCTGTTGTCACGGCTCGTGTTATTTTCAAATAGAAAAATAATTCTTATCCAGATTGTAATACATAGTTTTATACCTTAGTGAAAACTGTTTGAAATAATCCCTATGTTACCTAATGCCAAAGATCAAAAAATATTAAGGGATGATTCGCGTCGTGAATATTGTAGCGAGGTAACATAGACGTAATTACATGTTTATATGAACACGTGTATCTAATGTCGTTTTAATAATGTATGGCTCATCTTCTTTGTGAATGTCTGAATAAGACGAGATTATAAGTCGACCTGATACACACGCCACTAAAATATGTCCGATGAAACGAGTAGGTATATACAAATCGATGCTAGCTTTTTGGGCAAATTCGGAGCTATTTCCGAATTTTCAGATATGTCTACTTAAAGATTTTATTAAGTGTTCACTGCTGCACTTCAAAAATATAGACACTTGCTAGTTATATTATTAGTATTTAGTATGTTTAACCTACTTCAAAAAAGGAGGTTTTTTTCTGACATAGGTTTTGCCTCACACCGATTATTTTGATACTGTCAACATGAAACGTGCCTTCTGGGACGCTTTTAACACAATACTTACAATTTAAATGGAAATCAAATTTGATTACAAGAATTCTTGAAACCTTAAATATGCGAGGAAAACTTTTCACGAGGACGAGATCGCGCTCTAACTAGGTTGTAGGTATGTGATCCTGGTACGAGATACAAGACGCGATACAAGATACAACGCCGGGATTGCTCCGGCGCCTACGTAAACCAATTTAAACTTTATAATCCGTTCGGAATGGAGCGCGCCTTGAACAATGTGAAGAAACACGGCACGTCGCGGCCTCCTCTACAAGCTAAGATTGTGTACATATAGCTTCGCTTACTTATGGAGCCCTGGTATTATTGAGGGTAAATTCCGTTTTGAGATTTGTTGAGAGGGTCGAAAGAGTCCTTATACCCAGCCCCCCATGGAGCAATGGTGACCTCATTCACCACAGAAAACAATACTACTCTAAGGTACCTCATTTGACTGCCGTCTTCTGTATCGGTCTATCTCTATCCGAATCTACATTATAAAGAGAAGGATTTGATTGTTTGCTTGTTTGCATTGAATATGCTCTAAAACTACTTGACCTATTTTGATATTCTTTCAGCAATGGATAGCTACATCATCAGCGAGTAACGATATATTTTATCCCCGTACTCCCACGGGATCGGAAACTATGGGAAACGTGACGTCCGCTATAGGCTAATAAGCTTGTGTTATCCTTGTCAGTAACTAATCATCTTCATGAGACAGAAATTAAAATAATCACTCGGAATGATTACCATCATGACGTAAAATAAAGCAGAGGATCTCCCTTATTTAATTTGGGAAATGTATTATCTTCAAGTTATCCAAGCCTGGAGATAGCCGTCGTCTTTCTATCTCTTTAAGAGGAGCCCATGGCACATTTTAAACCATCCAAAGATAACGAAGCCCAAAGCTTACTCCTTTAAGATAATTTCTGATGAAAATGTAATTCGTTTTATATTGTGTCAACGTTACAGAGTTATTTATTTCAGTTTTGACAACAATTCATAATTGTAAAATAATTGCTACGTTTCAAATATCAAACTTGCTTGATGATGATTTCATATGATTTATATTTCATATGATTGTTTCGATGATATGTACACGATGCCTGGCTGAGTTTCTTGCCGGTCCTTCTCAGAAGGCTAGTTTCCGAACCGGTGGTAAATTCTCGACTTTCATAAGTGCCTTACCAGGGCTTAAACTGAATAAATATTTTTCATTTTCATTTTCTTGTATCTTCTAGTTTAACGAAATAGATACAATAAGTCACTTTTAATGTGGAAACAAAAATATACCTTGTCGATCAATGATGTGCCGATGTTATTCAAATAGGACTTTCATGACAGACTTTACGCAAACATTCTATGAACAATTTCATAAAAATAAGACTGGATAATTGCCTTGAAAGATGTTAGCCTTAAATGCATGAAAGGTCGTTTAAAACCGCCTTATTTTTGTGGGAAGTCCGTCATGGAGACGCCAACCGCCGCGGGGGCAGCGGAAGGGTTATCGCCGGACTCCTACCGGCAAGAACCCACGGGTGTTCAGGGACAGCCTGCGCTTGAGACCGTCCTATTATATTTTATTGTCAATCCAAATAAATCTGTCAACTTAAACGCTTATATTTGTTCTTACTTATCTGCTTGCTAGTCGAATAACAGATGATAGAAATACGTTTGAAATATAATCAAATATCTGGTACCCATAAAAATATGGCGATTTCACTTGTTTAATTTATATATCGCTTCGCTTTAAGAACTACATAGCCTTTATCGCATGGGAACTTGCGCGTGACGTAACAAAATATACATTTGCGAAGCGTGTAATGAACGCAGCTCCTCGAATCTTCTCAACCCCTGGTACATCTGACGCACTTTGATAAATTAATTTCACTTTAATTGTGCCCACGCGAGCACGCTGACTATATTCAATTTGTAAACAATCTGGTCTATATTCAATCTCACGTCTTGTTTTGACAAACATAATAAATGGGTTGTTTACAGTTTGTATGTGAATTCATAATAATAAGTAAGTAAGGCACATATGAATGCTGAATAATTGACCACTAGTTCGGTAAAACTTAATTATATATGCAAAGAACTAAAAACGAATTATAGGTAGAAAATTTGTCCCAAATCGGTGTCTGTCGGGATCGTGCCAAGAAGGCTGGCAGATAATCAGGGGCCTTACCATGAGCTCTTATTGCCATGATAGTTTCACAAATTTATGAGACAGATGTATGTGCCGTGTATATCTGTCACTGTCGCACAACTGAATTAACATTGCAATAAGAGCTCATGGTTGGGCCTCAGCATTGCCACGTTGAATATGCATTCCCTGGGCGAGAATAGCCCAGCCTCACGAAAGGCTTCTACCGAGAAGTTAATATAGCTAGCTAGCAACAAATTTTGAAGAGTTATCAAAGCAAATGTTTTTTTTTGATGCTTGATAATAATAGTTTCAGTCGATCATGAAAAAAAAAGCAATGAAGCGACAGTCTGCACTAGATCGTTAAACGCGTTAATTTAATGAACACTCCCCTGCTCATTAGCATTCTCCGCGGAAGTTAAGGAAAGAACTTGACTTGTTTAAAGTTAATCCTGTTTGGAGAACTTTTGGTGTGCTTCTGTTTACGAAGTCTATGCGAAAATGTAGATTTTAGGTTATGAGATGCTAAGTTCATTGAATGTCTCGGGCGATACGTCTTTGAATACTTTATCAGGTATCCTCGCTTTTTCTCGGTTAAGATCGTATGGTGCCGCCACGAGTTATGAGCGCTGACCTAGTTTGCGCAGTATTTTTTTATAGGTCTGTCTGTCTGTATGGCGCGACGCGATAGATAGGGATATAGATACCCCCACTATTTTCGCTGAGCTGTACCTACAAACCGTTGTGATGAGAACTCGCGTCGCTTGCGTTAAAGCCTACTCAAATCAATCGGCTACTCAACTAAACAGGGCTAAGATTTATTATATACTTATATTATATATATTCGGCACAGGGTGGTACCAAATTAAAAAGAGAAAAACATCATTTACATTATTTATTTTTTTCGTCGTTATACTTATCATTTATTTTTAAGTACACTACGTTTTTATTTGAATTGCATTAAAAATGTTCAGGGTTTTTTTTTATTTATATGTACCATTCACCGATGATCTGTGATAAAAATGTTCGCCTAAAATAATAATAATATTTATTCAAAAATACTTTAAAGCTAATACATTAATTAATAATACACAAAGTTTACTTATGTACTACATACATTGGGTGCCTGAACTAGGGTAACCTGTGTTTCAGGTTTCAAAATGTCTAGAACTTATCTAATTTAAGCTACATTCTAGCTTAACTTGGCTCCTATGAAGGTAAAGAAGCCTTAAAAGACACCAACCATTAAACATTGACCCAAAAATTACAATTCCGCAAAATAATATACTTAAAAAGTAATGAACATGAATTTTCCGGCGGCGTCCGTAACGACGTCGTTTAAAATGGTCATGATTGTGCGGTGCATATTGCAAATGTCCGGGCCACGGGGCCGGGGTACTCACGGGAGAATCATTGTTACATACATATCGCACCCTCAGAACGCTGGAATTCGAATTTGTGTCGCTTGCACAGTAAGCAATGCTGCAAGTATGAAATCGTTTGTATAGTTTCATTGCAAGATCCACTCGCACAAAGAAAATGATAAAGGTTCCGATTATTAAGACTCATGAAACCCTTCTGCTGCCAAACTTATGAAGTAAAAAAAGTTATATAAGAGCAACCGTCCTCATAAAAGGTGCTACGATAGCAAGATATTTGTTGCCTCTTGTTGGTCCTTCGAGTCATCAAATAAACGGTGTTTTAGAAAAACAATATACATTAATACCTTCACGCTTTCCCAAGAGTGCCCTCGAAGGGTAGGCAGAGATGAAGTGCCCCCTTCAGAGAGTGCTAACGTTACATATATCAAGTCTTTTGCCGCTTCAGGCACATCACATACGTATTTGAATTTCTTGAAGATTATCCCTGGTTTAAATGTAATTCCATCTCTTTTTGTTATACGGATTTCAAAAGGAATGGATATAGTTTTAGTTAGTAGAGTGTGGTCTAGTCCTAAACCATGTTTTGTTTGTAATAAGGGACATTGGAACTCGTCGCTTACATTCAGACTACCCCGGATTTAATGTGTAATAACGTCAAACGACAAATACAGTTTCATAACAAGCAATTAAACCGGCAAGTGCTATAATATCTTGCGCTTCATAGTTGCCTGGTATTGGACGCGAGCCAGATAAACTCTCCGGTATCATTCGCTTAATCCCACAGGCATTTTGTGTTTATATATATAAAAAAATCCTAACAGAGACAGATTTAAATGATCAATACTTAATGAACTGTGGCGAGATAAAAGATGCTTACCCACACCATTTGCTCATTCGAAACTAGTTTTGGATCTAATGGGATAGATAGTTTAAATGTGAGACACAGGTGGGTGAATACGCGTCATATGTTATCAAATCAGTTTCACTCGTAAAAGAAATAAATTAAACCACCAATATAAAATTGACAACATTCCATTAGAACAAAAACACAACATAAGAGACCTTGGAGTGATTTTTGACTCAATGTTGGATAGGTATGGGTAGAGGAGCAAAGAAAAGACTTGTGCACTAGACGAATGTCTGTATTGGAATGAATATTAGGAATCATTTTAAAGAACATAAGAGAACGATTGAATGAGTGATATGAATGTGTGAATGAGTTACACTATGGAGTGACTTGGATTGTTGCCATATACCAACAGTCCCCCTCAAAAATTCAAGTCTACAAATAATTTTCAATCATTCATCAAACATAGAAAAACAAATTCAAATGATCCATTATGATTTTATACAAATAAAGAATTCATTATAATAATGACACTTAGCATAAATTTAACTTAAGTTTTAACTCTTCGAACTTTGTAGATGGCAGCACCTTAGTGAACACATCTGCTAGTTGATTTCCTGTGGAAATATGTTCTAGCTTTATTATTTGATTATTAATTTGTTCCCTAGTGAAATGGTACTTTATATCTATATGTTTAGACTTTTTGTGATTTGTAGGGTTATTAGCTATGCTAATGCAACTATTATTATCTTCAAAGATAGTAATTGGCTGATTTATGTGAATAGAAATGCTATTAAGCAATGACTTCAGCCAGACTGCTTCCTTTACAGCCTCGAAAAGGGCCATGTATTCAGCTTCCGTTGAGGAGACGGCGACACAGTTTTGTTTACGTGTGTTCCATGATATTGTACAATTATCGAATACTTGGAATATGTATCCTGTTGTACTTTTTCTATCATTTTCATCGCCTCCCCAATCAGAATCTGCATAGCCTGTAATGAGTTGCTTAAAATCACATTTAGTATAAGTTAATTTTAAGTTTAAAGTGCCTTTTATGTATCTCAATAAATGCTTTAAGCATTTCCATAATTCTTCATTATTTTTAGTCTGATATCTACTTAAAATACTTATAGCTGCACATATATCTGGTCGAGTACAAAGCATTGCATACATCAAACATCCTATAACGTTTTTACATGGTGCATCATAGTTTGTATCTGAACTTAGAGCCTTATAGTCTAATTTAGACGGCAGGGGTGATTTTGATGAGTTACATTCAGCCATAAAAAACTTATTTAAAATATTCTGCAAGTACACAGATTGGTCTAAAGTGACTGCGTTATTTGTTCTGTCAACTTTAATGCCCAAGAATAATTTTACACTGTCCAAATCAGTCATGTTAAACATTTTCATTAAACTACTTTTATATGACTGCATAGTCTTAATACTTTTAGTAATAATTAGTAAATCATCGACATATATAACTATGTATACATTTGTTTCTATGCAATTGTTATCCAAAATATACAAACATGGATCGACTTCTGAATTTTTAAATTTCATTTCAGTTAGAGCATGATGTAAACGTTCATACCAGCATCTAGACGATTGCTTAAGGCCATATAAGGTTTTACGTAGTTTACATACTTGATTATTATTAGCTGAAATACCCTCTGGTACTTCCATGTAAATATCCTCCTTAAGTATACCATTTAAGAAGGCAGTCTTGACATCCATGTGATGTACATATAAATCAAACTGATTTGCGAAAGCCAATACAAATCTAAATGTAGTTAACCGAGCTACTGGTGCGAACGTCTCGTCATAGTCCTGTTGGTATTGCTGAGTAAAGCCACGAGCAACCAAACGCGCCTTATAGCGTACTGGTTCACCAAGAGCATTATTTTTAATCGTGAACACCCACTTACAACTAACAATATTTACATCATTAGGCCTCTCAACAAAAATCCAGGTTTGATTATCACGAAGCGAATCAATTTCATTTTGTACAGCTTGTAACCACTTATCAGTATCATCTCGATCAAAAATATCGTTAAAAGTTAATGGCAAAGGCTGAGCAACAATTCGTGATAAGTATATGTGGGGGTCATTCATTTGCTTATAATCTCTAGGGGGTAGTTTAAAAATTCTTTCACTACGTCTTATGCTGTTTGAGTCTATTGTTGATTCTTTATCCAGAGGATTATTATGTTTGTCGTCTATTATATTTACCGAATCATTGTCAGGTTTATTAATTTTAGCGGGAATTGCATCTTGATCAGTACTAGAACAAGTAGGCCGAGAATGTTCAAAATTAGATTCGTCAAATATGACATCTCGAGCTATAAAAAATCTATTGTTTTCAACATCATAAAGTTTATATCCATTTGGGTCAAAACCAACTAATATGGATTTAAAAGATTTTTCATCAAATTTAGTTTTTCTGATTTTATTATGCACGTAGGCAGTACAACCGTAAACTCTTAATTGACTTATTTTTGGCTTTTTACCATGCCACATTTCATATGGTGTTTTGTTTACGAGCGCTTTAGTGGGGAGCATATTTGTCAAATATGTTGCTGTTAAAACAGCTTCACCCCAGTAGTTTTTATGTAACTTTGCACTTGTAACCATGGTTCTAGCCATTTCGGTCAACGTACGATTCATTCGCTCCGCTACACCATTTTGTTGTGGTGTGTATGGTACTGTTAAATGATACATTATTCCCTTGCAAACACAATATTCCTTGAATTCATTTGATAGGTATTCGCGTCCATTATCGCAATATAAATGAACAACTTTAGAATTAAATAAATTTTCTGCTTTAGACACAAAATCTTTGAAACATTTCAATACTTCCGACTTGGCATACAATAAATATGTTACAGTATAGTGGGTATAATCGTCGATAAAAGTAACAAAATAATTTTTATCATCGAGGGTAGGTGGCGTTATCGGACCGCACACATCAGAATGAATAATAAAAAGTGGTCTATTATTACTAGACTTATCCTTCGACTTGGCAAATGGCAATTGAGACTGTTTACCACGCAAGCATGGCTCACATAATGAATCACTAGGAACGATATTATTTATTAAGTGATGGTCATCAATTAATTGTTTAAGTGATTGAAATTTTTGTTTGCTTAAATGGCCAAGTCGTTGATGCCATAAATCGTAAGATTTAGAACTTACTGACATGTTTAAATGACTTTGTGACTTTTTGACACTGAATGGTATCTTGTAAAGGTTATTGCTACTAGTACATGTAATAACACATTTATCATTTTTTAATATTTGCACACTATTATCTTTAAATATAACTATCATACCTGCTTGTTGGATCCGATTTACCGACAGCAAATTACACGGGACGTCGGGTGAATACAAAATGTTGTCAATGGTTCCTTGAATTCCTAAATTACTTACAACTTCAATCGAACCTTTACCAAATGCAGATATGCTAGTGCTGTTTTTACCTACGCCGATTTTTAAAGGAGTGGGTAGCTCCGTATAAGAAGAGAAAAAATCTCGAGTATTTATAATATGGTCTGTAGCACCTGAATCTAAAACAAAATATACTTCATTAATTGTGAGATCAGAAATTGGTAACTTACATTTCGAAAACATAAAAGCGAAACTGTCCTCATCATTGCTGCAGGGTTGCACCGTATTGGCGGTTTTTGTATATGCTTGTCCTCCATTTTGCTGCAGTTTTTTGAAAAAGCGGCAATCCTTTTTCATGTGATTCCTTCGTCCACAATGATCACAGTACAATTTCGAAATCTTGTATGGATGACTATTAAAATTAGATTTTTTCTTAGCTTGAGGGTAGAATTTTTTCTTCTTGTAATTTCTTTGTTGCATCGAATATTCCTTGGTATTTAAATGTAACATCTTCAAACCAGTAGTGGTTTCATTTTTAATTTTAACCTCGTGGTCCAATAGTCGTGTTTTCACGAACGACAAATTCAAATGTTCTTCACCTAACGTCTCTAAGGCGGTAATCACGCCATCATATGAATTTGGTAAAGTCAATAATAAATGTGATACTTTGTCCATTTCATCTAACTTTGCACCAGATGAAATTAATTCAGTGATTATATTATCAAAATTCGTGAAATGTTGAAATAGGGTTACATCCGGTTGTAATTTTAAATTCAACAATTTCTTACGAAGAGATAGTGGTGTGGCTAAACTTCTTCGCTCATAAATTTGATCAAGATCATTTATGATGGATCTAGCGGTCGCAGATCCTTTAGCAAAATTAAGAAATGCATCACCCAAATATTCAACAATCGTACCTTTAGCAATCAAATTTTTCTGCGTCCAATCTGTGTCTGGTTTTTCTGGTGGTACCTCTTCAACGACACTGAGCACCTGTAATTCCTCTAAAAGAGATTTTATGCGAAACTTCCATGTACTGTACCGTTCACCATTAAATTGTAGAATATTTCGTCGGTTACGTGACTCCATTTTATTTTTTTGTTATATTTTATGTAGGTACCTCACTTTATTCGACAAATTTAAAACTGATACTTAATAACGTGCCCTGGGCCCATAACCTGTTGGATAGGTATGGGTAGAGGAGCAAAGAAAAGACTTGTGCACTAGACGAATGTCTGTATTGGAATGAATATTAGGAATCATTTTAAAGAACATAAGAGAACGATTGAATGAGTGATATGAATGTGTGAATGAGTTACACTATGGAGTGACTTGGATTGTTGCCATATACCAACACTCAAAAATGACAATGTCTGACCATATTTCTGCAATTGTTACCAGAGCGTACAAAAATCTAGGATTTGTGTTGCGTGTAAGTCGGGCTTTCTCTGACACTGACTGTATGAAAACTTTGTATTATTCTTATGTTCGTAGCATTCTAGAATACTGTTGTTGTATCTGGAATCCAAATTACTTAACTTACATACATGACATAGAACAAATACAATCAAAATTCATTAATACTCTAAATTACAGAGCCGGACATAACAAATGCAGTTACGAGGAAGCGTGTCAATATCATAAAATAATGCAATTGAAAGACAGACGCGCACTATTGCAGTTGTCCTTTCTTCACGACGTCTGCAACAACACAATTGATTGTCCTGAGCTAACAACTCTCTTACTACAGTTTAGGGTCCCAAAGAAGCGTACCCGACATACACCTCTCTTTGAAGTTCCTCTCGGCCACAGTAATTATGCTCAGAATTCGGTGGTTTCTCGTATACTACATAGCTACAACAAGGATTTTGCTTCTATAGATATTTTCCAAAACAATAAAATATCTTTTAAGAAGCAAATTACATCAATTTTCACTAGTGAACAAAAAGTTAGAACTGGTGTTAATAAAGGTAAAAATTACTAAAGGCACACACACTCACACACACACACACACACACACACACACACACACATGCACATACACACATACACACACACACACACACTAAGCAAAGTATATTTCGTTGTATAAGCATATTTTAAACAATATTGTACTTATTCTGCTGTTTTCTGTTTAGCGACTAAAATTATATTATCTATTAGTAAAGAATGAATCTGTAATTGGCACTAAGAATAGACTTATAACCTTGTATTAATTTACTAAATGCTGTTGAATCTTTGTAATAAATAAATAAAAAAAAAAAAAAAAAAAATATCACACGCTCAAAGCTTAGAGGACGATAAGAGCTCATGGTAAGAGGACCATGGTTAGGATACTTAGGAAAAAATTAGCCAGGCGTCGATTTTAATATGTTTGTCTGTCTGTTTAGACACTATTTGTGCTCAAGATTGTCCCTGAAACTATTAACCCTTTCTTTCAAATAGATCTCGTGTGCTTTTCACAAATAATTAATTTGTTTATATTTTTCGCAGGTATGTATTTTCTACTGTGGATTTCGTGAGTACATATAAAGATAAATAAATAAAATGTACAATATTGAAGCTGAATAATAAATTCCCAGATCTCATATTAGCTAGAGTAAGACCGCCGAATAAATATTAGTACAATGGCTGAGCCCTAACAATCTGTGCTGAGCAATAACTTTGTATGAATATAATTAAGCTAATATTTGTACGTGTGTACATGTACATTATGTACATCGAAGCCTGTAGACGTCATTTGAAATTCAGAGTGAGCTAAGTCTGGAACGAAAACCAGTTTATTAAATTAACATAAATATTTGTTATTATATGTGAATATTTAATGAACTAGGAATATTAACATCATGTGAACATATAATACAAATAAGTACGAGGTAAGTAAACGTAACGTAAGCGTACAAAAATGGGTAGACGTAAGTTAATGAAGACATTTAGAAATGTTGTAAGTAGCTTTCTAATATAACAAAGAATTATTGTCCTTTGAAAGTCGGCTAGGTGCGTGATGAGTTTTGAGCGCTGGCCTTGAATGCGTGGTAGTATTGGTCTTGTATGGCGCGAGCACAAATATACATACGTATGCTCACGCTTGTATCCCATCGGGGTAGGCAGTGACCACCGATTGCCAAATATATGCGTGGTAATTAAGCACTTAGGCACTTATTAAGATTAGTAGGTTAACTCCGTAATGATTCAATTCCTTTAATTCTTTCAATTCTGAAGCTACTTTATTCCTAAGGTCCTAATGTTTTTTGCTTTCTGTCCGTGATTTCATCCGAATGAAGTCACGGGCAGAAACTGGTATTCCTATAGGCAATAAATACCTATACGTAATTATATCAAAGTACCAGGCACGCAGAAACCCCAGGAGCGCTGGTGTAATGACAGGTGAGGCAAAGGGATTGCGGTTGCGGTCGCTCGGTTTACTGATCGCGGAACTAACCGCCTCATTAACTAACATTGACACTTATCACACGGTTCTTTAAGTTCAAGTTATCAACTAATTGAAAATGAAAAGAAATATTATCTTATTGAAAGAAATACTCTCTTAGATAACGGGTAACTTATTGTTGAGAAATATTATATTACTCAATGTACGTTATCCGAGTACGATATCTGCCTGGAATATATTTCAGTAATTTTCTAATATCAAAGTCCTAAGATGCTTTAGTCCTATATTCGTAGAATCGACAATAGCATGAAAGTAGTTAATCGTACGAACTATCTTCACAGAACAATTTTATTTATTTATTTATTTAAAAACTTTATGCACAAAGTACATGGGTGGACTTAATGCTAAAGCATTTTCTGCCAGTCAACCTTACTATACAGGACTAAACATAGAAGCGGGTGTGCTATACAATAAGGAAAATGAAAAAAAAAAACAAAAAAATCAAAAACTAATTACCTACTTATAATCTAAACTAGTGTAACAGACACATTTGCCAGTAAATATGAATAAATATAATAATAAGCAGATACAAAGATACATATATAAACAGATTATACATACATGCAATAAATAAATATAAATATGAAAACAATACAATATATAAGTATTATATAGATAAATACAATATAAATAAATATATAGCTAACAGTGACAAAAAATAAATATATAAATAAAGAGGAAAATTTAGTTGGTGATTCGTTGGTAGTGCTCTCTCACAAGGTTCTTAAAAATAGATTTTGATGGACTTTTCCTTATTTTTGATGGAAGCTGATTCCATAGACGCACCGCAGTGACAATGAACAATATAGTCTTTAAGGAGTTTTAGAAAAGAGCCCTTAAAGCCTTTATGAAAACATGTTTCTCACAGTCGCTATTGTGATCTTATTCTTGACTAGCTCTGCCCCGCTGTTTCATCCTAGTAGAATTAATATCATGGGTGGCCCGCGGAACCCTTATGCTTTTTTTAAAATAAAAGTAGCCTTAGTTACTCCTTGTAAGATTAGCTATCTGCTAGTGAAAGTCCCGTTAAAATTGGTTTGTCGTTTCGGAGATTAGCCGGAACAAACAGACAGACAGACTGACCGACAGACAGACAGAGAAAAATGTTTTTTTTTTTTATATCAGTACCTATCGTAAATACTTTGAAATGCAATTTGTGAAAAGCTGTTTTTTTGGAATTACAAACAGACAATTAAATATTATTTATCTACAGGTATGTGTATGTATATGTATATTTATAGTAGATAGATATACTTGAATATAACGGGCACAATGCTATAATCATTTATTACATTACATTTCACGCGAAATAAATTAAATCATATTAATGTTACATCCCCTATCGCTTATGTGAGCCTGGTAAATCGCTAACCCCGAGGCGGCTGGTGTCCGCCTCTATCGATTTTCGATCGGTCGCAAACAATGTCATCATCTTAGTAGCCAGCCAGTAGCCTGCCTAATGGAGTTCCGGATAGCTATGCGATGGATGGCATAGTTGCAACTTGATAGTTTGGCCACCGACGGATAGGTCGAAGTGTTAACTATCTCACGCCGATGTGTACCCTAACTTCGTCGTTCAATACACTCTTGTCTCGTCACTTGGAACCAAGCATTTTGGTGTTTAGGAATGTGGTAAGATAGGAAATACCTTAGTAGTTAATGCAATTTCAATTCATAAATTGTTTGGTAATTTTTGCTCAGCGATTTACAAGTAGGAGTTTTTTAGGCGTTATGAGCGCTCTATACGAGTACGTCGAAAATGAATATAGCTGTCGACTAATCATGTCTGTATGAGTCATAATTATTCACTGTTAAGTTTATGACAGTTAAAATATTTTTATGATTAGAAGCACTATGCTTTTTTTTCTAAATTATTAATTGTTATAAAAAATACGTTCACGTGGAGGTTTTCAGCCCAGGTCGCGCAAACCGCCAATTCACGTTCTTGTGTCGTGCCCACACATTGAATTTCGATGTTGTGTTTATGAAAATTGGAAGGCTCTTGAAACTATATTGCACTTTGATTTAAAAGACTTACGAACTAATACAGGTGACACCTCTCTAGAATTTTAAAACCTTAAGTGATAAGGACGCCGTCAAACTACAATTTGACATACAAATAAGTCATGTAAGATATTAGCGTCGTCTTATTTTTATACGAATTTGTAGTTTTAGAATTTGAATGATATTTTAGTCCTAGTCTTAGGTATGGCCATCGGCTTATCATGCCTGTATAATTCTCGTCATTTTGCCTCCGTTACTATAGCGAGCCTGTCGCGTTATTTACTTAGGTTTCAAAGCGTCGAACTCGAAGACAAGCGTATATTTCAAACATAGAATATTGATACATAATACATAGAGGATAAAGTTCAATTTCATATCTTTAAAACCGTCACACGAGGACGAGTGCGACGCTAAGAAACTTCAGTGAATAACGCGGCTGTAACAAGGGTTCACGAAACTAATGATAGAGCGATAAAGAACACAGCAACATTCCCCATTCCCTCGCTCCCCTAACTTCAAATCAACAGTAAATATTAGTGTAATCCCATCTACAAATACGGCAGCAAACAATTGTGCCAACAAAACGAACTGCAGCTGACTTTGTGCTGAAATTGCTGTCCCCTGAAATGACAGCAGCGATGGTAGTTAATTACTAAGCCGACAAACAAAAAAGAAAAGTGGTCGAACAATAAGCGGATACTGAATATAAAAGTGATTGTACTAGGGGCGCATAGTGTGTCAGAAGGTTAGTTCAAAAGTTCACAAAGAACAGATAAATCCCATTGCCGGAACGCAATGGGTGCAGCGTTCCCCTAAACGTAAAACACGCGACTGACTGCAGTGACGTGTTGTATTGTAACTATTGTACACGGGAATAAAACTTTCTTTTTTCGTGTTTTCCCAATTTTTGTGAACGATGTTGGAATGGAATGCATCTTTATTTTATTTTTATTTTCCTTTGATTCATCTCGAATATTGATTCTGCTGAATGCTGAAATACGCATAGCGTGCAAGACAATATCGATGGTATACATTTTTGCAAATTTAATGAAATATTCGTATCTGTTTGCTTCTACGCCTTCTACGTTTTTTCAGTAGGATTACAAAACGCGACTATTGAACTATTTAATCTGAAGGGGTCCTCGACTGCAAGTTTTAATACTGGTTTTGACATATTGGCAAAAATATTTTTTATTAAAAAATTGTATTTTATATATTATTATTTGTTGCAAGTTAAAAAGACGGAATTATTCCATTACGGAATAAATACTCTCCTGATTTGGACTGTCGAAAGAAGTTTCAAACGTATTTCAATGGTCCCTCTTTTCTTTATAAAGGTGTTTTCAAAATAATAAACCTGCGGCGAGCAACAAGCAGCCTTCTAAACATCTAACCGGATACGGCCGGAAGGCTGTATTGATGGCCGGAAGCGGTGCGCACAGGAAACGGACCTGCCGCCATTGTGAGAGTTCTGCTACCGTTACAGTACCGGAGGCTTGTGCTTTGTGTTCATATATGAGGCTGGAGTAATTGTGATACTGCTTCAATTTTTCAATATAGAACTTAAGACATTATTTTTATGATTTAAATGCATATAAAAAACATCCAATGTTTTTGAATTTTAAAGTTGTTAAAAAATTACTATCACACGGACACGCCACTTGACTTTCTCGTGTCCACACTCAACAGATTTTCCTTCCCTTATTTTGCGTGTTATGGAGTGCGTTTAAGAAAATTGCTTGGTTCTTGAAAATTTATAAGACCTACTTCCTTATTGTTGGAAACTATTTTGTTATATTTATGATTTATGTTCTTTTATTTTTAGTCTTTTTTATCTTTCACTTGTTAGTTAGTAAGTTGTCAAATAAATTCAGTAATGGCAGCTGCTTTTTTCACTGCTCTCTCTATCTATAAATTATATCTATCTTCTACATCTAGCTATCGTCTACACTTATGGTGTTACGTCTATCAAATTTTAAAACCTTTAAGACTCCGTCAAAGTAAAATTTTGCGTATTGACACGCAAATCGGGTCAGCCCAAATTTTAGCGTCCTCTTATTTTTATTTTTATTGTAGTTTTACAGCGTTCTTTTTCCTTTTCACTGTGCTGACATCTATACCATTTTGGCACGTGGTTGCAGTTGACGCTTACCATCAAGCAAGCTGGACGCTTGTTTAAACCCTGACTTAGAATGTTATTTTTGCAAATTACAATGCAGGGCTCTATGTAACAGCGTTTCCATGTCAATGAGTTAATGATGTATTAATTGGACCAATTATCCACTGACGCGAGCATCGCCGGGGGACGCTATTGTTTGCTTACATGACTAGGTACTGACATACTAGAAGTAGGTGCACATTTGAACGTGACCAGTACTATAATGATCTTGAAATATTTTGTTTACTGATAGGATTACATGCGGGCATGCGGTGATACACAACTGCAGGCCTAGGCGAAGTAACATACACTTTGAACGAATCTCTGTCTCCAATCGATCTCGATTCATTGTTAGCGTCCATCAAGCCAACGATCAAACGCATAGAATAGATGGCGAAGTTCAACTAGTCAAGTTCAACTACTAGAAGCTGCCATTGATGAAGTGCTGCCGACCGCCCGAAGCAGTGCGACTTCTCGAACGGACCGTGTATGTTTGTGTATCAATAAGACTGTAGTTTACCATGCATTCGATCTTAACTGGTTCCAGCAGTCCTTGTATTTGAACCTTAAGCTAAGTCTTTAAATTGAAAGAAAAATCTTTATCTTTTCGTCATCACTAAGTTTAGAACGAGAAGGCAGTGTAAGTAATTAATTTGAGTTTCACATTAACTTTGTATAATAATTAATAACCTCATTCATAGTACTAGGATCGCATAGGTACATAGACGTAAAGCTCTCCTTTATGTGGCAGCCATCTCGATGCATTGTGTGGAAAAGGTCCATGCTATTTTCTATTCGCAACGTGCAGGAACCGGCAGCGGGCCTTATTGATGGCCGGAGGTGGCCCGCCGTGGCGGATGGCGGCTATTGTGCGCCTGGTGGGCCGTTTGTGTCTGACAACTCTCACAACCGGACAGTAAGTGCACCGCACTAATACTTTCGACTTCTGACTTGTGTGCACTGGGATCACTGTTCTGTTTCAGAATATGATTCTGAAGTTTAAATTCCGTGCAGAAAATAATTATGAAAGGTTGTTTGTATAGACGTATTAAAGAGTGTGTTATTTACATAGTTATATATATGCGGTTATGCAGGTTCCAAAAAATATATGTCATGACTCATGACCTCGTCGCCTTAAATACGTGACATCACATATTTTAAAATTATCCTAGAAACGAAAACAGAAGGAAAGAGAAAAGGAGAGCGACCAAAGTAACATACACTCGCTAAGTGAGCAAAAATATGTCTCTCACGACATATCTATAAGAAAATCAAAGAGTTGGAGTGCAAGCGCTCAAGCAAAGACAATTGGAAGTTTTATTGTTAGGTAAAAAATTACTTAATTCATTACTAAAACTCAGACTCCTATAAACGTAACCTACCTCACTAAAGAGTTAACACGAGCTAGCCTTTTATCGCGCAATCAGATATTGTTTTCAACTAATGCAAACTTATTCTATATTTCAAAGTATACCTAACCTTTTGCATTCGTAATTTAAGTACCAAGGTTCCATAAAGGCGAAGGCTCGCGAACGCTTTGTATTATAAATGGCCAGGGTGCATCATCATTCTATTTGCCGAGCCATTGTAGAGGAATCAATAGTGCAGTGCCTTTGTGACGCTCCTTATTTAATATGGACATAGCGAAGCCCCTATCGCTCCGGCACAATTCGATTAAAGATAGAGATATTAAGCTCTATCGTGTTTTAAATCCATTTTTAATGCAGAAATAAAAAAAATTATTGATTGCGTACCTTAGTCACGTTTTTATTCACCACTCTCTAAATAATCGCAATTTTAATACAGATGAATTTTTGAATTCTGCTGTTTCAAGTGTACAACCGTAAATTGTACAATAATTCGATATTGTTTATTTTTAAATAGGTATGTTTTTTGCAGTGCTAAGATTATTTAAGAGTTTAATTGGTTGCTTACTGTAGTGTATAGTGTATCGAATTACAAGCTACCGGTATAATGACAGCAATTACAAATTCTGCGAACAGTGCGAGAACGGAAGGCCAGTGAACGTGTCTAAAACGCGAGAGATTAATAAATAAATGATATAAAACCGATACAGTGAATACCGTTTACATTTTATAAACTCATGACAGCACTAGCTCGCGGTACATCTCTCCTGTTTACCTTGTGGTCCGACGCCGCATCAATATTGCACGAAGTAAGTACGTTGTCGTCCGCAGGCGAGCTCTTCTTATTTCTGTGCGCCTGGTGCATCGATACCTTTTTACCACGATTTTATTTACGGAAAGGAAAGTGGAAACGGTTTTTCATGTTACGGTTTTGATTAGCATTTTATTTATAAAGCTTGCCTTTTTCAAAAACAAGGTTTTTATAACACAATGGAAGTCGTTAGTACAGGTTCCGCTCATCACTTTTGCAACTGTGCCAAGGGGATTCGCTGCGCTGCCAATATCATCTACATCATCTGCCTTCATTAGTTGCAATCTATCTGATGTATGCGTTTTTATGATCTCTGCATATCCATTCATGTCAACTTTAACCTAATGCATTCGTTTTAGTTTTACTATTATCATTGTTTTAATACACAGTAAAGAAAAAATTGCTAAAACATTTTAGTGCAAACCCTAAAACAACATTCCCTTCACACCCAAATTTCCAACGGCTTACGGTTGAAACTGCATGAATGTTATTTCTATATGATATCTCATAGTTCCGTCAGCAAAAGTCCTTCCTCGGTTCCTCTATTTATTATTATTATGTAAAACAGAAATCCCTGCTAGCGAGCTGAGTAATGACGCATTCAAAATGAACTTTACGTCATTTGACATTTCCCTTTTAGAATTCTATTCCCAAACATTTAACAAAGCCACCCTAAGTAGGATCTGGGCTTGAGAACTCTGAAGTGTGTATGTCTTAACTTTTAATTTGACTCGGGAAGTCATTGAAACTTAAACTGGCGAAAGTGACCTAACGTTTAACGTTAAAGTTACTCTCTAAAGCCTGGGAAACCGTTGTAGTTCAATGAAAAGGCTTTATAAGACGTTTTAGGTCACGCTTTGATGGAATTGTTTAACTGTGTCGCTCTATTGAAATGGGAAATGTGACTAAGTCAAAGTTCTCATAAATGTACACGTGACTGTTTTGATGTTATAAGATTTCGGGCAAAGGGAAGGAGAGGCACAGGACTTTTGAATACTTAGAAATATGTAGTCAAGTACTGCTTCCCTTACGGGGTAAACAAAGAGAATAGAGCCACCATTCTTCTCTAGATGTAGGTACAAAGACCTCTTTTGCTTTATTATTTTTTATCTGTCTACCATAGACAATGCATAATGCTATTTTTCTGTGATGAGTTCTAAATCTGGAATTTTATTAAATAAGCGTAGCCTTTTCTGTGCACTAAGTGGTCTCGAGGGGGCGGCCGGGCGCGCATTTGTAACAGGGTATCAGCTTTCGATGGGGGCTTTCAATAAAACCTCTCGTTTGTAAGCTTTTAATCCAATTTATACTTGTTAGTAGACTTTTATTCAGATGTAATTTATGTATCTGCATTATACATTCAAAGACTTCTTTGAGTGCGAAATTGCTGTTACTTTTTCCTCAATTTAATTCATTCATTATTTGTATCTTTTATATAATCTAATCTTATTCGTTTCACAATATAATGTTTATTATATTGTCATCTTTTCAAATGTCAATCCTACCAGCTTGAAAGTGTCGTTCCGTATTGCTAGTTCGGTCGTCCAATGGTGAAGAGCGCAAACGTATTCTGTTAATTATTGTTGACGAGATCTCTCGTTTTATTCCATTTACAAGCTGACAATTGTGTCGACTCAACCATTTCTTGTCGCTTTCGCCTTCAGAACAATAAACTGCGCCATTGTTTACGTTTTTTAAGACCTGCCATTTCCATTAGCATTCGTATGAATAATGCAGGCGACCCTTTTTAGGGGCGGGCGTAAAACTGTTTTTAGTTTGTTTTCCGTCCTTGTCACACCCTTTGCACCCTTCTGAATGTGCAGCTGATATTCCGTGGCAGTTACGAATCGATCGCTGCGCCCGTCATGGTACCCTAGTACTTGACAAGAAATGTCGCTATAACTCTTTTGTTTTTGGAATTATTAAGTAAGATTATCCTTCTTCTTGTACAGTACCTACACATTAGGCGAACCCTTTTAGAAGTCGAACTTTGAACGGCGAAAGAACATGCGAACGAAAAACTCTTCTCACTTCATAGTGTCCTGGTACTAGCGAAGAAGCTTTTAACCCTTGCTTTCCACGCAACACTTTTAGAGTATCCATTAGGCGAGTTTGAAAATGAATTGCAATAGCAATATGTTTGTAGTATTAGAAGATTATAAAATTAGTTATGTGACAACATTTCCAATATAAGCCGACCTGTCATTGTTCGGTAAGCCTATACAATGCAAGGTCTTATACTTACAATCATTTTCATCTCATCCATGAATAAACATGTCGAACACTGGTTTCCTCGACAGAATTTGATTGGCCAATATGGAGTTGGTATCGTAATTAGTGATATTATTTCAGTATATATTAATTAACCGTTGCCATTTAGATATGTTCGTTAACAAGCTTGTAAGCACGATCCTCTAACTAAGGATGTGCCTTACATGCCAATTACGTGCGTAAGTTGCAGAACACTCGCTCTTAATTAAACATCTTTGTTCTCTAACATCATGGGATCCTGGTAATTCCTATCGCCTTACTCTCATTAGCTAGGTGATTTCAGAAGGATCTATTTAGAACAGCAAACGTAGTGGCGGATAATTTATTCCATGAGTATTTGGTATGCAGAACAAGAAAAGAAGCTGGCTCCCGAATGATAAAACAGTGTTCCAGCCGTTTCGGAGATTAGCTGAAACAAACAGATAGACAGAAAGAAAGAGAAGAATTTTAAAAATTGTTTTTTTTTATGTGAGTACTGTATATACTTTCATATGCATTTAGTAAAAGACTGTTAGTTTGGAATAACAAACAGACACTTCTTTATATGTATGTATTTTTCTTGTGTATTCCCAATAGTTCCCATAATGACCTAATCATAATTAATTTGCAGTTAATCAGTGAATTATTGATTGAAGTGGGCCCTGCCTCCGGTGGGTCGACCCACGTCATAAACAGACAACTGGCCATTATCGAACAAAGGTGTCCCCAGACAGATATTAAGGCTCGTTCATAATTTAACGGGTTCCCTAATCCTGCACCGTGTACATTGGATTCCAGGCGCCGTTACGGCCGTAATCTCAATTAAATACAACTGTTTATGACGGAACTTTGACACTGAATCAGATTAAACGGCTCCACTGTGAGTTATGGTTATGTGTCGAAGCTTGGGCCACTTTCAGTATGAACTACAGGTACTGAATGTTGACGTAAATAGTCAGGCGCTTTTGTGATTGAAACGGTTTATTGACTGGTATATAAAGCCCTAAGCCCAAGGAAGTTTTCTATATATCTATGCAGATAAATGAAATTGAAGTGTCTGTTTGCAATTCTAAAATTCACTAAATGCCTATGATAGTATATACGGTAATGAAATATAAAAACATTTTTTTCTCTGTCTGTTTGTTCCGGCTAACCTCCGAAACGGCTGCACCGATTTTAACGGGCCTTTCACTAGCAGATAGCTGATATTACAGGAAGTATATTAGGCATGTATTATTTAAAAAAAAATAAGGTTCTGCGTGCCACCCATGAAATTAACTTAACGCATGTGAAATCGCGGGGCATTGCTAGTATTTCATAAATTTGATTCTTATTCGAAACAATTTTGGTTTCCGGTACTGGTTGTGATACAAATAATTGTAATTGAATAGGTCCCGTCGCGACTTGTAGTATCCACACGTCATTTTATGAGTGTGTCTCTGTCTATGTGTATGTCGCGAGGCGAATAAAAACATGAGCAGTATTCCGACTACAAACGCTGCTCGCTCATACGGCATCTGTAGTAAGTTAAAACAGGTACCCATTGTTGAAACTAGAAACCTTTATCAATGAGAAAAGAGAATCATTTAATAAAACTGTGAATAAAACTCAGTTCGTTAGCAGCAAGTTGCAAGTCTAGTTTGAAACTTACTGGCAGCGTAGCCGATTGATTACCAGGCAAGCAGAAAGCCAACGGGAGTGAGCGCGGCTGGACAATGGCTTTAAATCGGACCGGGGAATTAGTTAGAAGCTGTTTGTCGCTACTTCGCTGCAGTTTGCAACTATTTATGGTTACTTGTATCTAGTATAATAGGAAAAAAAATTTAGTACAGTATTTACTTTGAAAAATCACCAATCCTATTGGGTCCTGCAAGGGGTAAACTAGGGAGAGGTTTGAAGATAATGAATGCAATTGCGATCTGACTCTCGGGCCTCTTAAAATATAAAACAAACATGTCCCCGAGGAGGTAAGCAGAGGTGTTGTTGTGTTTGTTGCTGTTGCAACACCCACATTTCACCGAATAGGATTAAGGAGGTTTCCTCACGATGTTTTCCTTCACCGTAATATAGGTCACTAAAATTCCCTTCCAGACATATACACTATGCAGGTTTCCTGACGATGTTTTCCTCCGTGTTAAAGCTCGTGGTGTAGAATCCCTGCAGTTACGAGAGCTTGCGTTACAGACTATTTTTCTAATCACACGTCTTCCTCAGCTTAGAAAATAAAAATCAATTACGATACTTGTGGAATTTATAATAAACTCAGATTAAAATGAAACTCTCTAACCTCCATAGAGACCAATTTAGCAAGAACTGAGTTAACTTCAGAAAGCAATTTAATTATGAAAGGTTGCGGGGAAATGCGCGGGTATCCCCAGTTACAGGAAGTATGTATCTCTGTGACTTTCTTTGTGAGTCGGAAATTTCTACGATAAATGCTTTACTCTTCTTGAGTAAGTTTACTTTCAATTATTTAAATCCATACGTAATTTTATATACTGCAAGAATGGAAATATTAGTATTTTTGTGTGTATGTCAGGGGCGTGCATTGGATTTTCAGAGGGGTAGGCATAAACAATAAGTGGGTAGGTAGGCAGGTAAAGTACATACCTATGTGACGCGGCGTAGGTACGTACGTCTTGGTAAAGATACACATACGAACATAAACACACACACATACGACACGAGTGTATTCAATGATCACAAATTGTAACTTCTGCTTACCTGCTTATATGCAATGCACGCCACTGGTGTATGTTTGTGATGAATATACTCAAAAAATAAAGTGCCGATTTCTTAAATTCTTTCACCATTGAAAAGCTACATTTATCCTAAGTAACATAGGCTACATTTTATCCGCGTGCTCCCACGGGAACGGGAACTACGCGGGTGAAACTGCGTGGAGTCCGCTATTCTCTCATAATATGGCTTCGTTTCAAAAATGATTATGAGAGTAAAAGGTAAGGACCCTAATTCCCCGATAGTCGAATGGATTTAGTAGTCACCTGCTAGGTAACATAGTTTTTGAATGATCAATATGAGGTGTGATCAATATAATGAGTTTTAAGGGAGAAGGAAAACATCGTGACAAAACCTGCATAAGTCTGGAGAAATTTAAAGTTGTATGGAAACGGCGATGAACTTAGAATATATCACGTTGGCATCTAATCCTCCTGCCTACCAATGAAAGCAGTAAGTATGTAAGAAACATTTTTAGGTCACAATTTTTTTTCCGCTGCTATTTTTTTTATTTTCCGCGTAGTGTGTCGTCACGTCTCCCCTATTATAGAAACAAGTCACGCTGAAACAAATTTCTGCTAACAGCCGTTGGAAATGTTGGAATTCACGAAACTCTTCGTTACCTGCACGTGGCAATGGAAATACACTTGAAGGATTCTCAAACTCTGAAGTTTTCAAAGTTTCCGCTGATATAAAAGAAAGTTCGTTCATAGCCTGACATCCAATGTGCAAACATCGTGAAATAACGTTCGCTCTTAGCGGGACGCCTATTCATCTTCGGAAAGTTCCCTCGCAAAAACTACAAAACCCATTCACCGGCCTATCTCCATCGGGCCAACTTTTTGTCCTATTATAAGGCCGTAGATTAGAACCTCTATTTTTATCTTTTATTCGCCGAAATCGCGAACGTGCGGGCAATTTCATCGCCACTAAACTTTTCTTGGAACGGACTTTTAATTCCTATGTTTCTTTGGATAGAGTCGTGGACCTTACTGTGAGTTTTTAATAATTCTTTCATACTACAGATGCATACGACGTGTATGAATCTGTCACTGTCATACAGGCGAATTATCGTGACATTTTGAGGCGTAATTTTAGGAGGTAGTTTGACGAACCATCGAAAACATCTTCAATTGTTTGAGAGTTCGAAGGAACATTCCATGCCTTCGACAGGAAAGTTTTCTCTTGACATAAAGAAAATACATAGTTGAAGAGGTTTTCTACTTCACTTGGTGTGAACTGAGCATGGAGGGCACTCGTGTCTATTCACGACACAGCCCTATTTTTGAAGGCATTATAAGTTGCGGGGTAATGAGAAACACATTTGAACACATCTAATGGGCTCGGGGCGCGTCGTGCCGAGATTTTCGTGTAATAAAGGTACAATGCTGGATATTTTATGTGGTTCACGAGAAATGCTCTTGATCCGCGACATTGATCGCGTAATTAAATATATATTTTTAGTATACTATGAACAATTCGAAAACTAATTATCAATTCTAGTACTTACTTAAATAATATATTTTTAAGTGTGCCATATATTAATAATAAAGAAACGTGTACAGTATTAAAAAAGAAAACTATATTTAATATTAATAAGTGGTTAAAATGTAACTGCAGTTAGCTAATGTGTGATTTTTATGACCTTAAAAAGACCTATTTTGTATAATATTGCAACTGAATAAATATTATTCCTATTTCTACGTGAATCCTTAGGGTTAAGGCTAGTGAATATTAGATTAACGGTTCAGCCATGAAAAGATAAGGCGCCACACGTTAGTTGGATCACGCTATGATTGTGTTTTCTTAAATCTGCTAAGGTTTCCTCATGTAGCAACTAACAGGGGGCCAACTATGATTCTTTAAAAACTTCTTAGCTTTGACATTTAATTCTATGTTACCAAAATAAAACGTCAAAGCTCAGAAATTCCTAATACGATCTGCTTATACCGATGATAGTCGGCCCCTAGGAACTCTTTTCTCATTTATACTACGAGTATAGACATTGGTTCATATAGAAGCTAATTAGGCGCCAACAGATAGTGAATCCTTTGCCAATACAAACAGTGTAAACATTGTTAAACGTGTAACGTGTGGTACTCGATGTAGGGAGCAGTGATACAGCACCGCTCGACTTGAACCGCGGTGTCGAGGTAAACACGGGGCTCGATAAATATCTCATGAATACGAATATTGCATTACGTATTCCCGCAGCGGCGACGCACGGCGGCAGAAAACTAATTTTCGTTCGGTATGTAAAAGTCTGCTTCAGGACTTGGTATTTAGGCTTCAGCGTTACCTGTCGCCGTATCCACTCGACAACAACTTATTGTAGCATAAGTGAGGCTCGTAAGGGATAGATGTACAGGCGTGTAATACGTCTGTCACTGTCACTCAGTCAAATAATAGCTGATGATTGGCGACATATGATGATATAGTTATTTTCTTTTTTTTCTAGTCATCACGTGTTCTTCAATATTTTCAAGGGTTGTTGTTAATTCGATTAGAAGATGCATGATTTCATACCAGGAGCGCAGTAGAAATATAAGCTTTACAAAGAGTATGGATTATCAAATTTTTTTTTAAATTTTAACGTATGCTCTAACGAGCGTGAGATTGTAACTCTTAAAGGTTTCAATATGGTACTCCTTCATTTTCAAAGTGCTGTCGATTTGTCTATTTAATGTGTAGAAAAATGTTTGTAAAACACGTAAATGACGTATACGTGATCGACCACGATGTGACACCCCTTACTGACATTACGCCAGGGTCGCTTTTTATCTTGAAGATGTCTGTGTGAGTACGCCGAACTGCTGGTAGTATGCTTAAAATGTCGTGAAGGAACCTGCATGACTGACATTGACAAAGAGCCGACACACCATCTATCACGTTACCACCTAATATACCATTTTGATACCAACATGCATTGAAAAGTGGATGTTTTTTTCTGGTCCTTCTGGGATCACATCATCTCCCTGGCCTTAATCCCATGTATTTGGGGTCGGCATTTGATTCAACCCGATGTGGCTGATCACCTGATTTTTATACGAAGCGACTGCCATCTGACCTTCGCAACCCCTTTTTCGAGGAAAATCGGCAATCTGGGTTAAACCAGTTGTCAGACTCTCTTAGGCCTCTGACTGACCTGTAACGATTGCCAAAGATGTTAAATTGGCAACCTGGTCCTTCTGGGATCACGTGAACTATAAATGAACATTTTTAAATATGGCTATAGCAAATAAGATAGATCTTGAAAAAGAACAATCTGATAAGATTAAATGTCGCGAGCGTAAAGCTAGCGTGAAATAAATGATACAACACACGATGCCTCATGCTTTACTCGACGGGTTGGCGTTTCGCTGAGAGCCCGCCCGTTATAGTCCGTTATCCTGTTTAGATAATGGCAGTCTTACATGCATTCTTACTTGCCGTAATGGCCCGGGGAATTTTGTTTATTACTCTGTTCGTGCTCCACAAATAAATATACCATATTTATACTGACATTCTGTACATGCAGAAGTGTTTCTGTCCGTCTGTCTGCTATTTTTTCACGGTCAGACCGCAATTTTGCTAAACTTAAGCAAAAACAAGCTTATTAGCCACTAAGGACGAGCTACTTTAAAGAGGCGGAAGAAGTCGGGAGGAAAGTAAAAAATATTTGGTAAAAATTAAGACGAAGAAAGTAAAAACACTTCGTGCAAATATTAGCACACTTTATTTTTCATTGTAACGTCAAACACATCAGTGTATTCGCTTAAGTTTCAGTTGAGTGGTTACGTCAAAAATTAATTTTATTTGAATTAATACTTCACTATTGAAGATATTCAGAATAGTATTGGTGATTCAATTCTAAAAAATATTTTTTCAATTCCATACAAGAACTTACGTCACATTTCACACATCAAGGTACCAGGCGATCATAAACACGTGCAGTTCGAAGCGTGCAAGGAGGTGGAGCCTAGCACCCCCTCGCTTAAAGAGCGAAAGAGACGCAGTGGCGTATTCAATGAATCCTGCTTCATCACAGCATGCATGTTACCACCGCCTACCAATATCGTAGTAGTTTTTTAGACTTGACTTCGAAACTTGATCAAAGATAAACGTTGTGTGGTTATGTCACTGCCATTCATATTTTTATTAATGAAAAAGGTGGTCATGATCGTTTGACTGGACCATCTCTCGCAGCGTGGGACATAAAAGTCGTTTTATTAACGAGCGGCCTCATTGACCCAGGACCGTTCACGCGTCGAAGGGTTGAGTACAGCCCTTAACCCTGTAACGCGTCGAAATAAATTGCAATACCCACTTGTTTTTCTGACCATAATCACTCCTCTATATAAAGGTAATTGGTTGACCAAACTAATTGGACGTCAGGGCGGACGAGCCGTCCTTTATACGGTTGATGGTATTTCATTGGACTCGGTCAGCCCGTACTTAGCACAATACCGGCACACACACAACTACCAAAGCTGACGTTAATAGGGTCCACATCGTCCACATTCCTGTTATACACGTCAATTATACGTACTAAGGAAAATCAGGTAGGTGACATAATAAAGTATTACTGTTTGAAACTATTTTGTATAGTTAATATGTTTGGTTTATGTTTTTAATTGTTATTCTTTTTTACACCTCTCAGTGTAGTTGTCAAAATGACAGCTGCTTTTTGCACTGCTCTCTCTGAATTCACTTCAATTATAAGCTATCGTCTACAATTACAAATATTCGGAACACTTTAACAGTTTAATCCCTTGAATCCAATTTGTTCTAAATAATGAAATTCTCAAATTAAAAAAGTATAATATTGTGCTGACTGAATTATAATTTGTGCAATGTCAAAACGCGAAAGTAATACCTAGCATGTAATGTTACCAACTCACAAAATGCTCGGTAAGCAAATATTTAACGAGTGCTCTGACGTTGACATTGGGGATAAGTCCGCACCCCACCGTTACTATTGAAGCTGACTCCGCCTCTCACCGCAGGGGTTACTGCAGCATCCCTTGTTGCGAACTGGCATCCTCTGCCAGCTATGCCGCCCTGGTACATTTCTTGCATATTCATGCCATTTTTAGTTTTCGCAAACACATTTCGCTGCCAGGGGTTGATTGCGGTCGCAAAAATTTTGGTATGAAAGACCACGTTTGTGAACTCGGCTCCGCCAGAATATTTTAAGCTTTCATTCCTGTTCGCCTAATGATTGTATGAATTTATAATGGTCCATAAACATCCCTGGGGAACTCATAGCTGAGGAAGGAACTTGTATAATGCCTCTCCCGATTTCTGTGTGCCTGGTACCTTTGGTATTATTTATAAGTAACCCTTTAACACTTTATACGTCAGCTAAATTCGGCTTAAACTTAACCCTATTTCGATGTTTTAACAAATCGTCGAAATAAAATGATATCATTGATCATGCAATAAATATCTAATCGGTCTACCAGGACAACATAACTAACTAGGAGTTAAAATAAGCAAACGACTGAATGGGACAGAGAGATATGTGCGAAAGGGTCCAATATAATCGTTACCCTCTGAGTTCTATCCATTGTTCAGTGGGATGCATTGTCCTTTTCAATCTCCAAAAAAACCTATTGCGGGAATATGTAATTTATTACAATGCTGTAAAAGTGATTTTAAGTAACAAAGTGACTCTATCGCCTTTTGGAACATTAGAATACATGAATATTATGGCTACTATTGCAACATTTTTGCAGTAATCCATCCAAGAGATTACTTACGATTAAGAGATACGAGAAGTCAATAAGCTATTGCAATCTACTACGACTTGTATCATGTTTATTATTTTCACTATAACTTAGGAACTTCCTAAATGTTAAATTAGAGATACATTATAATATGCCAAGGTCTTCTCCGGATATTGTGGGGGAATCATAGTCCGGGCTTATTGACGGAAACCATCCCGAGGCTCCCCCGGGAAGGCCCGGAGCGGGCAAACTCGGCCCAGGCCGGTTAAACAGGGAATTTTCTGTAAAAGATACTCACTCGCGAAAAATTCCAAGAAATTGTTCGCATTTGTCTTCCTTATTTATTGAATTATGTGATTTTATTAGAAAATTGAAATTTTTTGGTTGATACGCTTGTCTTGAGTCGTCATAAGGCGATTTTATTTATGACTATATATATATATATATATATTACTATACTAGCTGTGCCCCGCGGTTTCATCCGCGTAGATTTAGTTTCATCCTTATTGTCACGGAACCCTAATATTTTTAATAAATAATTATGAAACATCAGCTACCTGCCAGTGAAAGTCCCGTTAAAATTGGTCCAGCCGTTTCAGAGATCCAGAAACAGACAGACAGACAGAGAAAAAACACTCAAAACACACATCAAAACTTGGTTTTTTAGTGTCAGTAGCGTGTATAATTTCATATGCATTTAGTGAAAAGCTGTAATTTTGGAATTACAAACAGACACTTCAATTTTATTATATTATTATAATTTTATCTGTATAAATGTATAAATGTATGGATATTGATACTATGAGCTGTGCCTCGCGGTTTTAGCCGTGTAGGTTCATCCTACATCTTATTACATATATCTTTACCCGATTTTGTAACATTTTCCAATGATACTTCGCTTCTATTAGTTGCAGCGTGAGATAAATTCTCTATATTTATATATATCATAGAGGTATGTTCCTAAATTATGGTAAGTGCGCCAGTGATCTTTGGGGGACTAGGAAGGGTAGAAGATAGGCGCACTGTGCGTTTTTTTAATATATCAAGAAGCTCAAGAACAAAGCTCTTCCCTTAGATGTATCCCTTATCGCTTGTGTTACGTATTTACACATCCATATTAAGGAGCACATAAAACCGTGGAAGATGTCCGTGCACTAACTTATTTGAAAGTGGAAACATTGGGTCGTTGCCAAGAAGCTGAAAGGCAAGAATCCGTGAAGAATGAGTTTTGCAGTCTTATTGAAATAACTATTCGTTCGTTAAAGTATATTTTATTTTCTGTAATAACGATATTCCGATAAAGCTGGAATGACTTAAGACCCATCTTGGAATATTCTTCTTATTTTAAAACAAACAATTTCAAAGATTTTTTCGAGAACCTATTTGTCTCAGATCGGAGAAGTTTTTATAGTGGTAGAACTTTTCCCTTTTCTAAATCAAATCACCAGGCTATCAACACTCCTATCTTATATCATTGTTGCGTTTGAAGTATATCTAGACGCTTGTGATTTTGTCATGGAAATGTGACGGCGCGAGATTTTATGACCTTTTGAGACTCTTGGATCAAACTGATGTTTGATCCAAGAGTCTCGGTCGACACGCCTTCGTTACTCTCTCGTCTGTCTCTCCATGTCATGTCTCTTAATCAACCATCATTGATTATTCTGAATTTATTAAGTAAAAGCTATCCCTGATTATTTCAAAAAAGTACACAAGAGAAAATTTACCGTGTCTAGTAAAGTTTGTAAAATTCAATAGTATAATATAATTCAATTACAATGAGTGCAGCAGTTTGAAAGATCTAGCAAAAGGTTGGAAAATATTCATAAAGTTTGAGTGGGGCAGAGATACGTGATGTCGTCGTGTCGTCACATTAAATACGCCTCGTCCGGGTATTTCCCAGCGGGCCCGCGACATGTTACCCTGGTAGCGGACTCGAGGCAGAAATTCATAAAACTTTTATGAAATGGATGGAATTTGAGCAGAACCACGTTCATGTCCCAAATAGTTCTCAACTAGTCCCAGAAAGTTATGGATACAAATTAAGGCGGGCAAATCTACCCTTCAAATTTAATTTCACAGCCAAGAACTGTGTTATAAATCCTTAGTAGTCCTTACCTGTACCTGAAAGAACATCGCAGTAAGTCAGTAATTTTATTTTATGGAAATCTATACATCTATACAGATAAATAAAATTGGAGTGTATGTTTGTAATTCCAAAATAACAGATTTTCACTAAATCCATATGAAAGTATACACGCTATACACACTCTAAAATTGACACTCAAAAACCAAGTTTAAAAAAATTTCTCTGTCTGTCTGTATGTCTGTCTGTTTGTTCCGGATAATCTTTGAAACGGCTAGACCGATTTTAACGGGACTTTCACTGGCAGATTAATATAATATTTATAAATATTATAAAAATAACATTTTTGGTCCCGCGGGAATCAAATTAAGTCTACGCGGGTGAAACCGCAGGGCACAGCTAGTCGCTAATATACGCTAGTTTGTCATCCTTATACTCACTATGAAAAAAATGGGAAGCAATTCTATATTTTAAATTATAAACTTTATATTGTGAAAGCAAACTGGGGATCAGATCGTGGCTTGCAACATTTTAATCAGATTGTCAATAGAAAAGGCGTACAATGACTGAACACATTGTATTGTACGAGTACTTCTTTGTGCTGATAACACAGACCTCCTCTAACGACTTTGAAGAGCTTTTAAGACTTTGAAGAGCTTTTAAGCACTTATATCTATACAGATAAATAAAATTGAAGTGTCTGTTTGTAATTCCAAAATTACAGCTTTTCACTAAATGCACACGAAAGTATACACGCTTCTGACACTAAAACACCACGTTTTAAAATTTTTCTCTGTCTGTCTGTCTGTCTGTTTGTTCCGGGTAATCTCTGAAACGGCTGGACGTATTTTAACGGGACTTTCACTGGCAGGTAGCTGATGTTTCAAGGAGTAACTTAGGCTACTTTTATTTATTAAAAGTATTTGGGTTCCGCGACAATAAGGATGAAACTAAATCTACGCGGGTGAAACCGCAGGGCACAGCTAGTATATGAATAGAAATAAAGTTCTATATAGAGCTATCGAACTATTAAAAGCCGTGGTGGCCTTGGGATTTGAGCCGTTGCCTGCTACCCAAGCGACGCAAGTTCGAATCCCAGCGGGGCCTGTGCAGTGATTTCGCACCACGTGCTTTATGGTGAAGGTTTCCTAGACATATGCAAGTCTGAGAAGTAATTCAAAGACTTATGTATAGAGCCTGAGACGGCGATGGACTCACTCTCTATCACATTGGCACTTAATAATGTTTGGCGAAAAGTGGGTGTTGTTATAACACCTCTGCCTACCTCTTCGGGGAATACAGGCGTGTACAAGTTCTATATAGAGTTGTCGCACTACTTATCTCATAATAAAATGCCTTAAATTTTATCACTCAATGAGAACCGAAGCAGATGGTTAAGTATTAAATAACTGCGCAACGATATTTTTCATTGGTTGCAAATGAAAAAACGAGTAACCAACCTTATTATCGACTATAACCGGCTGCGCCCGGATATAAGGATGCCGGCAATAACCGGCGGGCAAGCAATCACATTACCGTTGGTTGCCGCCCGGGAACCGGCAATAAACGCATTTAAAGGAGACGGTAACCCGTTACGGGACGATGCGATTATACCAGGCACGCAGAGACGGGAAGCTCTCTTTATAGATATCGTAATTTTAAGCACCTGGATAGAGATTAGAGAGAAAATAATTATATAATTTTCTATGCTTAGCATGTTATTTGCTTACATACAGATTTCTTCCACACTTTATATTTATGTGGTATTTGTTCTCTCCATTGGCTGAAATACTCGTATATTCAGTACAGTACGATACTTTTCTTGATATGTTCTTGAAACTTTAGGGCTCGATCATTGTCCACCTCTCAAGTTGAATTTGTTATCATAGGACGAACTTGGGAGTAATAAATTCGAGCAACTCGTATTGCGAAGTGATCAACCATTCCGCGATCAATTCATTCTTACGACGACATAAATAAAAGCATCAGAAAAAAGTTCGGAGTGAAAGGAATATCCTTCTATCTGTCTATTTAATATGAACCTTATTAACAGGATATATGAGTAACGCTCTATTATCGCCTGGTATCATTGCGGAATAGGGGTGGAAACCGGTTTGCAATTTGAGAAGGACTACGGTGAAACAGAGACAGCTATATCGGCTATCCATGGGGAGCTCTGCTATGGTAGTGGCAAGTGATACTTACAGTTTATGGGCGCCTAGTACTAAAACCCCATTGATTAGGGAATTAAGGGAACGAAGGGAACGTGGAGGCGTGGATGGCAAAGTGATCGATTGCTTGAACTAGTGTGAAGTTTATTATTTTTAACCGACTTCAGAAAAGGAGAAGGTTATCAATTCGGCTGAATGTTTTTTTATTATTATTTAATGTTACAAAACTAGTTAATTTAGGTGAACTAAGCTACTAGTCTCATCACGAGTAAGGAACGCGCAGCGAAATATTGTAGGGATGCTGCGCCACGTTTCTATTCGCCTCGCGCCATACATATAGACAGAGACAGACTAATAAAATGACTACTGCGTATTCAAAGGTACTCGTTCTTAACTCGTGACGAAGCCTCTACTTGCTTATGATTTTGATAAAGATGGCGTGATGTATGAAATGGGATGTAAACCACATAGTAATCAGAGTGTCTAGGGTGAGTTTTTCACTGCCGCCTTCACAAGTCACCGCGACGACTTAAACACAGATTTGTATAGGATCGGAACAGCGCCTCTGTCGGCCTAAACATGACACTATTGTGAGCCCATACAAATCTGCGCTTACGTCGACGCAATGACTTGTGACGACGATTTTAAGAAAGTATAATATGCGAAGAACTTGCGAAAACACGTGTCACACACACACGTGAATATCCTAATAATGTGGTAGTAAAGGAACAATGAAGGTAGTCTTGTTAGTTATTTTTCTTTGGTAGCGCCATTGTAAGGAACACAAAAGGCAGGGGTACTAGGCTCGCATAACCTATACAGAGATTGACCGATCGCGCAAATTGAATGTCGGTCGAAGGCAGGGACACACACAACCCTATTGTGTCGATGGCTTTTCAAGATACATCCAATATTTCACTTTGTTTGATACAAACAACCAAAGCCCTACAATGCCCAATATGTATGTGTATGTACACCTATGTGTAAACAGCTCACGGCAATTCTGTGAAATATAAATACGTTTTGGGGATTAAAGGCGAAACCCAAACTGACAAATTATATTTTGGCAATAAGTATCGATTAACGTACTATATAGAGGAGCTCGTGGCACAGTTGCTATTGCGCATATCATTCGATCAGCGAAGTTAAGCAACCATACGCCTAGCCAGTAGTTGGATGGGTGACCGCCCGAGTTCCCTCCGTGCCTCGGAGAGCACGTTAAGCCGTCGGTCCCGGTTGCCAATTTAACATCTTTGGCAATCGTTACAGGTCAGTCGGAGGCCTAAAAATAATCTGACAACTGGTTTAACCCAGATCACAGATTTTCCTCCTAAAATGGGGTTGCGAAGGTCAGATGGCAGTCGCTTCGTATAAAAATCATGTGATCAGCCACATCGGGTTGAATCAAGTGCCGACCCCAACAATGTATGGGATAAGGCCAGGGAGATGATGATTATTACTTAAAAACTAAATTGAAAATTTGTTTGTTCCAGTTGGTGGGCGGCGAGTTCGACATGGAGTTGAACTTCGTGATCCAGGACGCCCAGAACATTCAGCACATGCTAGAGCTTCTGGACCACTGCCCGTCTAGCTTGCAGGTAACCTACGCTTCATGTGCTCCTAGTACCCACAATGGCTATTGATACCCAAAATGGCGAAATCAACCAAAATATGGTTGGTATTGTGGTACCCTTCACACACCTCCACTATCCTCTTCTTATCCAACAAGTTAGACAAAGAAAAGGTTATGTTATTCAAAAAAAGTTTCCCTTTTGTATTTAAAAAAAAATTGTTCGAAGTCAAACCAGTTTATTTATCTTCATCCCTTTCGTAAACATCTGCTACCTGGCGTCTCTTAAAATATTCTGTCCTTTTCTTTGCTACGCTGGAACCGTGTATTAGACAAGGAAAAACAATGCAACTTTGTTGCGACTAGTGCAGGCCAAGGGCAAGTTTCAAGATGCAAGCTACTTAGAGGTTATGTTACCCTAGTACTTTATTAGATCAATTTTAACTCTTTACGTTGACCGTCGCATATAATTATAATTTTTAACCGACTTCAAACAAAGGAGGAGGTTATAAATTCGACTGTATGTTTTTTTTAATTCCTCAGAAAATTGATCCACCGATTGATCAAACATGTGTTTCCATTGTTTGTATTTTAAAATGTGTTTTTATTTTAATCCATCTGGCGCTGTGATATGACACGGCGACACCTCTCGTTTTGGTATCAACTTCGTGACGTAATCTAGTTTGCAATTTTATTGCTGTTTTTTGGTGTTCGCAGACAAATGTATGTGCTTGCTTTTTTTACTCTTCAACTCTACAATTATATGAGCCGTCACGAGCTAAGAGCGCTAACCTTGCATGCGCACTTGTCTACACTAATATTATTATAAGGAGGAGAGATTTATTGTTTTTTTGTTTGTTTTGTTTGCATTGAATAGGCTCCGAAACTACTTGACCGATCTTGAAAATTCTTTCAGCAATGGATAGCTACATCACCAGCGAATAAAATAGGCTATATTTTATTCCTGTACTCCTACGCGAACGGGAACTACAAGGGTGAAACTGCGTGGCGTCCGCTTATCATTTTATGGGAATAGAACATTTTGTGCAGATAGCCCCTAGCGCTCATAGCTTGTGATATGGCACCTGTGTATACCAAATATCAAAGAAATTGCAAGATCAGTTAGTACCAAGTTGTTACATGACAGGGCATCAAATAATTTGCGTTAACAAACAAGTCTTTACAAAGTAGGCAAAGCGAAGCCGCGAAGTGACGGCAACTTCCGGGATACTTGTCCTGTTTGTGAAACTGAAGGCCTGTTCTTTCAACTTGAGAAGCCTTAAGTAATACTTATATCAAAAGGAGGAACTGTTGCTTTGTGAATTAACCTGTTTTTCGTGTGGTACATCAATATTTTCATGTATCTGATCGCCGTAATTTCTTAACCGATTATTTATTTGTGAACTGAGCATTGGAACCGCGTCCATGTGCTTATAGTCATGGGATATACTTTAAAAAGAGTATTTGTCGAGTTTCTTGCCGGGTTCTTCTCAGTAAAAGCAACCTTCCAAACTCTGTGGTAACATTTAGAATCCTGTAAAATGTATTTTTTGTGTCCTTCTGATGATTTGAAAGTACTTTGTTAGAAGTCTGATTAAATAAAGATATAATTTTGATTGCGGTGGATTTTTATGCTTCTTAACGTAAAAAAATTTTGCATAATTTAAGTTAATTTTTCATTTATTCGGGATTTTACAAAGTTTTAATATAACTTTACAAACAGTTTGGAATCTAGGCCTTATTTTTAAAATACAAACATTTGCTCCATTGAGCGTCAGTGTTGTCAATCTAAAAGTCTAAAAGTTACTGTATATTTTACCGTAAATAAACAATGTAGATTTGTCGTTATGAGGCTTTGAAAAAAATCACGTAAATTTAGTATACGCGATCGGACACGACGTGACACCCATTACTGTTATTACGCCTATACCGCTTATTTTCTTGTAGGTGTGCGCGTATGTGCGAGTTTGTTATTTGAACCATTTGGTCCTACATTCCTCAGCTTTTAAGACTTATATTTCAAACTGTTCATAATTTCATTTAAAAATAAATATGACATTGCTTTCACTCTTACTGATGTGAACTAATTACGTCATACAGTACTAGGGTCGCAGCGACGCGAGACGGTTGCCCACTCACAATAATAATTTGATGGACGACGACGGGAAGGAATCTGCACAGTCATCTTATGAGATGCTTTCCTTTACGATATGAGGGCCTGGTACGCCTGTCAGTATGATTTTGGGGTGTCATGCTTCTTTTTAACTAATCACATTGGGTTATTGAGATATTAAAAGGTAATTTCCTTTAATATATCACGATAAGATGCCAATAAAGTTAGCAAACGTGGTTGAGCACACTTGTTTTGTACTACTACTTAACTACGACTTAACTTTTCACATTAGCGTTAATCTATCATTTAAATATATTTTCGTTTGGTTTCGTAACTAGTTTTCAAAGATAATTTGCTTTGTTATCCGATGGATTGAAGTAGGGTGGTACAATTCGTTACATTCATAGAATAAAATAATATAAAAAAAACTAGAGAAAAATATATCCCTACTAATATTATAAATGCGAAAGTAACTCTGTCTGTCTGTTACGCTTTCCCGCTTAAACCTCTCAGCCGATTTTGATGAAATTTGGCACAGACAATCTTTAGACCCTGAGAAAGGACATAGGATACCTTTTATTTATTAAAAATATTAGGTTTCCGCGACCATAAGGATGAAACTAAATCTACGCGGGTGAAACCGCGGGGCACAGCTAGTGTGTAATAAATTAGGTAGGTACTTACTTACTTAGAAAGTAGGTGCCAAGTGAAGTATTAAACTCGGTATCAAATACCAACTTCTTATTATATTATCTAGTTTTCTCGTTGTGAATATAGTATTTATTATACAGTATTTATTATATATATATGGTATTTATTATATATATTATATTATTATACAGACGCAAAGTTCTCATCAATACAAATTAATTAAGCCCAAACACCTCCCTACTTGCTGTAAAAAAACATACAGTCGAATTGATAAGCTCCTCCTTTTTAACACGCTTTTATTAGCTTCACCTGTATGTATGTATGTATGTATGTATGTATGTATGTAACCGACCCTTTGAGCTCGATTTTGTCCTACTTTGTACGATCAGATTTAATTCAAACTTTGCACACCTGTCAAAAGTCGATGACAATGCAATAATCCGATCGAAGCATCCGATTATCCTAATTAGATTCGCCAGGATTAATTAATTTCTTTCCGCATCCTTTGCATGCGAGTAAGAGAGATAGAGCTAGTGCGGGCGGTTTGTGGTATTGAGGGCGGTTGATAGTTAGCCAATCGAACTAAATAATATATAGTTTAAAAAATTTAACTAACAAATGAAAAATAAATAATAGTTTAAAAAAACTAAAAAAACACGCTTTCATAAAAAATCCAACTAAAAATCAGAAAATAAAATTTAATAAATTTGGATAAAGAATATTGTAAATTAGAAATGAATGTACATTTTTGTAAAAAAGCGTGGGGTGTATTCAATGCGCTTTTTAAGATATTATATTATCAAAGTGATGATTCTTCTACTCATTATCTGTCAATAAAATGTTTATAATTATTAACACTATGCACCCCACGCTTTTTTACAAAAATGTACATTCATTTCTAATTTACAATATTCTTTATCCAAATTTATTAAATTTTATTTTCTGATTTTTAGTTGGATTTTTTATGAAAGCGTGTTTTTTTAGTTTTTTTAAACTATTATTTTTTGAAATCGGTTCACAATCAAGTTTATAAGATATCATCAGGATGGTGGTATAGGTGACGTTTTCAAAAGCAGTTTGTTTACTCCAATGCCAGTTATAATAAACCTTCTAAGCAATGTCAAGATATGTTCAGTATGTGAGTTAAAGTACCAGGCAAGCATAAACTGAGAGACGTTCACGGAATGTACTTAATGGCACGCGCCTGTGCCCGTGTGTGTTCAACTCTGTCTCTAAGATAAGTGCAAAGTTTGTTTCAATATGACGCGATGTGCGTGACATGCTTTACGCATCACGTGACTCTAAAGTTTACAACTTGAACTTTCGCTATACTTTAATTAACTAACATTTATTTATTTATTTAACTAACGTACATAATTTTCTTGATCGTGCCAAGATAATTAAGTGTCATAAACAAAATGTTTTTAGATAAAGCTATGCAACTACACAGCTATATCGTATTGGTTACTTACCCCTTTTTGCCCAATATCTTTACACTAGTTTCTGCCCGCGACTTCGTCCGCGCGGAATAGTTACTTAGGCAGACATTGAATAGGCTGATTGCTTTCAGATATTGAATAGGCTGATCTGATCTGATTTGTATCTAACACAGAAATAATTTTACAAATGAGACTAGTAGTTCCTGAGGTTAGCTCGTTTCATCAAACAAACAAAAACTTCAGCTTTATATAGTCAACTGAGTGCTGTGTCTAGATTTTTTTTCTAAAATATAGCCATTCAATGATAATGTGCCAATTCGTTACAAACATACATTTCCATTCGTTCTTTCTTTTTTCTGAAAATAAGGTTGATTTAAAGTAAATCTCTTGAGCTTGGCTATGAAGTAAAACCTCCGGCCGTGAGGGAATTGCAACGTGGAATTCACGCCCAACAAGTAATTTTGCCGAGATTGTTCGTGACGCGAGGAATGTAATATAATTACAACCTCTCGTTACTGCCTCAGGCGCTTTTGTACGAACCACTTCGCTTTTCTGCGATCCTGGTATTCTGTGTGCGGATTTGTCAACTCTTTTTGTTCAACTACTAATTTTATTTCACAACTAGCTGTGCCCCGCGGTTTCACCCGCGTAGATTTAGTTTCATGCTTCATGTCGCGGACCCCTAATATTTTGAAGAAATAAAAGTAGCCTAAGTTACTCCTTGATAAGTCAGCTACCTGCGAGTGAAAATCCCGTGAAAATCGGTCCAACCGTTTCAGAGATTACCCGGAACAAACAGACAGACAGACAGACAGACAGACGGACCGACTGACAGAGAAAAATTTTAAAACTTGGGTTTTCAGTATCAGTAGCGTGTACATTTTCATGTGCATTTAGTTAAAAGCTGTAATTTTGGAATTACAAACAGACACTTCAATTTTATTTATCTGTATAGATGTATAGATATTATTACTATTATGAAATAAACGAAACATTTCTCAGGTAGGCAACACTAACAGCGACATTTTTGTAATAGCTCTGACCCACGGTTTTACTCGTAATGTATTTTTTTTAAATGAAAGTATGCTAAGTAACTCGTTATGTATAACATTAGCTATCTGCCAGAGAAAGTCCCGTTAAAATCAGCCCTGCCGTTTCGTAGATTAGCCGGACAGACAGTCAGAGAAAAAAATTATATTGTTTTCAAACGACGATGTTTGAACGTTTACAAGGGCATACTTAGGGTACAGAAGGGAAAAAATAAACCGAACTCAATGCCAGGTAAGATTTCTGTCCCCAGCCATTTACCGCCTTCCCATTCATGTGGTCCTAATACCCCTGGGAACATAATTGAGCTTGTGTGAAGTAAAACAGACCGTTCCCTGTCACCGTTCAAGAAGCCCTTCTTACTTTATGGTACCCTGGTACTTATGGGAAACAAATTGAACCCTTTGGTGCTTTTAACAATGGCTCCCAGTTAGTGGTACAGCGATAATAACCCGTTTTATTGAGAAGTCGTGAACAAACATTTACGTTAGTGCAAAAACAAAGTAAATTTATGGCCACTTCCCATTATTAAATTGACTACGCTAATAATTCAATCAGTCCGAAAGCCAATTTGTATAGCGAATGGGGCAGATATTAAAATAATCTTGTTTTCAATCCATTTTAATATACTTACTGGGTGAAATTATTTCATTGTTCGGTTACCAATTAAAGGGTTCCTGGGAACTGCAATCCACTCCGAATGCGGCAACACAGAAATCTATAAATGAAAAATGTTCGGATGTTATCACACACGCCATCGAGTCCTAAACTAAACCAAGCTTCTACTATAGGTAGAGAACAGTATCACGAGTTTTGCACTGTGTTTGTAATCTATACTCGCTAGCGTCACCTAAATTATGTGTATGAGATATTTTAGTTCTTCACGTCACCGCTAGGAGGCGCTGTACAATTTCTCATACAAATATTCGACAGGGACGCTAGCGAGTGTAGATTAGGAAAACGGTGGATAATTCATGATAGGGGTTTATTGTACTTAGTTTTTTATACTGAGCATAGACATTTAGTGAAAATGAAAATGATTTATTCAGTTTAGGCCCTGGTAAGGCACTTATGAATGTCGAGGAATTTACCACCGGTTCGGAAACTAGCCTTCTGAGATGAACCGGCAAGAAGTAGTCTGTGAATTACAATTACAATTAAGTTTTTATTATTCCTGTTTAGTCCTTTATATTTAATTTTTATCGTTTCACGTCTTTGTGGACATTAAAACATTTCATTCTTCTTTTATTAATTACTTATAATGTTTAACACATATCTGCACTTGAAATATTCATCACATAAAATTATTGCCCTGACGCGGAAATCGAACTCACCTAGCGTAGCAGTCAGAGTGCTTAGTGCGAGTTTTTCACTGCCGCTGTCACAAGTCACCGCGTCAAATTTAACGCAGATTTGTATAGGATCGGAACAGCACCTCTGTCGGCTTAAACATGACACTATTGTGAGCCCATACAAATCTGCCTTTACATCGACGCGATGACTTGTGACGGCGATTTTAAGAAAACTCGCACTAGGCCCTCAGGTATATTCACCGCAAAACCAGCAGCGCCGTTGTAATAAGTCCAAACTATGTTTTCACCTAGATGCAGTCTTACATTAGCACAAATTAGTACAAATTAATCCAGTGCACACAGCGTCCTGTAAAATTAAATTTAACTGCAAGAGAAAGAATTTCATTAAAAATATTTTCCACCCCGTCGCCGCCGAGTATGCCCCTATTAAGGGTTGCAATTATGGAGCCACGACAGCGACCGGCGACAGGTGCGTCGTGTACCTTTCGTTAAATAAAAATAATTTATCTGCAACCTTGATTCAAGGTCTTTTACCGCTATAGTTCGACTTTTAATCGTATTCAGTAACTCGACAGTTCTAAGATAAATAATGTTGCCATAAGTACTAAAACTAATGGTGTTGGGGTAGTGAATGATTTTGCGTAATGCACGAATGTTTAAAATTGTTTCACATAGTTAAAACCTTAGAAATATAATGTAAGACGAGGTATATAAGAACGAGCAATAATTATTAATAAATATAACTCTACCTTTTATCTTACCTCTTTAAAACAAACTTTAAACAAAATAATGTAATTCAAGTTTTTTTTTCTATTGTAATTTTTACATACAAATAAATAAACAAATTCAAGAGCCGTGGTGGCCTTGGGGTTAGAGCAATCGCCTGCTACGCTAGCGACGCAAGTTCGAATCCCATCGGGGCCTGTACCTATGAGTTTTTCTAAAAACTTATGTACAGTGATTTCACATCACGTGCTTTACGGTGAAGGAAAACATCGTTAGGAAACCTGCATATGTCTGTGAAATAATTCAAAGACGTATGTATAGTGCCTGAGACGGCGATGGACTCACTCTCTGTCACGTTGGCACTAAATCATATTCGGTGAAATGTGGGTGTTGAAAATTACAACAAATCTGCCTACCCCTTCGGGGAATATGGCGTGAGCATATGTATGTATGTATAAACAAATTCAAAAACGTTCAGTAAATTATATCGTGGTTTAAGACAAGGTAATAAATTCATAATAAAATATTTGCATGTAAAATTATGATAACATTATTTTAGTTCATAATTTCACCACCTCTCTAAGTATTTTGACAAATACTGGTAACCCTTTAGTTGTCAAGTTACTGAATACGATTAAAATTTCAATTTTAATATTATTATTTTAGCAATCTGTGATCGACTGTCGCGAGTTCAATCACTAAACGATCAAACACTTTGATTGAAAATGTCTGCCATGACGGTCGCTCTGGTCGAATAACTACGCAACTGGATTATGGTATAATACGCTTCAATCGTTTTGCCGCCCTGAATTCCATTTTACAGACATTTTATTACCATTATCTTGCCCCCTGGAGAATTAACGTTGTTATACGATTGACCAATTTAATTCTGTGGTCTCGGATTGGACGTAATAACGAATTTTCCCAGTATTAGTTAGTACATTGTCTATCGCTGTAATATCGTTAGCTTGGAGGAATTCTAAAATTTACGATCATATAATGACATTAAAATGTAATTCAAATACGGATACGAGGAAGTAACAATACCAACTTGTCATCGAGGCTATTTTAATTATAAATTACGTAGACATTGAAGCATGGAATTTTGGAACTAGGCCTACTTTAAGCCATGCCATAATTGGCAACATGTTCCCTAATTAGGAATAATTTCAGTTGAAATTATTATGATTAATACATTAATTCAAGGATAGTATTTTACGTGCAGTCATTTCACATCACGTGCTGTACGGTGAAGGAAAACATGGTGAGGACACCTGCATATGTCTGAGACGTAATTCAAAGACGTATGTACATACGTTTGCACTTAATCGGTGAAATATGGGTGTTGTTGTTAGAACACCTCTGCTAACTCCTTCTGGGATAACGTGATCATATTTTATGTGCGGTGCGATTTTCAGTCTGTTTTTTTTATCTACAGGCGGAGATCTGGTCAGTGTTCATCGCGATCCTGCGCAAGAGTGTGCGTAACCTGCAGGCGTGCACCGACGTGGGACTCATACACCATGTGCTGCAGCGGCTGCCGCGCGCAGAGACCGTCGTCGCCGGTATGTACACAGCCTTAGGCTAGTAACCATTGCCAGAGGGCCGTCGACGTAAACGCAGATTTGTATAGGTTCAAAATCTGTAGGCTTACGGATACCAAATATACATATTTTGATCCCATACAAATCTGCGTTTACGTCGACGCGGTGACTCGCACGCTCGCAACCTGGTATAGGTTTTGACACATTTGAACGTCGTCGCTTGACTATACGTTTTGTGGGTTTTTGTATGGAGACGTAAAACTTCCTACACTCGCTTTTTATCGTTCCCATTCAAAATGAGGAAAGTACGCCGGCGGTTAAACCTATGGGGGCACTACATCTATAATCTGTTAACGCCCTTTTCAAGTATTTTGTAGAAATTCACAGCTCACGTGTGGTCGGTGAATTGCTTGTCACTGGTGGCTGGTAGCCTGGTGTTTGCCAAGCCTTATTTACTTACGCCTATATTAATTTATCTAACAATCTACAATAATGCAATGTGCAGACGCATTGTAAAACAGATAGGGACGGGTATATTCTCATACTAACTTGAAGTTTTTGAGTGTAAAGATCGTACTTTCGTTCTATGTACGAGTAGTATTTGATTTAAAAAATAATATTCGAAGTTTTTGGTTCTTCCTTGGTCTAAATGAGAAAAACACCGTCTACAATTCGATATTCTATTAAAATACAATGTGCGTCGAGCATAGTAGGTAAGTATTGTGTAAGTTGAACCAACCTGTTACTAAACATAAAGCCAACCCTATTTTTTCCATCCCGTCCGTGCAACCCCACTCTGCATTTAATTTTATAACATCCATCCACTCTCTGTTGCCCTGGTGCTTCTGGGAATATTAAGAATAATTTAAGAACCTCGTTTTCTTGAGTAAACGTCGTTTCTTGAGTAAGTTTTTTATGTAGCCCCAAAGTAACGGTGTGCTTTATTTTATAACCACACTTTCATGGTACCCTGGTAGTCGTGAGAAAAGGTGTCATGAATGACTAAATCCCATACTTACTAGATAATACGTAATTTCATTGATTGAATGTGTGGGATTATTTGTATGTGTGACTCGTGTACCTACATGCATAGGTTTTGTTTATTATATCTCTCAAAAAAAAGTATCAGTCTGTTTCATGTATTTATTGCTGTCCTTGTCTACATTTTTTGTCCTCTTCCTTCGGGGGTGGTATAAAAGAGATGAAGCTATAAGATAGAGTGAGAGATGCGAAAACAAGCTGGGTTTTTTTTTATTAATATTTAAAGGCGCTTTAGAGAGAGAGAGAGAAGAAAGACTGTGTCAATGTCTCTTGGGTCACCTCTCGCTGTTGTTGAGATCCTAGTATTTTTGTCACACTTAACTGCAAACTGACAATTCTATTTAATTGTTTATTAAAGTTATTGTCAATAGTTGTTTTAGAAAACCTCATCGCTACATACTAGTGATGTTCCCGGCTACTCTCGCATTCAGACAAAACAAACAAACACAGAAAAGGGAATTTCAATACATATTGGAAGGAAAAAATAAAGCAGGAATTATCCATTGCGAAAAGCTCATTTTCCGGTACAATGTTGTCGTTATGGTAAATATCTCGAGTCGCGTCGTGTTATTTAACAAGGCGCTCGCGTGTCGTCGAGTGATTCGGTATGTGGCGGTTTATTTTTATATTCTATACGCTCATCGCACGTCCGTTTCATAAAAGGTTCATCTTTTAAGCTGCAATTTTCCCAATAGCATAAACATGTCATGAAAATGTGGCCATAATGCTTGTTGCGTTCTATTAAGTCGGAACTTTGTACGGAAAATATTTATCTAAATAAAATTATTGCAAGAGATTTACGTTAGGGTTACACTAGAGCAGGCGATTACCGACCCTCTGACGAAGCTTACATAACATCCAATAACTGAGTATAAGTTACAAAGTCGCACCTGTCAGGTACGGCGCTCACAAAAGGACCCATCTTTGCAGGTATAGTTTCGACATTCCTTTGTGATATGCTCGCCTGGTACCCGCCTGTGTTGAATTCTGCCTTTTCCCTTTGGAAATGAGGTCAATGTGCCACGTGGAATGAACAAGTGTGCTAAATGGGCGAAAGGGGTTGCGAACAATACTCGCCCCTGTATTTGAACAGGTGAACATGTAACGTTTTGATTTCTTTTTCATTATTACGTGTGTTTTATGTAACGGTAACAATAGCTCTTTGTTTATCTATGCTGGTATTATAATCAGTATTCTATTGTAGACTACTAAATAAAAAATAAAAAAAAAATTCAATTGGAGGCGCCGGGTATCGATCCCGGTACCTCTCGCATGCTAAGCGAGCGCTCTACCATCTGAGCTACGCCCCCGATATAATAAGCGACGAATGATACATATTTGTATTTTGCTGCAGTCATACAAACAGCCTTCGAACTTTAAATGCGTGTTGCAATAATTTTCTTAGCAATACTAGTCGGTAAAGCAGTTCCACTTTAAAAAATAATTTGCTATACAGATGAACCAGACCTCATTCAATAAGTGCGAGAGAGATGGCAAAACAGTTTACAATTCGAAGTCAGGGAACAATAACTTTCGAATACAATTTAAAAATATTGCTGTGTGTGTCTGTGTGCTCCTCTGGGTAATACTATCCTAGTATTCTTGCATGTATTTTAACGAAATAAAATTATTTAAATTTCTTAATAATTAATTTTGGAAGCAAATATACGAAAGCCAATTTTTTTAACTAATTCGAGACATTAAAAGGTTTAAATACGCTTTCTAAAAATACTAGGATAGCATAACTGCTGCAGCACTTAACACAAAAGAGTGAATAAGTGACGACAAGAACGAATGTATAAGCGAGTCCGTTCAAGGGAATATCGGTTCCCAGGGATACCAGGGTGACATGAAGCAGGCGAAGGTTCAAATTTTTTTTCCCTCACTTTTTCCATGTCGGCACTGTTGTTACTCTTTTATTCACACCTTAATCTGTTGGCATTTTGTGAGGTGGATTAGGTGTGCTAGCAGTATAAATTCGGTTGATTTGTCCTACCAGTAGCTGTATTTTATATATTAGACTAGCTGTGCCCCGCAGTTTCATCCGCGTAGAATTAGTTTCAAGGGTAACCTTTATGTTTTTTTAAATAAAAGTAGCCTTATTTATTCTTATTGGTTTTTTTGTGTCAGTAGCGTGTATACTTTCATATGCATTTTGTGAAAAGCTGTTATTTGGTATTTACAAACAGACGCTTCAGTTTTATTTATCTGAATAGATGTATAGATGTAATTAGCAGCTAAATAGTACATGATTTGCAAGTAAGCACGTCCAGCGAGGTAATGCTTATGTTGTAATAACATTTATTGCTTACGATACCATTTAATTTATGACAAGATAATGCCACAGAAGGCCGATAAAGCAATAAATCAGATAAATCATGTTCTGCCAATTGATTTCACACTCTGTGACGAGGTGAAAGGTGCTATTTTCGCCCTTCGCAAATAAAAAGTTTACTCTTGTTTTAATATCAAAATTCGTCGGGTAAGTATCAGGGGGCGTAGCTCAGATGGTAGAGCGCTCGCTTAGCATGCGAGAGGTACCGGGATCGATACCCGGCGCCTCCAAATGGAATACTTTTTATTAAAATTACATTTTACTTTTATGTAGGTATGCCTGTATCACAAAGGGGTTGCAGAAACACCTGATTGCAACCAGGGGCATGCATTGGATTTTCAGAGGGGTAGACAAAAACAATAAGTAGGTAGGTAGGCAGGTTAAGTACATACCTATGTGACACGGCGAAGGTACGTACGTCTTGGTAAACATACACATACGAACATAAACACACACACACAGGACACGAGTGTATTCAGTGATCACAAATTGTAACTTCTGCTTACCTGCTTATATGCAATGCACGCCACTGATTGCAACATACTACGATCTTTACATACCTCTTTCGCTAACTTGTCATTCATGCATATCCTTATACGCTGCAAATGAAGATATTTTATTTACAAAGTAGGTGTCCCCCGCGGTCGCACCCTCGTAGATGTGTTTTTAATGATACTAGCCTATTACACAGTGAAATGCCCGTTAAAATCGGTCCATCCGTTTCAGAGACTGGCTGAAACAAACAGACAGACAGAGAGTTAGTCCTAGGTATTTTTATTTAAATTGTTATTTTAATGCAAGTACTTACCGTATACACTTTCATATGCATTTAGTAAAAAGCTGTTATTTTGGAATTACAAACAGACACTCCAATTTTATTTATCCATATAGATATTGATAATATTGATTTTCCACACCACAATATGTGGGCGTAGTAACCCCACTGCCCACCCCTGCAGAGATCTTATTGCGAAGTGCCAAAGACAGTTTAAGAACTATAATTAAAACATGACTATAGATCGTAGCAGGTAAAAAGGGATTCGGTCTGCTGACTTCCATGTTTCGTTTCAACTACACCACTTTATGGTACCCTGGTATCTATGGGAATAGTTTAACCCTTTCATGGCAAATACTGCATGGTATTTTCGAACGTAGTTAGTTACTTTCCCATTAGTTCTTGTTCATCTAACTGTCGTGGAAATCTGCGTAAAGTAACCTGGGGCCCAACCATGAGCTCTTATTGCAATGTTAATTCAGTTGTGCTACAGTGACAGATGTATGCACGTCACATACATCTGTCTCATAAATGAGTGAAACTATCATGGCAATAAGAGCTCATGGTAAGGCCCCTGTTCAGGAATCGGTCCAGCCTTTTCAGAGATTACCCGGAACAAACAGACAGACAGATAGTTTTTTTTAAACTTGCATTTTTAGTGTCAGTTGCGTGTATGCTTTCATATGCATTTAGTTAAAAGCTGTTATTTTGGAATTACAAACAGACACTTCAATTTAATTGATCTGTATAGATATAGATTGAATTTAGGTCCAAGAGATTATAATGTAGACAAGATAAGTAAACCCACACGTTTATTTTAGACACCCTATTCAATAAAAGGATATATTAATTCTAAACTAATTGGGCCTTAATGCCTTTCACTACATACTTATTAACTGGTTAAATAATTTGCTACAATTCATATCAGGGGGCGTAGCTCAGATGGTAGAGCGCTCGCTTAGCATGCGAGAGGTACCGGGATCGATACCCGGCGCCTCCAATTAAAATATTTTTATTCTTTTTTTATATTATCTTATTGGACAATTATTTGGTAGTTAAATCTGACTTACGACATTAGATATAGATAATTTTTTTAATGTAAGTTATTTTATGAAAAAAATTGTTTTTCTGTAACACAATATACCGTTTAAATAATACAAATACTATGTTAAAATCGATCATAACCCTAATTTAGGTCAGTAACGAATGTTTTTTTTTAAATTAAATTTGGACCAACTGTGAAGCTACCCAATCCAATTTTTTTTTTTCCGAACCAGTCTATTTCTATAAATAGGTATGCGACGCGTGGTATAGTACATAATAAAATATATACGGCTCGAATAGGGAACCTCATCTTTCTTTTCGTCGTTTTTAAAAAAAAAACATGTATCGTTTCATCCTTCACCTTATGTCACCCTGGTATCCATGGGAAAAATTAACCCTTTCAATCCGGAATAAATTGTTATTTACAATATTTCTAGTTCTTTCTCACGACTACCAGGAATGCATAGGCTTAGTTTAGTAGTAGGCTTAAAAAAATCTTCAATGAATTACTCAGCCCTGTGTTATTTGTAAAATATTTCTGTCTCTCTTACACTTACCCGTGGTTTATGAGATGGACAAGGAAGGTTGTAGTGTGTCCTTATTGCAAGCAATACGTGAAGTAAGGGAGTGTGTGTAGACAGCAGTTACATGTGCATGCAAGCGACATCCCATCCCAACCCTATTATGCTATCCTAGTATTAATTTTCACTGATATATAACTACCACATTATGATAAATTAATTACAATTTTTTATCGCCAATATTAATTTACCTGAATATTATTAAGTAACAAAAAAATACTTTAAAATGTGCAACTGCAAAAGACAAAGACTGTAATAGCGGTTTGCAATCCTCCCCAAAAGAGTTCTGGCCAAAGCCGCCATAAGGACCAATTACGTAGAAGTATTATTTGCGATCTTCTGTAAGGTTCAGCCGGACAGCCCCATATTTGCAAAGGGAGATCACGTTAACTTCTTTTGATAAAAGGATGTCCGGTTCAGCTCTAAGGCGTTAGGCTGGTTGGCCTATCTGAATGCTACTGTGAAACTATTGTTTTTGAGATTTTAGTACAGAGATTGTAAAGAAACAGCTGTGCCCCGCGGTTTCACCCACTTAGGCTTAATTTTATGGAGACTTTATAACACCTAACCCTATTTATAAAAGAGTAACGTAGAATACTCCTTTTAGCATCAGATTTCTGCCAGTGAAAGTCCCGTTGAAATAAATAGACAGACCGACAGAGATTTTTATGTAAGTACCGTATATGCTATCAAAAGGTAGGCAGGTATTTAGTGGAAATCTGTTTATTTGGAATTACAAACAGACACTTCAATATTTTTTTTTTTAGATGTATAGATAAAAAGGCTTCAATATTGTTATTGTGAAAATGAAAATGAAAATGAAAATGAAAATGATTTATTCAGTTTAGGCCCTGGTAAGGCACTTATGAACGTCGAGGAATCTACCACCGGTTCGGAAACTAGCCTTCTGAGAAGAACCGGCAAGAAACTCAGCTGGCATCATGTACATTTCATTACACAGTAAAATAATAATAATTACAAAAAAAAAAACATCATAAATTATTCACAATAGTGAAAATTGTATCAGCATGCATGTGTAAAAAATAATAATTAAAAACGTAAAAACAATACCAAATGATTTACATATCATGTTTGCATACCATGTCATTGCCAGGAGCTACTTGTGCAGAGTTTTAATTCCATATGTCTTTATCATTTATGTAATCCGAAATTGTATAATAAGCTTTCTTCATCAGTACAGTTTTAATGTGTGTCTTAAATTTATCATAATTTAACGCGTTTATTGACTGTGGGATTTTATTGTAGAAACGAACACAATTCCCCATGAATGATTTATTTACCTTTGCTAACCTGAATCTAGGAGCTACAATTTTGTGTTTATTTCTTGTTGAAATTGAATGAATGTCCGGTTTAAATTGAATAGATGAATATTTTTTTTCATGTATAGCAAATTCTCATAAATGTACAGTGACGGTAGGGTGAGAATATTTATTTCTTTAAATTTATCTCTAAGAGAATCTCGGGGGTCCAGCGAGTATATTGCCTGTATTGTAATGAAATTATGTTTAAAAGTGAAAGGCACGCACGTACGACTACCTCAGTTGCGTAAGGCGAGGTAAGGTCACATTATGTGTATTACTTATTCTTAAAGTGTTCTAGATCAGAACTACTTTCGACAGTATTATCAACGGGGGCGTAGCTCAGATGGTAGAGCGCTCGCTTAGCATGCGAGAGGTACCGGGATCGATACCCGGCGCCTCCAATTGGAATTTCATTTTGCATTTACTGATATTTTTTATTAATTTATTTATGGTTTTGTTTGAAAGTGAACACAATAGCCTATGGATGAGCAAATGCCTTACAAATACTAACAATTTTAATGCTGAAAATCTCCTTACACATATCAATAACATACCTGTAGGCCTACACAAAGTAACATTATATAAAATGTATGGAAATGATATAAATCTGTCACGTGACATATGTCATTCCAGTACATTTTGTATTTTTTCTACCAGTGAAGCGTGAAGCTAATGTTACTTTGTCTACAGGCCCTGAAGTGTGGCGTTGCTTGTCAGCTGTTCCGCGACAACCCTACACCTTTATGCTTCCCTGGTATCTATGGGAAACATTTATCCAAAAGCTCTCCCTGTGTTGTAAATTATTTCTCATGGACACCAGGCAAGCATGAGTGCCATAGACGTATATATATTATGGGACAATACCTTTAAAGTACAATCTATGCAAAAAAAACTATTGGCTATGTGTAAAGGCTGCACACACACACTCAGATCGACACAAATCAGCATCATCTTATTTCCCAACCTGACAACATTATTATAGAGTTTACAATAACTTGTATCTCAAACATAAGTGTAAAAGAGAAGTTCGACGTGTTCATTCATAAATACCCGAGAATCTTGAAAAAAAACGACCAGGTAAAAGGTCACACCCGCCCCGCCAGCTGTGTCGTCCCGCAATACCGCTCTAGGACTATGCTACCCTGGTACTCGTGAGAATTATTGCCCTTCCCTTTTTATAAATTTAGTTCATTTTTAACATGCCGACAGCTTTGAGTTAATTTTGTCGTAGCATGTTCATATAAAAGGAGGGATACATGTATGTGAATTTGACCATATAGTGATTTAGTTATAATCCTTATCATATTGCATTGATACACATACTTAATGAAAGGGTACCATCAAATTCTTAGTTTGTAAAGTATACTTCCGTCATTTATGCAAATCGTACCTGTCGTAACGTAACAATATGTATCGTAATATCAACGCCCTTGGTGATATGATACTGATTGTGAATAATTTATTACGTTTAAACCACTACACACTGTTCTACATGACTGCAAAATTTGGTAATACTAACAACGGGGGCGTAGCTCAGATGGTAGAGCGCTCGCTTAGCATGCGAGAGGTACCGGGATCGATACCCGGCGCCTCCAGTTTTTTTTAAACACGTCTACAGTTCTTTTGTTTTGTTATAACACTATTTGTAGATTAAAAACAAAACCGCATTAACTATGTCAACAAAACAGAATAAGGTTCGTTTGTGCCATTGTTCGAGTTGAACTGGACGTAAATGATCCTATTGTTCTCGGAAACCCAAGTACTTCCACCGTTGGAACATTAATTATATGTAAAGTGAATTTCTCTGTAAAAGATTCTTAAAATGTTTCTAAGGGTTACCGATTTAGAGGTTAACGTCTGTGAGGTTGAGAGGGACGTGACGGTATTTTAGTCTTTATGTAATGTTAAATGGTTTAGGTCATCAAATTTAGGAGACCTCTCAGCATTATTAGTTACTTCTCAAGACTTCTTTATTATGCTTTTCATCCCACAGGAATAGTCTACCTATACCAATATATACAGCTGAAGAGTTCGTTTGTTCGTTCGCTTGAACGTACTAATCTCAGGAACTACTAGTCCGATTTGAAAAATTATTTCAGTGTTAAATAGCCCATTTATCGAAAATGGCAGAGCACGACGCTGAGAAATCTTACAGAATAACGCGGCTGATCTGGTAAGGCACTTATGTACGTCAAGAAAATTACCACCGGTTCGGAAACTAGCCTTCTGAAAAGAACTGGCAATCTCTCGGGAACCTTCTAGCTTTCTGACTAAATGATAATCATGCCCTGATTCATTCAAATCAATCCAGTAAGTTCCAGCGTGATACGCGGTTGAGACAGACAGACCAAACTTGAAAGATTCAGTTTCCCTATCAATAAAAATGCAAAGTGAATACAAAATATTATTGAAATTATCAATGATATTCAGTGTACAGAATTCGACCCGTTACCTATACATCGTATCGATGGCTAAGCGTAGAGAAATCTGCTTGGTCGGGGCAATCCAGCACATTTTGTATTCTAGATTCATTGATCTGCCTCGTAATCAATTATGTGTACTACATATATTATGTTCTAACGAGGTTTCATTGCATAATTCATTGTCTCGTTTGGTAACAACTAGCGATCTGATGATCGGGTCACACTCGGGATAAATTTGGCCCCATTCCAAGTATTGCCAACGCCTATTTCATGCAATCAATTCGTTCATCTCTACCGTTCTTGTTTTGACCTTATTATTTCAATGATCAATTCTATCTTTCGTATTTCTTTCTGCCAACGTAACAGATAGTAAGCCTATCACTGTCTCACGCACTATACATACGTCTTTGAATTACTTCTCAGACATATGCAGGTTTCCGCACGATGTTCTCCTTACCGTAAAGCACATGGTTTGAAATCATTGGACATAAGATTCTTTCACAAATATAATGCTACATTTATTTATCGCTTAGCAACATAGACCCCTAATAAGACACGGGAAAATTTTCGAAGGGAATCTACTAATATATATTAATAATATACGTAATTGTGCGTTTCCATTTACACTTCTCCGCTTTAATAATTATTATTTGTAAATAATTTCTATTTTCTGTGCAAAAACGGAAATTAAAAATAAGCTCCCATTAATATAAAGAAGACATAATCACCGGCAATGTTTAATATCCGCGGGCAACATAAAATGGCGGTGATAGCCGCACGGCTTGGATCCTGGGCAGTGCGGGATTATACCGGGATTAGTCGCCGGCGCGGGATCAACTCGGGACAATGCGCTGCCCATTAGTTGACAGACGGATTTCAGGCATATATTTAACAGCTTATAGGCAATGTTATTAAATATAATGAAGCAGACTTTCCTATGTACTTACATGGGGATTGAAGATAAGTACTTATCACGCCTTTATAAATATGGCAGATTCATTTCTGAAGATCACATTATATTTAATGTTATAGGAGATTTATAAAATAAATTGTATCAAACGTTTAACTTGTATTTTTAACGTATATTATTCCTTATCGATTTCAAATGAAACTTAAAAATTAACTACCTATTGGTACAATCATGAAGTACTAAATACCCGAGTATATAAGGAGTGGCTCTGTGAATGCGCGCTCCGAACGGAGAAGCTTCTCATCTCCTCGCATTGATGTGTTCCTGGTACTTTCAAGCGGAATAATTTACATGATTACCATCACCCGCTTTTGAGGAACTCTCATTTTATGAAAAACTGTGGAAATATCTTGCCTGCTTGCAAGTATTTAAATTTGAGATTGTATATTTTTCACCGTTGAAATTATTAGAGTTATCATTGATTTTATACCATGTTGACCTCAACTCAACTTATTCTTGTCCTTTTATTAACAGTTGCATATTGGACCTGTCGGATCATTCTCGTAATGTAAACCTATGTTTTCGTATTCTCAATCGGTCAATCGGCGTCGATTCTAAAGTCGCGCGATTAAAATGTGCTTCAATCGTTTGAAATTATGTTAAAAATGACTTGGTATGAAATATAATGATGGTACTGGCAACAAATCATTGAGTAATAGCTTAGATGCATTCCGATTTTAACGTTTCGTTGTAGTCCTATCGAAGCGCGATCGGAAAACGTCTGAATACCAAGTCTCGATAGAATTGCAATCGAACGAGGTGGAGATAATTTAAATTTACTGTCGTATGTATTTTTGTAGTTTTGCATTCAAAACTGTATGTTGAAAATGAGAATGAAAAATTGCGCTTTCCGTATTCTAAGAGCGCAATTATATAATTCATCTGTCCCAAATTACTTAGCTCTCTAGAACAAATTCTGTTACGTCCGAGTACTTCTCAGACATCTTCTTAAAAGAGCCTTGTTCGTTACGCGATCTGCGTTATGTTGTTCACCTGAGCTTCTTTCATTAAGCATTTTAATTACTCAGTAACCAGTATCTCTCCTTTAATAGTGCAGTATTTTAGAAATTTTTATAAATGATAGGTTTTAACGGATTCTTCCATTCGATATGTGAAGCTGTCCGACTGGGGACAGTACTTCCACCTTACTTAAGATACCAATCATATTATAATTTTGAGTAGCATTGTGTTCCTGAGATGAGTAAGGTCGCTAGTACTCTATAGAGGAGCGGAGTAGGAGTGAAATTGCTGTGTTAGCAATAGTTCCCATTATGTTAGCACAGGGATTTCATTTCTTATAAGGTAGTCAACGCGCGAGTAACACTCGGTGCATTCATAAGCTGCAGTAGCTTACCATTTGTGGATTGTACGCTTGTTTGTTATATATTGTTTAATCATTCATACGGTCGAAGTTTTGGGCACACAAGCTAAATCTAAAGAGATTTGTATAGATTTACGTAGACGGAGGGTCTATAATACCTATCTTCAGATACCCTTCAGCTTCTATGTACTTACTTATACCCTTACTGGTTGCCCTTTAAGAGGGCCGTCTGCGATTAATTGACCTTTTTGACCGGTGCTGAATTGATCAACTAAATCCAGATGTATTTTCATACTTTAAGCCATTTAGGTCGTTCTGAGATATATATTATTGATCACCCACGCCATCCCAGAAGGGCTTCCGAAGCGGTAAGCGGAAAATGAAAATTATTTATTCAGTTTACGCCCTGGTACGGTACTTATGAACGTCGTAGAATCTACCACCGGTTCGGAAACTAGCCTTCTGAGAAAAACCGGCAAGAAACTCACCTGGCATCATGTACATTTCATCAACACAATATAAACAATTTTAGAGGTGTTGTAATAACACTACATACACGCCTATGAATCACTTTTCAGACATATGCAGATTTCCTCACGATGTTTTCCTTCATTGTAAAGCACGTGACGTGAAATCACTGCACTTAAGTTGTAAGAAAAACTCATTGGCGCTGGGATTCGAACAAATCCCACGGCTCCTTGTATTATTATCGCCATTTTTAGAATCCCTTTGTTCCTTTGTATAAATGTAGTTATCTTAGTTTTAGTTGGTCATAGTTGTTTTAGTGAACAGTGTTAAATCGGTTCATTACATTTTGGGCGGTACTCTACTGAACTAACAAAATTTTATTACTTCAACTAAGTGTTAAGGTTCCCGACGCCTAAAGTAATTGGTTGGTTTTACTCTCCATTATAATAGATCCTACTAGCTGTGCCCCGCGGTATCACCCGCGTAGATTTAGTTTCATGCTGTTTTTTTTTAATAAAATTAAAACAAAATTAAATGCCTAAATCACTCCTTGAAACTTCAGCTATCTGCCAGTAAAAGTCCCGTTAAAATCCGTCCAGCCGTTTCAGAGATTACCCGGAACAAACAGACAGACAGACAGAGAAAAATTAAAAAAATTGGATTTTCTATATCAGTACCGTGTAAACTTTCATATGCATTTAGTGAAAAACTGTTATTTTGGAATTACAAACAGACACTTCAATTTTATTTATCTGTATGTATAGATGTATAGATAGAAGATATATGCTTATTAAAGAGAAAATGCAGTGGGTACAGCCCTAGACAAAGATATGCCTCTAGAAATATTTATTGCAGATGTAGTTCCATAGACGATCTCGACTCAATGTATTATTCAACTGAAGATCGGAATAAGTTCAAGACGAATTAAAACAATTTTAAGATACACTCTCGTATTACAAAACATAGACTAAGATAGTCCTGGGTTGAAAAGTATCACCATATCTTTCTGTGATTCGGATTTCAAAAGGAATGGACATAGCTTTAGATTGAGTCTAGTTTAGTCTGCGTTAAAATCTTGTTTTGTATACAGTTAATATAATGTGATTTCCACTTGTCCTCGCTTCTGTCTGTGCTAATATAGTATTGTGACGTGTAATATGTATTGTTACAGATCTCCTGATCGAGATGTTAGGTGTGCTGGCCAGCTACAGCGTCACCGTGAAGGAATTGAAACAACTATTCGGCGCGATGAAGGCAGTCAACGGGAAATGGGTAATGAACTATTTATAATTAATTGACCAATATTACATCCTTGTCTTTACTTCGAAACTATCCCATTGAAGTGCGCAATCAAGGTTTAATGAAATAATGAGGGCGTTCGCATCCATTGTTCACAAACTATGTGAACAATGGATGCGAACGCCCCCGCACTAACCGTTGAATGGTACCAGGGCATCATAAACCTCGCGGAGTATGTACGGAATACGATCAAAAGTGGAAGGCACGTACTAAACGTGCAATTAGCGTTGCCGCGAATGCTTCTCAAATTTGCATCGTCGTACAGCCAGTGCGGCGTAGCAGTAATTAGCCGTTGGAAACGGCACGGTTACTTTGTGTTTATGTACGCCTGGTACCCGAGAATGGATATCGTTGTCCCTTTTAGCTTGTTTCGTTCCAGCTAGATACCTATTTCAGTCTTAATAAGGGAGTTTAATGATGTTTTCATTTTCCTCTCCAATCTTGTAATTTTACGAGTTTTTGGTGACTATTTTGCCCGATAGTAACTTATACATATAGTGCTTTACGATGTTGTGTTTTCATGTAAACTTGTTATTTATTATATGAGATCATGAGTTGTTTTTCTTCGTTGTATATTTCACTAAGCAACAATAATACTAATGAGTATAATATAATACAACATGTGTTTGTATAGTAGGTACATCGTAACAGATGTTGGAATGAGTAGAAAATTCCATACTTGCGGGTAATATTTTGTACTAGCTTATACCCGTGAAATCTTCTGCGTGATGGTCTTAAAGTGCCCTAGAGGTCAAAATTATCTCTATATAAAATTTCAGTATAATCTGCCTAACCGTGAAAAGGTAACAAACAGACATACAGAGACACTTTCCCATGATATTTATATGGGTGGATACAGTTTACTTGCTTTGTGGTACTAGGGTATCATATAGTTATAAAGGTTATCCATTGTTCCAGCCCCGTCACTCGGCGAAGCTCCTGAACGTCCTCCGCCAGATGCCTCACAGGAACGGCCCGGATGTTTTCTTCAGTTTTCCCGGAAGGAAGGGATCGGTGAGTAGAAATATTATATATCACGTCCATGAATGCTGATATTACTATTGTCAAATCTTAAAGGGTATGCGATTAAAATTGTAGTATGTTCTTCTTATAAATTACCAAAGTGAATTAATTTTGTGACTCATAAGATAATGAATAACAATAAGAAACACATATTTAAATCCAAGATAGCAAAGAAAGTTAGAAAAAGATTCATTAAAACATATTTATGGAGCATCGCACTTTATGGATGTGAGACGTGGATACTCACGCAAAGAGATAGGGAAAGGCTGCAGGCATTTGAGATGTGGTGCTGGAGAAGGATGGAGGGTATAAGTTGGACAGAGATGAGGAAGTATTAGAAAGAGTAGAAGAAGAAAGAATGATAATCCGGACAATAGAAAACAGGAGGGGCAAGTTGATTGGACACTTATTACGACATGACGCTTTCATTAAAAACATCATAGAAGGGAAGATAGAAGGAAAGCGAAGAAGAGGGGGACCAAGGATTAGTTATGTACAACAGCTGAAGGAAAAAATCAGCGCCATGTCGTACAAGGAAGTCAAAGTGTTAGCGGACAATAGAGAGGGTTGGCGATTGCTTCACCGACAAGAGCCTAGCTCTTAAATAAATGATGAAGATAATGAAAAAATTATAAAAAAATAAAAAATGAGATTGGAGGCGCCGGGTATCGATCCCGGTACCTCTCGCATGCTAAGCGAGCGCTCTACCATCTGAGCTACGCCCCCGTTGGAGTAAGTGACAAATTTGTCGATTACAATGTAAGCAATCGTGTAATCCATTCATGTTTTATTGAGCAAGGACGGCGCGAGCCGGTTCTGTTTGTAGAGCAACTACTTTCACATACCTTACTTACATTATTGTCTTTGTACGTAAGTACACATTAGTATTCGTTTGTTGATAAAACAGTGAAATGTTTTAGCACCCTATTTAATTATTTCCCCGTAGACAGCATGTTAGAACAACGCATCATAAGAGATAATTAAGTGTCAATGTATATGTGAGCCCAACGCTGTCTCAACTTAGTAACATCTCAGAATGAGATTAGCAATAAACATTATTCTAAAAATAGCTTATAAAAATGCCGTATCAGTTAAAGAATTCTGTGATCTCCTGAGCAGGCCCTTATATTTGATACCCACAATGTGGTATTGCAGATTTTTTTTTTACATTAAATCAAATTAAAAAAAATTCAACGTAAAGCACACTTGGAACACTTATTGAACGTCATTTTTCTTACACTAACATCGGTTAATTTACTACTACTGGTCCGCCATCTTGGATGATCCACCATAATGGAATTAGAATAACTTGCATTGTCATCGCACGTGTATATCAAAGACTAGCTGTGCCCCGCGGTTTCACCCGTGTAGAGTTAATTTCATGGGTGTCCCGCGGAAACCTATTGTTTTTTTTAAATTAAAAACCCTACTCTAAGTTACTCCTTGTAAAAATAGCTACCTGCCAGTGAAAGTCCCGTTAAAATCGGTCCAGCCGTTACGGAGATTACCCGGAACAAACTGACAGACAGACAGACAGAGAAAAATTTTAAATTTAGTTTTTCAGTGTCTGTAGCGTGTATACTTTCATATACATTTAGTGAAAAGCTGTTATTTTGGAATTACAAACATAAACCTCAATTTTATTTATCTGTATAGATGTATAGACTGTATAGATGACTGATTCAAAATTCAGTTGCTAGATTCCACTTGGACAAACGTATGTTTGTCTTAAAACATTGTTTTTAAATAGAAGCTTGTAATAATATGCAGGTTTTTCTACAATATTTTCCATCACACAGTAAAAAAATCACAGGAAGTATTTCACAATGATTAAGAGCTAAGGTTCTTGCTTAAAGATACCATTGCAGTAATCTAGCAAAAATTAACAAAATATTGGATATTTTCTCCAAGAAACAACAAAATTAGACTGTAGGTCGCAGCAACTCGAGGGATTAAATTAAACAGTAAGTCGTTCTAGCTACGGAGATTAAGCAAGTCGACTTTGCTGGTGAATAATGCTAAGTATCTGAACCTGCACTTGACAGGTGTTGTGCTCGAGAGACACAGCTTTTGCAAAGGCTCAAAAGGTTTTCTAGGAATATAAAATTATCGGGATTTTACTGAACTTATTTAGAAGGCTAACAGAAAGTACTTGGTATTAAAAATAATGCAAATAAAAAAAAATCTAGAAGTAAGTGTTAAGGTTTTGGAAACTGTCTGTAATATTTTTGTTTTGAGGATCTTGATACACATTCAGCATGAATACCTTTAATTAAATAGAAACGTAAACGTATGCCCAGCAATGGAAAATTCAAAAATATCTTTATTTGATTAGACTTTTTACAAAGTACTTTCAAATCGTCAGAACGACACGATTACACAGGATTATACATGCTACTGCCAGGCTCGGAAGGTTGCTTTTACTGAGAAGAACCCGGCAAGAAACTCAGTAATTACTCTTTTCAAAAAAGTAATTTTACAATTTTGAGTAATACAATATAAATCATAAAAATAATATATATATAAGCCCATGGACACAGTTCCAGTATACAAAAGTCGATAAAAAAAATATAAAACTAAAAGTAGGTACTACATATAATTGTGTAGCTTGAGATGAGCAACCCCCACAAGCAGCACCTGTTCACAAGTATGACGAGAATGCCAGCCATCGCCCTCCTCAACCATTATAGAGGGAAGTGAGCGACTCGTCATCCTGACGCCGCCGCAAGCAAAGGCATTTTAGTGAGCATGACAACTGTTACAGACAGACAGACAGCAAGAAATTTTTTTTTACAAAAAAAGTAAAACCGCCTTCAAAAGGAGTAAAATAAATTACTTACTTTTGAAGTTGATGCCAAATATAGCATCAATCTTGGTGTCAAACACCAACTTCAAAAGTAAGTAATTTATTTCAAAACAAGTTATTTTTCCCTTTATGAAGGCGGATTTACTTTTTTGTAAAAAAAACTCTTTCTGACTGTCCGTCTGTCTGTCTGTTTGTTCCGGTTGACCGCCGTAGTGGCTGGGCCGATTTTAACGATTTTCACTGGCAGATAGCTAATGTTACAAGGAGTAACTAAGCTACTTTTATCAAACATTAGAGTTCACCAATGAAATTCAGTCGACGCGGCTGAAACCGCGTGACAAAGCTTGTTTAATATAGAACCAGGGATGGATCCTTATCATTATTTTTAAAAACAATAGGAACCTCGTCGGTCCTCCGTTGTCATAATTCATCAGCTCGCAACCCCCGCCCCCCATTAGCTCCGTATTTATCAACACTGTCTAAATATAATATTTACAGAAAGCCAGCTTCCAAACATCGGAAGTATCGACGACACGAAAGACATCTGAGTAATTAATATTCCACCAGAACTCTGCTGTAACTTTTCTTAATTTCTCAAGTGATTTATTTTGTTTTTTTTTTAAAAGAGTAAGTACTGAGTTTATTTGCCAGGTTGTTCTCAGTAAAAGCAACCTACTGAACCTGGCGGTAGCATGTATAATCCTGTGTAATTATGTCATTCTGACGATTTGAAAATGCTTTGAAAAAGTCTAATCGAATAAAGATATTTTTGACTTTGACTTTGTAGACTGTCACGTTGGACCAAGTGGGTTCGTTTTTCCATATTGACTGCTAACCTTCGTTAATCGGAGAGGCAGGATAATTTCCCAGTAGTAACCCGGAATCTGGATTAGTGCCCGGTTAATGGCAATAGGCTCGCCCTTTATTACATGGGACTTAAACAAAACTGGCCGGTGTACACCTCAGGCTACTCTTCGAGAAATACAGACGCGAGCATATCTATATCTATACAGTTAAATAAAATTGAAGTGTCTGTTTGTTATTCCAAAATAACAGCTTTTCACTAAATGCATATGAAAGTATACACGCTACTGACACTAAAAAACCAAGTTTAAATTTTTTTCTCTGTCTGTCTGTCTGTCTGTTAGTTCCGGGTAATCTCTGAAACGGCTAGACCGATTTTAACGGGACTTTCACTGACAGGTAGCTGATATTTCAAGGAGTAACTTAGGCTACTTTTATTTATTAAAAATATTAGGGTTTCCGGGACAATAAGGATGAAACTAAATCTACGCGGGTGAAACCACGGGGCACAGCTAGTGTATTTAAATACGGCTTTAAAAAAAATGGAATAAAATGTTTACGTCAACACTCGATGCAAAAACATAATTAATTCCACCCAATTACTTCTGTTCGTGTACTTGTTTGATTTTCTTGTTTGTTTTTGTGAAATTTTGCTTATGTTTTCTTTACAGTGTGTTTGTAATTTTATCCGTAATTAAGGGTAACATAAAGAATTTATGAATTATTTTGTCTCATTACTTTTCTTTTCCATTTTTTTTACAAGCTTCATATTAGCTTCACTTGTATGTTTGTAACCGACACCTTTGAGTTAAAAAATAACGTAATATATTTAAAAGTAGCGGACGCCAAGCGGTTTCACCCGCGTAGTTCCCGTTCCCATGGGAGTACGGGGATAAAATATAGCCTATGTTACTCAGGGTGAATGTAGCTTTCCAATGGTGAAAGAATTTTCGAAATCGGCACAGTAGTATTTGAGTTTATTCATTACAAACATACACACAAAAATACAAATATTTCTTCATTTTAATAGTAGTATTGAAAAGCATTTCGTGTAAAGAGAGATCCTTTACCAATGTCGGAAGCGGTCCTTCTAATACCTTTCTATACTGTGGTGTATTTAACGCGAGCTCTGGCGAGTCCACCATTACTCACAGCTGCTAATTGTTTTTGACATGATCAACGGCATTTTAATATCTACCGTTTAAGGTTTATCATCCACCACCATTTAAGAGGATATCTACACGAATGTTATAAAGAGGAAAGGTTTGATTGTATTTTTTGTTTGTTTGTTAATAGGCTCCGAAACTACTTGACCGATCTTGAAAATTCTTTCAGCAATGGATAGTTACGTTATCAGCGAGTAACATAAGCTATATATTATCCCCATACGCTGCATATCCGCTAGTCCAATCATATATCGTGGATTTAGGTACCTAGATTAAACTGATCTAAGGCTCAATTTTCTTTAAAATTTTGATTTGCGTAATAAATCCACCCATGTAATTAAATCCACGTGAAACTGCGGGGAACCTTTAGTCAAATCCTGAACAGACCCAACGTTCTATTAATTAGTAATTATTTTCAAGTTACATACATATATCACGACGAGTATCAAATCAGATCTAACAGCATTTTATTCCACATTTGAAGATTTGCGTTCGTAGAAATCATGAATTTATGATACGTATGTTATGATTAGTTATGATGATGACATACGGAGCTGAGACGTGGTCTTTGACAGCTGGCCTTTTAGAAAGACTAAGGGTCACTCAACGAGCAATGGAAAGAGCTATGCTCGGAGTTTCTCTGCGGGACAAAATCCGGAACAAGGATATTCGCCAGAGAACCAGAGTCACCGACATAGCTCTTAAGATTTGCAAGTTGAAGTGGCAATGGGCAGGCCACATCGCTCGTAGAACTGATAACCGATGGGGAAGAAAAGTTGTCGAGTGGCGACCACGGAGGGGAAGACGCAGCGTAGGCAGGCCTCCCACTAGGTGGACCGACGACATCGTGAGAGTCGCGGCCAACCGATGGATGCTAATAGCGCATTGTCGTTCGGCGTGGCGGTCCAAGGGGGAGGCCTATGTTCAGCAGTGGACGTCTTCCGGCTGATGATGATGATGATGATGATGATGATGTTATGATTTCTCAGTAAGAAGTATTGCTTTTCAAATATAGGTATTGAATTCTTAGAACTGAGTTAATGACGTTTTGTAAGTGCCTGGTGAAGGATTCTAGTGAAAAAGTCTGAGAAAAGATTATGGTTCGTGTTGGTTGGTAGTCAAAGGAAGACATCCGTTCTTACAAGGAATTTATAATTCTGTTTTCCATAAAGAAAGAAGATGGAAAACTGGTCTGCGGGATATTTTTAGAATTTTTCTTTTGTGAATAATTTTTATGTTCTTTTTAACCATGTGAGTGTGTGTGTTGGCTTTTTCTAAGATAATTATTAATATACCCATAATATGTCTGTGTTTACCACATTTGGAAGATTTATAAAAGACTGTAGCTGATTAGTCAATACGGTGTAAGCCCCATATATAGGTTTTATCACGTTCGAACATCGTCACTTGACCTTGCGTTTTTGCATGGAGACGTAAAACTTCCTACACCCGCCGCTTGGGGCGCTTTTTAACGTTCCCATACAAAATGAGAAAACTACGCACGCGATATCTTCAACATAAAAACATGCTAAAACCTATACTTGGGACACTGACCGCAAAATCCTAATTAACTTGTCTTTAATTTTTATTTTGCATTGTAGAGCTTATAGCCACGTTTCTATGCGAGCCTGGTACTTAATTTAATCATTAATACTGGGATATTATCTGTCTACCGTTTATCTTATTGCAGTAACTTAAATGTTCAGTTGGAATACTTTGCCAGTTAATTAAAAGATGTCGTGATTTGTACCAGGCTTGTATAAATGTAACAGATGTAATGGATAGCCTTACGCCTCGCCAACTCGACGAGTATAATGTCGCCGTTATTATTACTGCTTTCAAACTATGAAGTCCTGGTCCGTAATTATGTTTTAATCTAGTTTATTTGCATGTAGTTGTGTTGGACACAATCATAAACTAACTTTGTGAATAAATCTCATCTCGTGCATAGATTACACAAAATGATTTGAGCATTTCTCAATCTCTGATGTTTGGGTATCTATGTTTACAGGTTATAGGCGTATTGTTACCTTCATAAAGTTATTCGGCACTTTTAATTATCACTAGTTCATGCTGGTACAGTGATTCATTATTATTGAAGGACTAGCTGTGCCCCGCGGTTTCACCCGCGTTCAGTTTCATCCATATTGTCGCGGAACCCTAATATTTTTAATAAATTAAAGTACTCCTTGAAACATCAGCTACCTACCAGTGAAAGTCCCGTTAAAATCCGTCCAGCCGTTTCAGAGATTAACCGGAACAAACAGACAGACCGACAGACAGACAGAAAGAGACAGAGAAAAATTTTAAAACTTGGTTTTTTAGTGTCAGTAGCATGTATACTTTCATATGCATTTAGTGAAAAACTTTTATTTTGAAATTACAAACAGACACTTCAATTTTATTTATCTGTATAGATTTTCGTGTAAAATTTTAATATTTTACTGAATTCTATTTTTGTCTGATCTTCCAAAGTATTAAGGGAACATTTTAATAATTATAATAGGGTGGAAATTTCCAGGGACAGACAAAAAATAGCTTTGTTTACAAATAAATTCGTGTAACTCTAAGCAACTTGTTATTATATTATGTTACGAAGATTCGCCAACGATTTCCCACGTGGGTGAACTCGAAACGTGAACAGATCGATACCAGGCTGCCAGAACAGTTTAGGGGCGCGATTTAAACGCACTCGTCTCTCTTTATTGGCAATTCTTATTCAAATACGAGGGCCGAGGCCCCAGGCTCGACCAGCGTAATCCGTGTGACATACTGCCCTATCTGCGTGTCCGTTTTTTCCTTATTTATCGCTCTTCTGAGCGAGGTCGGTCCATTTCTCTCTGTCCCGCTTATCCCGAGATCTGACGGCGAACTGACGCCTCTCCGTTGTCTGTTCGCCTGGTACTTTAATTTCAAGAAACATGTGGTGTCCTGGAAAATTAATTATTTTTATACAAAACTAGATGTGCACTGCGGTTTCACCCGCGTAGACATTATTGTATTATACCACGTTCTACGGGAACAGGATCAAAAATCCTTCTCCTGGTTATACGCTAACGTCCCCATCAAATTTCGGCCAAATCGGTTCAGCTGTTCTTGAGTTATAAATAGTGTAACTAACACGACTTTCTTTTTTATATATAAAGACTAGCTGTGCCCCGTGGTTTCACCCGCGTAGATTTAGATATATGCTTCATGTCGCGGAACCCTAATATTTTTAATAAATAAAAGTTACTCCTTGAAACATCAGCTACCTGCCAGTGAAAGTCCCGTTAAATCGATCCAGCCGTTTCAGAGATTACCCGGAACAAACAGACAGACAGACAGAGACATTTTTTAAAACTTGGTTTTTCAGTGTCAGTAGCGTGTACGCTACGTGTACGCGAGAGACAGACAGTAAAAAATTAAAAATAGCTTTTTTTATGTCTGCGAGCTATAATTGTTTTATTCGCATTAACAAAAAAATACTACTGTGTATTCTAGACCAGCATTTTTAGCTCGTGGCGGCATATTTGTAATACCGCGAGCTTAAGTTGAAAGAAAACATTCTTCTTTTTAATTTCCAAATTAAAAACTCCCGATTGTTGTAAGAAATAACTTGAAAGGTAAACTGGATTAGTAAAGATTTGGAAGTTAGTTCCAGCGGAGCTTAGTGAAACAAAGTTGGCTCGTTTAATGAGGCCTCCACAAATTGTAGCCAACTTTGTTGGAATTATATTTGGCATCTAAGCGGTGTTTTATGTCTGTTGAGAATTTGTGAACTGTAAACGGATCCACTGAATGTCGCGGTAATATAAATAGCTAAACTTACATGTGAACTATACATATTACTAGAAAGACATTCCTTCGTATTATCACAGTACAAATATAAACTTACTCCAAGCAGTATGGAATTTAAGAACAAATTGTTCGAAATGACACACTCACTCAAGCATACACAATTACGAGTTAAAAAGAGCCTTGGCTTAATGTCAGTAAGGGGTGCCACGTCTTGGTCGATCGCTGTTGCGTCTGAGTATGCGTTAACTTGAACGGATTACAGACATTTTTCTAAACTTCTAAACCACAACTCTACTTTGAGAGTTAATCTAAATATATGTAACGCAAAAGTGACTGACTGACTGACTAACATAGTGATCTATCAACGCACAGTCCAAACCACTGGACGGATCGGGCTGAAATTTGGCATGCAGGTAGATGTTATGACGTAGGCATCCGCTATAAAAGGATTTTGATTAATTATACCCCCAAGGGGATAAAATAGGGGATGAAAGTTTGATTGAAACTAAATTTACGGGGGTGAAACAGCGGAGCACAGCTAGTAAATTAAAAAATTTAAAATCTTTTGAGTGATAACCCTCACGCTCGAAGGAGCAATCGTTCTTATTTCAAAATATTGGTGTAGATTCTATACTGCTTAGTAATCATATATATATATATATATATATATATATATATATACTAGCTGTGCCCCGCGGGTTCACCCGCGTAGTTTTAGTTTCATGCTTCATGTCGTGGAACCCTAATATTTTTAATAAATAAAAGTAGCCTAAGTTACTCCTTGAAACATCAGCTACCTGCCAGTGAAAGTCCCGTTGAAATCCGTCCAGCCGTTTCAGAGATTACCCGGAACAAACAGACAGACAGACAGACAGACAGACAGACGGACAGACAGACAGAGAAAGTTTAAAACTTGGTTTTTTAGTGTCAGTAGCGTGTATACTTTCATATGCATTTAGAGAAAAGCTGTTATTTTGGCATTACAAACAGACACTTCAGTTTTAATTTATCTGTATAGATATATATATATATGTTATTATCATGTTATTGGTCACGGCGAGGATTTAGATGAAATTTGACGCAAAGGTTTTCCTGAAACTTACTAAGGAAAAATACTTTGAATCCTGTGCAAGTAAATTTAATTCTTACTCTACGCTATAATTTACTCATTTTAACCCCAACTTCGGCGGTATTCCCAACTGATTTACGTACAATATTAGGGCCCCGTGAGATGTAATATCGCACACAATATTAAAGAAAGTTGGTTATATTGTCAGTTATGGTTGTATACGCTCAGTGAAATGTTCGAACGGTAATATGAAATCTCGTGAGTGGTTTATAACGTGTACTAGATGAAAATATCTATACAGATAAATAAAATTAAAGTGTCTGTTTGTAATTCCAAAATAACAGCTTTTCACTAAATGCACATGAAAGTATAACGCTACAGACACAAAAAAACCAAGTTTTAAAATATTTCTCTGTCTGTCTGTCTGTCTGTTTGTTCCGGGTAATCTCTGAAACGGCTGAACCGATTTTGACGGGACTTTCACTGGCAGGTAGCTGATGTTTCAAGGAGTAACTTAGGCTACTTTTATTTATTAAAAATATTAGGGTTCTCGACAATAAGGATGAAACTAAATCTACGCGGGTGAAACCCCGGGGCACAGCTAGTAGTAAATAAATATGATAAAGAGGATAGGTTTGTATGTATGTTTGTAACGAATGGGCTCAAAAAGTACTGGATTGATTTTAAATATTCTTTCAAAGTCAAAGTCAAAGTCAAAAATATCTTTATTCGATTAGACTTTATACAAAGCACTTTCAAATCGTCAGAATGACACAATTTACAGGATTATACATGCTACCGCCAGGTTCGGAAGGTTGCTTTTACTGAGAAGAACCTGGCAAGAAACTCAGTAATTACTCTTTTCAAAAATATTATACAATTTAAACAAAATAAATCATTTGAGAAATGTAAGCCCATGGACACAGTTCCAATGTACAAATGTCGATAAAAATTAACATAAAAAAAAGTCTAGTAGTTCTATTTATATCTAAATGCGTAGCTTGAGATGACCAGCCCCCACAAGCAGCACCTGTTCACAAGTATGACGAGAATGCCAGCCATCGCCCTCCTCAACCATTATAGAGGGAAGTGAGCGACCCGTCACCCTGACGCCGCCGCAAGCAAAGGCATTTTAGTGAGCATGACAACTCAAGCCAGTCAAAACAAAGATCAAAAGAAATATTAAAAAGAATTGTAGCATAAGTACAGTGTCCATGAGACTACTTACAATATTTGTCTGGTAATACATTATTCCAAGTTTCCTTATCACACATATAATCACTAACTGTATAATAACCCTTTTTAAGTAATACAGATTTTACAGTTTCTTTAAATTTATCAAAGGGCAAATTTACAATACATGTAGGTAATTTATTATAAAAGCGTATACTTTGCCCTAAAAATGATCCCTGGACTTTCTGTAAGCGGTGTGTAGGTACTACTAATTTATTTTTATGTCTTGTGTTGACATTATGTACATCACTCTTCTTTTGAAAAGAATTTATATTTTTATGTACAAGTAGTAAGTTTGCAAAAATATACTGCGAAGCCACTGTTAAAATTCCTATTTCTTTAAATTTTTCCTTCAAAGATGCCCTAGATCCTAAGTTATAGATTGATTTTACAGCCCTTTTCTGTAATATAAATATGGCTTCTATATCGGCAGCTTTGCCCCAAAGCAAGATAGCATACGACATAACACTATGAAAGTAACTAAAACCACCGTTTGAATGCTACATAATCACTTATTAATATAGGGTATATTTTATCTCCGTACTCTACGTACTACGCGGGTGAAACCGAGTGACATCCGCTAGTAAATATCTCTTTCAAAGCAATATTAAATTTCATTTCAATTCACGTTTTGCATCTCACATAGCTTTGCGGGAGGTATGCTATTAACATTATGAATATCAAATACCTACATAAGCCTCGCCTCTGTGTACTCAACAATCGTCGCTCTAGTTCTGCGTTCCTGGTATTTAGTTTTGAGATACATACATTTTCCATACACAACATTTCTAGTGCTTCTACTTGAAATGGATGGAATTCTCATTAGTTACGGAACATTATATGAATAGAGTTATGTAACTACGCTTTTGACAGATAAATTCCCTTAGTACAAAACATAGATTAAAATAGTCCTTGATTTCTTAGCTTCATCTCTGTGATACGGATTTAAAAGGCATAGTTTTAGTCCAAGTTTGGTCTAGTCTTGGTTTAAGCCATGTTTTGTAATAAGGAAGTTATAGTTTTAAATGATTAAGTGCCAACGTGACAGATGGTGTGTCTATCACCGTCTCAGGCACTATACATACGTCTTTGAATTACTTCTCAGCCATATGCAGAGTTCTTCACGATGTTTTCCTTCAACGTAAAGCACGTGGTGTGAAATCACTGCACATAAGTTTTTAGATAAACAACTCATTGGTACAGGCCTCGATGGGATTCGAGCTTGTATCGCTTGCGTAGCAGGCGACTGCTCTTAACTCCGCGGCCACCGTAGCTCTCTACATTATAATCACAGGATTATTAGGTACCTAACTGAGGCTTCTGATAAGAAATGTTCGGAAGAAACGAAGAAAGTAACTGGGTGTACTCATAAATCACTATACCATATACAAAATGTTTCGTCTACAAATGGTACTTCTACGAATTAGAACACTTTATCCTACTAGGCCGCGCTTCAACTCCATTGTATTGGTATAATAAGGAGTACTTATATTATATTATTATCATGATGTTCACTATTATATGCTTTGTGTTGGTGATCGTTAATAATCTGGAATGTTTTCAGTATAACTCCTCAAAACATTATATTTATTTTGATGAATAGAACGCGATACACGACCGTATCTTTCTTTCAAATTGCCTAAGATTTATTTTCGCAGTTGTACGAAATGTCAAGCCTTGTTTAAATCAAAGTTTAATTAGAGAGCAACTTAATCTGGTATGTTGTTCGGTATTCTACTCATACTCTTCAGATTTCATGTTATTCTGGTATGCTAACAACGTTATTCACAAAAAATTTAGCATTCAAACAGATACACTCTCTCATTTATTGTGAAAATCCAACTCTATGTATGTTCTATCAATGCCATTATAAAATACATTGATACACGTAACGTTTTATCTTTACAACGGGGATTGAGATAATCAGTCCTCAGAAATCGTGTAAATAAAAATTCCAGCTCCCTCGCGATTACCCAATATTATAGGTAATTTGCTTATCGTTCACCGAAACGTAGTTACATGTGAGCGTACCAAATGTATGCCGATTGGGAGATATCCAACCCGGGATAAAAGCACCTAGTATGTAGATTTTATCGATACGATATCGCGATAGGATTCCTTACAAGAAAGGCCCCATGTAAGCTTTTCTTTCTAACATAAAATAAGTTTTTACCGCCACTTGCCAACTTCAGCTCGGATTCTGTATTTTTGTTGGGGAGACTGAACTATGTGTGTGATTTACTATCTTGATATTCATTTACTAGTCAATACACTGTACAAGAATATTATTGTAGTCTATAGTTCTTTAAAAGAGTCGTGGTGGCGTTGGGGTTTGAGCATTCACCTGCTACGCAAGCGACGCAAGTTTGAATGCCAGCGGGGCCTATACCAATGATTTTTTCATTTCACACCATGTGCTTTACGGTAAAGGAAAATATCGTGAGGGAAACCTGCATACTTATGTCTGAGAAGTAATTCAAAATCACCAAGTGTCAATTAGGCACTTAATCATTTTACAACACCTTTGCCTACTCCTTCGGGGAATACTGGCGTGAACATAATTATGTATACTTACATAATAATATTATAAAGAGGAAATATATTCTTGTCTGTTTGTAACGAATAGGTTCCGAAACATAAATTTAAACCCATGGTGTGGGTGGATTTAAACATAGGCTATATTAGTATTGTAGAAAATGCCTATGGCATTCAGTCCGCCTTAGCAAATATGTATTGAAGGAATTTTATATAAATGTACAGTTCAGACTTGCTAATCGGTAACGTCATGGCTTGTAAAAAAAACTAGGCAGCGCTCCCAAATTATGTTGATGTTTGAATTAATGTTATTTGTTTCAGGCCGTGGTGCTCCCACCGCTAGCAAGGTGGCCGTATGAGAATGGCTTCACATTCACCACGTGGTTTCGACTCGACCCTATCAACTCTGTTAACATCGAGCGGGAAAAACCCTATTTATACTGGTAATTTATTTATTTCACTGTTTCATCTCGTTGTGCATACGGCAAATACTTCATAGATATTTGCATCGAGTCTTTGTAGTCGTTGCAACTTGTATTTCCAACAAACTGAAGAAAAAGTGAAGGTTTCCTATTCAAATAACCAATTTAATTTAGTTTTTCGGTGTCACTGTTTAGTGACTGAAGTGATTTTTGTATTTTGGCATTGTAGGAAGGCTTTTGGGATCAAGACTGCGGTCCTAAAAGCCACCTTGGTTTTATTATTAATTTTGAGTAGAAAATCGGGACCACGCTCTTGATCCCATTTCCTCCTCAAGAATAATACTCAAATGAAAAGGTGGCGTTGGGTACACCGGTCCTGCTACTAAAAGCCCCTCTTTTGCACAACATAGTTTCATTGAATCGCGAAATATTATAATTTTCTTGTTTTCTCTAAAGTAATTTAACATTGAATTTACTAGAACAGGCAAATACTCTCTGAGAGGTATACAACACGAGAGCAACCACATTTTCTTCGAACTGAAAGCTCGAAAGTTTTGGTCTATAGACGTGAAATTAAATTGAGTTTACCTTCCAAACTTTTCTCTTGCAATCGCTTTATAAGCTTACTGCAATAAGTTTCGACCGAATGACAGTTGAAACGTCTTAATATACAATACTTATTTATAAATACATTTCATTTGGGATATGCAATTTGAATACTGTTTCACAAACCGTCTTTCAAATTCAGTTTAGGCTTTGGTAAGGCACATAGGAACGGCGTAGAATCTCTGATATATATTTTGATACGTATTTACGCAGACCTTCTGAACCATCCACTGGATCAGAATCTAATTTAGATCATAAATTATTTTGGTTTTCAATGTTAACTGATGTATTGAATCTTATAGCTTCAAGACGAGTAAAGGCGTGGGGTACACGGCCCACTTCGTCGGCAACTGCCTCGTGCTGACCTCCATGAAGGTGCGAGGAAAAGGCTTCCAGCATTGCGTCAAATATGAGTTCCAACCGCGGAGGTGAGTTACTAAGATTGTCATAGTTCTTAAGGGTTAACTTTGAACACTTTTCTGACAGACTGACGCTCTTTTCATCTATCTATATATGCTATGCCATTGAAGTTACTTAACTGTAGTTAAAATACACTCAATCCTCAACAACAACTTCAAGCCTCGTTGGTCTAGTGGTCACAAACGCTACTGCAGAACACGAGGTCTTGGATTCGATCTCTGGGTCGGTCAAACTGCTATTGAGTTCATCGCTGTAATTTCCAAGTAGCAGCCTGGAGTCTTGATATATTCCCGGTTAATGAAATGTGCGCGTACTAGAAGTACACCTTTGTCTACCACTACGAGAATTAAAGGCGTGAGCATATCTATGTGATTTGCAAAAACCAGAAACCTTTCCAGAATTTGGTTTAAAATAGTTTCGTTGCTAAACTTGTTTTTTCTTCGTAGATGGTACGCCATAGCAGTGGTGTACATATACAACAGATGGACGAAGAGTGAGATCAAGTGCTTGGTGAACGGCCAGCTCGCGTCCAGCACTGAGATGGCCTGGTTCGTCTCCACTAACGACGTAAGTATCTACTTTTAAAATACACACTACATTAGTATTGCTTATCCCATTGTCAGTTAAACGTAGGTAAGTAACAGGTATTACACATTATCAAAATGTCGTCCAAGTAGCAATACAAATTTCCTTAACCGAGTTATAAACATGATGAGATACAGTAAGTTTTTCCGCTTCCTAAGTAAGTTAAGCTTGCTTAAGGTGGTAATCTCATTTCTCAAGTAGTTTAACACTTAATCCTGCTTGGTGTACCAGGCGCTCATAGCTCGATAGCAGCTCAGCATAATACAGCCAGTTATCAAACACCCCTCAGTTCGCGTTCGACTCGTCACGTATAAGTCGTTAGAAGCAACATTAGACTCTATGCAAATGTCTCTCGATGTACGCGGACGTTTTAATAATACAAGAGATAAAATGGTAGATTGCTATTAAGCTGATTTATGGTGAAATTCTTTAGGTACAGGAAAATTCTCAATTCCTATTCCATAAAGTGGAAAGATCTATACTAGCATATAAAGCTGAATAGTTTGTTTGTTTGCTTGAATACGCTAATCTCAGGCACTATTGGTCCGATTTATCGTATATATCATATATCATCACGCTAAAACCAATCGCGAATTAAAGAAGGCTTTAGCCCAAACTGATCCACGCGGATGACGTCGCGGACGTAAGCTTATATTGAAATATGTGTGCACCTAGGTGCGTGTTTTGATAATCGCCCTTTTAAGGAGCGTTCACCCTTGTAATCCGATGAGTGATGTTTATCAAATTATTCGATCATCTATCAATATGTCTCGCAAGCGAATGCTTGTTTGAATGAACGTTAGCGGATTGCGTCCAGAACAGTGTTGTATGAATAATTATAATTACAAACGACCAGCAATTAGCCCAACGAAGTATTGCTGGTTCGGATTTTTTTCGATATTGATCCGTATTGTTATGAGCTGCGGTCTAATACAGATTACGTAACGAGTGATGATACTCGTGTAACTAGGTCGTACATGGATAAACTCTGCGATACTGGTAATTGTTCAGTAGGCAGCCTTCAGAGCTTATTACCAGATAGATTAGTTAACAATGTTTGATCTCAAGTATTATCTACGTAAGTAAAGTAAATATGTACTTAGGTTTAAGGGCTGATAAAATTACTGGGCTAAAATACTTGATTGTTTTTTTAACTGGTTATGGCCTAAGCCTTTATCCTATTCGGGTAGACAGACTGCTGTGTCCCACGTTCAATTATCCTTATCTTTTTCGCGTGCTTATTTTTGTTAAATAACTTGACGTATTAAATAATGTGAGTGTAGTCTGGCTATGTGAAGTATGTGTGTAGTTTGTTTTTCACGCTGCGTGTTTAGTTGCATAATGCAGTACATGGACGCCAGTATGAATATTCATCGGCCGTGGTCAGGCATAGTTCCTGCATAATCTGTCGCCCTGGTAGTTTCGATCGTAATTAGCACCAATATTTAATGAAAGGTAATGTTGTTTTTTGGGACCTTAGGCTGCTCTTCTACAATTGGGTTGTTGGGTAAATTGTTTAGAAACTATTCCTTTATGATATTTACTTATTATCATCCTTCTGTTCTTACTCCATGTTATTTGTGGTCAGCGCAATGTGTTACTCACTCCTCTCTATCAGCCGTTATATCTGTATTCACTGCCTTTGTCGCCATATCATCTCTCCACAATACATCTATCGTTTTTATGTATTCCTCCCCCCTTGTTCCAGAAAACGTGATATTGATTAAGATTATAAGTGTCCCAAAATTAAATGGGTTTGATTGATGGTAAAAAGTGTATCCACATGATATAAACGATCTTTAAATACTATGTCCAAAGGAGCCAATGACGCTTTAGCCACCCTATAAACAAAACATAAACAACATAAGTCATGATCATGAACCAGTAAAAACAAAAAACTAACACGCAGATATTCAAAACATAATACCAATAAAACAATTTCGTAGGAGAGATTCCATTATAATATTATTTCTATTGTTAAATATATATACCATTACGATATTAATTGACGATAAAGCACAAACACAATTTTCAAGTGTAATATCTCGTCGGTCATGTACAAACATGTTTTCACAAACTCTGCGGGTAATTGCTCCGAATTCTCCGATAAATACCTCCCGTTCAGCTCCATTCGACAAGTTTTCAGTTTACATTCTCACAAAATTGCTTCAAATTATAAATTTATGCCCGCTATTTGACCTGCGAATATCTAAATCAGCAAACAGTTTTCGGTGAACACCGCCTTTAGTATAATAATACGTATATCAACAAAGCTCTCACACCCTTCGAACTTTAGAGAATGGATGATAAGTATCTCTAGAATCCAAATTCATATTCTGGTGTCAGATGAGCAGAGATATATATAGTAAAAGATAGGGTTTTCATTGTTAAATCTTACTGACGTAAGCGGCCATCTTGTGGGTAATTAGATAATCATTTAAATACAAGTGAAAGCTTTTGACGGTTGAGGATAAAATAATGTTGTGAAAAAAGTCCAGCAATCTACTAAGAATTGAGTTTACAAGTTCCTGGAAAATCTCTTACCCTAAAACTTTTGCTTGGAACGACTTTTAAAAGCAGCAAGTGAACACTTGATATTTGTGAACTATACTTATAAGAGTCTCGTAACTTAATATTTGTAAAGAACTTTTTAAAAAACATAGAAAGAAGTTGTAAGTTACATATTTTTGTATATTGTATCGAGTAGATAAATCTGATAATCGATCCGATATTTTTGTACACAAATAACTGAAGCAGTTTCACTCAATTTCACTAGAATTTTATTGTGTGTATGAGTTTGGAAGATTTATTCAGTTTAGGCCCTGATAAGGCACTTATGAATGTCGAAGAATCTACCAAGTATACTTCGTCCTACCTTAGAAAAATAAACACATTTTCATTCTTATATATCAGAGCAAATTATCTTAAACTACCAGGCCACCATAATAGTGCAAGAGCTAACGCAACCGTTCTATATACAGCCGTTCGACAAGTGCTACATCGGTGCGACGGCCGAGTTGGACGAGGAACGAGTGTTCTGCGGTCAGATGGCTGCCATCTACCTCTTCGGTGAAGCCCTCACCACGCACCAGATATGTGCCATGCATCGACTTGGACCTGGATATAAGGTACAAATTATTTGCTTTACCCTTTAGGCGGCTGGTGCAAAATGTTAAATTTATTTCATGTTTGTTAAGATCAATGAAAGTTTTGAATTGTTGTGGATTTTGAGATTTAATCTTTCTTTAAGATTTTGGACAATTTCATCGGGCACCAGCTCTTTGATTTTTATTTACTAGCATTATAATAACACGTGAAATTATACTTACAGCTACAAACCAGTTGTTTTTAACGAGTGAAATATGTTTTGTTTCTTGCTATCTTGTGGACACAGAGTCAATTCCGTTTCGACAACGAATGCAACATCAGTTTACCGGAGAACCACAAAAGGGTGAGCGAGCCAGCTGCCAAGTTTGACGACAGCTTGGCTGAACTAACCCCTGACCTTGATTCCCCCCCTCCCACCTCTGACGAACCCCCAAATCCCGCTTCGCAAGACGAAGATACCAGGAGCCCAGAAGTCGGAGAAGCATGTGTTGTAGTAATGGAAGACGCGACGCCGCGGGGTCGACGCTTGGCTGACGAAGCCCGAGAAGTCGCCGCCGCTCATGCTACCCTGCTCGTAGATATTGAAGCATGCAAGCGTGTAAGCATGCCGCGCAGCCCCGTACATAGAACTATTGTTTGTCGCTTTTATGTGTTTCAAACAGTTGCCAAATACCTCCCGACTGGTCAAATGGGGACTGAGAATGATCACTAGTACCTTAAAATTAATTAAATAATACTTCATTCTCCATTTCACTGTGTTATAAACACTACTTTGTGTTATTCTAGTCTCCATTTCAGTCATTGCTTATTGTGTAACCCTCACTGTACCATACGCTATGTCCATGTGGTGCCAGGGTCAGTTTCGATTCCCCAACGAGAATCGAACGCCGCTACCGACGACAGAAGTTCGAATCGACCGCTACGGTGACCTCGTACATGATCCGACGCAGAACATTCATGATGTAAGCCTTTTGTAGGTTTTAAAACGGGGTTCTATTTGGAATTTGGTAAAGGAACTTCGGTACGGCTATCTCCACTAACCTCATGGTATCCTGGTACTTTTAGTTAGCACTTGGTATTATGATAATATTGCCCTAGAATGGGTCACGTAATCATTTACATTAGTACCTACACTATTAGGTAACGTCTTTATGAGTACTTAATTTAACTATTTATATAAAGTATGATGGTAGGATGTTGCTAGATTATGGCTAGATTTATTATTATTTACCTACACATTTAAAGCTATTAATTAATTGGAATATAATTTAACTTGGCTTTCGGAAACGGCGCTAGTGTTCGAAATGTATCAAGTTGAAATGTTTAATTACTGAACACTTGATCCTTATTCAAGGGCTTGTAATTCAAGGAACAGTTCTAAATAATTTGTGCTCTATTTAAAGGCAGTGTTCAATTGGTAATCCAGTTACTTTGGGGAACTCTACACTATCGTAATTAAAACGCGTAAGAATAATATATAATTACCAGTCTGTTAGGACGAATATCTTAAATAGAAACCACGTAGGTATACGCGTTACTTCACGGTGATGGGAATATGACGTAACAAGAGTTAGGGTATAGATCTCCCATTCTACTGAGCTTGTAGCTAGGTAACTCCATCTATTCATCTACACAGATAAATACAATTCAAGAGTCTGTTTGTAATTCCAAATTAACAATCTTACACAAGTTTACACGAAATGCATGTACTACTATACTTTTTTTTTATTTTTCTGTTCGTCTGTCTGTCTGTCCGTCTTTTTGTTCCGGCTAATCTCCAAAAAGATTGGACCGATTTGAACGCGATTTTAACTGGCAGATAGCTAATTTTACAAGAAGTTACTTAGGCCACACTCTAACCGGGGGACCAGATAGAGCAATTACCACACCCCTGACTAAATATTGCTTTTAATTTATACAAATAATTGATTTAATATTCCTGAACCCTCGCAGATTATTTAGATATACTTATTTGGTCAATTTCAAACAAAGTTGCTAGTATATAGCGAATTTATTTATCCACTTCTGCCCCACGTCTTTATAATGCTGGCTATAAAACGGCTATGCTAACAAGTATTCCGTCCGCTGGTCGCCATAGCCGTGAAAGGCAACTTTTGTCATGAAACGGTCCACCGAAGTTCCCCGGGCAATATAATTAAAGAGCCATTAAGTACCGGCAACTTTTACAGCTGGCCAACTTCTCATTATGTCAGTGCTAGTAATTTTACGGCAAAGTGACACCGACACTTCAAACTGCCCTCGCGCTGAGGTGAAAGCGGATTCAACGTTACATGACATTCTAAACTTGACTAAAACCCGACTAGTTTCAGACTACCTGAAATTCAGCTCTAATCTGAGGCCAAATTATGTTCATTCGATGTTGTGATGATATTAGTTTGCCTGTTTACTAGCTCTGGCCAGGGATTTTGTCGGCATAATGATTTGTAAAGTACCCTCTGTCTGACCTTTGAGGCAGTTAGTGAAAGGATAACAAACAGACAACTTATTTATTTTCTTATATGTATATGGCATCTCACGTCAATCAGATCTTTAAGTAGTGTTGTGTTCCTTTAGTGAGTCGACAGTGCTCCATGGAGGGGAGGAGTAGGATTGGAGGCGTTGTGCTAGCAATAGTTGTCAGTAACACTTACAAGTGGTGTAATAATCATTCATAGGCTGCAGTAGCCGCTTACCATCCGGCGGACTACAAGCTTGGATATCGTCTTAGAAGTATTAAAAAGAATTGAAATGCTCAAAGATTGCGTTTCCTTAAATCTGTCAATGGTTTTCTCAAGTCAGTATAAGATACGCGCCTGTATCTTATACGTAAAAATATGCTTTGTGAGCCACATTCACATGATCTTTGCAAACTTCTTTCGCTTCATCCACGTTCATGCATCTGTACATCTTTTTCGGTTGCGAGTGGTCCGAAACATAAAATAGTTTTGCTAAAAGAGGCTTGGTTTTTCATAAACCAAATTCATACACTGTCATCGTGCGCAAATTAATTACGTGTCTAATAAGGCATATTCATGAGGGCGAGGCCCCTCTCAACTACCAGGATCACATAAAAGCCCGAATATTAGTCAAATTAGACAGGTCGATAGACTCGCGATCCTCCCTTCGTAAGTTATTAATTAAAAAAACAATTAGGAAACTTTTAATGGGATCTCTTAAGACACATGTTTTAAATGCTGAAGAATATTCAGTAATGAAATTCTGATCCCTAAGTTTGGTTTAATTATAGACATTTCAGTATAAAGGTATTATGTAACTTAATCTTAATGCATGATTATTAGGATAACTTATAAGTTAATGCTTAGAATATCCAACCCTTGAAGTCTAAGTAGAGGGGTATTTGATTTAAAAGAGCTGTGGTGGCCGTAGGGTTTTTGCAGTCGCCTGCTAGGCAAGCGACGCAAATTCGAAACCCAGCGTGACCTGCACCAATGAGTCTTTCTTAAAAAATCTTTTGTGCAGTAATTTCAAACCATATGCTTTACGGTGAAGGAAAACATCGTGAGGAAACCTACATATGTCTGAGGAGTAGACGTATGTATGGTGTCTGTGACGGTGATCGACTCACAATCTGTCACGTTGGCACTTAATCATCTTCGGTGTAAAGTGGGTGTTGTTATTACAACAGCTCTGTCTAATACAGGCTTGAGCATAATTATGTATACACTATTCTTGAAGAACTTTGTTCGCTTGTGAAAACCACAATATAAGCAAGATTTTCTTAAAGAAAACAATTGAAAAGTTGCAACGTGCGAGCTAGCGAAGCGCCTGCGACTATGACAATGTTCCACTAACTTGTAGCGAAAAATATTAACATATTCCTGGGCACTTGTCTCGTACTTAAAGTTCGCACCTCGCATCTACACGGATAAATGAAATTGAAGTGTCTGTTTGTAATTCCAAAATAACAGCTTTGCACTAAATGCATGTGAAAGTATACACGCTACTGACACTAAAAAACCAAGGTTTAAATTTTTTCTCTGTCTGTCTGTTTGTTCCGGGTAATCTATGAAACGGCTGGACCGATTTTAACGGGACTTTCACTGGCAGGTACTTTTATTTATTAAAAATATTAGGGTTCCGCGACAATAAGGATGAAACTAAGTAATCTACGCGGGTGAAGCCGTGGAGCACAGCTAGTTTAGAATAAATACAGCCTTTGTAATATTATGATGAGTTTCTCAACACGCACGATAATAATAGATTCTCACTTTGAAGTTTCTTTGTGTTCGTACATTCACTCATTCGGTATCGTTTGAAACTAGTGCACAAATATTGTATTGTGTTCGTTTCATTCTCGATATTATATTTGCTTTCCGATGTTTTGTTGAAAGATGCAAAAGTACCTTACTTACTACTTTATCAGATGTTGACATTTTTCTTATATTAAGGAAGCGCCTTATATCTTATATTTTTTTAACGTCCAAGGATGATTTTCGTTATGATTCGATACGATATTATTTCTTATAACTTATTTTCGATAGTCCCAAATTATAAGAGAAGTAGGACATGACCAACTGGAGACTGTATCTCCATCATGCACAAGATCGCAGCCAAATGAGTCTGCCGTGTTCCTACGATGAGATGAGAAAACCATGAATTTGACGAGGCATAGGCTATGCTTTGCTATCAATATTATTTGTCTTTTTAAAGTGATGATGATGTCCGAACCGAATTTCGGCCACGGCGGGTAATCTCAACGGTGATTAGCCATCTGCGCAGGAGATGTTATAGTGCACGTGTGTGTGCGCCAACACAGGTGCACTCTTTATTCCCCCACTCTAATAGTCTGATGGGACGGCAATCCCAGTCACCACTAGTGAGTGACCAGTCGTAGGTACTGCGCGAGTTACAATTGGTAATTTGCTATCGTTTAGAATACTTATCGTTCAAATAGCTCAGCTGATAGAACAATGCCTCACCGCAATTAAAACGTGCCTGAAATCTCATACTATCACTCGATAAAGCTTGTAAAAGGACCGACTTAATGCATTCAAAATAGCCGGTAGTTACTTGACTTAAGCAGACCGCTTGAAACTGAAAGCAGCAATGAAAACCCCGTCGCTTGTTAACACAACACACGTAATCTCATTTCGCGCACCAGGGCAACAGAAAGTAGCAGGAGCTTAAGTGCACTCCCGCCGAGTCTGTACTTAGATTAGCTCGGTAATGCAAGCGCCAGGCAAACTTGGGGCTTACCCACGCCCAGCTGACACTACGCCATCTGCTCTTAAACTGGTGTACTACTTCATTTTAATATCTTGGCTTCGCTAGCTCCCTGGTACATGTTATTCAATTATAGTTGACTGGAATCTGCGTAGTTAGTTGAAATTAACGCTGTAGTTAGATTACGTATCTATTTAATCTAATCTAATACCTGTAAACGAGCAAATCTTGTATATATACATATATCACTACATAGTATAAAACAAAGTAGCTTTTCTGTCCCTATGTATGCTTAAATCTTTAAAACTACGCAACGGATTATGATGCGGTTTTTTTTAATAGATAGAGTTAAGGATTTGGTTTATGTGTATAATAATAACATCCATTAAGTAGTGTAGAAATACTGTTATTTTTGAGGTTTCCAATGTGATGTCGTAAATAATTTTTTTTTTCCGCTTACATTGCAAACGCAGGCTGAACCCTATTTGTTTTATACTATGTAGTGATAAAGGAATGAAAAGTCAACGATTTGTTATAGTCTTAAAAATCCGTTCCGAAGCGAAGTGAGGGCGGGTCGCTAGTACTCGTAATTATATAATCTGAGAAACGATTGAGAATCCAATGATTTTCATTAAATGTAGTATGTAGGGAGTTTCGGGGACGATAAATCGATCTAACTAGATTTCATTTTTGGAAAACCTTAAAAATCGAGCAATTCTTTGTCATCCAGGTGTTAGTTTACTCCATCGGCGATCATGCGTATTCTTACCGGATTTAGCCGGTAAATTCTAAAGTGTCCCCTAAATCGGCACATACAAGTCTTGCAGCGCTAATGTGCGAAGTTGTGTGAAGTTCCATCCACACGCATACAAGTAGCGAGGCCACAGAGGGTGCATTTATCTCGTTATATTGCCCAACTTGCTGAGTTACTGCACTGTGGTGCCAACTTTTTGTGCATCCGCCGCTGTTCGTGTGAATTATGTCTTTGTAAGTCATTTTGAAAAGCCTTTGTGTGTAATTGTCGCTGGAATAGGCTGAACATGCGGGCGCTAATGAAGAACTGTGTTATTCATCAGCACCCACTGAGTATTTCCATATTTGAGTCCAAAAAAAATAATTTATAACATTTTTAATTTCAAATCGAACTAATACAATATATCTTGGGATTCATGTGTTCAAATACATACATGAGACGTTATCACGTAGACTTCATTCAAGGGGCTTTTTAAATAAGCATAAGCAAATCTGCCAGTGAAAGTCCCATTAAAATTGGTCCATTCGTTTCAGAGATGAAATGTCGGAACAAACAGACAGACAGGGATTTTTTTGTATGCCAGTACCGTATATAGAGTTCATATGCGTTTCGTGAAAAGCTGTTAATTTGAAATTACAAACAGACATATACATTTTGTTAATATAGAATCGCTGATCATCGCCTTGCAGGTAGAACTGAGGTCTTACCATTTGCTGTATTGAGTGACGGTGACAGATATATAAACTGAATACATCAGTCTCTTACAACGTGTTAACAGATTGTCACAATGAGAGTTGATGGTACTGTCAATACCAATATAGTTTGATTTCCAAATTAATCCTACTCTCACCGATACATCTGCAAAGTATTGTTGCCGTAAAGTTGAGTAGTTTAGTTAACAAAGCCTTTGAATTAGACAATTAGTTTTCCGGCGCTGTGTTTGTTTCATATAATCACCAGGGCACTATAAGCCCGAGGAGGCTTTTAGGCCCTCGCTCTGAATCGAAGTAAACCCGCTCGCGGTTTGTGAAAAGGGTCCGCAGGGCTACCACTTAGTTTTATTTATCCATGCTAATACTTATGGTACACGCTTTATTAGTATTTTAATGATTTCTGGTCGCCTAGTACGTCTGAAATCATTTTCCCTACTTTCATCAACATTGCATTCGATTAATTTATAGTTGGGTGATTATTATCCTGCAAGTGACTAACGGATTGAAAATTATATATATTATGGTTTCTAAAATTTTGCATGTATTCAGTAACCAATTTAATGTAATCATAATGAGCCAACGTTACCGTTATAGCAGTGACGTCTTCTTAGCTTTGACGTTTAATTTTGGTAATGAAACGTCAAAGCTAAGAAGTCTTTAATACGCTCTGCTTAAACCGATGATAGGAGGCCCGCAGTTGACTTCGTTTTCATTTTAAATTCAACATTAAATGTATGTTTTCCATTATTTTCTTTTATGTATTGTCTTCATAACGTTGTCACCACATCGCATGCTACTTCACTTAATCATTTTGTTTGTGTACGCTCCGTACTGGGATAAAATACATTGTTTGTGTTCGTGGTGTGGAATGTTTCGTAGTTAGTAACTTGTATGTATTTATGTTCTCCTGGTGTATCGCAACGCGGGCAGTTTTTTCTTACCATATTTTGAACGTATTTTATCTTTTTTTTTATATATTTCATAAGAATGCCTAACGCTATGCTTATGTATTGAACTGTCTTTGTTACGAATACATCACGCATGACTCTTAATTTAACGAGTGTAATAAAATGAATTTAATAGCAACTCTTCCCCTTTGTAATAAAGCTCCCATTACCATAACAAAAGTAAAAGTCCATTCAAGTATAATTTAATTACGTTTTTGAAGTTAAGCAGATTATGTCTGTTTCTTTAGTGCCTTTCAATTACCTCATTGTGCGGTCCCTTTGTAATTTTTGAAAAGATTCTCAATTCTAAGACATTTTTTTAATGTTTATTTTATTATGTTTAGGTATTGTACGATGGGAAGCTTTCGTCTGCGATAGTTTTCATGTACAACCCTGTGGCCACAGACGGCCAGTTGTGCCTACAATCCGCTCCGAAGGGCAACGTGTCCTATTTCGTTCACACGCCACACGCACTGATGCTTCAGGTAAGAACTCTTCGGGATTTATGATGTCCTGGTACTTTGAGCTTTAATATATCAACATATTCATATAAAAAATTGTCTGACGGACATATACAGAGATAATATCTCGTTTTTCAGCAGGTACTGATGTCGTCACAAGTTATAGCGCTCAGTGAAAATTTATTGGGATAACTGCGCATTTTATGTGAAAAGAACGAAAATTTCTTCCTACATTACCCGGTTTTGTAGGAAGATTATTTTTTCATTGTACATTGCTAGTATTATAACTCAGTAATATACGAAGAACAAGGGATTTTATACGCGTTGCACCATAAAGACAGGGACAGACTCATAAAATGACTACTAAGAATTCAAGGTCAGCGCTCATAACTCGTGACGGGACCTGTATAATGCCATCTCTATCAAGTTATAATCCTTATTAAAAAGAAATTAAATAGGTACTGATATTTTGTTTACAAAGTGTCTTTAATTTTATAACGAAAATTGTGCTAACTTTTTCAAATTCAATTACAACTTAACTTCAACTTGAAGTGGCATGAATTAACTTAATTTTTTTGTATTTGTAGGAAGTAAAAGCCGTGGTGACACACTCCATCCACAGCGCGCTCAATTCAATAGGAGGGGTGCAGGTTCTATTCCCACTGTTCGCTCAGTTGGACTTGCCGCACGACGCGCCTTCCACCGACCCTAAAAGAGACCCTATGCTATGGTATGCGCTCCTAGTACTCATTTGTGTTATTTATGTTTCAGCCGATGATAATGCAATAAGAATCAAATTTTAACTACACTTTGATCTCTATTGCACAATAGGGATGTTTTCATTTTACTGTTTTATTTTTAAAACTAGCTGTGCCCTGCGGCTATACGCTAGATGGACGATGTTGAAGTTATAGCTTACTTAAGTATTGTATGATTAACTTAATAGTGGGACTAAGGCACTGGACTAAGTGAGGAGCTGCGAATGGCAAAGCTATTCATTAATATTCGTAGTGGCTTCGGCATTACAGCCGGTTAAATGCACTTTCTCTGTCAGCCGGCAATTCTCTCAGAGTTGCCATTCGAATGGCCGTCTTATATTACTATACATAGAAGCACTATTTAACTTCTTCCAACTTATACTTGCCTAGTCTGTCTATCATCGTAATTATCAAGATTTATTTTTTATAGAATATAATTGAAATTTTCTAAATTCTTATCCCATAGATCTGATCTATACTGTTAATAAAAATTTAAGCGACTGTTTGTAATAACAAATTTACAGTTTTACATTAAACACGCCCGTCTTTCTGTCTGCCTGTCTGTTTGTTCCGGCTTATCTCTGAAACGGCTGAATATTTTTTTTAACGATTTGAATGAGACTTCCACTGGCTGATAGCTGATGTTATTTGACATCATTTAGGTTACTTTTATTTAAAAAGTAGGTTTACTCTTCGAACTAATATCACCCGTGAAGTTAAGTTTATTCGAGTGAAACTGCGGGGCACAGCTAGGAAATAAAATAATTCAATTGTTGTAAATCAATGTATGTTATTGAAATTTTAATAATAAAATGTTATACATTTCCCTGAAGGTTCATAAAATTCATGAGGCTTAAAGGTACCGGTGTCACTGGGAGCCGCATTATAAATATGTCAGGGCCACTTGCTCATTATGAAGGGCAAACACTCGTATGCATAAATCCAGTCCCATATCACCTTTGATGTGAGTTGGTGTTTTGATAGCAGTTACCAGGCTCGCATAAATCGGAGGCGTCGCTGTGACATGGGTCGCGCGCCAGCTTTGAACTGTCAGCCAAAGGACACCTTGTTAGGACAGGGCGCTGTCGATTGTAAATATTTTGTTTTGAAATAGGCTGCGTTGTTCAGGAACGTTATTGTTTTAATTTTAGATTAGTGGAAAACTTACATAGAGGAAATTTTTTTCGATATGGTCTCTCGCACGGGTGAGCTACCTCTAGGTACAGCTTAGCTGGACAAAAAGGCGACACCCAAGGGCCTCTAGCCGAGCTTAATCTTAAACACAAAGCAACACACAGAACTCGAATTAGGGCGTTGCAGGGTGATAAGGGAATGATACGAAGCTGGATCTGAATGGTATATAGATTGCGAGAGACTAATGATGTCTATAAATGTAAGCTTGCATGACTTACATATCCTGTAGAAGCTCATGAAACTAGCTGTGCGTGAATGCGAGATGTTTCAACAATCGAAACAATCGCAGTCGGTCAAATTTTCCATCGAATCAACCATCGACTCTCCCTGGCGCTGAAACAATCGAGAGGTTTTTTTAAAAGGCAAAAGACCAAGAGGCCGCAGCTCGAGGCGTTGGGCGGACCAACAATTAAATGCACCTATCAGCGCCGCAATCCACAAAGCGATGGATCGTAGAAGATGGAGACAAATCGTGGAAAAATTAAAAAGGAGTCACGATCCGCAGCAGTGAGGCAACGATTACAAAGAAGACTTAGAAAATAATATATTTTTAAGGACGGGTAGATATACTCAAAAGTAAATATCCTTCGTAATATTCCTGTAAATAAAACGTTCTCATTATGCCACTCGTATAAGATCCTGTGTATATTTCCAGTTCCAAACTCCTCGGCTTCGTGTGTTCCCTGGTGGAGTCGTGCAGCACGGTACAGCAGCACATGCTGCAGTGTCGTGGGTTCCTGGTGATATCCCACATGCTGCAGAGGTGCAGTCGGGACCACCTCACGCCGGACACCCTCGCCTCCTTCCTACATCTGACCAAACACCTGGTCACCTGCTGCTCTCCTAATTCAGACTTGCTACTCAAACAGGTATGAAGATCATGGTAATAATTAATTTAATTTTACTTTTTCAAGGCAGCGAATGATTATTGTCGATTTTGTGGAATATTAATTCGATTTAGTCCTAAATCTAGATTTACGTCGTGCACGTCAACAATATAGAGTAAATCTTAATATAAATAAATGTTTAACTGGCTCTCGGTAACTCGGTTTAAATTGGTTAAATCTCGTTTTAGTAACAGTTAACATCAGTGGTGGATTTATACTAGGGGCAGTCGGGGCTAGTGCCCAGGGCGGCAAATTTTCTAGTGCGGCAAAATTTGGAAAGTGAGATAAAATGTTCTATACAATATATAATTAACTAATTCTTTTAAATAAACATTTTATCTTTCAAGAAATATAATTCAAGTATTATGTATCACATTAAAATTTTGTATATTACGAGTATAATATAGGAAATTCAAATTTAAATAAAACATAATGTATAATCAATGCTATATAATACATAATAAATTTCCTGCAATCAATTAGTTATTCTAATTCTTAAAAAATAAGATATCAATAACATATCGCACAGTGGCGCGCGCTCACTCGCCAGTCCCCCGCACTCTCTCCGCCCTCAACGCTCTCTTGGACTCCAACCCTGATTGTGACGTGCTCGCGGATGAATGGCAGACGATAATGTCAGCATGCCTGGAGTATTGTGAGGGGAGCGAATGAATGTGTTTTTTGTATATATTAATATTACTCTTAATTAGTGTAATTGGCTTTTAGCCGTTCTAATTAATACATGTATAAATAAAATAAATAAAAATAAATAAATCAAAACTATTAAAATAAAATTTAAGTCACAGGGCGGCATTTTCATTTTCTTCAGTGCCCCAGGGCGGCACAAATTTAAATCCGGCCCTGGTTGACAAGATTAACTTCCTATGATAAGTTTGACTAGTTATAAAAAAAATGTTTCGTGATTGGCTGAATCCAGATTAAGATAAATAGAATGCGAAGATGGACATGTAAGACGAGCGTCACGAGATTTGTTTTTTGTTATTATTATTCAAGAAAGATGAATCTAGTTTTAATACTACCTGATATGAATTGATATACACTTTTAAGTGAGCCTTAATAAATTAAATTTACTTTTAAATGTCATGAAAGAATTGACATTCTCAGAAACTGATGAGATACATAGGAGATAAAATGAATGAATGATAAAAAAAACTCTATTCACCTCAGCAAGCCCTTTTATTTGATATCCATACAGTGGTAGAGCAGAAATAATAACTAATCCGCCATCTTGAATGATCCGCCATATTGGAATTAGAATGACGTCACATAGCTATGCATGCATTGTCTTCCAAAATAAGGATGTATATCGTCGCTTAAATATAAGTGATTTAAAATTCAGCGACAAGATTCCACAAATATACATACATTGCAAGTTAAATAAAGGCTTTATAATAAGAAACACTTTATTTTTAACTAGCGGATGTCACGCGGTTTCACCCGCGTAGTTCCCGTTCGCGTGGGAGTACGGGTATAAAGTATAACCTATGTTACTCGCTGATGATGTAGCTATCTATTGCTGAAAGAATTTTAGTTTCTGAATCTATACAATGCAAACAAAAAACAATCAAATCTTTCCTCTTTATAATATTAGGCTACGTACAAACATGCATTTTACTTATTCAATCTATATAAGCCGACCACCGATCTAACCCACTGCCTTGACAAAATATTTTAAACCATAATCCGCGTAAAATAGTCTGTATATTAAAATTCGGTACCCCGGCATCTTATTACAAGTTAAAACATTTATCACGCTTACAGAGATTAAGATTAATTTAAGCGATATTACGTTAACATCTGGCCGTTTAGGGCATGCCAGGAAAGAACAGACCATAAATAAGTAATATTGCTTTTATAAGGAAATTTATAAGGGTCCGTAGTACACTCGTTACACCCGTGTAAACAAATGTTTCACTGACTTGGATTAATTGGCTGAATTTTAATAAACCAGAGGGAAAAGGTTTGACCGATTTAAATATTAAAGGTTTGTACGCATTTGGGAAATCCTGTAGCATTGAAGTTTTCAACTGAATTTTTTCTACATCATGCTCACACATGTATCACTTGAAACAAAATTACGTCAAATAAAATTAGCCTAAATTACTCCTTGATACATCAGCTATCTGCCAGTGAAAGTCCCGTTCTATCGGTCCAGCCGTTCACGCGTGATGGCGTGACACGGGAAATAGGGATTAATATTTGCTTTGATAGTAATAGTTTTATAAATAGGTCATGGAATAATAAATGTTAATAGGTAACTTTTCGCCAATATTATAATGAGTTGGATATTCCCGCACTAACCACATTGTAGTGAGCTCTTTGTCTCGTCCCGGGCTGAGTAAATACGCCCTAATTACAGTGTAATGTATGCAAAACTGCGGGAATTCGCCTTTATTTGTTCCGTTCAAAAACTATTCTCGAGTTTTGAGTGAATTTCATTTAATTACACCGAGAATGGTTCGTGTCTGAGAATTTAATTAGGTAACTGTAATAAAACATTATTTGAAAAGTGGATATCGTACGATCAATAGACGTAACTGATGACTGATTACAGCGTTTCTTGAATGTCACGTTAGTTTTAAGGACCCTTTTTTAAAGAACAATCTTAATTTTGTAATTGCCTGTGCAAACACGTGCGACCTCCTACACCAGAGGCCTTACTCATCGAGTAGGCCCTCTGCAGGCCTAGACGGAGTTCCATTCTCTCGCGATTGCGCTAATAGAAACGACACAATGTCACGTGACATATGTCATTCCCGTACATTTTTATCATTTCTACTAGTGAAGCGTGAGAATAATGCTACTTTGTCTAAAGGCCCTGGGGCCCAACCATGAGCTCTTATTGCAATTCAGTTGTGCGACAGTGACAGATGTATACACGTCACATACATCTGTCTCGTAAATGAGTGAAACTATCATGGCAATAAGAGCTCATGGTAAGGCCCCTGGTATTCTACGGGTGTGGATTCCGCACGTATCTGCTCAAGCCTTTATATTGTAAATGTTACTGCACGGTCACGATGTCTCATGGTATCCCAGTACCTTGAATATTGCCGATGGTTGTAGCGCATGCTCCTCTTGCTTACACGACCCATGTTTAATGTCTACCGCCTCTGCACTCCTAGTACCCATGGGTGAATTTGCAACCCCTTTGCCTTTTTATATACACTACCCCTGATAAGATACATTTATGCACTCACACTCATTGAAATTCCCTTTAAATATGTGATTTGTTTTTGCACATATCCCTTGGACGAGACTGCAATCCTAGTACAATTTTTTAACATTGTTAATAAACATTTAAATTTGTTACATTTGTCCTATCTTTACATTTAATATGAATAAATTATGTGAGTGTTCTCAATTTTAAAGCACGTAAATATTTTTTTCACGATATTCGAAAATATTTTCATCACATTAGCACTACACTCCACGGAAGCTATGGGATCCTAGTATCTTCTTAATTTTATTGCAAAATGCTTCTTAGTTTATTTACACTTCACAAAATTTTTGAAAAATGCTCTAGAGATTCAAAGCCGACACTGCTTCAGCACAATGCTTCATTATGAATACACTGAATTATTCAAGCACACAGACACCGTACATTTCAGGGTATTTCAGTTCTATTGAACTGTAAATGAGCTGTTAAAATATTGTTTTGTTCTTTTTAATTTGCGTAAATTCTTTCGCTAACCCAATCTTTTTAGTAAGTATTCATGGAATTGTTTATTTTCTATTTTCCTTTGCTCAGTATATAAAGTAATGACTAGGTACTAATTAACGCTAATAAAATCCAACTAAATCCCGCCCAACGTACCAGGAGTACATAGAAAGCAAGAGAAGCATTCGCCAACCATCGGACAGTGTAAAGTCTATGCTAATCGCAGTCTTTCTGCCAATCCTTTCTTACGTGGCAGCTGTTGGACCACATCCTGTTCAACCCCGCGTTGTGGATCCAAACCCCGGCGGCGGTGCAAGCCAGGCTGTATTGCTACCTCGCCACGGACTTCCTGGCCGACGCACACATATACGGCAGTGTGAGGAGAGTCAGCACAGTTCTGCAAACAGTGCACACACTCAAGTTTTACTACTGGGTCGTGAATCCAAGGGCTAAAAGCGGCATCACCCCTAAGGGATTAGGTAAGTTCTCTACCACGTTATCGATAATGTGAATATGAATTTTTTTTATTCAGTTTTGGCCCTGATATGGCACTTATGAACGTCGAAAATTTACCACCGGTTCGGAAACTAGCCTTCTGAGAAGAACCGACAAGAAACTCAGCCAGTCATGAACCATATACATTTACAAGTGTTTGCATACCATGTATTCGCCTGGAGCTACTTGTGCGAAGTGATTTACTTAGTTCCATATATCCTCGTAATTTATATAATCCGAAATTTTATAATAGGCTTTCTTCATCAATACAGTTTTTGTCGGTTTAAAATACTTTACGTGTGTGTGGTCTTTGGTTGTATTTATGATAGTGTCATTTAATGGTATTCAAACACGTGAAAGTGCAATATTAAAGATTTATGGTAATTTTTTCAGATGGACCGAGGCCAGCCCACAAGGACATTCTCACAATCCGAGCATATATCCTTCTCTTTCTAAAACAGCTGATCATGATCGGCAACGGTGTGAAAGAGGACGAACTACAGTCTATTCTCAATTATCTAACTACTATGCATGAGGTATGATACCCTGGTACTTTTTAATATTTGTTTATGGTGTTTTGTATACAGTTGCTTTTATTTATACTAGGGTGACTTATAAGCGTACAACGCTTGATGGTAAGCGGCATCTGCAGCCTATGACTGCTTGTAACACCAAACACTCCATGGTTGCCTACCTATTAAATAAAAAGATTGCGCAGTCAACTTATTACAACTATTGCTATTACAGCGACGCTACTCCTACTCCCTTCCTGGTGACTTTAATCATTGGATTTTCAGAGGGGTAGGCATAAACAATAAGTAGGTAGGCAGGCAGGTTAAGTACGTACTTATGTGACGCGGCGTAGGTCCATACGTTTTGGTAAACACACACACACACACACACGACACGAGTGTATTCAGGGATCACAAATTGTAACTTCTGCTTATCTGCTTACATGCAATGCACGCCCCTGGCAGGAACATAACACTAAGATAGCATTAATTGACTGCGATCTTCTGTTAAGTGGAGGACACTCACCAGTCGAGAAACTTCAAATATCTAACGCTCGATCTCTTCATGCATTTTTTTATTGAAGAGGGTGAAACCCTGGGAGAGGCAGATCGGGGTATGTGGGATTTTTACCGCACTAAAATCCCCCCGGTGGCCATCCTCAGTGCTCAGGGGGGACTCCGGGTACTCTGATAGATTGCACCGGTGGTGTCCCCCCACACTTTGCCGGGGCACACCCCCGGGGCAGTTGTATTACCTCTCGGCACTCTATATTACCCTTTCTCACGTCTTTTATTTATTTATTCTCTAAAACTTTGTTGTCTATTCCAGGATGAAAATCTCCACGACGTCCTCCAAATGCTGATCTCATTGATGTCTGAACATCCTAGCTCCATGGTACCGGCGTTTGATGCCAAGGTAATAAAAAATATATAATCCTAGCGGATGCCACGCGGTTTCACCCGCGCAGTTCCCGTTCCCGTGGCAGTACGGGGATAAAATATAGCCTATGTTACTCGCTGATGATGAAAGAATTTTCAACATTGGTCAATCAGTTTCGGAGCCTATTCAATGCAAACAAACAAAAAAATAATCAAACCTTTCCTCTTTATAATATATGTATAGACAAGGGTGACAAACAGGAGTGTTCTTGTTTAGCCAATGAACGTGACCAACACCAGAGTATCACTCACATATTGCCTACCTTCTAAAGAATTTAATCACCTTGTCAACACACCGTAGCTGGCACTCTAAGGCAGGATTGTTTGGCTGCGATCTTCTGTTCAATTTCGAAAAGGAGTGCCCTTTATGCCCTAGCCCTTTCATACTTCCATTTATAATAATTCACGATAAGACTAGTAAGCTACAAATATGTATTTTGTCCCCCAGGGCGGAGTAAGGACAATCTTCAAACTGCTCGCATCCGAGAGCCAGTTGATCAGACTGCAAGCGTTGAAATTGCTCGGATTCTTCCTCAGTCGAAGCACACACAAGTGAGTGAATTAGGCTTAAAGTATTTATAAATTACAGGTGCCGAACTTGTGCAGTAGTCATTACATGAGTATGTCTTTGTCTATCTCTATGGCGCGATGGGAATAAAATTCATGCGCAGTTACGCCCTACTATTTACTGCGCTCATAACTGCGCACTTTTATATGCTTTAAATTCGCCATGCGCTAATATGAACCATTTCAAAAAAACCTGGGTATTTATAATCAGTACCGCTGTGGTCTGTCTTCTTGGAACCTTCCTGTAGCCCTAGACAAAGTAACATTCTCTCGAGCTTGCGCTAATAGATACGATACAAAATGTATGCAAATGACATAAACCAGTCAAGCGAAGCGTGAGGATAATGTAATGTTACTTTGTCTACAGGCCATGGAAAGCTTGCGCTTACGTTGGCTTTTTTTTACATTTATCAAAACTTCCTGTAATATCATAGTTGCATATGCAGAAATGGGCATTTTCTACCATTCAACCCTTGGGTGATGCAGAAAGAGCCATGTTAGGTTTAGGCTTTTATATCACCAAACTACTATGTCATCCTAAAGCTAGTAAATTCCTCTTAAAACCTCTTTTGCTAAGTCTGGACACATAAATCCCAAGAAACATTAGTTAGCACTTAATTTATATCATTCGTTTGTAATCCCCAGACGTAAATACGACGTGATGTCCCCTCACAACCTATATACATTGCTGGCTACCCGGCTGGGTGCGTGCGGCGAGGGTCTGGCGCTGCCTGTCTACAACGCCTTGTACGAACTGCTCACCGAACACGTCGCTCAACAGATCCTCTACACCAGCCACCCGGAGCCACAGCACCATTTTCGACTGGAGAATCCTAGTAAGACCTTATCTTTATAATTTATACATATAACTTGACTTTTTCTCCTGACAGACTCACATTTGTAAACGGTAGTAAATTAACCTATTAGTTAGCATAAGAAAATGATAAAGATTTTTTAAATTTTGTGTCTATTTGTAATTCCAAAGTAATAGCTTTTCACTACATGTATGTATGGTAGTTAAATTGTTTTCTCTGTTTGTTTGTCTCTTGCAGATAACTGATGTTACGAGAAGTAAATTAGATAAATATTTGATTTAATAAAAGAATTAGGTAATGCGAAATAAAGCCACCCATGAAATTTTGTCTACGCGAGTGAAACCGCGAGGCAAAGCTAGTTTACTATAAATACTCACTTTGATAACATTTGCAAATACATGCTGAAGTCCTTTTAAAATACGTTTGAAGACTAACGGATTTGGTCTTCGAACTTTATGGATAAGGAAAACATCGCAAGGAATGCATACATCTGTTTAGTATGCAAGGGAGAGGGCCCTGGTAAGATAAACGAGGGCGTACTTGACACTGGCGTTATTATACCGAAGGACATAGGTCGGGTCGCAGCATCCGACACACATTGTTTAGAACGCATGCATATATACATAACAACTAGCTGTGCCCCGCGGTTTTACCCGCGCAGAGTTTATTCATAACCCGTGGAAACAAATTTTATTAAAAAAAAAAAAATAAGTAGCCTGAGTTACACCTTGTATAATTAACTAAGCCGTTAAGTATATTAGCCGGAACAAACCGACAGACATACAGTCAGACGGACAAATAGAGAAAAAATTTTAGTGAAAAGATGTTTTTTTCAATTACAAATAGACACTTCATTTTCACTTATCTGTATGTAGTATGTATAGATATCTAAGAAATTCGATCAGCGATAGCCCTACCCTAATCCAAGCCAGTAGTTGGATGGGTGACGCCCGAGTTCCCTCCGTGCCTCGGAGAGCACGTTAAGCCGTCGGTCCCGGTTGTCAATTTAACATCTTTGGCAATCGTTACAGGTCAGTTGAAGGCCTTCATTCAGATTACCGATTTTGCTTGTTAGGGTTACGAAGGTCAGATGACAGTCGCTTCGTATCGCGATCAAGTGCCGACCCCAAAAATGTATGGGATAAAGTCAGGGAGATGATGATTGGCTTATCCCATCGGGGACAACAAGGGGGATATTATAAACGCAATATTTCCCTTCCCCAGTGATCCTGAAAGTGGTGGCGACGTTGATCCGCCAGTCGAAGCAGACAGAACAACTCCTGGAGGTGAAGAAACTGTTCCTGTCTGACATGACTCTGCTGTGCAGCAACAACAGGGAGAACAGACGGACCGTGCTGCAGATGTCTGTGTGGCAGGTAATGACGAGAATACTAAAAAAACATACACTCGCAATGATAGCCTCGTTTTTTCGAAGTCGCTTAACGAGGTACGATTTTTTTGACAATAAAAGTAAAACTGCCTTCAAAAAGAGAAAAATTACATTATTACTACATTACATATGAAATAAATTTCTTACTTTTGTAGTTGGTGTTTGACACTGAGTTTGATGATATATCTGGCAACAACTTCAAAAGTAACTAATTTGTTTCGAATAATTTTATTGTAAAAAACATTTTTTTCGCTTATTTTAGTGACCGAATGCAAAGCGCACCTACAATGAGTTTGTCTAAAGACTTATGTGCAGTGATTTCCGCCTTCAAACAGAAAACATAAAATTATGTGCAATCAATTATGTACTAACTTTTGAAATTGGTGTTTGATACCGAGTTTGGTGCTTCAGTTTCCTACAATTATTTTAAACTTTATTTACATCAATTTCATACCACTTGCTTTACGGTGAAGGAAAACATCGTGAGGAAACCTGCATATGACGGAGAAGTAATTCAAAGTCGTATGTATAGTGCCTGAGACGGTGATGGACTCACACTCTGTCACATTGGCACTTAAGCATATTCGGTGTATTGTGGGTTTTGTTGGTACAACACCTCTGCTTACTCCTTCGGGGACCCTTCTGGAATGGCGTGAGCATATTTATTTAATTATTTATTTTTTTACTTTTATTTACCAGGCAATTTTGAATGGAAATTTAAATATCTATTAATTTTGAATGTTTCAGGAGTGGCTGATCGCGATGGCATACATCCACCCCAAGAACGCTGAGGAGCAGAAGATATCTGACATGGTGTACTCGCTGTTCCGAATGCTGTTGCATCACGCCATCAAACACGAGTACGGCGGCTGGCGCGTGTGGGTCGACACTCTCGCTATCGTGCATTCTAAGGTAAACTCCTTACCAACTCTGCTCTCCTGGTACTTTTAGAATAGAAATCAGTTTATTTTACCTTCATACAAACACTGCGTCAGATTTTATAGTGAACGCACTAACATCATCTGGACCAGTATTTCTACGATGAAATAATAGCAAGAGTAATTTTGGTTTAAATGGCGATGAGGATTTATACCCTTTTGTTACAACACAGACTAAGATAGACCTTGGTCTAAAAGTAGTTCCATCTGGACGGACATCTTTGTCCGAGTTTAGTCAAGTCTTCGGTTAAAGCTCTACGGCTTCTTTCTATGTTTATTTAATTCGCTCACGTTCCTCTACAATGCTTTTTTATATTTTAGGTTTCGTATGAAGAGTTCAAGTTGCAATTTGCCCAAATGTACGAGCACTACGAGCAACGCCGTGCTGACAACATCACAGACCCAGCGGAGAGGCAGCAACGACCCATCTCCACGATATCGGGCTGGGATCGTCACACGGACACTCCACGAGCCGCACAAGACGAAAAACACAACCACGCGGCCCAAACCGAAATAGGAAAAGGCTTGTCACTCAGAGAAGTGGAGTCCTGCAGTTGTACCAAACCAGAAAGTGTCAAAGACAACGACAGGACTACACAAGTGGTGTATAGTGAAGTGTGTAAAGTGCATAGTCCAGTGAAAGTGGCCGCTGCGGCGGAGGGTTGTGATAGTGTAAGTAGTGAGGTGGAACACGCGATCGACGAAGCCGAAGGTGAGGCTGAACCCAAATTGCTCAACGCTGATGAAGTTCAAACCGACGAATTAGTTCAATCGATTATTAATGAGAATAAGATGTTAGAGAGTTCCGAGTCGGGTATTGCTACGATAGAAGAATCGGAGAAAACTGACAAACCCTTGACGCGACAAGGAAGCTTAGATTACATTCCAGTCAGAGATGTAGGTGATGGTGTGTCCAAAGATGATAATACTGATAAAAGTGAGGGTATATCCTCTAGTCTATCAGCCAGTGAAACAGCGAGCCCTGAGAGGGTGGCAGAACTGAAAGCTGAAAGGGAATCAGACCTATCTGATCCTTCTGAACTATACTTGACTCCAAGTGAAGCAACTAGCCCAAAGAAGACAGAGGACAAGACTGAATCCATTCCAGATATTGATAGCGATGACCCCAAGCACGTCGCTATTAACATTGTAAACGACGTACTCACCATAGCTTTGGAGACAGTTAGACTAAAAACTGACGATGATACCGACTCCGGAGCGATATCTGGAGGATTGCACTCTGAAGGTAACACACCGAATGGACGCGATGAATTTGAACATGAAATTGAAGAGATCATAGACGAGAAACGGATAGCCGAGACGATAGCTAATGATATTGTAATGGACTTAATTACCACCGCTGTCTCTAAAGATGATGAAGATATTGTGAATGATGAAGTAAACGTTCTAGAGGAAGATAATAGTCCGCAAAGAGTAATACCTTCCGATCACCCACACGAAGGGAACGTCCTGCCACTGGATGGGGAATATTTAGTTAATTCCAGAACAGAATCGGAATCCGTAGAGAAGACAGATATTGAAAAAGATGAAGTGACGGAGGAAAATGCAAATAATGAAAGCCAAAGAGTTGACGAGTCAGAGCCTGAAGAACGGGTTACGCCAGAAATACCCCCAATTTCGACTATTAGTGAAAATATTTCGTTGGCAAACAAACAAGAGGAAGTCGAAGAGAATAACCGTGAGGAGGAGAGAGATAAGAGACGTGTGAGCTTGCCTGGAGATAGCGAGATGAAGCAGGATAGCAGTAGAGGTGACGGTGTCGCCTCGCAAGGTACCAATACATCAGCGTCGCCGAAGAGGCCGCGCAGTGCTTCTACAAGCACTCAAGTGGACTCAAACCATTTCGGTACATATCCCAATCAATTTACTTATTCTAAAGACATACATAAGCTCACGCCTGTGTTCCCCGAAGGGGTAGGCAGAGGTGTAAAAACAACACCCACTTTTCGCCGAAGATGATTAAGTACTAACGTGACAGATGGTGAGTCTATCGCCGTGTCAGTCACTATACATACGTCTTTGAATTACTTCTCAGACTTATGCAGGTTTCCTCACGATGTTTTCCTTCACCGTAAAGCACGTGGTGTGAAATCACTGTACTTAAGTATTGAGAAAAAGTCATTGGAACTTGCCCTCTATTCAATTTGTGTCGCTTACGTAGCAGGCAACTGCTCAAAGCCCAAGACCACCACGTCTCCTACACCACGTCTCCTACACCACGTCTCCTACACCACGCTCTTCCACGATTCTAACCACACCACGGTCTTCTTAAATTCATGTTTTTATCTAACAGAAACGAAACGCCCGTCGAAATGTTCCCGGCCGATGTTCTCGCCCGGACCCACGCGACCACCTTTCCGAATCCCGGAGTTCCGATGGTCATACATACACCAAAGACTGTTATCAGACGTACTGTTTTCTTTGGAAACTGATATTCAGGTAAGCATTTCCCTAACACCACCTAAGCAATAAATTTAACAACGACGCATTCGCTCAAAATTTAATCAGTTTTCATTTTGTTGATTTGGCATAGTCATATACCCCTTACAAAACATAGACTAAGATAAACCTTGGTTTGAAGATTTTTATTTGTGATACGGATTTAAAAAGGGAAGGCCACAGTCTGGTCCTCACTTAAACCATGTTTAGTAATGAGACGGATCAGGAGGCCTACCATTAAATTAAACGTCAAAGCTAAGCGATGAAAATGAAAATGATTTATTCTGTTTAGGCCCTAGTAATGGATTTATCATAGTTGGCAGCAGGTCTAAAGTTAAAAGTACTTCTATGCTAGTATCCACTTATTTGATCACTGAAAGTAAACTGGCTATGATCCCCCAGCCGGCACGAAGGTTTGTTAAACACACTTTATACATGTTTGTATTATTTGACAGGTGTGGCGCAGTCACTCAACGAAATCAGTGATAGACTTCGTGAACAGCAGCGAGAATGCTATTTTCGTCGTTAATACGGTTCACTTGATCAGTCAGCTAGCGGACAACCTGATCATCGCCTGCGGAGGGCTACTGCCTCTCTTGGCGTCTGCTACCTCGCCTAATGTGAGTTGCTTCATGTTTATGATAGCCTAGTAGTTTGAGATACGTTTTTAGACGTTTTGTGATATCACGGTCTTCGCGAACATTACGAAATTTACATGTATAGAGAAAATGAAATTGAAATGTCTTATTGTATTTTAAATACATCGATTTTCCTAAATGCATAAAAAGGATATACGGTCATCGTCAAAATTTTAGAGTCTGACTCTTGTCGGTGTAACCTATGCAATTACTCGTCGTCTTAATACGTCTCTATCCAGTGCCATCTTCTCTATTATACGGTACTTACATTAAACTAAAACAAATTTTTTTCGATGTCTGTCCCAGCTTTGTAGTAGGTACTCTGAAACGGTTGAAACAATTTAAAAGCGACTTTCATTGGCTGATAGCTGATGATACAACGAGTAAAATCGGACCAGCCGTTTCGGAGATTACCCGGAACAAACAGACAGGCAGAGAAAATATTTCAAAATTGTTTTTTTATGTCAGTATCGTGTATACTTCCAAATGCATTTGCTGAAAAGCTGTTATTTTGGAATTACAAATAGACACTTCAATTATATTTATCTGTATAAACTTTATAGATAAACAAATCTGGGTTCTAAGAAATAAAACCACAGTCTACGGGTGAAACTCCGGGGTAAATTATTTTAACATGCTGAAATTAAATTTCATTCCCAATCTTTATACTTTTTACCATAAATTCCGTAATTTTCCATTCCTCGATAGAACGAGCTGGATGTAATAGAACCCACGCAAGGCATGCCCGTGGAGGTCGCCGTGACGTTCCTCCAGCGGCTGGTGAGCATGGCTGACGTGCTGATATTTGCCAGCGCCCTCAACTTTGGAGAACTGGAGGCGGAGAAGAATATGTCCAGCGGTGGGATACTCAGGCAGTGCTTGCGGCTGGTGAGTGGGGGTTAGGGGTGCCGGGGTTATTCTGCTAGTTGTGTTCTTACCTTACTTGAATCAAACTTCTTTACAATGTAATTTCAAATTGTCATTACGACATTCTTATACACGATTATAAAATGTTACTGAAGAACCCGGTAAGAAACTCTGCAATTACACCTTTCAAAAATAAGCTTACAATGTTTAATGATCACAGTATATCTCATTAATATCCCATGGATACAGCTCCAATTGTCTTTTTTTTGACAATTGATAAAGTATGTCCTTGGAGTCAAATCTAGGTATACATGACAAATCAAATTCCAGCCAAATGGCCAGCAAACGGCCTTGCGGTTTCTTGATGTCATGGTAATGCACAGACAGACACTTTCCCACTATAATATTAATATGGGTGGTTTAATTAAATTTTACATTTTCTTGGATCCTTTTAATCAGTTTAGTAAATTGAAAATATAGTTTATTTTTTTATGTCTAAAGGTAACGACACAACTAGCTTTCAATGTAATATCTATAACGTTTCTTTTAGTTTTCCTATTCACTAAGAAATAAATACCATAGATATCAATATATTTACTTCAGTTGAAATCCTAGAATTTCGTTTATCTTATAATCTTATTAATTTAGTTCTTTTGATAGAATATATTATAGAAGTATTATTTTTACATTATAACTCTAAGCATACTTAGATTACTATACCATGTTTTATGTCATAGACATATAATATAATTATATTATTATGTATAATATAATATTCGTAGTTATTGTAATTTTATCTCGCAAATCTTCTCTAAATCAAATATAATCGATCTACTATAATAAATCTATCTATTTAATTTTCCGATGATACACTTTTTGAATAAAAAAAAAAAATAATACACTTATTACAACTGGCAACTTATTTTATATTTTTTTCAAACATTGATTTGAATCTGTCACGATTTAAAATACGAATATGACTCCATGTGGATTTGGTACAATTCAATCAAAAAGTGTTACATCTGCTACATAGTTCCTGTTACCCTAGTACTATAGTTTGGTAGTGTTAGCGTAGCAGCGTCACTGGTGTAGCGACTAGCCGCCAGTGTGCGTGTGTGCGTAGGTGTGTACGTGTGCGGTGCGCAATTGTCTCGAGTGCAAGGAGAGACAGCGATACGCTGCCACCAGGCCGACGCGACCCAACGACTCACCCTCGCCTAAGGTGATGTATTCATACAATCATAACCCTCAACATTTATGTGTATGGCAAAGTATATTGAAAAAAAATTGTGAACGCATTAATAAAAACCGTGACAATGTATGCGTCTCTTTCGCACCTATAATACATTGCATCTTTAATATGTTTGTCTTGCTCACACTAACGAAATAAACTTAACCACGCAAACCACTATTTGAGTCCTTAGTAATGTATGTAACCCTGGTACTTGTCACCGTAATTGATACATAAATCTAACTATTAATTTTATTCAAGCACCTTTATTCACGCGAATAAAATATATTTTTAAATACACAGTTAAATAAATAACTAAAGATTCTTGTAGACACCAATCACAGCGCATTTTTTTTATGTTAAGCACATATTTCTTACTGCATGCTGTGCCAATTTTAGTTTCTTGTCTGTTTTCACAGTCCTAGATACCAAACTTATGAAACTTAAGTCGATTTGTAACCAAGCGATTGTTTCTTATACATTTTATGTGGATTTGAATATTTGCTTTGGTGGCATCGACTTGGGTTTGTCGAAAAACTTGTAGAAAAAATGCACTGTATCCCTATCACGAGTTTGCCACTGCTTTCCTAATCTGACTCGCTAGCGTCTCCACCGAATATTAGTATGAGAAATTGTGCAGCGCCTCCTAGCGGTGACGTGAAGAACTAAAATATGCCATACAAATATTGACGCTAGCGAGTGTCGATTACTAAAATGATGCAACGCTCGTGATAAGGACAACTGTAAAATGCATGCTACTCTCCAATTTTGTAGTATATTATAACCCATTTGCAGTTTTTTTTGTGATTAATATATTGTATTATGAGGTGTATTAATGGTTTGATTTGTATATTGTAACAGAGTGTGGTGGCTAGTCTCGCCGACGCATCTAGTCCGGTGAAGGATCCGGAAAGACTTCTACAAGACATGGACGTCAATAGACTGCGAGCTGTCATTTATAGAGACGTTGTAAGTTGATTATTATTCATCGAATTGTAATTTTATTATCAGTTTCTTGAACAGCATATGATAGTGCTTCTTAGCTGGCAGAAAGAAAGGATTAATTTAATAGTCAAGAATTTATTATAAAAATATATTATGACATTCCTGCAATGATAAAGTAAGTTTAAAAACTGAATAGCTCCATCTACCGTTGTGACTACGTAAACAAGCAGTGTATATTTCTAATAACCCCATCTGTCGTTGAAAATACGAACTTCCTCGCCCAGCCGACAGATGGCGCTCTGTATAACTCGGTTACAATACAATCGATCTTATTACTACAAATTATTAACGGAAAATTGCAACCAAGCATAGAGCTTCCATGTTCGGCCAACAGATGGCGCTGATTGTTACCGATTTAATCCCACAGGAGGAAACCAAACAAGCCCAGTTCCTCTCCCTGGCGATAGTATACTTCATCTCAGTGCTAATGGTGTCCAAGTACCGGGATATCCTGGAGCCGCCCGCGCATGCACCCCCGGACTGCGCCAGGAGGAGTCATCACCAACACGGTCATCACGGTACATTCTTATATCATTCATACTTTCATACAATACCTTCGTGTAAACAGACATCTTTTGGGGTAGGCAGGCTGATGGAATCTGGATCTAATGGAATTATTGTGTAAAATTATTGGGTAAAGAAGTGTAGGCGTCCTAATTGTGCACATTGGAAAAGTAAGACACAGAATGGTACTTACATTAATTACAATAGCACTCACTGCATCAAACTTGATTGTTTTAAGCATTTTACACACAGATATTTATATATTATAATTCTACTGTACGTGTGTATGTCACTAAACTTGTCCTAAACGGCTGGACCGATATGAATGTTCTTTTTTTGTATGCGTTTAGATAGGCTTAGATTCACAAATCGAACTGGCAGATGGCGCTGCAGTCGGTATGCCAACAACGTCAGTCGTATCCGCTACTTCAGTATAATATACAAATACAGTTGCGTTTAAATTGAAAATTCATGAATATAGTCTTCCAATTACTATATACACATATTAATGTATATCTTTCCGCATAGAATTTCCTTAACAATACTTAGCTATATTTATTTAAAATGTATATTCATATTTATTATTTTAAACCCAACAACTTCAGTATAATCTATATCCATACATCTATACATCTATACAGATAAATAAAATTGAAGTGTCTGTTTGTAATTCCAAAATAGCAGCTTTTCACAAAATGTATATGAAAGTATACACGCTACTGATACTAAAACACCAAGTTAAAAAAAATTCTCTGTCTTTCTGTTTGTTCTGGGTAATCTCCGAAACGGCTGGACGGATTTTAACGGGACTTTCACTGACAGGTAGCTGATGTTTCAAGGAGTAACTTAGGCTACTCTTATTTATTACAAATATTAGGGTTCCGTTACAATAGGGATGAGACTAAATCCACGCGGGTGAAACCGCGGGGCACAACTTGTTATTATAATATAAATACATCATCATATAATTTTATCAGACAGAGAAAAATTTTAATACTTGGTTTTTTAGTGTCAGTAGCGTGTATATTTTCACATGCATTTAGTGAAAAGCTGTTATTTTGGAATTACAAACAGACACTTCAATTTTATTTATGTGTATAGATGTAGTTAAATGCACTTACTTTATCCGTATTAACCATTCTGTGGTGTAGTAGTTACTTATATTTACACATTTCTTAAATACTTTTATCATAATATTTATTATACATTATCATGACAAATACCTCATTCAGTAGACCTTTGGGTTTCAGTTAGATTGTCCATGCTCCTTAGTGCTTCTTTTAATGCTGTTATTGCACATTTATATAACATATTTACATGAATATAAATTTAATTGTATTCTTAAGAATTGTCACTTTCATCATCATTGGTACGGTCGCAGTCAGAAATATTAGAAGCATTTTTAATGACTTGTTTAAAACACTATTATTTATTACTTGTATCGATTAATTTATGTTGTAGACATGAAATATAGTAACCACACTGCTTTTCATTTGAAAAAAATAACCGAATTACTGTTTTAAAGTGACATAATGACATGTTATGGTTATTCAAAAATGTGTCAAGTAAAATCAGTTTTTAACTGTATGTATATGTGTCAAACAATGACGCGAATGGTGTAAGTGAATATTTCTGACTGCGACAGTCCAACTATAAGATTACTGAGAGACTTGTATATCTGAAGTGTGTCGTTTCTCCTTTTTCACGCCGCTTGATAACCGCGTCACGTGGGACACTGGTAAAATCGTCTACATTCTACTACACGGCCGCACGCACCGATACAATCATTCGATATTCGTTGAGACACTCATCAAATGTATGCCTGATGCACTGCCCATGTTCGACATTACATTACATTCGACACAACTGATATTAATCTCGAATCAAATTACCTTCGGACTTTTTGAAATCCCTTTTCTGTTTGACTGTATGATTTATGTTCCTACCATTTATAAACTCTTTTATCGCCTATGTATGATTTTTATTTCGAACGGTTACACGTTATATCAATGTCTTTACTCTGCTCCGCTTTGCTTTGTTTATCATTCTTTCTTGTTCCAACTTTGTCTGTATAATTAAAATTAACTGGAACCCCTTTATCACAAAAAATCCTCTTGCGATGTCCATTTCCATCACCGCGTATAGGCTCCAGGCCGCTGTTCCCGCAGTGGTCTCACCACGTTTACCCGCAGTTCTTGCCGGGTGGGCACCCAGGCCACAGGCACCTACACCCGCACTGCAAACTCGACTGCAGTCAACATAACAATACGCACGCGCACACACGCATACCTAGTTACCACCGCGCGCACGCAGGTACCGCGGCCGACACTGGCGTTCGCATCGCATTTTGTCACTTCCTCCTAGGGTCCATGGGGTCCTCGTACTATCGCAAGAAAATTTAAAGTTCCCTTGCTAAATAATTATAAGAAGTTATTCAATAGTAGTGGTCACAGTATAGAACCTTGCGGTACACCACTAAACACTAAACTATTTTCAATGTTTATCTAGTAAAATAAAGTAATTTAGCGATTCTAAATTTAATAATAATACAGTGTTGCAAGATAGTAGTTTTATTCCAACAGATTTCTCACAGAATAATGACTATTATAACTTAATAACACTATCAAAAGCTTTTGTTAACATCAATAATTATACGAAAGAGCAACTTCACGGAATTTTGCTTGAATTTATGCCTCACGCTTCTTAATGGTTTTTAGTTACTCTTTCGTTAAATTTAACTATAGACGTGATACATTTTATATTATATTATCATGTAACTATTAACAAATGATGAAAAATATAGGGTTGCGATGGGAACGTCAAATATAATACACGTGGTCGATGTTCGCGCACACTGTTTTGTCTTTTTATATTGGACAACACTTGAATTTAAACTCAATCAAATTTAGTACGTACACTTACTGTATTCTATTAAATTTTTCACAAAAATATATAATATACAATAAAAGACAAGACAATGTTAAAAACCGCACGCTGAGGCACTGCTTCAATTTAATTTGTTTTTTTTTCAGTTGCATCATTGTGTATATCAGTAGTTATCAGTAATAGGAACTTATAAATGTTTAGTTTTGATAGGAATTCTGTGTTCTTGCGGATACGAACAATAATTTGTTTCTGCGCCAAGAGTGCAGAATTCGAGCCCTTGTTTTGTAATAAAATTGAAGTCCCTAGTCAACTGTCATCAGCTTTATTAAAGCGAGCTTTGTCGATGTTGTATGCGAAAAGCAAGTACCCAACGTTAGTTCTTATTGTGATTTTTCTACGTTTTCCTTAGAACACAACGGCGATGACGTGGAGTACGCGATGATTGTCGTAGATGAGAACAACTCTACTATTAATGATCTGGATTCTCCGTCTATGAAGGTAAGATTTTGAGACAACCTATAATCGAATATTTTTACGTCAATATCAACAATGGTAGAATATTTGTTTTTATAAATAATAGCATGTACTTTATAGAACTTATCCAAACTCCCCTCAAAACCTTCGTAGGAAATAACTATGTGTGATTTATCAGGTTATCTCAGTAAGTTAACGTTTCCAATTCGTTAGATTAGTTTCTTGTTAACGTAATGTATGAAAATTGTTTGAGATTTTTTCCTAGCATGGTTTCAGTTTTTCCCTCAGGTATTTTATCGATTGTTGCAGTAAGTAGTTTAGAACTTAGGTACTTACGTGATTAAAATACCATTAAATTTAAGACGTTGTAGATGTTTAGATGGTATGCATGCAATGGGACCCATGGGTTCAAAATTTCAGTAATCATCCATACATTTTGTGTTTGGCAAATTGTTTTGCTGTTTACTGGTGTCTCGGTGTCGCTCGCTAAACATGTGTTTCAACGTGATGTGAGTGAAAACCGCTTCATTATATTTGTTATGTTTTGCTGTTACAATAAAATATAAAAGGAGACGGAAGGGACTGAAGAGGCAATTGCTAAGATTGAGACCACGACAGACGAACTGAAACCTAATGCTGAAAAGCCGAAGGAAGCTGATAAGCCTGACGCGTCGTCACCTTCTTCAGAGAAAGAGGAGCCTCTTTACAAGTCCAGCCTTCGCGTGAAGGTGCCTAAGCCAAAGGTTAGTTGATGACTCCGTGGAAGATAGGACTGCTCTGTCTAGTAGTTTCTACATCTCCTTTGAACTATGGTCTCCGGGTACCTCTCAATGTTTAGTATTCTTTTTCGTTCAAATATGATCTCAATTCACGTTTATATCAAACAAGATAACTGTGATCTTCTTATATTTCTGCAATCCTAGTCTTTGAATCAATTCATCGTGACCAAGTACACCATATTTGTTTTAAATATAAGGATTATTAATAGTTATTTCGGTGAGACAGTAAAGAATATTAACTTTTCCATTGAGATCATATTTAAATGAAATACTATCTGTGAACTGTCTAACCTGAAATTGTACTCTATACTGTCGATGTTTATGTCTAAGATTGCCTTTACTAAATGAATGTTATTGTCCTGTTATAAGGCATCCGCAAGGTCCAAAACATTGTCTGGGATAACGGTGTCAGTGGTCAATTTGGTTTGTACTCATTGTGGTTGTACTAACTTTAGAACTCCTCATTAGTTCTGGAAGCCTGGTAGCTTGGTTTCAAGTAAATAAAAAATACACCGTCTTTTTCACAAGCCCTAATGTGAAAAGGATAGCTAAATGGTTAAATTTCCAGTTCTAATGAGTCACAAAAACACAGCTTGTCACGATATAAATTAATTTCTACTTAAATTTGTACATAAATTCGAGAAAAACACACGAAATATTGTAAAAGCTACGCTCACCGTGATATTTGACAAACTAATTATGCACATAGCACTACACGATTTGAAACACAAACGACAATGATAATAGTGAAATCTAGGCTAAATGTTGAAAAATGTGTTTGTCCTGGTCTAGCGTTCCTTTTTACAATTTGCGAGAGTAAGTCAAAACATTGTAGAAGACTATTTGATACTTATGCAGGGGAAATAAGGACTACTTATTTGGTTCAGAGCAACGTCGGGGTTATGTCATATGCATTCTGTCCCTTACAGTGAGATGAATTACTGTCATAGTACCCTCAAGACTTGCTTACCTTGTGATGTTAAGCAGATTATATATTTCTGCAAGCACCTCACTGAATGAATACCTTTAAGTATAATGGTATAATTATGTTATTTGTGTATTGACTGCATGGCGTGTGCTTAGCTTGCTTTTTCACCCTTCAAAGCATGGTTGAACTAGATATTTTCATATTTCACACTTCTTAACATTTTCACCTTCACCTCAAATTAGTAAAATGACACTTTTAAAATTTGTTAACCAAGGTAAGGTATTATGTGCAAATAATATTGTTGTAATAATGTCAAATATCAATTCGATTTGTAACAAATTGTTGCTCATTCTAGTTGATTCGGGCGTTTTGACATTCTATCCTAGGCTATTTAAAGTAAAGGATTTGAGACCTTATTGCTCTATCAACAGAGTGTGGATTCAATCGAGGACGCCGGCTCGTTCCACCTGAACTCCAACGAGACGACCAACAATGACCCGGAGACGTCTAGCGAGGTTGCTATGGATGACAACAAACACCCGGTAACAACTATTGCATTATTGAACTCTACGGTAAAAGAAACTAGGTTGAAAATTCTGTAATTCCCTGGATGATTGATATACAATATCTATGCAGAAGATGTCTTTTTTAGTTTTCATACCGTCATACTTAATTACAAAACATCGCCTAAGATAAGTCTTGGTTTAAACGTAGCTCCGTCTCTTTCATACGGATTTCAAAAGCGATGTTCCGCTATTTATTTAGAACGTCTTTCCAAAATCCTGAAATGCCTTAAAAGAAAACAAATGTATTTTGATAATGTCAGGTGAGCAATGATGAGTCGTGGACAGACGTGAATCTGAACGAAGACGGTGAACGAGGCCCCGCCACCATCACGGGCAGGAGGGACCACGAGGGGAACATACACGAAGGTTAGTATGAGAACATACAACCTATTGCAGGCTATGCGAGCCTGGTACTTACTTATGCTCACGCCTGTATTCTCCGAAGAAGAGTACTTAAAGTAGGTATACTAATAGTAGGTATACTTATAGTAGGTGTACTTATGGTACCCCCACATTTTACCACTTATGTTTAAATCCATTAAGATAGACGAGTCTGTTGCCATTAACCGGGCACTAATCCAAACTGAGCTGCTACTGAGAAATTACAGATGGAAAAACCCAATAACCCTTTGCCCACCCCGAGGATCGAATCCAGGACCTCTTGTTCTGCAGTAACATTTGCGACCACTATACCAACCAACAAAACAGGTAGAGGATGGTAATTATTTTGTAGTTTCTTGCCGGTTCTTCTCAGCAGGTTAGTTCTCGAACCAGTGGTAAATTCTTCGACATTCATAGGTAAGTGTCTTGCCAGGGCCTAAACTGAATAAATCATTTTCATTTTCATTTCCAAGATCATTCTTACTTTATTGCCATTAGAATGTTAAAACTGAAAGTAAGCTGTAAAGGACACAACACTTAAAAAAGTCGTCTGTGAAAATGAAGTGGCCTATGATAAGTTCTAATTGTGACAATAAATAAGTAGTTAAGGTAGCAGTTCAAAATTTTTCTATAGGTTGCCTAGTATTTAAGCGCACGTTTATTGATCTGCCTGAAACTAGCCCTCTTAGAGAACCGGCAGGGTATCTACTAATAACTAGTCCATTTGAAATTAATAAAAAGAAAGAAAGAAAACATTTATTTGCAAACAAATGCTACATAAAACACGAAAATAAAGAAATTGTTTATTTCTCTCGCAAACTTGTACTCGCAAATTTGTAGGAACGTTCATCTAAACAAATAAAAAAATTATATAAAATTTCACAGTAATGATAAATAAATATAAATATTACGCAATGAAGAATGTTACAGTAATGAAGAAATGTGAGCAATAGTAGCGTTGCGGCACTGCACCTAACGAAAGGTGGCAAGACTGAATTGAGTAGGTAGTCATCCAATAGATATTGAGCTTTTAACATACATAACAGCACCGTGGTTTGTTTCCAGACATAGACAAACAGATCCACATGAGGAGCTCGGAGTCCCATCACCACATTCAGCAACGACACCAGAACAGGAGTCTGCAGCAGGCGCAGAGACACCTGCATCCGGTAAGAAAGATCTTCAGAGAATAATGTTTTCAGAATTATATGATCTTCTGTATAATATAAAAATGAATAGATGAATGTGTTGCTAAGCGCAAATCTCGAGAGCAGCTGAACCGATTTTGATAATTCTTTCTTTAGAATATTCCTTGAAGTACGAGGAGTACTTACGGAGAGAAATATATAAAATACAATCGACAGTATTAGTTTTGATAAGAGTGTCATATTTGTTCAGGCTTTCGTATTTGGGAGGTGTGGTGTTAAATCTGAACACGAGACAGGACTCGAACTTCTTCCTAAACATTTTTAAGGTTATAAATTCTTATAAGGTTAATTAATGTAAGTAAGTTTTATTACGGTTATCATTTTTTAAGATTATAGAATGTAAACATGTGTGTCATGCATTTAAATCTAATATATATAGAAGTCGCCCGTTTCTATACAACATGATTTTGTCTGTTTAAGCTACGTTACGGAACTCCGATGGGTAAATTTAAAGATGGCAGAGTAAATTAAACATTTAACTAATAGTCTTAAAAATCATAACCGAGTGAAGGACGTCTTTAGTAGAATTATAAAAACGTTTAAATTCTTAATTCCAGGACAACGAGACCCTAGCAGGGTTGAACGCAATGAACGCGTCAATGTGCGCCGGCGGGGTGTCGCGCGAGGCGTCGTTGACGCACAAGTTGGAGACAGCCCTGGGCCCCGTGTGCCCGCTCCTCAGGGAGATCATGCTGGACTTCGCGCCCTTCCTCTCCAAAACCCTCGTCGGGAGTCACGGACAGGAACTGCTCATGGAGGGTAAAGGTACACAATTACTAAGCATGGTATATTAGGTGCTTCTAATACGTTGTATTTGTTTGCTGATAATATGACAGATCGAAATATTTGTATTTTAATAAGATCAATCTATACTACATACTACAGATAAATAAAATTGAAGTGTCTGTTTGTAATTCCAAAATTACAGCTTTTAACTAAATTCATATGAAAGTATACACGATACTGACAATAAAGAACCAAGTTTTAAATTTTTTTCCGTCCGTCTGTCTGTCTGTCTGTCTGTCTGTCTGTCTGTCTGTCTGTCTGTCTGTTTGTTCCGGGTAATCTCTGAAACGGCTGGACCGATTGTAACGGGACTTTCACTGGCAGGTAGCTGATGTTTCAAGGAGTAACTTAGGCTACTTTCATTTATTAAAAATATTAGGGTTCCGCGACAATAATAAAGAAACTAAATCTACGCGGGTGAAACCGCGGGGCACAGCTAGTGATATTATAACACTAGATGCAGATATATTATTTTCTTAGTGATTGACGCTTAAAATCTCGTCGCGGCAACTTGGACCAAAGTAGTGCATAACATTTTGTACGAATTCACGACGGACGCGCGCGCTGAAGATATATCTGCCTCTTTAGTTGTATTTTTTTGTTGTGTAATTGGTTTTCACCCGTACTATTTTACACGTCCATAAATAAATATAAGATCAGTGTCTGCAACCTATTTCCAAATGCTTTTTTCTTTAATGATCAAAACCATTATATCCTATTATTGTTTTTTTTCTGAATTAATGTAGATACCTATTGCAATTGATGATCTGTCTAGTTTCGATAGTAAACCATATCCTTGGACGTTTGCAGGTCTCCAGACCTTCAAGTCGAGTACATCGGTGGTGGAGCTGGTGATGCTGCTGTGCTCCCAGGAATGGCAGAACTCGCTGCAGAAGCACGCGGGGCTGGCCTTCATCGAGCTGATCAACGAGGGTCGGCTGCTCTCGCACGCGATGAGAGATCATATCGTACGCGTCGCTAACGAAGCCGAGTTCATTCTTAATAGGATGCGAGCTGATGATGTGCTCAAACATGCTGATTTTGAGGTACGAACTGAAAAAAGTTTGTTATATATTATTAGCTTTTACCTGCGTCTTTGCTCCCATTGAAAAGTATCCTATGTTTCTTCTAATACCACCAAGAACTTGATGTACAAAGTTTCAGGTTGATCGGTTAAGTAGTTTCGCGTGGAAGCGTACATTTACATTTATAATATTAGTAAGGTACTTTGTTATATATTACGTATTGCACAAACAAGGCGAAGCATAAGAAGAATGAATTGGGTTGTATGAATGAATGAATGAATTTAGCATAAACTTCAGAGCTCTACAAAACTGACAGCTGTCATTCAAAAATTACAGTTGAAATTGAGTGTTTGCATACTCAAAATGTAATACAACGACACAAAATTAATCCGTGGTATGCAAAAAGCTAACACGAACATCTTTATCTTAAGAAGCTGGTTTTTAGAACTACACTTGTTGTCACAGGCAATCAAAGGCTGCAGGAGCCGCTTACCATCAGGCGGACTTGTTTGTCGTGTTAGCAGTACAAAATAATATTGTATTCAGTCAGGTATGGTGTTAAGTCGTATGTTATAAGCTATGGTTGTGTCCAGTGTGTGTGTGCGGGTCACGGCGCGGAGAGGGGAGAGGAGGAGCGCGCGTGTGAGAGGCTCATCGCGGCCGCGCGCCGGAGGGACCATGCCGCCGCCGCCAGGCATCTCGACAAGCTGCGACACGACAACACGCAGGCACAACTACCAGGGTATACCATCACCTTACTTACCATATCACGCCGTCATAGGTAACGTCATCATACCGTAGAACGGTGAAGATGAATATGGGCGAGAGGTCACCATCTCGCTCGCCCGTATTCTCTTGCCCCGCCCTACATCCCCTCTTATTTATTTATTTATAATTTGAATTTATAAACTTACAACTATTGCCAAAGCGCTTATATATAAAACCAAAAGAAAATTATAATGGAGACAATTTACAGAAATAGATTCTCAAACTATGTATGAACGACGGCAGCGAATCTGCGAATACATCAGCATTTTGGATCGTGGTGACAAAGTCGTCAGTCGTCTTAGTTAGGATGTAGGATGTGTAGGGGTGGTAGAGGAATATACACCGTTATAATGTGCTCTTCCTAAACAGGTATGGTTTGGTTGCATGTATTTTATTGTCGCGTCGTATAGACAGATTTTCAAAATGACTACTGTGCGTTCGAGGTCGGCTCTCATAACTCGTAACGTTACCTATGGGTACGTAATTATTTTGGACGCTAACAAAATACATGCGCTGCCGAGATATATCTATAATGCCGCTAACTACCAAAACCGTTGTTTTGAAGAGCATGACTAAACCGCGGTAGAATATTTAACTGATGTGACTTTTCAATATTTGAGACTTGGAGGTACTTGGATTATTTTCAAAACTATTCAAGGAATAAAAAATTTGGTTATTGCCGTTATCTGAAATCTACCAGATTTCAGATAACGGCAGTTATGCCACGGCAGTGCGTAGTTAGTGACATTTTTAGCTGAGCGCTCATAAGTCGAGACGGCACCTGTAAGGATGTGTTATCCCCCAGCAGCAGCAGCCAGTTCTGGAAGCTGGACTCGTGGGAGGACGACGCGCGGCGCCGGCGGCGGCTGGTGCCCGACCCGCGGGGGTCGCGCCACGCCGCCGCCGCGCTCGCCCGCGACCCCGCGCCGCCGCCGCCACACGACGCCATACTGCAGGTACGCTATGCGAGCCTGGTACTTGGTATTCCTCTTGGCCCCCTAAATACTAAAGATTAAAACCATGTCATCATCATTATCTCCCTCCATCATATATAGTGCCTGAGACGGCGATGGACTCACCCTCTGACACGATGGCACATAATAATATTTGATGAATTGTAGGTGTTGTTATTACAACACCTCTGCTAACCCCTTCTGAGATGGCCTGAGCATTTTTATTTTTTATTTTAACAAAATGTTAAATCCATATTTACTAAAAGATATATTATATTAGGAGATATCAAAATCTATGTAATAGAAAGGGTTAATTTTAAAAACAACGTAATAGGTTTCTTTCACCACATTTACACGCAGAGAGACCATTATATGAAACGCTAATTACAGACTGTTACCTATTTTTGATTTGCTTGAATAAATACAGCATTAAAACTTCAATAAATATGGTAACCCATAGGCGACAGAAGAGCTCCACGCGAGGATAGCAGCGGGAGGCGCGGGGAGAGGCGCGCAGCTGCCCACCCCCGCCGCGGCTGAACTCCTCGACGACGCTGAGCTCCTGGTAGATGACCGCGAGATCGATACAGACCTAACTGGTGAGTTTACTTAACATTGTTTCTATTTACGGTCTTGGAAAGGGTAGGCAGAAGCGTAGCAACACATTTTTTAAGTCACTGCCTAGTATACCATGTCACATAATATCTTTGAATATTTTTTCAACGGTATACAGATCTCCCCCGATGGTATTCTTAGGCCTTCAGATGGAAAGCAGAATCTCTTTTTTCCTTGCCTACCTTGTGAAGAACTTTTATTATTATACTAAATTGACTGGAAATGGTTCATTTAGAACTAGACTGCCTCGTTGGTCTAGTGGTCGCAAACGCTACTGCAAAGCACGTGGTCCTGGGCTCGATTACCGAATCGGGCAAAGTGTTATTGGGTTTTTTCATTCATATTCTCCCAGTAGCAGCTCCGATACTGGATTAGTGCCTGGCTAATACAATAGGTTCCCTCATTATTGCTTGTTTGGGAAAACTCGGTAAAAGTAAGTTCCTTGGAATCGCAGAGTGCAAAACTTTTAATTTCTTTACAAAAAGATTGTTTATTATGCAGCGCGTAATAATAAATTAATCCTAGTTGGCCAAGACATACTTCAGGCATACATAATTGCTAGCATCAAATCATCAGGCGTCTAATACCGATATGATATTCACCAGGTCCAGTGAACATCAGCACCAAGGCGCGGCTGGTGGCTCCAGGCCTAGTGGCCCCCGGCACTGTGTCGCTCACTTCCACCGAACTATACTTCGAAGTGGACGAGGAGGACCCTGAGTACAAGAAAATAGACCCTGAGGTGAGTGCATTGAGTTCATTACCGTATTTATCTAAATGAATTGTTCTCTTTTTAACAATAGGGTTGGTAACTGACGATAAGTTGCAGTAGTGCTGAGCAAAGATCGGCCTATGTCTTAGACTAGAATAAGTTTATATATCTATATTTTAATTAAAAATATCTTCTTCAACAAAAGGTATCTAGTATTCATCTAAAACATAAAATCGTTATAGTTAATCGTTCCGATCCTATACAAATCTGCGTTTACGTCGACGCTTTGACTTGTGAAAACACTAGGCCCTCTGTAGAAAAAACCCAGACCACCCATTAAATAAATTTACCCCTAGGTACAATAATTTCATTTATCCTTATCATATTATCTACTATTCCAGACATCCATTGTATAAGTAAAGTAATAAAGATTAATAGTTATTGTACCTAAGTCATTCGGATATCGACGTCCAAATATACTAATTGAATCAAATTAGTTCCGACCAATTACTTAGCTAAATATAACTAATAATCAAACTCGCCTATTACATGTTATTTCATAAACAAATAGCTAAAACTCGATGTAACCCATCGTTAACATCAAACACAAACCAATATGTTCCTCGTGCGATCGTAAACGGGTTATAATAATTCGGCCGACATCTGAATTTTAAATTCAATTTTACAACTTATTAACTAAAACTATACCATAAATTATATTGATAAAAAAGATCGTGGACCTTTATTTAAAAGAGCTATAATATGTTGCTATAAATTGTATGTAAACAAGTGGACAATAGCATGACAAAAGTGGCTTCAAATAAGGTGCGACGTGGTACCTTTGTTGGGATATTTATTAACGTTTTTGTGTGCTCAAAGAGTACTAAAATGAAAATTATATCATTTTACACTTCCATCCGTCCGTCGTAACCACCTTCAACATTACATTCTAAACTCAACTTTATTATCTGTTCGTTAAGATTTGCATTTGAAAATGTAGATAATGCGCTAAGGATGTACTGTTTGTTCGAAGGTGTGTGATATCGATATTGCGTATAGGCGTGTAATATGGACGGTAACCGAATATGAGGCACTTAGGCGGACGGACAATGTGGTCCTGCGGCGCTGTGGCCGATGAGGCGCCACGCATTGTTGCCTGCTATCGATAGTTTTTGTCGATATACTATGAAATAATTAATTGTTCACTAATTTCTCAGATTGTATCTATTACTTAATTTGGTATTTATGTTGGTATAATACGAGTCCTCTGTACTACCTAAATGATAATTTTATTGAACTACTAGTGGCCCTACCATGAACTCTTATTGCCATGATCGATTTACTGTTGAGACAGATGTATATGACGTGTATAATCTGTCACTGTCACACTGTGGAACTATGATTTCAATAAAAGCATATGGCATGTACCTCGAATCTTAATCTGCGATGGCTATTTTTTTATATATTCAGGCCTTACCTACCTTATCAAATTTTCCAAATTGGCAACACTAAGAGGTTTATCGATATCGACACGTGTCGTGTGTCATGCCTACCGGTGTGTGGGGCTCGTGCAGCCTCGGACAGCGGTACAATGGCGCCCCGCCGCGCCCCGCGGGGCTCCTCGGATTACTCACATGTACTCCACCAACGGATCTCTGAATCTTAGATCACGACTCTTGGAGGTCACTGGAATTCACTCGATGAATCCTACTCGATACTACAAAACGATTTCTGATCGAATTTGCATTCGTCACACGGCCCTATTAATAACTTAGCTAATGTTAGCTTGCAACAGGGTTCCTGCAACGCTCTGGTTGCAACCAGAACAAAATCTTCTTACATCTAAAATAAAGTGTCTGGTCCAGGTTTTAACGAATTTACGTCAACACTTACATTGAGTGTCCCTTTTACACTTCTTTTCAACCTACTTTAAAAAAGGAGGAGGTTTTTTATTCTAGCTACTTACGGATTATTGTCCCCAAATTTAAATCTAAAAGATACAGTAGCTTAAGCTGTATATATAGTGACTTAGCAGCCCTTGTCAATAGATAAACTCATGGTCTCTTCATCCAAAGACCAACTAGTGGAAACAGTTCGGATTGTCTTGCATTTTAAGCAATAGCGTGACATTGTCTTATGACTTCCCACAATAAACGGGCCATTATCATAATTAGGTATTATTTGCATCATTGCCCGTTATTAATAAATATGCATTATCATTACCATTTCCGAATACAAACGATTCTTAATGCTTATCTTTTGAATATACGTGCCTGTCGCCATACAATTCAACGTTTGTATGAATTATGTATTGAAGAGTTACTTCATGCGTGTCAAGAACTACTTCATACAACGAGGCTTAGTCGGTAGCGAGACTAGTGAAGCATTTTATTGATAACCGCGACATTAAATCCTTCGTGTTATTGAATAGCCCTTTGATGCGATAAATTAATAGTGTCTAGAAATTAGCCTGGAACATCAAATCAAATCCAATAATTTTATTCAATACTAGCTGTGCCCTGCACTTTCACCTGCGTACAATTTAATTCGCAGATCTCTTTTTTTTAAATGAAAGTTGCTTAAGTTACACCGTGTAACACCAGCTATCTGATAGTGAGTCCCGTTGAAATCGGTCCATCCGTTTTGGAGATTATCTGGAACAAACAGGGGCCTTACCATGAGCTCTTATTGCCATGATAGTTTCACTCATTTATGAGACAGATGAATGTGACGTGCATACATCTGTCCCAGTCGCACCACTGAATTAACATTGCAATAAGAGCTCATGGTTGGGCCCCAGGAGACAGAAAATTTTTACGATATTTTTTTTTGTGAGAAGCTGTATATTTAAATTTTACACTTCAATTTTAATTATCTGTATGGATACATATTTAAGAGACACTCGTCATACTCAACCAGTTAATTTATTGTAACTTTGTTTAGAATAAAATCACTTTTAAATGGATATTTTTTTCCATCTGTGATTTTTCAGCAGCCTGTAGTCTGGTTTAGAGCACGTCCCCTATTACATAGGACTTAAACATATTTCTCAAATATTAAAGTCTAAGAATAAAAAATATGTTCAAAATATATCAATCGAACAACAGCTACATCTATCGAATGTATAACCAAGCCGAACTATATCATGTGAAAAGCAATAAATCTCCGTGCATACATTAATATGTATGAACGCGTTTGATAGAATGTTGGCCCACCATTGAAACTGTACCCGAGATATTATTTACTGCGACTAATTTCAAAGATTGTAAATTGAAATCATAATGGGCCATTTTATTTGTTTATGCTAATGTTCCGTTTTAATTAACTGTGTCGTGAGAGGGAGACACAAAACGTGCTGCGTTGGAATTCGTGGCATGCTCTCATAACTACAGAGACATCGATTTATTAGTGCATAATTCATAATTAAACCCATAACAAATATATGGTGTGTGTTTTTTGTCAGGATGCCACTTTTTAATAGTTATTTTACTTGGGTGGTACAGCGCTCATTGGTTGATTAATGTTACTAACGGGTCTCGGATGACTGGTCACGTCTATCGCTGTACTACTGAAGTATGATTTAGCACAAAATACTTCTGAGAAACAATAGGACGTAGTATCGATTTTAAATCAGTTAGTGATGTCCCCAAAAAAATGGAGTATGACCAAATTCTGTCTATTTTTATTACATTTGTTATAAATATAAACGAATATTTATTCTCTGTTGCAAAGATACAAAACTTTAAAATTAGCTTCTGACTTTTTTGTGTATAGATCTAGAAGCGATTATAAAAAAGATGAAACTTAAAGATAAATACAAAAGGTAAAGTACTAGGGTATCATAGTTAGCGAGAGTCCGTCACGCTTTGTTCCCACGTCATCAGAGAAGGAACGACACAAATAAATATATTACGTCACTTTGACAGCTCCCGGTACCTGACACGTGTCATGATACTCTTCAAAATCATGGGTGCTTCGTAAAACCGGTTCTAAACTTTATTCCTATGGAGCTAAGGTATTTTTCGAGTGGTATGTAAGTGTAAATGTTTATTTTTATCGGGTCTTCTCGAGAGCCTACCTGTCCTGCGTTCCGTTTAATGTTTGATTATGAAAGTTGATAAGGATTCAATATGTTAGGACTCTTATGGATATTCCCCTCCGTTTCGAGTAATATTATATTAAACTATTGGCTTATTTAAGTCGAAACTAGGTTAACAATAATTAGGTTAAGTGGCAATGATGCTTGCAAAAAATACTATGTCGAAAAATTTTGAATCAAATCAAATATTTTTTTATCAACTGTGATGTATATGAATTAAGTAATCTCATAAAAAAAATATTAATCGATAATTTTAATACGTGAATTGTAGAAAATGTCATGCAAAAATATCACCTACAATTATTTTCAATAGGTATTTTTATTCCATTAATTTTTTTGAGTATATTTGTGATTTTTTCTTAGTTTTATAGGACATAATTTAGTGATGCTAAAAATATATTTATAATTAACAAGATTATGTCCTTGATGTCACATCTTCACTAATACAATGGCTTTATGTGTGCATTGTTCGTCTGTCCGTCTGTCAGTGTAACCGTGGCTTATTTACGGCCCGTGTGCGTTGCATGTAGGAATTTAGGCGCCAGGTGCAGTCGATAACGGTTGCCCGCCGGGCTGCGATCTATCGATAGATAACGTGCACATCACTAGTCCTCGTTAGGAAGTTTGTATAGTCTATTTTGTCTTACGGGGTTGCTAAAATCTTATGATTTTTTTATGTTATCCCTTGAATTGTTATAATAATAACTGCATGTTCAGAAACCAGTAAGGACCATATTAGTACTTATATCACCACTACTCATATTACAGTATGCGGTAAAAACACACATCTATCTTTTTTATATAATTAAGTTCATAAAATTCGAATCACCAAAGAGATTTTTTTGTATCGAAAAAACCAAAACGACGACGTGAACTTTTGGTATTATCTACCATTAATGTTTTGTTTACCAAAATTGTTATAACCATAAATTACGCATCAGGATGTCTTTAATTAGTCAACGAAAGCAATGGGGCGTGCTTATATTTGGAAGGAAACTACCAGGGCAGCATACCACAGGGTGAGTTTCAAATTCCAAGCATTCGACGGAACTCGATGGAACTCCCAGGGGCGCCGTACAGCGCTTAATTGCGACGGAACCGCACAAACGGCTCCTAATTGATGCGGTAATGAAAAAGCACCAGAAAAAATGTTCACATGTTTCTAGTTAGAAATAGGAAATGCCGTCTTGGTTGGTCTCTCGAGTATTGTGCGACTTGGGAACGTAAGGTGTCACACTAGTATTATTGTACTAGCTGTGCCCCGCGGTTTCACCCGCGTAGATTTAGTTTCATCCTTATTGTCGCGGAGCCCTAATATTTTTGATAAATGTCTAAGTTACTCCTTGAAACTTCAGCTACCTGCCAGTGAAAGTCCCGTTCAAATCCGTCCAGCTGTTTCAGAGATTACTCGGAACAAACAGACGGACAGACAGACAGACAGACAGACAGAAAAAAATTAAAACTTGGTTTTTTAGTGTCAGTAGCGTGTATACTTTCATATGCATTTAGTGAAAAGCTGTAATTTTGGAATTACAAACAGACACTTCAATTTTATTTATCTGTATAGATGTATAGATGGGAATATACATCATCATCATCATGGGAATATATACTAATGGTATAATGCTGAAGAGTGTTTTGTGTGCGATAGTCCATTTATCGAGGCTGGCCTTTAGGCTTTTTAACTTCACGCGACCATTATGAGCGAAGCATCAATGGAAAGTGTTACAAAAACGGGAGAAATATCACTAAGTAAGTAACATAGCTTTAATTGTTAATTGATTGACCAAAGAAAGATAGAGAGTTAATATATAGGGACGGGGACAGATAATTTATATAATAGTATCAAAATTAAGTTCTGATTAGGTAGTGGAAATACGGTCTTTTATTTTGAAGTGGCTCGCCGATTCATTTGCTATGAAGGTACATACTTCTTGCCTTTTAGGAACTACAGAAATCTTAATGCATTGCAAACTTTATTCGTAGTTTTAAAGGGATATCGATTCCCGGCGTGAAACGGGGGCAAGGATAAAGGAGCCGACCGCAAGCCGATCCGCGATCACGCGAGCAAGTTTGTTTCGTCGAACCAGCACCGTTATTCACTAAGGTTTCTCCGCGTTGCACTCGTTGTCGAGTGTCCGTTTTAAAGATACAAAATTGAACCTTATCCTCTATGTGTTATGTATCAATTTTCTATGGTTGAAACAACCGCTCGTCGTCGAGTTAGACGCTGAGAAACCTGAGTGAATAACGCAGCAGGTCTCCTGTTAGTTATGCTCGCCGCACACGCTACCGTACTAAACTGGGATATGTTATGGCCAAACAGACACCCGTGTTTATTTAATACCATTCAAAACGACTAATCGTTTTGTTTTTAAATCGACTGCAACAATGGAATGGTGGTGCTTTTGAGTAGTCGCATGCACGCAACCGACGCAACTTTCAATCTTACCAATGACTTTACGGTGAAAGAAAACATCGTGAGGACTTGATATTCAAATACGTGAATGTATTGTGTCACCTGATAACCTGCGGTGAAAAGCGGGTGTTATAATACCCTCTTCGGATATCCTTTTGGGGTAGGCATGAGAATGTGCTTTGATTTCGAATTAGAACTCTCCCTACAAGGTATTTCACCAGATTTGTAAAACGCATTGTGAAAGTTAGACGGTTGCTTCGTGTGAAATTTTAGGTGGCAAATAACAGGTTAGGTCGGTTGCTAGCTGCCCCTTACAATATATGGGGTACCAAGACGTTTAAGTTATTTCACCTGAAAATGTTTGGCTTCAAAAAGCTTACTTTTTCAGGTGCTCTGCTAATCTTAATAGCTCTCTATGTGAATTGATCTTTAATGCAGCTGCTATAGGTAATTTAGTTTTAAAACTGGCAGGTTCAAGACGTAGTTCGATGACATTTATTACTACGAAATACAAATAATACTGATATAATATTTACTTAACACCTTTCCTCTCCCCAATGCGGAAGGGGACCCATAAAAGGTGAAAAGGGGGCGGTGAAGGTATAACAACACCCATATTTCATTACGTATATCGTTGAACAAACACCCACGTATCGACCAGGCAGCCATCACCATAAAGAGGTGAATAACAATCAAATTAACAATACTATTAATTCTAATCAAGCGTTTCACACCTCGACAAGACCTTACCCGAATGATAATGAAATATGCCGTATTAGTGAAATATTTATAAAGTTCAGGCGCCGGCATTGAGGCACGTACTCCTGAGTGTGAATACAGAACAATACAATGGACAATAAAGCACAAGCGTGCAATATCAAAATAAAGTCATCTGCGCACGTGATAGGAAAGCTATGCACGAAATAATATGCTAAATGTTCCGGGAAATTACATCGGGTGTATGAGAACTGCCTGTGAACTGTGTGCGGCATTCTTGGGCGCGGATTTTCTCACAATTACCATACACGTGGCCCAATCATTTGAAACGCAAATCGACAAGGAAGCACAAATTAAAATTGGCGCAGTGACTCCATTGAATAAACATTGCATGCAACAATGCTGCCACAACACAACAAATTCCAAACGCATCTGAGAACGCCACCGATCACGGGCCAATTTTCTATTCCCTGGAATAGCCTGTACTTACTTCGCTTAGCAAATACGCATAAATGTTTGAAATGAGGCCTAGCAATACAACTTATGGGCGGTAGCTCAATCTGCATTCTCTTTTGGATGCCGAAGAACGAGTCTGCATAGATAAATTGCGATAGCCATTACACATTTCAATTTGAAGTACTAGGTGCACATAATAAGTTAAGAGTACTGTGGAAGTACCGTTGTAGGCCACTCGAAGGAGCATTTTGCATCATACATGCAGGTAATTTTGCAGCCGCGTGTATGCCTCAGGGCCGTTGCGGGTGGCCGCCCGCTTGTCTCACTAAGCAGACCTCTTGTCAGAGCGTGATTGCCTGGTACTCCGTTGAGTGATATTTAAGGGCACAAATCAATAGCCAAACATTCATTTTAAAAAATCACTACCTTCTGTTTCCCATTGACTTCCATGGTAGATCATTGACTGAGAGCATAATCCCACAGAATTATAACTAGTTAGTTTTAAATAATTATTAGCCTGTCAACGTTAATGGATTCAAACAACATTTGACTGGTATGAATTTCAAAATGACTATTAGAAGTGGGCAACTTAATTACTGGCAACTTATCAGTAGCGACTACTGTATTGGTTTTGTTAGAAAATCAATCATAGTTTTAATGAGAGCCGTCTATTTAATGCACGGAGGTACCAGGCGGGCAGGAGACGGCAGAGCTTATCCATTACACGGTCGTTATCCTGCGTTCTTTCTAACTCATTACTCAATATTAAGAGTGGCTACCGTCACTGATGTTTTTAGATTTAAGAACGTATAGATTTGTAAGTTTTATTACTTCATTTAAAATGCTTATGATGTGAAGCACGATCATCTAAACCTCTGTCTTTAGAAATTGGTGAACACACTTATCAGAACGAACAAATGTGGGAAAACATTTTCTGATCTGCATAATTTATTATGATGGGCACCCCATGTTAATTCTGTTCGCTTCAGTCACAATGCTAATTAAGTGAAATCATCATTTATTTGTTAAGCGTAAAATCCCATTATTGGTTTCCATAATGTTATTCAAAAATGCCAATCGGTAGACAAAATTATGATATAAATTATGAATATTGATTTTGTGTTCATTAAGATCGTTCCTCACTCGGACATTCTTGCTACTTTTAATCAGTGTTGATAAATTACTTCAACCAACTGGAATTTAATCAAGGCTCTATCTATCACTGACAATGTTAATGCTTCTAACAAGATACTAGAAGGACTAGGCTCGTATAGTGAGGGAGCTGTAGTGTTAGTGGGCTTTGAGCATGTCTGTGGTAGGAACGGGGTTGATGCAGATCGCAAGTCCTTATATAGTAGTGATCAACTGTCTAATGCAGTTAGGACCGCAATCATTATGGAAGGGAGATTAAACGCCTTCATAGCTAGTGTGGAGTGTTTGTGAGAAATCCAGATCTTAAATGGGTATGGCGATTTTTCACAACAGGCACTAGCTAAATGAATAGCGAGAAAATTTTGTTGTTTACTTAGTTTAGTTTAGAAAATTACCACCGGTTCGGTATCTAGATCAGACAATACTTATACGTATGTAGAGTTGTGAGTACTTCTGTATTTGATACAGGTGGACTTTGAGGTGTATTGAACCTTCTAGAAGAGGAAGGCTATCATGTTTTTCCCAATGAGATATGAGCTGGCTCTACCGTTCGTAATTCAGAGCTGCCCAACAGGGGACTAATCTCTACTCTTATAGAAGATCGTTTCTAAATATGCAGTGAGGAACTTCGCTAATCCTTGGGGTGGGGGAGGATTAGAGGATCTGATAGCTATAGTAGGAACTTATAGTCTATCACTACATGTTGATCTAGTTCATAGTCGATTACCATCAGACATACTGTACGTTGGATTGCTATTGCTATACATATAGTACCTACTTGTACGGGCTGAGACGAACCCTTTCTTTTGAGTTTGATAGAAGTTGATAGATTAAATGAAAGTCTTAATTGCAAATTTATTAATGTATAATTGATTGAAATAAAACATAAATTATACCGCAATGTTACAGTTCGTTATACGCACTATACTAAATTTGCTAATTGTAGCGTAAATTGCTGGCGTTAAGATAATGGACGGTTGGTCCGTACAGTACTGCTGCCATTCTCTCAAAAATTAAGGGTTTTATTTACCCAATTTTTTTTTTTTTAATAAAGAAATAATGCTAAATTTGGTACCTCTCTGCCGGTTGGTACTCTGTGTGTGTGTAATTGGTAATTTATATGTAAAACCGGCCGGTCGGCGCGTCAATCATACTATATGACGCGCATCATGCGCACGATTAATGTTCCACAAATAAAACATCTCTTGTATTAAGCACACACTTCGTACGTTTAAGTTGCTACTGAATCATCGGCTAAGTTTTCACTATTCGGCTCACAGGCAATATTTTAAGCAAATAAAGTAATAACTTACACGGTTTTTTAAAAAGTTCACTGTACTTTTTCGAATTGCTACTTGCCAGAAAGAGGTACACCTCTACTTACAACACCAACTTTTCACCGAGTGACAAAGTTTCCCTCACGATGTTTTCCTTCACCGTAAAGCTCTTGATGTAGGCGTAAGTTTAAAATGCAATCAATGGTACAGACGCCTGGAATTTGTACTTGCAAGCTTACGTAGCAGTCTCATAGTTATGGACAATGCTATTTTTATTGAAGATAGTAAACTAGAATAGTGCGCGGCTACCATATTCATGATTTATCATTATAATTTAACCAGCAGAGACCAGGGCTCCATAAATTACCGAAAGAATTTAATTTTCCTTGCAAACAGAAATGGTAATTTATTATCTGACCAATATATCATGATCACTAATTGATATTCAATGATTGGTCGTAAGGGGCCTCTCGGGTCATCCGCACCATTGACTGGATCAATAAAAGGTGCGCAGGCGCCGTTTTTATGACCCGTGCATACAACTATAAAATGGTATCTCGTTAGTGATAAATGTTTAGTGTTTACTGCAGATAAGGGCTCCAGTATTTGTCCTGGACGAAGGGAAGCTCTACCTCTAAGCTTTAGGTTTCAGAGTGCCAGGATAATGTCATCTACACGAAACAAATTTGTTCATTTTAAATATTCTGCGAAAAGCCAATAAGGTTTGGACCATTACAACTCGTACTAGCCAATGTGTAAGCACTTCTTATCTTGTATTACGTGTTTTAAAAGGATCTAATATCATTGCTGTCATTATTTTGGTATGGTACAGTATAGTGGATAGGATAATCAAGTGATAGGTACTCTTCATGTGACTTTTCAGACTGCAGTAGCCGCTTACCGACCAGCAAAACTAGACAAAGTGACATTCTCTTGCGCTAATAGAAGCGATACAAAATGTATTGAAATCACTTAAAGCACGTGACATATGTCATTAGTGTCATTACCCATACATTTTGTATCGTTTCTATGGACTCGCGTGATGCTTTTTGATCCCCAGTCTGAATATTAATGAGCTTGCCAAATTAAACTCCCTAAAATTACTTCCTACTGGCCCTGCATTCCTGGTAATCCGATAGCGAACACATGCCCTTCTTTGTAAACAATTATAAGGAAATAGGTTGTTGCGTGTGACCTACAGCCATCCCTTACAAGGTTGATTGAAGCTTAATAGCTTTCCCCGAATATAAGCGTTTTTATGAGTTAGGATATAAAAATCATCTAATGAAAACCACAAAGTACAAGTCACCTTCGAAAAAATAATTCAAGCAAATGAAATATCTGTGACTAGCTATGCCCCGCAGTTTCACCCGCCTAGAGTCAACTCCAGGAGCTTAAAATAAGTGAGAATAAAACATGTAGTCTCTGTTATAGTAACCGTTAATACTAATTAGTAAAATGAAATTGCCAGACACATACACGCATTCAATTTAATGATTTTGGGCTATGTTTAAATATGACAATGCGATCTAAATCACGGGCAGACTTTTACATTCCAAATTCTGGCCAGTTTTATTCAATAACTAGCTGTGGTTTCACCCGCGTATAGATAATTTAATGGGTGTCCAGCGGAACACTAATGTTTTTTTAAATTAAAAGTAACCAAGTTACTCCTTGTAACATTAGCTACCTGCCAGTGAGAGTCCCATTAAATCGGTCCAGCCGATTCGAAGATTACCCGGAACAAACGGACAGACCGACAGAGAAAAAAAAATTAATTGTGTTTTATATGTCAGTACCGTATACACTATCACATGCATTTAGTGAAAAGCTGTTATTTTGGAATTACAAACAGACACTTCAATTTTATTTATATGTATAGATTTAAACAGGCAGGCTTGAAAGCACTTTTTCGTTGACTTTAAACAACATTTTAACGTCTCATTAGGGCCCGAAATTTAAATATGCGCATGTATTAGCCACAATGTCTTGAATTATCGACACAGGACGTCACATTGTGGTCGAACAGCTGGGCCGATCGACATGCCTTAGTGCGATTGGCTGATAAAATGCATTTAGGTAAACCTGATTAATTTTGCCGTATGTTTCCCCTTAACAGCCGCGGTGATGATAGCTGGCAAGCGATAGTATTTTAATGAGACATATTTATTTTATATTAAAACTTCCTGCAATACATATTTGCATAGACTTATTGCCGTGGGCATTCTCTACCAGTCAACCTTTGGGTGATGCACATACAGACATGGCAGGTGTAGAAAAGGAGAGAACTGAAAGTGAGACAGTTAAACTATACATCTTCTATGCATCCATACATACAGATATACAGATAAATAAAATGGAAGTGTCTGTTTGTAATTCCAAAATAACAGCTTTTCACTAAATGCATATGAAAATGTACACGCAACTGACACTGAAAAACCAAATTTTAAAATTTTTCTCTGTCTGTCCGTCTGTCTGTCTGTCTGTCTGTCTGTTTGTGCCGTGAAATCACTGCACGTAAGTTTTTAGAATAACTCATTGATTGGATCAGGCAGCTGGGATTTGAACTTGCGTCGCTTGCGTAGCAGGCGACTGCTCAAACCCCACGGCCATCACTGCACTTTCACATGTATTTAGTGAAAACTTGTTAATTTGGAATTGCAAGAAGACAATTCAATTGTATTTATCTGTATAGATGTATAGAATACATTATAATTCATAGGTATATTCTTTTAATAACTTAAAATGACTTTAATAATCCTCAAATACTTTTTATGATTCATAATAGTGTTTGCTCAATCCAAACCCACCTTATCAATTTGTAACTTAAGCCCGTGGAATGTCGTTCGCGCCGCGGGGAATACTTTTTTCACTCATTTTGTTTGTTTGTTGAAAAAATCAGAAGTGGTCGTTCCATTATGATGGATGAGGGGGGCGAGACGGGGCGGGGTACTCATTAAAAAACAATAACGCACTCGCGGCCTGTGTCTCACACAATTTGTGCAGTCGTCTTCATAACAAACATGCATTCATCCAAACCTCAACCCTATTTTTAACGTTACAGGACTCTGAATTCGACACAAACATCGGAACTCTGTGTTTCTTTCTCAAAAAGGGGAAAAGCGAATGCGAACTATATCTCAAAGTGATAGGGTAGTATATGGTTATTATACTAATTATTGTTGATGGTTGAATAGTTGATATGTTTTTAATTGATTGCGTTCACGCAGACACGTGTTGCCTCAACGTAAGTGTTTGTGGTACATTTTCACCGGTTGGAACCTTTAAAATTATGTACCTACTAGATGTACTGTGAAGGAAAATATTGTGAGAAAACCTTCATACGTCGGAAATGAATCCAAAGAAAAAGTCGTCATCTTTAATTTTGAGATTGAAATAAATCTGCAGTAAATATCGCTAGCATACATATATACATTACATATGCCTGTTTCTTGCCAGGTTCTTCTCAGTAAAAGCAACCTTCCGAACCTGGCGGTAGCATGTATAATCCTGTAAATTGTGTCATTCTGACGATTTGAAAGTGCTTTGTATAAAGTCTAATCGAATAAAGATATTTTTGACTTTGACTTTGACTTTGTATCCCATGGGGGTAGGCAGAGACCACCGTTCACATGCTACGATCCTTACATACTTCTCTCGCTTCATCAACATTCATGCATCTCTTCATACACTTCCTTCGGTTACGATTGCTCCGACTTTGACCTTTCTAAAAAATATTATTAACTAGCTGTGCCCCGCGGTTTCACCCGCGTAGATTTAGTTTCTTCCTTATTGTCACGGGAGCCTAATATTTTTAATAAATAAAAGGAGTCTAAGTTATTCCTTGAAACATCAGCTACCAACCAGTGAAAGTCCCGTTAAAATCCGTCCGGCCGTTTCAGAGATTACCCGGAACAAACAGACAGACAGACAGACAGAGAAAAATTTTAAAATTTTGTTTTTAAGTGTCAGTATCGCGTATACTTTCATATGCATTTAGTGAAAAGCTGTTATTTTGGAATTTCAAACAAACACTTCAATTTTATGTATCTGTATAGATATAGATTTGGTGATAGTAGTTCTTCCTTGGACGCCCTCTACCGACACTTCCGCTCACATTCGGTCTATATATTTGTTTCGTTAATCGCCTTTACTCATCCTTTCGATATGTCCAAACCATCTCAACATCCTTAAAATAGAACAGTCACGATATAAAGAGTTCTGTAAGCCTACTAAGTTGATACTAAGATGGTCCTTTTTAAGTGAGAGCCCCCAGTATTTCAAAGGCTGCGGTGACCACTTACCATCCTATTAGTCATTTGCAACCTTAGTGAGATACCAAAAGAAATCTGAATTTGACTTGAAGGACGTTTTTCCGGCACTTCTTGATATGATAATATTTTGTTAGAATTATCGTTTTGTGTCTTATTCGGTGCGTGTTAATGTCCTTTATCATGTGATTGTGAACAGTAAATGTGATTTCGACACGGAATGAAAGTTTAACTCGTAAAGGTTGCCCCTGAAATATTAATATGGGCAGTGAAAACATCACAGCGTGTGGTTGAGTCACTACGGTGGGTTCATAGTGCCATGATAGTTGGCTGTTTGATAGCGACAGATATATACACGCCATTATATTTACATCTGTCTCATAATCACGTGTGTTACAGTTTTGTATAAGGCCGTCATGAGCTATGAGCGCTCAGTGATAATAGTGGGGGAACTATATATGAATTTGAGACAATGGGAACACTTGGGAAGCATCACCTTGCAAAATAAAAAAATAATCATCGAATCGGTTTACCCAAAAAATCTGCGGTAACAAACATAAAAAAAGATACAGTCGAATTGATAACCTCCTCCTTTTTTTTAAGTCGGTTAAAAAGCCTTATCAGTTATATTTTACAGTTACACCAGGTTAATTAGGTATATGGGAAATTAATACCTTTTCCTTTCTTTTCAGGTAAGTCCAAAAAAAGTAATCCAGATTAAACTATTATAAATGTACCAGGGCATCATGAATCAAAAAGGTAAGTACGATTTTATTTTCTAGATTAATTAAGTAGTAATTCCAGCTGCCAAAGCGACTTCAGTACAGAGGCTTAACCATGAGCTCTTATTGCAATGATAATTCAGTTGTGCGACAGTGACAGATGTATACACGTCACATACATCTGTCTCATAAATGAGTGAAACTATCATGGCGATAAGAGCTCATGGTAAGGCCCCTGTGCGCCAAGTAGGTATAGGTTTTGACACGGTCGAACGTCGTCTTGACATTGCGTTTTGAACTTTTTTGTACGGAGATGTAAAACTTTCCTAACTTGGGGCGCTTTTTAACGTTCCCCATACAAAATGAGCTAAATACGCAAGCTATATAGTCAGCGTAAAAACTTGATAAAACCTATATTCGAGGCACTGAAGAGCAGTAGAAAACAGTAGTAAGTAACATAAGTTAGTTATGTGAGGATTCCAGAAATAGCTTACTTGTTACATCTTAATGTGAACGTACATTCATATAAATCTTAAAGAACTCGCGAATGTTGTAAACAGTTTAATACGACAAGATGATTCGAAGCGGTGGAACACAAATATATTTAGTTAAGTATTCACAGTTTACCCGCTGCGGCTTTATAGCTTTACTGAGCTATTTTCTGCGAAGAAGATTGTGTTTACTTATTAGGAAGGAAAGCTATCTATACGGATAAATAAAATTAAAGTGTCTGTTTGTTATTCCAAAATAACAGCTTTTCACTAAATGCATATGATAAAGTATACACGCTACTGATTCTAAAAAACCAAATTTAAAAAAAAATCTCTGTCTGTCTGTCTGTTTGTTCCGGGTAATTTCTGAAACGGGTGGATCGATTTTAACGGGATTTTAACGGGGCTTTCACTAGCAGGTAGCTGATGTTTCAAGGAGTAACTTAGGCCTCTTTTATTTATTTAAGATATTAGGGTCCCGCGACAATAAGGATGAAACTAAATCTACGCGGATGAAACCGCTGGGCACAGCTAGGCTTGTAATAAGTAATTTCGCAACATTGAATTTCTACAACGTAACCCTACACTGCCCTCACATCACTCGCATAGTGATGTGACGTCCCGGTTAATAAACGGCCCGGATAAAGAGCCCGGTTATTATGTCGGTATTGCGCCTGCATTCGTTTGCAACCTCGCTAACTAAACACTTGTCTTGTCGCGGTAAATTGCAGCACTCTTGTAAAAAACGGTAAGTGTAGTTAACGATCTTATTAGTATGTTTATTAAGGAAATACTTTCAGTAAACTTTACTAATATTCGTACAAATCAATTGAAGATAGGCATAACTATGTAATTAAACATTCCGTCTTTATAATCTTTATCGATACTGATAGGTATATAGCTGAAGAGTTTGTTTGTTTAATTGCACGCGCTAATCTCAGGCTTCGTGATCAGATTTGAAAATGTATCTCATTGTTAGGTAGCCCATTTATCGAGGAAGGCTATAGGCTATACATCACCACGCTACGTTAACGAAGTCGCGGGTTAATGTTAGTATACTTATATAATAAAGAGGTAAAGTTTAAAAGTGGGAAATAACATTATAAATAATTCAACGATTTAAAAAGAAAATTTAATTGTTTTGTAGTATGGACCTTTACCATAGACTTTTTTAAAGTTCTTATGGATACTTAAACCAAACGCGGCCGAAGTCGTGGACAGAGACTAGTATAATACAAAATAAATATAAATATTTTGAGACCAAAAACATTATTCATCAAACACAGCATCTTCTGATACTTCATATAAGATATTACTCTCGATACTAAAGCTTACTCCTTGCTTGCCTCTTGAAGCGTAAAAGTTTAATAACAGGGCACAATCACTTACAGAATACGTCACTATGTTTAACATTGAATAAATTAATATGCCCGGGTAATAACCGGTTGTCGGGTCCGTTCAGGCAGGTAATATCGCCTGTGTATCGTAATCACAGTGATCCGGTCGCGTCAGAATGTTGTATCTTGTGAAAATTACTGTTCGGTGGTATGCAGTTTGCTCCCGATTCGTTCAAATTTAGTTTGGGAACGTTTTTTAATGCATATCTGTAACTATCTGGGGCCTTACCATGAGCTCTTATTGCCATGATAGTTTCACTCATTTATGAGACAGATGTATGTGACGTGGATACATCTGTCACTGTCGCACAACTGAATTATCATTGCAATAAGAGTTCATGGTTAGGCCCCTGTGCTCCGGGGTTTCACCCGCGCTAGCTTTACTTCGCAGAAAAATTAAAAAAAAAACCATAGTATCGCATGTAACTCATTGTAACATATATGTTATCTGCTATCGAAAATCCCTCTAAAATCCGTTCGAGACTAGCAAGAACAAACAGACCGATAGACATACTATAATTGTTTTTTTTATCTAAGTAGCGTATATACTTTCATATGCATTTAGTGAAAAGCTGTTAAGTTTTGGTATTACAAACAGACACTTAACTTTTATTTATCTGTACAGATTATGTTCTATGGTATCTTGTTTGATGGGTTAAGTTTAAAAAGTTGAAATATATAACAAAGAAAAATTAAACACTTGATCGATTTTCAAAAAGCTAGTGTCAGGCAGAAGAATTCGGATGGCAGATGATTTGCGTAAAACGGGTCGAGATAAGCCCCAAAAATCAACACGATAATTATTATTAATATTCTAAAAAAACCAAATCAAACATGATCTAAGCAGAGTGAACGCACCTGCGCTATAAACACACCCCGCGGCACTTGTGTGTGTTAACTACAGAGTTGTGACTACCGCCCTCTCTTGTGTGGGCCGGGCGTGGCGCGCGCGTTGCTCGTGTGTGGCCTGTTTGTCATTATATTAAACCCATACAATCACTTTAACGTGTGTCGTTGAGCTCTTCATACTCGCTGAAACCCTGGTACTTGGTGTTTGCAAAAAGTCAATATAGGACGACTTTGGCAGACTTTTCACCGAGACTAACCGACGTACCTTACTCAGTACGTATACCCGTCTCCGAAAAAGTATCAACACATTTCCGCTCAAATTGGAGGACAGAGAGAGTCGCTAAGCTAAAATTATTCACAGTGAGACTGCTGGGCTTGTGACAAGTAACATTATCCCTACGCTTCGCTTATAGAAACGTGACTGGGACCTTACTATGAGCTCTTATTGCAATGATACTTCAGCTGTGCGACAGTGACAAATGTATATACGTCGCGTACATCTGTCTCATAAATGAGTGAAACTATCATGGCAATAAGAGCTCATGGTAAGGCCCCTGATTTATGTCATCTCCATACATTCTCGCGTTTAAACGATCACGTCCATAGGCTGCAGTAGCCGCTTACAATCAAGCCGTATTGCTTTAATATAATATTATGTCAAGGTGCAATCCATATTAGTGCTACTATAAATATGTGTATTATATAAATGTCAGCGATAAATAAAACAGATAACTTTCATGACCCTGTCAGGCAGTAAATCTACCTTCACTCCTCACGTACGAAAATCAATTTTCACTCAATATTTTTACCGCAAAATTCGCGTTGTAATAACTCATTGAGGATATCGCTTGTGCCAATAAACAATAAACAACAATTTTCCCATGCCCTCCACGTCAAACAATCGTGCAGTAGTACCCTCTCTTATGGCCTTGAAATAGAGTTCATTATACCTAAATCCGAGAGAAAAATGTTTTGTCAAATCTTATAGTGGTGTTTTAACCCCCAACAGAAAATTTGCGGCTAATATGATCCTTGTATTTAACGGTATAAAGTTTATATTGGGCTGTAGAGTGATGTAAAATTTTGCGAAGTGTATAACTAGTTGGCGAAGTGCGTATTAGCGTCGTGGTCTTGTTGGTACGCGCCTAATTGTAGGTTCAAGACGCCTTCACGACCTGACGGCGTAGGGCTGCACACACCTAAATTACACTTACGGTTTCAATAAAGTATGAGTTTAGGGGATGAGAGTGACAAGAGAGCTATTGGCCCGCCGTGGGTCGACGGGTAGTTTTATTACCCGTGGAGACACTGCTCTAGTTTTAATTTATCTTCTTTGAAAAGATTCGTACCTTATGCTAGGGGACCTGTATCACTCTTGAATGTTTTGCCTAAATTTCGCTCCGTGGGCTCACAAAAACAGGAATATTGAAAAGGATAAATCAAAACCAAATTGGTTTAATAGCAGTGGGACCGCGGCTAATATCCCAAAAAAGAACCATACTATTTACACTTTAATTTGAGCTCGTATCTTGATACATTTTAATTGTACTGTACGTGTGTATGTGCACTGAACTCCTCATAAACGGCTAGACCACTTTGAATGAAAAAACAAATCAGCCCGACAGATGACGCTGCAGGACAATGTCTGTCGGGTCTACTAGTTAAGTATAGGTACAGCAAGGATCCTGAAATAAAATCACTGTTTATTTATTTTTTAACAATAACAAAGGCGTGATACAATAAAACAATGTGACTATAAAATGATCTACGATTCCGATACACTCAAATCAATATTAATTAATAACGTATATTTGTACAGCCTCCCCACAACGGTGCATCATAAATAACCTACACCTAATAATTAACTAATAAACTATCCCGCATTTAACCCGTGGTCGCAGCCCACGTTAGCCCCGATAGCGGGTTTAATTTGTCCGCTCCGTGTGTGGCAGCCCTAACTCATCGGGCCGCGCCCCTGACGGGTTAAATTGAAAAATAAACACGATGAGTGATGTGGAAATGACCGGCTGACGTGTGCCGGGTTGTTGACTTGCCATTTTGAACGTGCCATTTTTGAGATGAGCCATTTCGTAACTGTAATGGTGAAATTTTGAATGGTTTGTGGTAGAGTTCAATCAAAATATCGCCAAAAATATTATTTTGTAAATCGCAAAAAAAATCGGAAAATTTGAATGTGTAACTTTGCCAGTTATTATTTGACAAGTTTAAGTACAATATTACAATTTTATATTTTATAGAAAGGTTAGGTTATGCTTTGTCAAAAAAATAAGCATATGATTTTTTTTTTTCTGAAGAAAATATTCTTTTAGGATTTGCACAACATTTTAAAAGTCTGTAAATAACAAATCACGCCATGGTATCCACGAGTAAATGCCTGAAATCTACCAGGACAGCATAAAAGCATACTAGTTCGAATGACCGAAACATTTCTGCGGACGTGCACCATAAACATAAGATTTAATTCCGCAAAATAAATGAATTATACGCAGCCGGCCGATTAAAGGAATTAATTACACGTTCTCTGCCTGCAATGAGCCGCGTTGTGTAAACAAAGCGCAAACTGACATAAATCACCTCCTCCATTGTATGGTGCCCGCAGCCTCGGTCCAGACAACCTGGTTTTTTTCTTGTAGGCTTCGTCGGGTTCAAACTTCGAACTATCGAAAGGAAAGGGTCTAAGACACCCAATAGCCAGGGTCTAAGAATATGGCTATGGTATCCCCTGCCTGTCGTAAGAGGCGACATACCCCGATCTGCCTCTCCCAGGGCGGTCGGGGACCTTTTGAAGGTTTCCCCCTCGTCAATAAAGAAAAACAAAAAAAAAAGGTATCGATCACATCACACCAAAATATGTGCTGGGCAGGTTTTTTTACGATGTTTTCCATCACCGTAAAGCACGTGGTATGAAACTTGCGTCGCTTGCATAGCAGGCGATTGCTCAAACCCCACGGCTGGTGTAACTCCTTGGATATTATGACGCCCGCGCCTGAGGCACTTTACATTTATGGAACTAATACACATTTATCGGCTGGTGGGTCAATTCTTAAAGTCCGTTCTAATGACGGTTTAATACTTATACATATTTTTATTGAAACTTTATTAATGTTATTCTAAAACTAGCTGTGCCCCGCGTTTTCACCCGCGTAGATTTAGGTTCATCATTAGTGTCGCGGAACCCTAAAATTTTTAATAAATAATAGTAGCCTATGTTACTCCTTGAAACATCAGCTACCTGCCAGTGAAAGTCCCGTTTAAATCGGTCCAGCCGTTTCGGAGATTACCCGGAACAAACAGACAGACAGACAGGCAGACAGACAGACAGAGAATTTATAACTTGGTTTTTTTGTGTCAGTAGCGTGTCTACTTTCATATGCATGTAGTGAAAAGCTGTTGTTTTGTATTTACAAACAGACACTTCAATTTTATTTATCTGTATGTATAGATTTAACACCACGTGCATTGTGCGTGCTTGCCCAGCCAAACAATTTTACACAGTTTTCTGTTTTATTTTAACTATGGTGTAAAAACAATCGCACTGGGATATTTTATCTACAATATACCGAAGTAGAAGAGCCGTGGTGGCCTCGGGGTTAGAGCAGTCGCCTGCTACGCAAGCGACGCGAGTTCGAATCCCAGCGGCGCCAGTACCTATAAGTTTTTCTAAAAAAACTTATGTACAGTGATTTTACACCACCTGCCTAACGGTGAAGGAAAACATCGTGAGGAAACCTGCATATGTCTGAGAAATAATTCAAAGACGTATGTATAGTGCCTGAGACGGCGATGGACTCACCCTCTGTCATGTTGGCACTTAATCATATTCAGTGAAATGTGGGTGTTGAAAATTACGACACCTCTGCCTACCCCTTCGGGGAATACAGGCGTGAGCATATGTATATACCGAAGTAAAAAGCCGAATAACCGCGACGCGGCCCACGGCTCATCAGTATGCATATAAAAGAAAAAATATATATTTGCACTTCTTATCAATAAATGACTTGAAAAGGTCCATTGGGCCGGTGTCGCGTGGAGGTGGATGATAAATAAATAATTATACATATACTAACTGTGCCCCGCGGTTTCACCCGCGTTCACTTAATTTCATAGGTAGCTTAATTTACGGAATTAAAAAAAATAAGGTTGTCTATGTTACTCCTTCTATCATCAGCTATTACTACACAGACGGACAGAATAATTCTAACAAATGTTTTTATATTTTTTCCCTCTACCCTCTCTAGGGGTCTCTGGCTACCCCCATGGGATCAGGCATATGTATATATGTTAGTATTTTTTAAATGCTACAATCATACATACTTTTATATGCATTTAATGAAAAGCTGCTAATTTGTAATTATAAACAAACACTGCAATTTTATTTATATGTGTAGATTGTTCTTCCATTATCGTGTGAAGTCGCCGCAACCTGTCGGTATCGCGAGCCTCGCTAAAAGCGTTCATCCATCCGTAAACGAATGCGATTGCAATATGCATGGGCTTACATGGCGCTGGAGAAATTATAAAGTAAACTTCGATATTAATTTAAGTAATTTTTTTCGTAAAACATATTGGTATGATGCACAAGACGCAATATGTGCAAAAGGTTAGTAAAGTAGGCACGCAAATTGTGCAAATAGTCTTCTAAACTACTAAATATGAGATAAATAAGAGAAATAATTGCAGCGACCCCATTAAACACGGGATAAGGACAGCAGTTCAAGTCTTTTAAGTTTCACGTTGTCAACAAAAGTAAACTCTTAAACCCTAATTACAAAAAATGTTTTTGAACTAAGACTAGGCTAAATTCGTTCTAAAACTATGTCCATCCCTTTTTAAATCCGAATCACAGAAAGAGTTGGAACTAGACCAAGGAGTTTAGTTGATTCATGTACCAATAATCCTGTAAAATTATGTCATTTTTCAGTTTGATGATTTGTATTAAGTGGGTTGGCTTTTAGATAAGAATGAAGCATTCTAGACAAGCTTTTCTCTCAACTTAGCTTCACTTAATTAGCACGCATGTAAACCTTGCAGATAGGGCTGCGCTAATGCATCGGGCATCGATATAATTTTATGCAAAACCCCTCAGGATACACGATACGATGCAAAACGTGCTATCGTCGCTATCATCCCTAATGAGTGCTACATTATATATACCTACCTCTTTGGTATTTTGTTACGAACTTACATACTGTAATTAAAACAACCTAATGAATTATATAATGTCATTAATAACTCTTTTAATTTTAGGTATCACGCGGTCCAAAAAAAATGAGCACGTTAATTAATAGTTTAGTAACAGGCGCACATAGCTCGTTAGGAGGTAGAAACATTTTGTTAGACCAATTAAATTAAGTGGCTCGCTTCCCCAGTTGGCACTTGATACGTTTTTAACAACTCCTTAGCGTACATGATCGCCTGGTATTTCGGGCTTAATGATACCGGGGAATTGAATTGAATTAGCTTTTTTTTTATCAATTGAAGTGTCGCTGATGACCTATTAAAGGTTAACTGGATATGTAAATACAACCTGCTTTTGTACATTTCCGTCCCTCCAATTTGCATCAGTATAAGATATCACTGAATGCATTAACCCCTCGCCCTCTGTGCGATAGCTTCAATGACAATTTCGCAACTAAGTCGTATTCGAATCACCATAATACCACCTCCTGCAACTTGTTGAGACCCTAGTACGCACTATTTGAATTTGTAATGAGACTTAATATGCACGGTTTATCTTTACGTTCTGAAAAGCGTTTACTTATTCAATAAATGCATACTTATTAACAAACTTTGTATTGAATCGTCTTTATTGGTACTATTGCATCGCAAGAATTTACTTGAGTCGGGCCGTTACCAAAGCGAGTTTTAAATTTGAATAGCTTACTATAATTTTATTAATTAACACACTTGTTGTTCATTAATCTGTGTTCCTATGTAAAGAACAAATTGAATGCTTTATGTTAACAGAATTTTAATAGGATATGTAATCAAGCCATTTAAAAATTTGCCAAGGTGTTAAGTAATTGATGAGTGTTCTTTTAAATTTTATACCATCTGAACTGAACTCGTTTGTCGTATATTTATTACTAGATTCTGCTTGCGACTCGTTCGAAAGAAAATATTTCTTTGGGCTAACGCTAACTTTAACCCCTGAATGGGCTAAGCGTGAAGATATCTAGCTATAGCCTTTCTCGATGAATGGGCTATCTAACACTGAAATAACTTCTTTCAAATTGGACCTGTAGTTCCTGAGATTTGTGCGTTGAAGCAAACAAACAAACTCTTCAGGTAAAATTAGATAGCTATATGCAATATGCGGTGACCAGCTTATAAATATTGTATTTGTATGTTAGATTACAGAAATTGTTGAGTTTCTTGCCGGGTTCTTATCAAAGCAACCTTCCAAACCCGATGTTAACATTTACATTCCTGTATAATGTATTTTTTTGTGTCCTTCTGACGATTTGAAAGTAGTTTATAAGAAGTCTAATCAAATAAAGATACTTATTTAGAATTTAGAATTTAGAACGCGTGTCTAATGGCCCGACAGCCAACTGTCAAATTGGGAAGCATGTTGTGTGTTTTGTAAGAAAAGGGGAATGATTGACCGCTTCCTCAGTACAAACGGTCGCATTTTGATTTATGTCCGGCGATAGACCCCTTTGTTTTATGAACGCCTGGTACATTCGGTAGTCTATTGTAATTTATGCTAATTTAATTAAAACAAGGAAACGCTAACGAATGTTAAAATTGTCAAAATGATTATCTATATTTATTTATTTTGATTATTGATCTGACGTTGACGAATCATATCTGGGATCGGCATCACTGGAATGACGTCCGGGCGGGGTTCCGATCTAATTCGATGCGGTGCATTTTCATAGTATTAATTTTTAATTACAACACCGTGAAATAAATCATCGTCGGGAAACCCACATAGTAATTTAATGTTTGGAAAAAAATTCTAAGGCGTATGCATGTATTGTAACATTTCTGCCTACCCTTTCAACTGCCATTCTAAGCAGTACCTAGGAAAGTGTTACAACACCCACTTTTCTACCAAAAATATTGCGCATACCATTCTATCAGCTAAGTTAAGCAACCCCACTCCAAGCTAGTAGTTGGATGGGTAAGCGCCTGAGACAACTTAGTCGGAAGCCTAAAAAGTCTGACAGACTGGTTTAACCCAGATTTCCTCGGAATAGAGGGTTACGAAGGTCAGATAGCAGTCGCTTAGTTCAAACAGGTGATCAGCCACATCGGGTTGAACCAAGTGCCGACCCCAAGAATGGGATAAGGCCAGGAAGATGATGTTACTTCAGCATAGAAGCCACTACACAAATAAATAAAAAGAATATCTTGTCGATCTGTTTCGTTGTCTCGGCTAATCTCTGTAACGGTAGGACCGAATTTAAATGGACTATCACTGACATATAGCGTTTCAACGAGTATATTAGACTTTTATTTAGAAAAAAAATTGCATTAACTAAATGTAGTCGGTTGAAACCGCGGGCCACGGCTAGTTGACCATATCATTGTATGATATTAATGTGGCTGTCCAACACCAGGAGCTCAGCAATCGCTCACTCGGCTTCCGATACTATTCTATTGAATATTAATGTTCACCTATGAACCCGGAGCCTGCTGCGTTTAGAATGTAGAACTCTTTTGCTTTTATTGTGCCCTGGTATTTTCATCCTACTTTAGTTATAATTTTAGACTTTATTGCTATCTGAAGAGCCGTGGTGGCCGTGGGGTGTCAGCAGGCGCCTGCTACGCTAGCGACGCAAGTTCGAATCCTAGCGGCCTGTACCAATCAGTTTTCTAACAACTTATATGCAGTGACACACCACTTGCTCTTCGGTAAAGGAAAACATCGTGAGGAAACCTGCATATTTCTGAGAAATAATTCAAATGTATAGTGCCTGAGATGGCGATAGACTCACCGTCTGTCACGTTGGTACTTAATCATCTTCGGTGAAAATTGTGTTGTTATTACAAAACTTCTACCTACCCCATCGGGGAATACAGGTGTGAGTATATGTATGTATGTATTAATTTTGCAAAATGCACTAACATCTATGTTACCTATGTTCAAAGAACTTAATCAGTAAATTATTTCCTTTTACAAGTAAATACCTACTCGTAAGTGTCCTAAGCACAAAGTAAAAACATTAGATGGAAATATAAAGAGTAAAAACGTTTATAGTTCTCCTTTGATAAAATTTCGCTTCCATTGGCATTCTAGATCCATGTGTGAACAATGCGCATTAAATCTGCGCTGTTAGCGTCGGCGCGGGCGCAGGGACAAAAAGGTACCACGTGACACGGGCCGACGTGTCATCGCTGCCGTATTAGGAAGGGACTTCGGATGTGAGGGCCCTTTTGTAGACCGACCCTTTTATGGAGTTGCGTTATAATTGGGAGATATAACAAATATACAGACAGAGCCGCAATAGGATGAAAGGACATTGGACCGGCCGCTATTAACTAAGCTTTTTCAGCGCACAACTCGACAACGAGCGTTGGTTTCAATCATAGGAAATTGATACATAATACATAGACGATAAGGTTTAATTTCGTATCTTTAAAACCGACACTCGACGACGAGTGCGACACTGAGCCCTACCTTAGTGAATAACACGGCTGGAACGTAAAGTTGCAAAGATTGTGGGGAGAGCGAGTGATCAAACTCATCCCCAACAAAGGGAAGATCTTCCAGCCAGGTGGGTGTCATGCCTGGGGAACCGCGGCTCCAACTGTTCTAGTTGGAATCTTGTATATTGCAAGGCGCTTGAAAAGTCTGATTGCGCGATTTAGGTTCTCGTGTATTTGTACTCAAACTTCGCATTTGTTCGCGAGTAGCGCCATCTATGTAGCGAGTGGAGAAACGCTGCTACGATGAGTTTGTTATTATGATTTGTTTAGGAGAGGAATAACTATTATACAGACGCCGGCACGAGTTTTGCGCGCTCAGCAAAATTTGTGGGATGAATGCGCAATTTGTTCGCGCTTCATCCGTACAGGACCTTAAAATTACTACTGCTCATTTAAAGACAGTACTCATTACGCAGCGGCACCTAAATCTACAGATTATTTAAGGGTTTGATACCAAATTACTGAACGATTACCAATTTGGTATGAACATTTCGAAATACTAGCCAAATCCGCTCATGAACGTAAGCGAAGATGATTTACTCAGTTCAGAGTGCCTAGTGCGAGTTTTTCACTGCGGCTGTCACCAGTCACCGCGTCAAAGTTAACGCAGATTTGTATGGGATCGGAGCAGCGCCTCTGTCGGCCTAAAGATGACACTATTGTGAGCCCATACAAATCTGCCTTTACGTCGACGCGGTGACTTGTAACGGCGATTTTAAGAAAACTCGCACTAGGCCCTCTGGCCCTGGTAAGACATTTATGATCGTCGAAAAGTTACCACCGGTTCGGAAACTAGCCTTCTGAGAAGAACCGGTAAGATATTACGAAAGAATGCATCAATCTTCGCTCATGCAAGGTTGCAGAAAGAATAAATAGACTGCTATCAATTAACACATACTGATTGAGAAGCTGTCTAGGCATTGCGATGTGTCGATTGTCGAGTGGCATCACGTGGTTTATTACTCCGTGGAATGTAACTTGCGGACGGATGGGAGTTTTGGCAGTTGATAGAGATGTAAGACATTATTGAACTGCGGGCGATCACGGCTCATGTGATGTAACGTTCTACGCAGAACGTTGGAGACGCGAATATAGACTGTAATATTTTTAATGCAATTAAATTATGGTATTTTATGTATTCATTTTCTTATTCATAGTTATAGGTATTTATTGCAAGAGTTAGTTACATTTACACACATGTATAAAGTTAATTATAGTAGTTATAACTTTTACCTCACAACCCTGTTAGGGCACAGCAATGTGAGGGGCACTATTTTTATATCTACTTATGTTATTTGGGCTAGTTTCTTAAATTAATTATTTCTAAGTTTTCATGCATGTCTTCGGGCGCAATCAGCTGCTTTTCATCACTTAATCCCTACTAATATTATAAATGCGAAAGTAACTCTGTCTGTCTGTTACGCTTTCCCTCTTAAACCTCTCAACCGATTTTGATGAAATTTGGCACAGACAATCTTTAGACCCTGAGAAAGGACATAGGCTACCGTTTATTTATTAAAAATATTAGGATTCCGCGACCATAAGGATGAAACTAAACCTGCGCGGGTGAAACCGCGGGGCACAGCTAGTAGCATATATACTAGCTTTCCGTTGCAGTTTAGTTTAGTTTTTCCGTTTCATTCATGCATGTCTTCAGGCGCAATCAGTAAGTTTTCATCACTTGATAGCGTATATACTAGCTTTCCCTTGCGGTTTTACCCGCGTAGTGTTTATTTCATGGCTGGCCCGCAGAAACCTAATTTTTTTAAAATAAAAGTATTCTAATTTACTTTGTAACATCAGCTATCTGCTAGTGAATCGTATCGATACAGCGATTCAGAGATTACATGGAACAAAAAGAAAGACGGACAGTTTTTTTTAATTAGTTTTTTCTATAATTTCTATAACAGACACTCAAAATGTATTTATCTGTTTAGATTTACCTATTATACTTAATTTAATGAACTGAATGTAAATGCTAAGTACGCCAAGTTAGCTGAATGTAAGGCAACTTATACAATATAACGCTCAACATTATCAGTTCCTCACTTAATATTTCAGGCTTGCGTATCTAATATAAACCATGTATAGTGCTCCATCCAAGAATCAGTTCTTAACAATTCAATACAATAATACAAGTCGACACGATGACAAAAACACCGCAGACACGTCTCCTGGCCTGTTCACCAAGTTTTTCAATGATGTTTAATACATGAACATGTGTTCGATGATTGGGCATGCTTTGGTCTCCAGCGACAGTTTTTATTGGGGACAAATTCCTAAATTCGTTGGCACTTCTTGTGGTTGAATGCTGGACACCAATAACATTGGTTTTGTCTTGTCCTGCGAGTGACATGATAGAATCCCATGTGGTCTTTATCGATAGGTGACGCAGATAAGACGACGAAACCCTGCAATTTTATCTAGCTGTGCCCCACGGTATGAAAATAAAAATGATTTATTCAGTTTAGGCTCTGGTTAGGCACTTATGAATGTCGAAGAATTGACCACCGGTTCGGAAACTAGCTTTCTTAGATCCGGCAAGAAACTCTGCTGGGTCACGAGTAGACTAGTTTCATACATGATTTCGCGGAAACTAATATTTTTCTAAAAGTCGGCATATGTTACTCTTTGATCATCAGCTATCTGCCAGTAAAAGTCCCGTTGAAATCGATTCAGCCGTTTCAGAGATTATCCGGACAAATATACAGACAGACAGGGAGAGAAAACTATAAAAATGTTTTTGTAAAGTCCGTACATAAGTTTGCACTTTCATAATAATTTTATGAAAAGCTGCTAATTTTATTTATTTTTATATATTTGTCCTCACTGTTGAAAAAACGGCATCCAACTGTTTTGTTTGAAAATTAAAAAAAAAAAATTTTGAAATAGCAACCATTTAGAACATGTATTTGGACATTATCACAGCGCTATAGTTCCAAACTAAGCAAAGCTTGTAGATATCAGATATAAGACTAACTTATATATTAAAAACAGTTCTCTAAATATACAAAACAGCAAACGACTAAAACCAAAAAATAGCGCAAATAAAAGGTTTAGTCGAACCCGCGACACCTAACGTATAGTAAGTTAGACAGGTACACTAACCACTAACCAACGGTGCCGGTGACATGCCAGACTATTACTTATCCTAAAGAGCTTTTTATTTATAACGAATTTCAAAAATCCTGGACGGATTTTAAAAATTATTTCGCTAATGGAATGCTACTTTATCACTTAGTAGCATAGGCTATATTGTTAATCGAGGGTAATTAGGGATCCGTAGGTAATAACTAGCGGGCAAAGCCGCGGACTGAAACTATTATATACCTCTACTTATCCCTTGGGGGACCCTTCCTGAGATGGGGTCTGCCGTGAGCATGTTTGTAGCATTTTTTTTAATGTTTTGTGTAACTTTGTCATTGCCAAAATATAATTCAGTTTTCCATCCTAAACAATATATCGAATCGAATGCCGTAATGTAAAACGCAAAAACGCTTACATGTACATTGAATATTCACAATCCATAAATGGTAATCCGAAATGAATATATCCAACAATGAATTCTAATCAAATTCAACAGTTTTTCTGGCCGAGGAATTCAGCTCGAGCGCAAACCATCACGCGCTCCGTGTCGAGACAGACAAACAAACAGACGGGCAAAAACTGTATTAACATTTAATAAAGTCGAACAATGGGGTATAAATCATATCGTATTACTTGCCGTTGTCGTCCAGGCCATTGTGGAAGACGCTAATTATTGCATGGTCTTTGGCGGTACTTAGTAATAATTGTTAATTGACATGTTCGTGCTCATTAATGAACATTGCCAAGAATAATTTTTAATATAATTGTAAATGAAAATGAGAAATATTTATTCAGTTTAGGCCCTGGTAAGGCACTTATGATTTTCGAGAATTTACCACCCGTTCGGAAACTAGCCTTCTGAGAAGAACCGGCAAGAAACTCAGCTGAGTATTAGTAACTGGTAGAGCGTAAAGGTGCCGTCACGAGGTTTGAGCGCTGGCATTGAATGAGAAGGTATCCTTCCCAAAGGGGAAAACCCGACCCTGCTAAAATTTCGCCGTCTGTCTGTTCGTCTCTCTCACCAGGCTGTATCTCATGAACCGTGATATTTAGACAGTTAACATTTGCACAGAAATTGTATTTCTGTTGTTATTATAACAAAAAATAGTAAATCAGAATAAAATACATATTTAAGGAGGTTCCCATACAACAAACGTGATTTATTTTTGCTCGTTTCTATAGATAATGGTACGGAACCATTCGAGAGCGCGAGTCCGACTCCGAGTCGCCGAGGCCGGTTTATAATTAACTAGCGCACGTCACGCGGTTTCACCCGCGTAGTTCCCGTTCCCGTAGGAGTACGGGGATAAAATATAGTATATATATATATATTACTCGCTGATGATGTAGCTATCCATTGCTAAAAGAATTATCAAGATCGGTCAAGTAGTTTCGGAGCTTATTCAATGCAAACAAAGACACAAACATAAAAACAATCAAATCTTTCCTCTTTATAATATTACACTATGTTCGCTGAGCGCTCATAACTCCTGACGGCACCTGTTCCTGCGTTATTCATAAATCATCACATACATGTCCACACACAAATCGCGATAAGGAACTTCAGAAATCAAATTTGGTTTAAATTGAAATCATTATCTTACAATCTCGGACTAGCCATTGAAACTTTACAACCGATCCGTTCACATAAAATTAAAAAAAAATCACGTCGTCCTCAAAAAAACGGGCAGGAAATTCTTATCTGTGGAGAAATCGTGCAGTTCCTAAAGAAATTAAAACATTTCGTTTTTACCAGGAATGCAGAGTTTAGAGATGGTATCTGAGACGCGCGCCGTTCGCTGCTCACTTTATGAGGTAGTTTGCGCGCGCCTTAGAAATTGAGAGTTTTGTGAGGAATTTAAATATAAAAGATTTTTGTTTCTTCTACGTTGTCGGTAAATTGGCGAAAATTCTGAACGAATTGGAGAGATAAAGATACAATCAATAAAAATATCAAATGCTTACCACTTCACGATAGTAGCATACATTATTCCCCGATGGGGTAGACAGAGGTGTTGTAATAACAACATCCACTTTTCACCGAAGATGATTAAGTGCCAACGTGACAGATGGTGAGTTCATCGCCGTCTCCGCAATGCGTGGTGTCGCCCGCGTTTTTTTAGTGGAAATAATATATCGTATGTTTCTCATTCTTAAGGTAAAGATTTTTTTAAATCGTTCCACTAGTTTCGAAGCCTAGTCGTTTCAATCAAACAAGCAAATCTTTCCTCTTCATAATATTAGTATCACTATTACTTATAGCTAAAAATCTTCTTCTCTTTATATATAAAAATTCGGTTTCACTCGCGTAGATTTAGTTTTATTCCCGCGGAACCCTAAATGTTTTTTAAAATAAAAGCCTAATTTACTCCTTGGAACATCAGCTACCTGCCAGTGAAAGTCCCGTTAAAATCGGTCCAGCCGTTTCAGAGATTACCCGGAACAAACAGACCGACTGACAGACAGAGAAAAAATTTAAAACTTGGTTTTTTAGTGTCAGTAGCGTGTATACTTTCATATGCATTTAGTGAAAAGCTGTTATTTTGGAATTACAAACAGACACTTCAATTTTATTTATCTGTATAGATGAATTCCCATTTCGCTTGGTCACGGCATCACGCGTAAACGGCTGGATGGATTTTAACGGCCTAATTAGCCCAAAGAAATGTAGCCAAATTTAACATATTAGGGTTCCGCAAAATAAAGCACGAATCTAAATCTACGCGGTAAAAACCACGGGGCACAGATAGTTTCTTAATAACAATGAGTAATTAAGTACAATCCTTTTTTTTTTTTTTATTGACGAGGGGGAAACCTTCAAAAGGTCCCCGACCGCCCTGGGAGAGGCAGATCGGGGTATGTGGGATTTTTACCGCACTAAAATGACCATCCTCAGTGCTCAGGGGGGACTCCGGGTAGGTATTAAGTACAATCCTATGCCTACCCAGCTATTATATAGTATTCATAAATAATATTTATTTTATGATTTGTGTACACGGACGGATGCAGCCACCCTCCACTTTATTATATACGGCTGTAGATCCGACTAATCTGATATGGTTAAATTTTTATAATGTAACGGTTAGTGGGTGCTTAACGAACCATGTTTATTTACTACCTATGTACTGGCTGTTTTATGGTTCGCCAACCAATTGGAATAATTCACACAATACGTCGTACATGTCTCTGTAAAAAAAGAGCACCATTAATACGAATTAAAAGTCGTATGTGGGAAGAACTATTATTTCTCACTGGGATGATTAAGTGCCAACGTGACAGATGGTGAGTCTATCGTCGTCTCAGGCACTATACATACGTCTTTGAAATACTTCTCAGATGTATGCAGTTTTCCTTCGCCGGTTAACTTATGGGTATAGGCCTTTAATTAATTACTCTTTTCAAAAATTATTTTATGTTTACTCATGAGCTGTACAGAATTAATCACAAAATATTTATAAGCCAATGCACAAAATGACGATTTAAAAAATATATATATTTTATACATTCTTGTATCGTTATACGTTGCTGTCATGATGATGACAGCCTTCAATTTTATAACTGGCAGCAACCAGGGAAAGTTACATCCAAGAACGGAGCGGGTATTCAAAAGAAACTTAAAATTTAAGTCATTAAATCACAGCTCACAGACCAATCCATTTCACTGGAGAGTCTGAAACAGTTAAAATATTTTTGGCTGGTGTGAATTTTTTGCTAAGATCCTAAAATCCCGGTTCCCGCGGCATGTGACAATGAAGCTATTACCCGCCGCCTTTTTATTCCTGATTTTAAGAGCTGAATGCCGTTGATAATTGAGGATAAATATTCCACAGGAGTATTCGAGGCCATACCCATGAACTCGTATTGCCATTATAGACTTACTATAATTATTAGATACCTATATAAGTACGTGGGTTAATTTGAACAAAAGTTCCACGATAATATATAGAACTATCTGTGCCCCACCCGAGTAAGTTTAGATTCATACAAATTTTCATCCTCTTGGTAGAATTAACCAAAAACCTTTCTTAGCGGATGCCTACGTCATAACAACTATGTACCTGCATACCAAATTTCAGCCCGATCCATCCAGTGGTTTGGGCTGTGCCTAGAGAGAGCCTAGAGTCGCCTAATTAGGTATAAATACAAAATTTTCGCGATCATTTAAAAATAATATTTAGCTAAATTCATATAGATATTATAATTGGGATCGTGTCTCTCTATGATGCCATGATGATCATTGTCAATCTATAACGGCAATAATAAGTAATTGTAGGCCCTGTTCTAAATACGAGTTGCGTTTCGAATATTTAACCATCATTAACACAGTATGCTAAATTGTATGTTATATTTATTTTAATTTCAATCGCATCGATATATTATTCGGGCGTGCGTATCGATTTATTTATCGTAATAATAAATCACTCCCGGTGATCATTACCGATAATAATTTATAGTAGGCAGCCGTGGAGCGCACGCGATAAATCAAATCGCGGGATCACTGCTCGTGACTACATAACTTCTATACTCTCATAGGTCCCTGGTACTTGCCATGCTATTGACATATGCTGAGAAGAATGCTGACGTGTTTGATACACTGAAGTGAGTGTGTACTCAGACTAAGCCTGTAATGTTTTGGTTCGGGAGTTTTGAGATACCTTCTATGGTCTCATATGTCCCTGGAGCTTGCCATGGTATTGACATACGCTGAGAAGAATGCTGACATGTTTGATGTTGATTTTCGTCTAAGTATGTATATTGTACACATACTCGGAAGTGAGTGTGAATGTGTGTGTTGTCAAAGTTTGCGTTGTTTTGGTTTGGGATATTTGAGACGTTTATGAGATACCTTTTATACCCTCATTGGTCCCTGGTACATGCCGTGCTATGTCATGCTGAGAAGAATACCGATTTGTTTGATTGTGATCTTCTTCTAGGTACATACACGTATTCAGAATCGAGTGTGGATGTTTTGAGACGTGTTTGTGATTTAATTTTGCCTGGCATAAGCAATCAATAATGTTGGTACTAACAAAAACTTTTACTATCTCTGTCTTGCTTGACACTATGTACCGTTTTGCTGGAATTATGCTAATTTCAGCAATGTCGCCTATCATGGTACAAATTATTTCTTCTCTTCTTGTCTGTATGGAAACTAGATCAACTTAAACACTTAGAACATCAAAGTTGGTTAGTGTCATGGATCGGAGGGGATCTTACCTGCGACCCCTAGCTTTACAGGCAGTGACCACTGGGCCATGAGGCCCAGTGGCCCACAATGAAGGCAGTGGTCGCGCGGGACCCGCAAAGGGCAGCCCGCGGCGCGGTAACGATGCAAGCAATTGATTGATAAATCAACGGAGCAAATGTACTTCGGCCGCCTTTGTGCAAGCCGCCCGCGCCGGCGCCGCTCTCAATAAACACATGTTTAAATAATACCTAAGTACGTATTTACAACTAGCAGTGGCCCACGGTTTCACCCGCGTAGACTTAATTTCATTGGTGGCCCGCGGAACCCAAATGTTTTTTTTTAAATAGCCTAAGTTACTTCTTGTAGCATCAGCTATATATTAGATTGTTTTTGCATGACACACATGCTTAGATTCTAAATTCTTAAAAAGGTTTGCAGAGGTCGTGGGTTCGAGCCTCACCTCGTATTCGTATATTTCTTGAACAATTTTAAGAATTTAGTACATCAGCTATATGTCAGTGAAAGTACCGTTAATTGCAACTTGGTCTTATTGTGGTGTTGACGTAACCTTCAAATTCGTAGTGCATGCAGTGTAAGCATTGTAATCAAAAAGGATAATGTCAATATGGAGACGCGTGAAATTGATGTGTTATGAAGTTTTTAATCCAGTCCTTCGTTTAATACAGTATTTTTGGTAGAACCAAAGTTTTATGCAGAAAACAAAAGCTTTACTTATCCATATTTTTTTTGCGAAAGAGTCTCATCGATACATATAAAATTCAAAGTCCAGAATGCCTGATTTACATATAGCCTAAGCCACTGGCCTTAAAGACATGAAATTTAAAAAGAGTGCTCTTGGAATAAACTAAGAAGGATTTTCCAAAAATCCACTCAATAGAGCTAAATCATCGCGCAAGCGAAGGGCGCAAACAAGTTTGAAATGAACATCCAGTGCCACATCGCAGTAATCAGCTGTAATCCGGTTACCACCCCTCATTAGCAGATGTAATGTGATTGTGATTCCATCCCTTGGCGGCCGGTCATATTCTACGTTGATGATTAGTTTCCTACTGTCTATTAATCCCTCGTAGCTGGAAATAGTATTTGAACCATTTTTTTATCATTATTCTAGAGAGAGAGAGCCGTGGTAGCCATGAGGTTTGAGTAGTCGCCTGCTACGCAAGCGACGCCAGTTTAAACCCCAGCGGGGCCTGTGAGTTTTGCTAAAAACTTATGTGCAGTGATTTCACACCACGTGCTTTACGGTGAAGAAACCTGCATATTACTGAGATTTTAGATGGATGTTGTAGGTATTAGAAATGAAATGGAAAATTATTTGTACAGTAATCGCCCGGCGGTCTATTTCGTTGAAAAGGAAACATCAATAGTTTCAGTATCGCTTTGTTTTTATCAAACTCTTATTTTCGTTCTATAAATAATTTAGCTAAAGTAAGTTTATTTAATACTAGCTGTGCCCCGCGGTTTCACCCGCGTAGATTTAGTTTCTTCATTATTGTCGCGGAACCCTAATATTTTTAATAAATAAAAGTAGCCTAAGTTACTCCTTGAAACATCAGCTACCTACCAGTGAAAGTCCCGTTAAAATCCGTCCAGCCGTTTCAGAGATTACCCGGAACAAACAGACAGACAGACAGACAGCCAGAGAAAAATTTTAAAACTTGGTTTTTAGTGTCAGTATCGTGTATACTTTCATATGCATTTAGTGAAAAGCTGTAATTTTGGAATTACAAACAGACACTCCAATTTTATTTATCTGTATAGACATAAACGCCGAATGATGTTCTAGTAGACCACGTTTGGACGTAATTTTAGAACGAGTAAGAACCGTGGTTGGAATTTAGCGAACTTTCGGCCGAACCTTAGTTTTCCGGAGAAAGCGAGTAGGCGCCCTGGGCCCCAACCATGAGCTCTTATTGCAATGATAATTCAGTTGTGCGACAGTGACAGATGTATGCACGTCACATACATCTGTCTCATAAATGAGTGAAACTATCATGGCGATAAGAGCTCATGGTAAGGCCCCTGGGCTTGTAGATAAAGTAACATTATCTTCACGCTTCGCTAATAGAAACGATACGAAATTTACTGGAATGACATGTGTCACGTGACTGATTTATGTAATTTCTATAATTTTTTATCGTTTGTATCAGCGCAAGCGCGAGAGAACGTCTAGGTCTACTGGTAATTTCAAGAATGTTTTTCTGTGAAGACCATTTCGTCAAAGGTGTACTGGTAAGGCGCCAACGTCAATTTAATTACAACCGGTTCGTAAACTAGCCTTTTGAAGAACCGTCGAGAACTCTGCAGGTATTTACCCATCCAAGTCACCGACTACTCACACTATACAAGTATTAAAACAAGCAATCATCTAATAGTATGGCTCTTGACTCTGCATTATATCAGAAAGTAATTTCTCAAGAGCCCAGCCTCCCCACAAGGGTGCATCTACCAGGGGAGCAGACAAAGGGAGGCGTAATTAGATTGTGCTCAGTTTCCGGGACACTGCACTGACATTAGTTTTCATTTATACCCTTATTGCATTAACCGTTATTGGGTTATGTCTAAGTGCATTGCAGCTCTGCGAGATATGTTTTGTTTGGGACTGTATTTTTATTTTTGCTATTGTTGAGTTTTCCATCATTCGTTAGAAAATGAAAGTGAAAATGTTTTTGAATGACTTATTAACGTCTAAGAACTGAGCAGTGGTTCGGCAACTAATTTTGAACAAAATGTCATCGATATATTTCTTCAGTTTATGATGTCCTGGTACTTTTTAACTGTTCTTTTCATGTAAGTATGTGCTTATATTGAATATTATCTAATAAATCATGTTTGGGTGTAATCGTAAACACTTTTTTAGTTTAATTAGTAGCTTTTTCTCGCGACTTCGTTCGCGTTCAGATTTTTTACTTAAACTAGTGTTTTTTGCTATATCCGTCTGTATAGTTATAGCTTTGGCCACAAGGTGGCACCACACGTTAGTTTGATCGTACAATGATGTTTCCCAAACCTTGCTCGCTTCATGTAACAACAGATTTTCTAATTTCTCAACCTTTCTCTTATATCGATAAATATAATAAACATGTTTTTAGCTATAAACCACCAGGTTCACCTGCTACATATTAATAAAGCCTCATCAAAATATAGATAGCATAGAGTTCTTTTATGCGATGCGATGCGTTCAAAAAGACGAAAAACTTTATGAAAATGGCGTCTTTAAACTGTTTAAAGATATCGATAAGATTTTTTACTATTGTGAAGAATAACAAAAGCTAATAAATCACATAGATGTGACATAATTAACCAGTTGATTCCGGCGTGTGTGTCATCATCGAAGCGTACAATAGCTGACACAGCCGCACGCGACCGCCACGCGCCCGCTTTGGTCACGCCTCCCGGTGACTTCTTGCACACTGATGCACTCCTGGTGCGTGACATTGAATTACTTGTAAATCCTTACTCGATGCAAATGCGACATTGCTCTAAATCAGTGCTGGGGAAATTACGGCCCGCGAAAGCATTTAATCCCGCCGACGGTCCTTCGATATTAATAGTAGTAGGTCCACCAAAATTATATCCCATTGGCACTATACTTTTGCTACAATTAATTAATCTTAATTTTGCTTTGACTGGCTGGAATTTGCCATGCTCACATATATGAGTAATATTTTTTTAGTTTTTATTTTGGACAATTGAGCATTGGAACTGTGTCCACGGGCTTATAGTTGCTTGAGTGATTTATTTTGTTTTTTTTAAAACTGTATAATATTCTTTAAAAGAGTAATTACTGAGTTTCTTGCCAAGTTCATCTCAGTAAAAGCAACCTCCCGAACCTGGTGGTAGCATGTATAATCCTGTGTAATTATGTCATTCTGACGATTTGAAAGTACTTTGTATAAAGTCTAATCGAATAAAGATATATTTGAGTTTGAGTTTGAGTTATATTTTGACGGTCCAGAAGTATAAAGTAGAGTCTACTTAGTACACTGGCCCCTCTCTAAAATTACCAACTCGAGGCTTAAATTCTATGAATTTGATCATACTGAGGACGCACTTTTTCATACACTACCATCACCCTCCTGCTCTTACCCCATGTTATTTGGATTCGGCGCAATGTATTCTTCTCTTCCATTTCTCTCTATCAACCGTCTTATCTGTATTCGCTCCCATTCTAGCCATATCATCTTTCATGTTATTCATCCATCGTTTCTTACGTCTTCCTCTCCCCTTGTAACCATCCACTAAACAAACCTTTTTTGGCAATATTGTCTTCATACCTCATACTGTAAAATCTCGTCAAAAAAGGCATATGCCTAATGAAGAACATCTCACTTTTATCAAGAAACACTTAGTGGACTGACTTAAGCCAAAGGACGAACTTTACTAAGTTTTATACGTATAAAATGACGGAGCCGTATTATCTATTAGTGATTAGTAGATATATCTGCTAAATTAGGTATATTGGGTTCTATTCCTAGGCATCAGGGCAATGTGTCCCGTGACATGTGGCAAAATTTCTTATAACCATGAGTCTTGTCAAATGTGAAAACTTCCGCAACTAGCATTCCATATAGACACATAATATTTCAACTCACGGCCTTGCAGCCTTATATCTTCGAGACTTAACCCACCACACGAGCACCACAAATCGTCACAAAGCCGGTCTAAACCTCTCTAATCCCACCCATTAGTATCATCCGATGATTCACGGCCACCATCTGTCAACGAGTCTATAAAAAACACACAAATATTAGTGCCAACAGCTGCTCCACAAATACATCGTTTAAGGAGCTATTAAATTAAATGTGCTTGTAGTCGTGCGTTTAATTTAGAAACTGCCTGTTTTGGGAGACTTTGGTGAGATACATAGAAATACGCATGCAGCAGAAGAGAATCTTGCTTAGTAGTCGCGCTCCCTACGAAAAATTGCTGCAATATTTTAGATAGGATCGAAAAGAAGAGATTCGTATAGCAATTGGAGTTGGATTTAAAACATAAAAAATATGTGTTTTGTTGATTTGAAAGATTATAGATAAGAAATATAAAAATTTCATATGATTTGTATAGGGACATGCAAAAATGATAATTTGCCACTTTTGTGAATATTTATACCTGATATCGAATTATTTTTGTACTAATGCAAATCCCACCTGTGATCGTATTTTGAGGAAAAAATGCATCAAACGGTAGCCTACCTATTGCTTGTCCAAGTCGATTGCTATTGAACATCAGCCAAAAATGGTTAAATCTCTCGTTAGTAGGCATCTGAGCATAAGTTCAAGAAACGTATTCATTCTGCGATCTAACTGACGTGTACGCCATCTTGTGGGTAAATAAGATATCTTTCGGGCACAACTGAAACGATTATTCTGAATTTTTTGATAGAGTTATGCTCTTACGAGAACTGGCTTAGTATGTGAAAGTTGCTGACAAAAGTTAGTATGGAATATATACAATGAATTGAATGAAGTCAAAATAAATTATCTTATTTCTCTCTGCCTACCCTGTGCCTATCTGTCTGATAATATTAATAAATCCATTAGTTGTTCTGGCTTTCAACTAGAGTGGATAGAAAAGGACAGAGTCATTACACGGGCACGTACTGCATGTAGGCGGGGACAACGTTACGCCCGCAGTGATGTCGCATAAACATGTCGATAATAACTCGCCTGTTTTATCGACTAGGTGCAACACTGATAACGGTGGTATTCTCGAGACAACGATAAGCAACAGGGTTGTTATACAAATGCTTGACGGTAGCTTGTATCAAGCTTAGGTTATTATGATGTTACTACTAAATAAATAAGGTTCGGACATTATCACACAGCACCACCTAGTCCTGAACTAAGCAAAATTTGTATTATGGGTCCCAGGCAACGGATGTAATCCTTTTTTTTTTGGTTATACCTACTTATAATTACATAACAAACAACCAGACACAAGTCCAACGCAAATGTTTTCCCTGACACGGGAATCGGACCCACGACATCTAGTGTAGCAGTTAGGTACCTATACTTCCTACTAGACCAGTCGAACTGTTTGTTCTGTATTTTATATTTCAAGTTCGAAACTATGAAAGTATAATATCAACATTGTATACTTACGATCGTCCTCTTAGCTTGAAAAGTACAACTTCTCACATGAAGATGTCAATGTAGAGTATCGGAAATCAAAGAAGCACCTACGAATTATAAAAATAGATCGACTTAACCAAGTTACGTCACACTTAAGATTAAAATCAGCAATCAATAAAAGCGACAAGCAATAATATTAGTGCCTGTCGCTTATCGCTGTCGCAGACTGTGGTATTGAACATGGAAACGTAAAATCACAACGGGGCGCAAAATTACTCGCCAGTGTCTTAAGCTTTTAATTACTTGAAATTATTTATGAATGTTTGAAGTGAATTTACAAGCGGATGTCGTTTTTAAAACTGGATCCTACGAACCGCTCTGGGGGTTCGTTGATACTCGTTTTAATTTAACTTCAGCTCCGAGATACTTGACTCGGTAATAGATTTAGTTTCAGGCCACTTTGCACGAATGCACAATGACAGCTATCCATAAAATTGTACACTTATACTGCAAGTATAATCCATATTTATTTTATTAATGGGAATGTTTACATATATCTGTCTGTGTGTCTGTTACCTCTTCACATCTAAGCCGCTGAAACTAGTTTGATGAAATTCGGTCAAAGGGTAGTTCGGCCCTTAAACTTAAACAGGGAACTTAAATAATCGTTACGCGGACGTAGTCGCGAAAATATATATTTTTTTAATGGATATAATTGGATCAAAGTTGGAGGAGTCAACCTCTTTCACATCCTAACACTATTATTTTATGTTTTGTAAATCTTTTGATACAATATCTAATAAGGCTGTTCGTCTGAACCTTAATTTTGTAATCCTTATCAAATGCCATGTTCATTTAATAGAGTCTACATCAAAGATGGGCAAAGTACGGCCAGCGAAAGCATTCAATCTGGGCCGTATACGGTCTTTCGTCATGAATAGTATATGGCCCGCGATAAATATATTTTTTCGGTGTAGAAGTATAAAGTAGATTCTACTTAATACAGTGCTTCTACAAATATTGTAAATTGGCCGTAATTTGAAATTTCTTAAACTTTCTGGCCCCCCAGTAAGAAAGTTTTCCCACCACTGGTCTAAAACATACATCGGATCGGAACTCGTTCATTCACGGGAGGTCTCTCTCTTTAAAAATCATAGTTCATACATGATTAGACTCAAGACAAACTCAATTAGCATTTAATATGTGACCACTACAACGAGCTACGACGATGTCTCTGAACGATGCATACAATTTGAAATAATTTGAATATATTCATAATTAATATACCTACAGTTATTTTAATGTTTGTACGCTGACATTTTTAAAATGTTAATAAATTACCTAATTAGGTTCTGTAGCTTATTACATCATATCATATTTTCGACAGCCTTGTTTGTCAAGTAGTCGCAAGCGCTACTGCGGAACGAGAGGTCCTGGTTTCTAGCTCCGGTCGAGCAAAGTACAAGGTTTTTCCATCTGTAATTTCCCAGTAGCAGCTCGGCGTTTGGATTACTGCCCGGTTAGTGGCACTAGTCTCGCCAAGTAATATAATCATTCTCCCTGACCTTATCCCATACATTGTTTGAGTCGCCAGTTGATTCAACTCAATGTGGCTGATCACCTGATTTATACGAAGCAACTGCCATCTGACCTTCGCAACCCCTTTTACTTAGCTCCTCACTAGCAAATATGGGACATAAACTGGCGTAATCTGGGTGTTATTGTAAGAACACCAAACATGTATCTCTATCTTTTCCGTCGACTCTCTTCTCCTTGTCTTCTCTCCATTACAGAATATCTACAGTCAGTTGTTATTTCTTCATCCATCGCTAGTCTGAAGTAGGCTCAAGATCAATCAGAAAGCGAAGGGTTCTATCATAATTGGTCAAATAGCAAGGATCAGAGTCGTAAGTCCGGGGGTGTGCCGGCGCCGGCCGCATTACCTCGGGTCTGGTGACTGGTGCGCTTCGCTGCGCCGGACATCGCTGCGTCGACGCATGCCGCGGATGGATGTGGTCCAAGTGATTGTCAAGTAGCGATTTACTTGGTAACAGTGAGTTGCTTCGCTGTTGGAGAGTGGTGCCGAGGGATGCTGGACAAACGGATGGCCTGCCATTTACACGTTTATCGATTTTAGCATTGCTAATGTTATTGACTCCCATTGACTCTCTTCTCTTATGAATTCATCTTTTTAATATAAAATATGATAGTTTAACGAATACACACAGATAGCTTTATTAAAAAATTCAACCGCGGAGTATGCTACAATTTATACAAACAGTGTGACGTATTACATAGTAATTGCTTTTCGAAAAGATACACACCATTTTTTTGTTACTGAAATCAGATTTGTAAACTGTGTGTCACTGATATCTTGATTACCCCAGCACCGCTTTGTTACCGACCTTTGTCTCCTTATCGACTATCGATATTCACGCGCCAACGGACAACACTATTATACACCGCCGCGTTTTGTTCCGATCCACTGAATTTCATAAATTCACTCGGCCGGATTGCAGTACGGTGTTGGGTTGCAGCGTTTTGAGATGTTATCGATAGAATGCTGGTTCTGGTATGTATTAGCCAGTAAAATTAACCTACCTAATATAATAAACTATGTGTTTTTTCTAACTCATTAAGTTTACGCCATTACCGAACGCCGATTTGCTTTGGAAAATAATACATAAAAAAATCCATAACGCTTTACCATGCGTGTACGTAAACGCCGCCTTTTTATCGCGCACGCGCAAAAAATACCCATTACCAGGTACTAACAATCACACGCCCTTTAGTAGGCCCTTCACAAAGACAAGCCGACGAGTAAAGCCTTCAGAAAATCCGAGGTAAGGCGGTGGTCGCGATACCAGCGTTTTAAGGAGAGCGTTTTGTGAGAGATTATTTGTACTTGGCGATTTCGTAGTGCATCTCTATACTTAGTCAGCACTAGCGGACTTCACGCAGTTTCACCCGCGTAGTTTCCGTTCACGTGAGAGTTAGGGGGATAAAATATAGTTTATATTTATCAGTGATAATGTAGCATTCAAATAGTGAAAGAATTTTTTAAATCGGTTCAGGACTTTTTGAGTCAATTCGTTACAAACATACTTGCATAAAAACCTATCTTGGATATGTATTATTTTAAAGTTATGAGGGTTCAGCGAATGAAATGGGGATTTACTGCATGGTTTTATTCGCGTTGCACCATACAGACAGACAAACACCACAAATCGAATACTGTGCATTCAAGATCAGAGGGCCTAGTGCGAGTTTTCTTAAAATCCCCGTCACAAGTCATCGACATTAACGCAGATTTGTATGGGCTCACAATAGTGTCATCTTTAAGCCGACAGAGACGCTGCTCCGATCCCATACAAATCTGCGTTAACTTTGACGCGGTGAGTTATGACGGCTGCAGTGAAAAACTCGCATTAGACACTCAGCTCTCATTACTCGTGACAGCACCTGTAAAATACTACAAAACCGGGTTGTAGTTAAACGCTAGCAAACATCATCGCTCGCACTGGCACCCTACCTCGACAAGAGCAGTTGCCTCACCTCTCAAAACGTGAAGTTTTGAAGAAACAAAGCTATTTGAGGTCCTTTTGAATCCAAATCTCTTCTCAAATCCCTTTTGGCCATTGTTCACCTTTTGTGCGGCTCTTTCTTATCCATCTGTACACAAACGTGAGGTAATGCAATATTGCATTGTATGTGATGTGTATGAGATCACGTGACGGTTGATCGTAGTTCTGTTACGGAGTATTATGTTTTACAGTGTTCATGATATCTCGTTTAGTATCCTCAAATATATTTGTTTTGATTGTAATGATAGTGGATCGGCGACTGAAGATGTAGCCGGGGTTACATTAGACAATAGTTTAAGTATTTGTGAGAGCCGTCATGACCGTGAGCACGTCCGAATCCCAGCGAGTTTTTCTAAAAACTTATGTAGGTCAGTGATTTCACATCACGTGCTTTACAGTGAAGGAAAACTTCGTGAGGAAACCTGCATATGTCCGAGAAGTAATTCAAAGACGTATGTATGGTGCCTGAGACGGCGATGGACTCACTATCTGTTACGTTGACATTTAATCATTTTTGGTAAAAACTTATATGGAAACTTCTGCGCATTTAAGGTACGCGCTCGTATCTTGTGACGGGACCGTGTACTAGGGTTGCATAAGAATACCAACACTCCGAATAATAAAACTCATTGACATATCTATAACATGATAGCCTATTACACAACACACGGCCCACTATTCTAACAAAGCCCTCTGTACTCTTACTTTTTAACAAAACACCCTCCACTCAACGAGCGTTGCTGTTCTTTTGTCTGTTTGTCCGTCATAATCCCCTGGTACTGCGGTGACGATTGTGTTGACAGCTTTTGTTTGTCGGTCCGTCTGTTCGCGATTGTATCGCGTTTTATATGTAGCTCAAGCCTTTTATTGACTACGTACAAGGGGATGTTTTTGATGAAAAAAACATTAGAGAACTGTTTGTAAACGTAGTAAGTGTTTTTTTTACAATTTTAAAGAGGAAAGATTTGTATTTGTATGTAACGAATAAACATAAAAACTACAACTACGATTTTAATAATTATTTCACAAATAGAAATTATCCCTTGTTCTTCGTACGTAACCGGGTTATACAGCTGTATTGCTAATCGAGGTTAATTAGGGATCCGTAATAACACGCGGGCAAATCGTGGAAGGTAGCTAGTCTAGAATATAAAACTTTTATTCGCGACTCTGCTAAGATAGAAGTTCCAAAATTTTCTAATATAAGCTCTCTATAAGTACCAAATTTCAAAGAAATCCGTTTAAATTGGACGTAAACGGGTAACAAACAAATGCGTTCGTATTAATATAATTTATTATGGTATTGCTATAAACAATAATAAATGCATAAGTCACTCAAAAAACGTTTCTGCCTCTACCTGTCCGTATTAATATGGCCAACATTTCATCAATCAACAAAACCGTTGTTATATAACAATAAAATTGCTTTAATTGCCAGTTTGTGAACGATCGAACGTCACTAATTTAATAAGGTGCCCCTAAGTCGACGACACTCGAGAGGACATAAAATTGTCTGGTCGTGTCCAATCAATCATGGTGTTTACCTGCGCCCGAGATCGGCCCGACCAGATAACCCTTCCTCAGTGCGTAATACCATTAAAACAACGGTGACAATCCAACCAAAAAATAATTTTCAACAGCTTTTATATCGATAAATGTGCTATCGACCTCCAGACGTTACCATCTCTAACACGACGACGCAAAGTCGCAATTCAATCGCCAAGAAAAGTTTTATGTCCGATGATTAAAAATGTGAGATGATGATCATTGCGAGGGATCCCACTGTGAAGGTTTGTTTAACCTCTTTGTTTTTCTGGATTCCTGGTTGTGGGTCCGTTTTAATTAATGCCCGTCACGTATTTTTTTCGATGTTGGTTTTTCGAGTTATCTCAGTATTTCTTTTTGTTTTTATCCCAGTTTTTGATATATGTGAGTGAGTCGGCGTGCGATGCGGTATCGGCGATGTCGCTCTATTGTTTCGGTTTGATATATTTAGTTTGTTTTTGTGTGGTGGGAAGCGTTGACTGGTTGGTGACACGGCGTCATGGATCATCGATTGTTCTCCGACTGTTGACGTTATTTATATCGGTGCTCACAACGTCCGTGTATGCTCAACGGATGCATGCATTGTGGTTCTACAAATAAAAATAATCCATTTATCGTATGAGGTGGCTCAAGTTGGTGGGTTGGAATCCCAGCGGCCAATGAATTTTTCTAAAATCTTTACTGCAGTATTTTTACACCACGATGAAGACAAACATCTTGAGGAAATCTGCATATCTCTCAGAAGTAATTCAAAGACTTATATATAGTGCTCGAAACGGCGATGGACTTACCATCTGTCACGTTGGCACACACTCATCTTCGGTCAAAAGTGAGTGTCATTATTACAACGCCTCTGCTTACCCCTTTGTGGACCCTTTTAGGATGACATGAGCGTATTTATATTTTAACGTATATCTACGGAAATATTTAGATGATTATATAAAGTTTAAAGAACTGTAAAGGATGTAATTATTTGTAACAGCGTTTCGTTTCGTCATACATGTAGCTATGTCATAAAACATGCTGTCTTATTTTATAGTAGCCGTTCGTAGATAAAACAGGCGTCAATTAAAGTAATTAAGTGATATATTAACCCGGGTTTGGAATTAGGTAACACTCGTAAAACCCGCCTTAGATATCACTTATCTACAATTTTAACTATTCAAATAGTTATTTCAACAAGGGCTTCATTATGTGAGGCGACCACCGAGAAATACTTTAAGCTGTGTCCTTTTATGTATTACCTGACTACGGCTAAGTGAATAGGAGGGTTATGATTTGTTCAGCTTACACCCTGGTAAGGCACTTATGAGCGTCTCAAAACTACCACCGCTTCGGAAACAGTCAGAAAGCAACCGGCTAGTTTTTAACTAGATATAGTTAGATCGATGGCTGGCATTCTCGTCGTACTTGTGAACAGGTGCTGCTTGCGAGGGCTGGTCATCTCAAGCTACTCAATTAAACATAGTACCTACTATAAGTTATTATATTTTTTATCGACGTTTATACATTGGAACCGTGTTCATGGGCTTTTATGAATTTTTGTGATTTATTTTGTATTAGTTATAAAAATATTTTGGAAACAGGGGTTCTTCTCAGTTAAACCAACAGTATAGTCATGTCATTCTCATGATTAGAAAGTAATTTCTTAAAAGTCTAATGAAATAAAGATTGTTTTTTTTTGATTAACTGATCAATAAAGCGTTAGCGATAAGTAGTAAACGAGAATAAATTAAATTTTGAATCTACGCCTATGTAACATTTTTCACCCTGTAGCTAAAATCATTTTTATTCTTTCCAGGTAAGTTGGCGCAACCTGATCATTTCCACGCGAAACGTGCCGATCTCCGATAACATTCTGTATGTATATATTTGTAAGATTCTCCAGATAAAACCCTTGATATATGGTAAGTATCACGTTACTGCTACGTTGATGCAACGGTGCAAACTCTTGAAACCTCCGCTATTCTCATGCTATCCTAGTAGGTACATCGTAACTTCGTGCATTTGATTAGAATATGATAATGTAACTGCTTTGTTTTCAATTTACACGATTCTTAGCGGCACCTTCGCTTGTATAATTTTATGTAACCCAATTAAACTTTATATTGATAGAACTAAAATGCATTTATGATCACAATCCTTACATGCAGTGAAGGAACGACTGAAGGAATATGTCTACACCGCTATAAGACTAAGTCGCAAAATAACTAACATAGCGAATAAACAAAAATAGCGAAAAGTATATAAGAATGTATGTATGGGTGTATGATTGTTACTCTTTCACGCAACAACGTTTTATTGAAATTTTAATGAAACTTTACTATAATATAGATAATACATCAGAATAACACATCCCTACTAATATTATAAATGCAAAAGTAACTCTGTCTGTCTGTTACGCTTTCCCGCTTAAACCTCTCAACCGATTTTGATGAGATTTGACACAGACAATCCTTAGACCCTGAGAAAGGACATAGGCTACCTTTTATTTATTAAAAATATTAGGTTTTTTTTTTAAGTACAGTATACAGAGGAACGGTGACAGTCGCAGAAGTTTAAAATATACACGTCATATACACAATAGCAACTGTGCCACGAGCTCCTCTTTGTTGGCACTTAATCGTCTTCGTTGTTACAACACCTCTGCCTACCCCTAAGGGGAATACAGGCGTGAGCATATGTATGTATGTAGAAAGCTCAATATCCCCGAGATACCTAATAATAGTTGATGATCCCACGCTCAGCTCCAAGGCACTTCATAGTGGCATTCTTAGAAGACAGTGAGATCTTTATCAAGTCTCTACCATCTCTCCTCGAGTTAATTTATATCAACAATAACCATAACTTTAAGTAGAGATGTATGCATCGCCGTGTTTATAATTAAAATGGACATTCCTTTCCGTAGTCCACTTAGTTTACCTTATTTTATTGTTGGTGAATATTTTACAAATGCCAGCCGTCACATCTTTCCGAGTAATTAAATAAGTGACATTATGTCTCAATGTATATACTTATTTAATTTCGTATTATTGCAACACATCAAGCATGGAATTAAACAGGCAAAAAAGTGCGTCATGCTAGTCTAATTGCGTGGCTCTGGCGGGCAAAAGTTCAAACTTTAAAAATGGATTATTGATTTTTCTACAAAAAAATCATTTTTTTTTAATACCTTATATAAGTATAATATTTAACGTCGATGTATTATGTTGGTTATGCTGTCTTTATGCTCTGCTCAATCTAAAGGTTACCTTTGCAATATTTTTTTTGATAACATGTTAGAACATGCGATCCGAGGCAATACTTCGTTTCAAACATACCACCCCTACAGTAATACATACAAATACAAACGTATTATCTATTTGTCAGTAGTCTCAGGTTACGAGTCCCCGGAGTACGGATTACAACTCGACCCTATGCGAATGCACCTACGAGTTTCGGCTCATTCAAAAGTATTCTACTTGATTACTTGTTTGTCTAAAAACATTCGCATTTCAACATGTTTTTGGTTTAGTGAATGTAACAAATAATATGTATGTATGTTTTTGAAAAGAAATGAACTTTTAATCGTTTGATAAGTGATCGTAGGTAATTATCAGAATGTTTTTGGTATGGTGGATTGAAAACATTAGTTTCGGTAGATTCGGTATAATTATCTGTAGCATACATAGCGCATAGGTATATATAATGTATAACATGCATCATCAAAGTGGTGACCCCGACGTGATTAAAATTTTCTTAACGAATCTTTTAGGACTGGAATCTAAAATCGGAATAATTCTCATCAACATGAATTCTATTTTCATCCTTTTGATTTCCCAGGAAAACAAAAACACGTACATTTAGTTAAGATACATGGTATTAATCAAATGGACAGTCTGCTTGCATCTGCATTACTGCGACTCCAATCTCCATCCAATAGAGTCCACTGGTCCGGAAAATTGAAACAAGGGACCGAAAACCACCCGCAATTTAACCTTATACTTTATTCAAACCTTATTTCTGGCGCTATAGAATTCAAAATTGTATAAAGTACTGTTCATTCGCTAAAATATGCTTTTGCAATGATCATAGTTGATGTTGCTGTCATAGAAGGGCTTATTATAACCTAGTAGGGTTCAAATTCGACTGGGCTGAAGTTGGTAAGAAGTTAGAGCTGGCACGCTCGTCCCATGCGATTTTAAGGATTTGTGCGAATTATTAGAAAGTAATTCGGTTGGTCTTTTGAATTATTATGTTTTGGTGGTGCTGTTTGATGTGGAGCTTACTTTTTTATAAACCTAACTGTTGATATATTTTTTATTATATAACTAAAAAACATTGAATCTCACACACAAACAAATATTGTAATTAAAAACAACATGGACCAATATTAATATAAAAAAAAATCTTCAAGGAGTCAGGTATGCGTGATGAATAAATTACGGGTTTTATTCAATGACTAAAACAGCCAAGAAACTAATTATTTAGAGCTCTGTCTTATCTCAAAAAACTCCAAACAACATTCTGCAACACTTATGAGTAAATTACGGTACTTTAATACCTTGTAAAAGTAATATTATTTACCAAATTGCGTGAGGGACCATAAATCACTTCACTTAAAATGAAAAAAAAAAAGACTACACCATCGACTTTCGAAAATAATGATGTCATCAAACGCTAATCCGAAAGCTTTCATGTGGATTACTGCAAATCTACAATACTTTTATCCTTTAAAATCAAACGTTCAAAGCAATTTCAACCTTATATCAAAGGTATTAAGAATCCACAAATGTATGTGTAACGGTAAATATTGCATATTCGCAATGTACGTTACTCCTCTCGTATCAAACTGCGATTGTCTTGTCTTGATACAAATCAAGTTGAACTCTATTTACTCTTGAATAAAACGTATATTCCTCTAGAGTTAAGTCAAAGTACTATTAAATTTTTTTAGCATTTTCGACCTTGTATGTATGATGTTAGAATGCATTACCGTGGAAAACTTGTGTAAGGGTCGTAACGCACTTGCTGGTGCGTCATTTCGATACATTAGGTGGGTGATTTATGCGTCCAACAGAAACAAGCGGGTGTGGACTCAGCCTTACAAATAGGGTTGTCTCTTTATATTTTGATCCATTATTTATTTACTTTAATGGCCCAGTGGCTTCTGCCTACCTTATAATATTTAAACGTGAATTCGTAAATTATATCAAAGAAAAGAAGAGTATTTTCGGGCTGTGGAAAATTATTGGAAATTTTTATTAGTGATTAGTGACTAGTAAGGTTTAGAAGAATAAATACAATTTGTTCGTTTTAAAATGGGTTACTCAATTATTTATTTCTGCCTTCACCGATTTAATCAATTTGGTTCATAACAGCATACGCATTTAGTAGCAATAAAAGATGGAGCAAATTTTAGTTGTCAACCCTATTTTAATTTAGTAAAAACTGTAAGAGCAAAGGGTCCCGCGGGGACGCGATCTCTCCAGAGTTTCAAAGTACTATATGCGGATATTGTGTTTTTGCAAATACAAAAAAAACGTTCTTGGGAAAAAGAACCGGCTTAGAATTTAGAATATAATTTATTTAGTATGTTTGTTTTTCATAAGAATTGGCATAAATCCGTGACGTCTGTATTAAAATTGATGATTTCTCTTCTTAAGAATCAAAAAGCTGTATTTTTAGTGTACAAAATTAGTTTAGTATTCTATTCAGTACACAAAATATCGCCAATCTCAATAATGTTTTGGCAGAAAATAACAAAACGTAACATGTCGCCAGCCACGCGGGGGTCATAACAAAACCATTATTATATTAATCATCGTGTAAATATAAACTCGAAGTTTTAATTTTTTTTTTAAATAATAGCGCAATTAACAGAGTGAATGCCATCACACATTTTTGCGTTATTTAAAGAAGTCCACACACAAATTAATGTGTGGACAGTTCACATATTTAATATGCTAAAGAGCTGTCAAGTGTCATGAATAATGAAACTAGAATATACATATTGTGCCCGCATCTGTCACTACTCGTGTACTCGTACTATTCGCCAATACTAGAGTACAAATAACAGTGTCACCAGACACTAATCTATCATAATTTGGTAGGGGGTCGTTTTGCAACTAAGTGCGTTTTAGTCCCGAGGGTGGTCGGAGGGTTAATATCCACAGAGTAATTGTATTGCGACGCAGCAAAGGGTTAAGTGAGGTGAACACTGAAATCGTGTTTTATGCTTTTTAATTTGTTTTCGGAAAACGATTTCGAGGCATGGGGAGGGTGTAGGTACTAGGGCGACATGAGTTCAAAAGGAGTGGATCAATTTGATTCATTTGTTTAATGCATGGTAACAACATTAAACAAAGTGTACATCATTGATTATACCGTTGTTTTATTGTCAAATTCATTTCATTGCTTTATTCTATGAAACGGAAATAATTCAATAGGCAATGATAATAAAAATGAAATGATTTATTCAGTTTAGCCCCTGGTAAGGTAAGGTACCACCTCACCACAATCTATTTGTATCTAGTTTAGTCCCTGTTCCAAGACATTTATTTAGACTCTTAGTTATTGGTGAGAGTCAAAATTAATCTTAGAGTAAACCTTATTAACACTGCATCTCTGGTAGCTATAAATAATAACCTTGTTACTTAAGATATTCATTTACGGCCCTCTTAAAAATCTATTATCAGAAGGGCGCTTAAAATATCGCATGCTTTTAAATGAGTCCTTCCTTGCTATTAAACAATTACCTTTGAGAACAGCACCTGGCGTCAGCTCATTCTATTAATACGTAAACACTCCTTGGTAATGTGCTCCTTCCATTAGGCGTGCTTGTAAATTATACTCCTTAAAATGTATGGGCTCCTGGTACTAAGCTTCCGTTGGGGCAATCTCTCTTCAACCGAGTTTGGGTTTCGCTGTACCCAAATATTGTCGAATTTCATGCTCTTTTTAATATTACCTGAAATTTAAGTCTGTAAATCCATTCTGACTCTATAAAAGATAGCTCAAGAAACTAAGGAAACCGTATTTAAATCGGGTTAGTGGTTTTAGATTGCTACATTATTAAAATGACAAAAAAAATTGAAAATCTAAGGACTCAAGATTTCCTGGTACCCTAACGGGACCTTTTGCAATAAGCCAAAAGGTAGTTTACTGTAGTGTATCAGGTTTTAAATATTTGTATTCTAAAACCGTTCCCTGTCTCGCGTCGGCGGTCGTCAAAACAGCAGTTTCTAAATATTCAAATTCAATTTTATGAAGTCATATTTCACGGTACCATAAGAAAGCCAAAAGTATCATCGGATATTAAATTCAATACTCGCTCCTATTTTCGTGCATCCATGAATTGAATTTTTTATTGCGCACGCGTGGATATCTGTCATTTGTTTTCATTACTGTACACCCTCCGGGAAAAAATGGTGACGATGGTATTGCTCTGTCCTACCGACGGATGCGTCCTAAGATTTACACGTTATTATTACTCCAGTTCGCCTCCGACGTTTATTGATGCTTATCATACTAGATACTGCTCAATAATAATATAGTTTTAAAGAATTTGATGTCTATTATTTTACTACTAAACTATGCGTATAGCCTAGATGCGAGATTTTTAAAACGTATTTCGGAACATATTTTAAACGGAGAATAAATAGGAAATTTTTTGGTGACATGGTTATGTCCGCGATAATAATTGTGGGATTTGTTAGCATTCCTTAGAAAAGATTTATTTAGAGTATTCATATTGTATTTGTTTGTGGGTAACACCAATAAAGCGCACTTATGTTGAGAGTGGGACACAACGGCTCATGCCGCGCATTAGAGGGTTTGAATAGCACTTGACGTTTTGAGCGCACTTCGTAGGTAATTTAGTTAATTTTAGAAGTAGCTAACGTATAGGACGTTTTTGTAAGCTTCTAAGGCAACTTAATTGATATTTTATAAAGTTGAGATTTTTTTACAAAAATCAAAAATGATACTTGGCTCCGATTGAGCTTTTGATCTATCACAAATTTTTAAAGTGATTATTAAGAGACGAGACGATATAAACAAAATACAAAGATTTATGTCAAGATTAGACGGCTGCATATAATATATGGTTCGTAAAGCGGGGTCGGGATCGAACCCCATAGCGCGTGGCGCCTGCCTCCCGCGGGGAACTGCGCCGCTGGGGTGTTCCTAATAAAATACACATACCTATTGCCTAATTCAGTTAAACGGTGTACATTTGTAGTCAGCCTTGATTGTATTACAGCGATGACAATTATTTTGTTTTTAAATTGAAATCCGACTGAGGCTTTTTCCTTGAGATGTTTATGAGATGATGTGATCTTTGATCCTCTCAAAATAGTTTTTTTCACCTTTTTTTTAGGATTCGCAATTCCAGTTTATCCTTGAGATGTGCAAATTTATATTTTCCTTTATATTATTTCTACGTCAAATAGGTATATTAAAATCTATGGATGACTTGCAACCGGTAACATTTATAATCCGGTATAATAATGTCATTTAGACTATTTGTACGTAATTTGTTAAAAATTAAATCAAATAAAGATAGATTTGAATGAGAATCTGTATTTCACTTCGAATTTGACTGTGAGGTACCAGGAAAACATGAAAGGATTCGAGAATATTACATACATACATATGCTCACGCCTCTATTCAGATGCAGGCAGTAACATATATTTCATCGAAGATGATTAAGTGCCAACGTGACAGATGGTGAGTCTATCGCTGTGTCAGGCACTATACATACGTCTTTGAATTATTTCTCAATCATATGCAGGTTTCTTCACGATGTTTTCCTTCACGTGGTGTGAAATCACTGTTAATAAGTTTTAGAAAAACTCACTGGTACAGGCCCCGCTGGGGTTCGAACTCGCGGCGCATGCGTAGCAGGCGAGTGCTCTAACCCCAAGGCTTCGGCTCTTCGGGAATATTGAAATCAATTAAATAATAATTCCCATTAGGCCCGCAGTTTTCACTTTGAAAGTACCAGGGTCCCATAGAGGCACAGATATTGAATATTCATACGGTCCAGTCATTACGCCCACGAGGTGACATTACATGACGGATAGTATAACATTCCAACACCAATGGATACCGGCTACTTAATGTAGAGACTAATGTTTGGATGTTTATTCAAACTAATTTTAAATTGAGTAAAAAATCTAGCGACTAAGTCATCTGAGATAAAAGAACAAAGTTTAACATAAAAGCTGATTGTTAGACTATATAACACTAAGTAGCTACTGTTCGCGACTTCGTATATTCGTGGAATAGTTACTTTGGGCTACCGCTAACATTAACGATCACATGCTCGCGAACTGTGGCGAGGTAATGACGAATCGTTTCCAAGTTGATAAGTGTGCGATAACCTTTATCCTGCAATTTTTTTACAAACCTCCTTTACCTTAATTGGCTAAAAAACGCCTGCAATTAATTACAAGAAAAGGGAAAAGTTTGAAAATTAAATAACGCACCTTAATAGGCAATAGGGAAGTGCTGTAGTAATAATCCTTGGTTACTGCTAATGAGGCCGGGATCGAACCGGCACTTGACTTTTGCATTATTTATATACTTCATTAGCGGTGATTAATCAACTGATGGCTGATTAAAGACTTGGTGATGATGATTATTGTATTTTAGTTTCACGAGTACGTGTTGTTAAGTTCGATTTTGCTGTAAGAGCTACAAAACTTATGCTTAGCCTCCCCAATCAGTGCGGCAAGTATAGGTAACGTCTGCGTATTTTCCTCTTTTGTATGGGAACGTTAAAAAGCGCCCCAAGCGGCGAGTGTAGGAAATTTTACGTCTCCATCCAAAGAAAGCGCAAAACGACGAACCAAAGGAAGTGTATGAAGAGATGAATGAATGTGGATGAAGCGAAATAAGTTTTTAAGGATCGTAGCATGTGGCAAACGGTGGTCTCTACCCTAATGGGATACAGGCGTGAGTGCATGTATTTATGTATGTAAGTCACGTGACCAGCAATTACTCGTGTAATATCAATAACAATAGCGGTAGCAGTTTCCAAGTGGTGTCATTTGGATGCACCGAGTGACGCGTCCAAAGTGCCCATAGCTTCACGTCACGACTATTTACTATAATCTCTCATTCGTACTCACCTCACTCGGCTTTCAGTATACCGCCAAGGAAATGACATCTATACATATGAATTATTCCCCGCCCGTACCACCTTCAAATGCAACTACTGCACTGTTACTAGGTAAATAATGACACCGGAAGCCTATTTAAGAACCCGCACTTAATATAAATCATCCACTTAACACTTTTTTGTGCTTTGACAATATCATCTGAGTCTAAATATACTAGGGGCGCATAAAAAGTTTACAGTTTATTTTGGTGTGCGCCGATGAGAAAGTATGCGGTGCGCTGTGAGCTACGAGCCTTGTCTTCGCAGTGGACGTGCCGCGTCCATCATACGTGCCTCCGTCCCTCTCGAACTCACCACACACATGCACGTCTCCCTCTCGACCAACCCATGCGTGAATACATGAAACAATAAAGATTTATTTTAGAAATTCTAATGATATTAAAATAGTGATGGAATTACTTTATGACCGGCGTTTAGTGTTTTTGTTATTTTAATTTCGATCTGTCTCTGGTCACATGAGTTGTGCAAAATTAATTCGAAGCAAATAATGACGTACCTTTGTACGTTTTATAAATGGGAAAAGTGTGTGTCCGGTAAGGAAAGCGTTTACAGATTCAATGTAATGACGGCGCGGCGGTGCGATCTTGTGGGCAAATAAGTTGTCCGTTATGTTTTCACAGTTGAACCGCTGAGCAGATTTTGCTGGAATTTGAAATAAACATTTATCCATCAACAGCTAAAGTACATGAGCTTAAATTATTAAAATAACATCATCAAGCTAATAACAGCAGGGTCACCAGTGTTCAACTTAATTTCACAGGTGGCCTGCAGAACCCTTAATTTTTTTTAATATAATTATTTGTTTTTTTTTGTATTTGTTTATCTCTGAGAATCGATTTAAATCCCGTGCACAGCTAATACTTAATATACATACAACAAAATCACGTGGACAAATTCGCGGGTCATAGCTATAGTATACATATTGTATTTGTGTTTTAGCAAGAATATGCAGTTCCGAATGGCACTTTAAGAATCGTCCCTTCGATAAGAGCGGTGAAGTAAGCGATAAAGTTTTATAAATTAAATTTGTGTTGGTTTTTTCTTTGATATTTGTAAAATGTTGGGTGCATCACGGGTCGGGCGTTATTTTGTTTTATTTCGGTGTGGGATGACACAGAAAAGCTTTTTGGTTGACGCGCGTTATCGCACAAACAATATAAAAAACATTGCGAACTTTAAAACTTTTGTATTCAAATTCGTGTGGAAATGTCTGGCGTTATAAATGAGATAAATATATATATGTGACAGACGGCCCTTCTGCTTGGGTTGCTAATAATTTAGAGGACAGCATATCGGCGAATCTAAGCCCATTGTTATATTATGAACTGTCTAAAATCGGTTTCAGTGAAATTTGCCTACAAGGCAACTTAACCGTTCCTTTTTGCATTGTTGGCTGTCACGACCATCCTTTGAGGCATAATGAGCTACCTACTATTGGCAATTGTTTTTAAATGCCATTCTTACATTACTGACAGCCTCACTGCCTGAGTCTGGAGTGTACGTATAAAATTACCAAGCAGTTATGGATCTAAAAAGAAATCGTTCGAATTGACACTCTTACATATCCGCGCGCATCTACGAGAAATTTGTGCGGACTAAGGGGATCAGTAAGGGATGTCACATCTATGTGACGTCACTATAATTCCAATATGGCGGATCAGCCAAGATGGTGGACTAGTTATTTTTTCTGCTCTACCACACTGTGGTTGTCAAATAAAACGGCTCGCTCAAGAGAAGACGATTTTTTTTTCTTTATTTGATATGAAGTTTCCATAAAAGATTGTTTTTTTGAAATCTGTTTTCAATAATTTTATTACCTTTCAGAGCATAGTATATATAAAACCGTCGTCACTTTTCTCCCCCTATTTTCTAAAATAGGTATTAATGTTCCCTTTCCTACGATTTGCAGTAAAAAATCGGTAAATCTAAATACTGTGTTTTTCATGCCACGATCGGAAGAGCAACCGACGGGAAATAATTTGTTAATATCTGTTACAAATTCAAAGATTCCATTAAAAGTCTCATCGATCTCGTCACAAAAATTACTCGTGTATGAATTCTGTATGGAGGTCTATTATAACTATTATGAACACACAAAGAGGCGTGTTGTATGAAACTAAATATTATTCCTTCCACCGACAAAGCGGTATCGAGTTGAAACACAATGTTTCACGGACCAATGCACGCGAGGTAGGGTTGCACATACACTGCCGCGCATCCAATAAAAAATACGTAATACCTACCTTAATTAATATCTTTAAGTAATAAAGTGATTAAAATATAATGGCAGTTTTTAATTGGGTCCTTATTTAGTAAACTCTCTTATTGTTTATATTGATCAATGTTGTAATTGCGTGGACTTAGAATATCTTAATTCCTCAATGTTTTTTAACTAAAATAGGAAAGAGTGATACTAAACAAATTCCCTGACAAGACTATAAGAATAAGTTATATGGAATACGGAGACTTTCAACAGCGCGATCTAAAAATATATAACGCCATCTTGTGATAAGTAGCAAAACTTACTTGGTGAATGATATTCTACGTAACACTTATATTCTATTCTCCGCTCCCCGCTCTATCGCTCGCTTATACTCCATCCTCCGCTCCCCGCTACATCGCTCGCATATACTTAATTCTCTGCTCCCCGCTACATCGCTCGCATATTCTTAAATCTCCGCTCTCCGCTACATCGCTCGCTTATACTCCATCCTCCGCTCCCCGCTAGCAAAGCGCCGCACGAATCGTGTGTCGTGTCGCGTTAGACGCACGAACGGGCGCGCTCGGATGAGTTATTAAATATTAAACCGTTGATGTTTGCGCCCGTGTTCTCTCTTATTTATATACTTACCTCTAGTTTATTCCTCGGGCTCTCGAAACACCTTTAATAACATGAGTTTCTAGATAAGCAGCAAGCTGTAAATTACCTAACATAACGTTGGTTTCCTTTCGCACAGACGTGCTTAAGCCCTCGCTCATATTGTGTTAGGTATCTTCGGGTGCCGTCACGAGTTATAAGTGCTTAGGGCAATTGTGGGGATAACTGCTAATGAATCATATTCGTAAACTCAAACTCAAAAATAACTTTATTCGATTAGACTTTTTACATAGTACCTACTCTCAAATCGTCATCATGACATAATGAAGTATACAGGATTATACATGCTACCGCCAGGTTCGGAAGGTTCCTTTTGCTGAGAAGAACCTGGCAAGAAACACAGTTATTACTCTTTTCTAAAATACTATACAATTTTAAAAATAGGTACAAGATACTAAAATCACTTAAGAAATGTAAGTCCATGGACACAGTTCAAATGGAAGAAAAAGGACAAATGTCAATAAAAGTTAAAATAAAGTAAGTCTATTAGTTCTTATACCTATGAAAAAGCACAGCAGACAATTACTACTTCGCATCCAAGGCCAGCGCTCATAACTCGTTACAGCTTATAATCCTTACAGTTATTCATTAAGATAATACTTATACATGTGTCGCGGATACATTCGTGACTCGTTACGTACTTCGTTATAATGTCCTTTAGGCATCAAATAGCCCAGAATTAAGGGATGTTCGCTTACGATTTCTTCCACCTTTAGATACATTTAGGTCACTGTAACACAAACCTTGAACACAGCTGATACAGTCGTGAGATTCTACATTACAAAACCTGAGTCTAGACAGGCTAATGTATTCGCCCACTTGTTATACAATGGCTGCACGCAAATCAGTAGATCTCGGCTAGCAACAGCCTTAATATATGTGAAAATTCAAAGTCCTGACTAACTGATGTATCAAGGCCTAAGCCCGTGGTCCTAGAGGTATTGGTAAGGTTTAGACAAACACCAAGAATGGGAACGAAATGCCAACCCAGTGCGAATATACCCCTTAAATAGGCTCTGTTATGCTATCAGGAAGAAAATTCTTTTTGATCGGGACGCATAGTCAACACAAAAAGCAGCCCACATTAGTTGATAACGTATAGCAATTATACCCCTTCCATCCATATCCTTATCACGAGTTTGTCACCGTTTTCGTTCAGCGCCTCCTAGCGGTGACGTGAAGAACTAAAATTTGCCATACAAATAATATGAGTGACGCTAACGAGTCATCATCTCCCTGGCCTTAATCCCATGTATTTGGGGTCGGCACTTGATTCAACCCGATGTGGCTGATCACCTGATTTTTATACGAAGCGACTGCCATCTAAACTTCGCAACCCCTTTTTTCGCAACCCCTTTTTTTCAACCAATCTGGGTTAAACCAGTTGTCAGACTCTCTTAGGCCTCCGACTGACCTGTATCGATTGCCAAAGATGTTAAATTGGCAACCGGGACCGACGGCTTAACGTTCTCTCCGAGGCACGGAGGGAACTCGGGCGGTCACCCATCCAACTACGTACTACTACTAAGTACCTAGTTTTCTTTAAGAACTTTTTTATTTTTACTTCTGCGCAAAAAATCCTATGGAATTGAATATATGCAAATGAATCCGTGAGACACAAGTGGTTCATTTGCAAACAATTATGTACATATAGGAAAACAAATATCCCATAGAATAATAATTGTCGTTATTAGCTATCCCTGCAAGTGCGCCGCAAACCAATTACTTTGAATAGCTTCAAGTCAAACATGGTAATGCGGCTACTTATGATATTTGCACAGAAATAACCAACAGTTTATAAGGTTCCCTTGTTATTAAAGCTAAGCCGCTAATTCTCTTTCATATTTAATGCAAGTCTATTTAAAAGAGCCGTGGTGGCCTTGTGGTTAGAACGGTCGAGTTCTACGCAAGCGACGCAAGTTAGCATCCCAACGGGGCCTGGACCAATGAGTTTTTCTAAAAACTTACGTGCAGTGATTTCACACCACGTGCTTTACGGTGAAGGAAAACATCGTGAGGAACTCTGCATATGTCTGAGAAGTAATTCAAAAACGTAAGTATAGTGCCGGGGACGGAGATAGACACAACATCTGTCATGTTGACACTTAATCATCTTTGGTGAAATGTGGGTTTTGTTATTACAACACCTCTGCCTACCCCTTCGGGGAATACAGATGTTAAACATAGTTTAGGCCTAAGGTTATATTAATTAAGGTTATATAAAGTTATTATAGTATTCTGTAGGTAAGGCAAGTGGCAACAGGTTCAGAACATATAAATATGTATGTAAATATAATGGAATAAACACGGTGTATGTAGTCGGTGGCCATATTGAATAATTCATCCGGCAAATTGTAATATTATACAGATTACGATGAAATTTGTCGCTGCGACGCGCGCGCGCATCTTTATGTAAGCGCAAGTGAAAAATATTAACCTGTAGATAGATGTTGATCATTTTTATTCGGTTAATGCTACGAACTTATACTAGATGAGACTTAGATGCATCTTGATGGAAAACTTTAAATGTGCCTTATTCCAGGTTATGAAGTATCACATTCAAACTCCTAATATCATTTTTATTCATATTCAGTATTCAACTTACTAGCAATTTCTAAACAATAGTTCAAGTTCAAAATATCTTTATTTAATTAGACTTACAATGTACCTACTTTCAAATCGTCAGAAGGACACAAAAAATCTATATCTATACAGATAAATAAAATTGAAGTGTCTGTTTGTAATTCCAAAATAACAGCTTTTCCCTAAATGCATATGAAAGTATACACGCTACTGACACTAAAAAAACAACTTTTAAATTTTTTTCTCTGTCTGTCTGTCTGTCTGTGTGTTCCGGGTAATCTCTGAAACGGCTGGACAGATTTTAACGGGACTTTCACTGGTAGGTAGCTTATGTTTTAAGGAGTAACTTAAGGCCACTTTTATTTATTAAAATATTAGGGTTCCGCGACAAATAGGATGAAACTAACGCGGGTGAAACCGCTGGGCACAGTTAGTACATTATAAATGTTTCCAGCGGGTTCGAAACGTTGTTTTTGTTGAGAAGAACCTGACAAAAACCCAACAATTACTCTCTTAATAAAATCGAATATCCTGTTATAAGTGAATTTTTGTTGCCAAGCATTTGATTTGCGTTTTCAATTGTCAGGAGGTTTCAGGGAAAATACAAAAGCCCAAATGTTTGCAAACAAGATTCATTCAGTTAATAAATGAGGAAGTGTTTTTCATCTCTACAAATATACAATTCCATTTCCATGTAAACAGCGCAATCTTTATCGCATCTTTTTCTAGACGTGTAATAATCACGTATGAGTAACGGTTTTGTATTGAAATATAAAATGTAGCGGTGGACGGCGCCAACTATGTGCGTCCGTCCGGCGCATACTAATGTCACTAATGTACCACCATGATACTATGCATGCCTGGTAGCTGGTATCAAATGCAACGATATCTACTTTTTAAGTCACGACCCGTGTGTGCCCTGCGGTTTCCCCCGCTTAGATTTTATTTTAATCATATTTTCGGTAGGTACACCTACCTATTTTTAAGTCTGTTACTTGTCAAATCAGTTATATATACCAGTGAAAGTCCCGTTACAATCGGTCTAGACTTTTCAAAGATTAGCTGAAAAAACAGACAGACGGAAAGAAATTTTTATACTTTCATATGCATTTAGCGAAAAACTGTTAATCTGATATTACAAACAGACACTTCAATTTTATTTATCTGTATAGAAGGTTTTTTTTTAAATAGGTGTCCGCAAAATACCCAGCAATGAAATTAAGTCCACGCGGGTGAAACTGCCTGATACAGCTAATAGATACATTTTCCATGATTTTGAGTATACCATGAGGTTCAAGAAGGGTCTAATGAGATCTTAGACCCTTATATATATGCCTCGTAACCACTGATCATCAGTCGGTTGGTTTGGAAACATCTCGTCCCGTTCGGTCTATTACTCCAACTTATCATTTAATTCGAGCAATCGATCACTTGCACTCCACTCGATTCATGCGAGCCTGGTATCTGTAATTGGTAGTTAATCGGCCATCATTGAATAAGTGGCTCTTCAAATAGAGCTTAACGCTTAGATACGCCTGAGTTACAATTAAGCACAAAGTTTTGACTTTGATAACTTTAATTTACAATTTTAAACCAAAGTTAAAGTCGGTGGTTCTATAAGTGAAGGCAAGTTTTACTATTATGAACCTAAGACAAATTTCTTTAATGTTCACAATCTAACGCTAGTTTGAGGCTAAAATCTAAAATTCAAAGCACCTGCTATATTATAGGCCATCTGTCATTTAAAGTTTCGCAAGAAGATACGCCTATCTTTAATTCTCTCGTATTTGAAACCAAAGTAAAAGTGATATGTCTCCCCTTACATCAAAATTTCGACCGACAAATCAAACATCCAATTAACTATGGTATTTATGTTTTTATATCGGTTTGATACCGCATAGCGTATCTATACCTCTAACACGAATTTGCCACCGTATTAGTAATCTATACTCGCTAGCGTCTTCGCCGATAACTGCCAACGGAACTAGTAATGAAAATGAAAATGAAAATGAAAATGAAAAATATTTATTCAGTTTAGGCCCTGGTAAGGCACTTATGAAAGTCGAGAATTTACCACCGGTTCGGAAACTAGCCTTCTGAGAAGAACCGGCAAGAAACTCAGCCAGGCATCATGTACATAACATCGAAACAATATAAATCATAATGAAATCATAATACAAAATCAAATTTGATAATAGGTATAAATATTCACAATAGTGACAAATTGTATTAGCATGCAAGTCATTATAAAACAAAATCAAAGAGATAAAAAAATAACAATACCAGATAGATTTACAAGTGTTTGCATACCATGTATTTGCCAGGAGCTACTTGTGCAGAGTGATTTACCTAGTTCCATATATCCTTGTCATTTATATAATCCGAAATTTTATAATATGCTTTCTTCATCAAAACAGTTTTGACATGTGTTTTAAATTTATCATAATTTAACGCGATTATTGATTGTGGGATTTTATTGTAGAAGCGAACACAGTTCCCCATGAATGATTTATTTACTTTAACTAATCTGAATCTAGGAGCCATAATTTTGTGTTTATTTCGCGTACAAATCGAATGAACATCACAGTTTAAATTAAAGAGATGAATGTTTTTTTTCATGTACAATAAATTCTCATAAATGTAAAGTGAGGGTAAAGTGAGTATATTAATTTCTTTAAATTTATCCCTCAAGCATTCACGGGGTTCCAACGAGTATATTGCCCTGATGGCTCTTTTTTGAAGTATAAATATAGAATCTAGGTCTGCCGCGGAACCCCATAACAATAAGCCATATGACATAAGACTATGAAAGTATGCGTAGTAAACTAATCTAGCAGTATCGACATCCGTCATTTGTTTGATTTTCCTAACAGCAAATGCTGCTGAGCTAAGTTTTCTTGACAATGTTTCAATATGAGAGCCCCATTGTAATTTTGAATCTACTGTTAGCCCTAAGAATACCGTACTATCAACCAAATCCAGTTTACCACCATCTAGTGATATATTTGTAGCTATTTGCGATGTATTAGGTGGTGAGAATCGAATACATTTAGTTTTTTTAGAATTTAAAACGAGGTTATTGGCGTCAAACCAATTTGAAACAGATGTTAGTGTTTCATTCAGAGTATTAAGCTCCTTATCTTTCCTGCTCACTTTAAAAACTAAAGATGTATCATCTGCAAACAGAACAATATCACAGATACCTTCTACAACAAGTGGTAGGTCATTTATGTACGCTAGAAATAGGAATGGACCTAATATGGAGCCTTGCGGCACGCCTGTTTTAATTAATGACCCTTTAGATGTTATACCACTGACGCCAACTTTCTGATGACGATTGGACAGGTAAGAGGACACAAGATCGAGGGCGGTTCCGCGAATACCATAATATTTAAGCTTCAGAATAAGCGTACGATGGTCGACGCAATCAAAAGCTTTTGAGAGATCACAGAAGACTCCTAAGGCGTCATAGGCGCCCTCCCATGCCTCAAATATATGTTTTATTAATTTTGCCGCCGCGTCCGTTGTGGATCTACCTTTAGTGAAACCAAACTGGTGATCGTGCAATATGTTATTTATGTTAAAGTGGGCTAACATCTGATTTAGCATTATTTTCTCAAATATCTTACTAAGGGCAGGAAGTATTGATATAGGCCTATAATCAGAAGGATTTTCTCTGGAACCTGCCTTAAAGATTGGAATTATTTTACTATATTTCATAAGATCCGGAAAGACACCCTGATCAATACACGAATTAAAAATAGTGGCTAATGCAGGAGCGATCGTTGTTATAATCGATTGAATAACTTTAATTGAAAGTCCCCATAAATCCTCCGTATTTTTCATGTTAAGTGACTTAAAAGCTTTAATTATATCACTAGCAAGTACATGTTGAAAACTAAAATCTGGGACAATCGTATGAAATGATTGTTTAAGTAATCTTTCAGCTTTATTCGGACATGAGTTTAGGTGTTTAGTAGTTTCCGCTGGTATTTGAGCAAAGAATTTCTCAAATGCGGTCGCGACATCTAACTTGTCTGAGACAATATCATCATTAATTTTAAGTTCACTAACCTGCTCTTTATTTTAATTTTTTCCCGTCTCCCTATTTATAACTTTCCATACAGTTTTTATTTTATTATCAGAACGGCTTATTTCGCTACTTATGTGTCTCGATTTAGCTACATGGCAAACTTTTTTGAATAATTTGGAATACGTCCTAACATGGTTGTGAAAAGCGGCAAAATAATGTACAAAGAATGAAAATTTCTGCCTACATTACCCGGTTTTGTACGAAGAATATCTTTGTACATTACTAGTAATGTATCTTGGTAATGTACGAAGAACAAGGGGAATATTTGTATGAGAAATTGTACAGCGCCTCCAAGCGGTGACGTGAAGAACTGCTGGTGACGCTAACGAGTATAGATTACAAAAACGTTGCAAAACTCGTAATTAGGATACTTTTAATATCATTGAACGAATCCTAACACTGACCATTATTGTACAATAATCGGATCAATACATTTAACACCGAGCGTTTGATCACAAAAAACAGCGGATGGATCCGCCCCTTGCACCTCTTTATTACGGAGTGCCGACACAACCCTCCGTGTGTTATGAACGCCCAGTACTTTATAACTGAAATCACGATATATTAGTAAACGATAAGCGATTGTTGTCGAACATTGTTGATTTAGTTTGAAATCTTAATTTCTGCTTGAGGAAGTGTTCCTCCTAATTCGCCTCTTTTATTTACAAAATCTATACAGATAAATAAAATTGTAGTGTCTGTTTGTAATATCAAATTACCAGCTTTTCACTAAATGCATATGAAAGTATAAGTATGAGGACTTAACATAAAAATACCAATTTAAAAAAAAACTTGTCTGTCCGTCTATTGGTTCTGGATAATCTCTGAAATGGCTAGACCTACTTATCCTACTTACCTATCGTTATACAAAGAATAACTTAAGTTACTTTTAAAAATAAAAGTTGTACATACAGACACTCCAATTTTATATTTCTGTATGTATATGTTACCCTTCTCTTGTCAAACCTATCCGGAGAGCTTGCTAATCGAATATACAATTTATATTCAAACGATTGTAATAGGTCGGTTAATTAGATTGATTTATAGCTGTTTAAGGGGTAAGTTAAAATAGAACTACTTATATTTTACGACCCTCAAAGGGCGATTTGCAATACGCAATACAAGGCTTGCAATAATAAACTATCTCTAATGGTAAACTATGCTTCGTTTTAAAGACCTTAGCTGCAGTCCCGGGGCTACTACAAATGGCAATAAAACTTATGGTCAGTGGAATCTGTGCTAGCAGTTAGCGTAAAAGATCAACTTACTGATAGTAAACCCATCCAGTAACTAAGAACACCTAAGTTTTTCTTAAGGTATATTCGTCTTAGCGTGTTCCTGGAATGATGCTAGGGTCCGCTTTTCTGCCTCTTCTTATTGCTCGGTTTTGGCACCCTCCTCTGTTATATCGTACTCTCATGTTGGTCTTAGAAAACTTGTGTAATTCCATAAATATCAAGTGGAAAACATATTTGACAATACACTTTAAGATTTTCAAATAATACCATCCTGATAGATCATGAGTTTAACTAAATTTAGTTTCTCACAAGTCTTCAAATTACCTATTAGTGCTTGTGACCGACGGCTTATTCTGCTCTGATATATTGCTGTAAATAAAAGAACACTTGACTATAGGTTTGCGAAAGGGTAGGCGGAGGTGTAAAACACTTTTTGAAATGAAGATTATTACAGACGATGAGTCCATTTCTGTCTCAGAACATACTTATTATATCTTCTGAACCGAAGGCTGGTCTCTGCTGCATGTTACTTCACGGTCACGACAGTGGTGTGACGTTATTGTTCTAAGTTTTTAGATTACCTGGATGACCAAGCTTTGCCTGTTTTTTTTACCTCTCTAGAACCTAGCTAGATTGATCGCCCTCGAAACACTGTATATTAAGTTTCATAAAAATCGTTGGAGCTTTTTCCGAAATTCAGATCACATTATGTAGGTATACCTATACAAGAATTGCTCATTCAAAGGTTTTAGATTAGATAAACGCATTGGTACGGAAGCCCCTTGGCTAACACTCTCTTTACCAATGAAATTTACTTTTTTAAAAGAGGTAGATATGTCAGTAGTGTGCCGAAATTGAGGCGTTAAAGTTGAGCCTCTTCTCTGAGTTGCTCTCAAGTCTTTATACAACTTATCCGACAATTGTCGTTCGTTTTGTGAGTGCATAAAGAATAGAGCTTGCACGTCGTCTGGTAGAAGCCTCTCGTGATAAGAGAGCTGGGCTTTTCTCGCTCAGAGAATCAGCATTGCTATTCAACGTGGCAATGCTGCCAGCCTTCTTGGCACGATCCCGAGAGACACCGACTTGGGACAAGTTTTCTACCTTTAATTAGTTTTTAGGACTGTTCCTTGTATATATAATTAAGTTTTTATTGAATAAATATTATTAAAAAAAAATATGAAAACAAAGAATAGACCATTTAATATCATTGCTCTCTACTTAATATCTATCTGTTTTAACATTTGTCAATTTAAATAAATAAGCACTAGGTAAGAGATCGCAAGAGTTAATTCTCCTCACAATACGCAACTGGTCCATATTTTACTGGAATTCATTACAGCTTTCTCTCGAGCGAAATCGCCGTAACCACAATAAATTAACCCTTATATCGAAGTGGGCCTATCTCTGCCCACGACGTTGTTACAGCTAAAATATCACTTTTGTAACCCGATGCTTGACTTTACTTCACGTAGGATGTGGACAAATAACCGGGACTTTATGACCGGGGACTGTTTTACCTTTACAACTAATTACACATGATGTTTAACTAAGTATGGTGCTCCACGGGTTAGGTAGATACTAGTGATGTAACGAATATTCGCATATTTTTGGATTTCGCATTCGCATCCGCAACATTTCTGCGGATGTTAATAAAATCAAAATCCATTAATTTCTTATGTTTTTAATGCAAGAAAAGGTAACTTGACCACATAAGCACATTAACAGTCTTCACTTATTCATTTGGTATTATTTATTCATTATTTTACGTGGTGCAATGAAGCATAAAAATTAAACCTTAATTAAAACTTATACATTCGCATTTGCATCCGCGAATGTCAGTAGCAAACTCAAACTCAAATATATCTTTATTCGATAAGACTTCATACAAAGTACTTTCAAATCGTCAGAATGACACAATAACACAGGATTATACATGCTACCGCAGACATTCGCATTCGCATTCGCGTTTAAAAAATTACATTCGTTATATCACTAATAGATACCTTGTAGTTACACTGAGATGTTAAATGCTATGGTTAAGTTTTGAAAAAGAACTGCCAAAGGTTATGTACTCCACACTGATATCAAGGATATAACATCTGAATTGCCTGTAAGTAACTTTTAATTTAACTTATAATTCAGACATAATTTTCTTATCAGGATTATTACATATTCAAACTGTATACTTAGATTACTGTTTTGTTTATCAGTTGGCATTTAAAGGTTTTAAGGTTAAAGATGTTTTGAAACTACGTAAATGTCACATTAGTTAGTGTGCCAGCAAAAGGTGAAGCACTTATGGATCTCGAAGAATTTACCACTGGTTCGGAAACTAGCCTTTTGAGATATATTTTTTACAATGATAGCTCATACATCATATGCATTTATTAAGACACCAACTGTGCCCCACGATTTCACCCGCGTAGAGTAATTTTTTTATGTTTTTTTAAATAAAATTAGCCTAAAACACTCCTTGAAACTTTTATCTGCCAGTAAAATCCCGGTAGAATCGGTCCAGCCGTTCACGCGTTTGTGCGCATTTTTATGTATAAAGATGTGTGAATTGTCCAAAATATTAAGTATAAGTTAGCACTAGCTGGTTATGTATAATTTAAGTGTTCGAACAGTGTGTAGGAAGCCATTAGTGGTGGATATGTTTTGTCATTTACGGTTTATTAGCAGATAAGCTCAGGTTAATGATCCTCGTTTTATTAGATTATTTGTGAATGAAGTGGAAACTATTGATCTACGATGACCAAGAATTTTTGATAGTAATTAATGCCTCTATTTCTAATCTTTATCAATTACTAGCGGACGTCACCCGCGTAGTTCCCGTTCTTGTGGGAGTACGGGGATAAAATATAGCCTATGTTATTCGCTAATGATGTAGGTATCCATTGCTGAAAGAATTTTCGAGAACGGTCCAGTAGTTTCGGAGCCTATTCAATGCAAACAAACAAACAATCAAATCTTTGCTCTTTATAATATTAGTTTAGACTAGCTTAGCGACCCGCCTCGGCTTTTCAATCGCACGAGTGCAACGTAAATACTATCTTGAATCACTCTATTTATTGCCGAAAACTGCATTAAATCCGTTGAGTAGTTTAAAAGATCTAAGCGAACAGACAGCGGAAGGCCTTCATTTTAAACTATCAAAAGGAGATGAAAATGAAAATGATTTATTCAATTTAGACCCTGGTAAGGCACTTATGAACGTCGATAAATTACCACCGGTTATCTAGCCTTCTGATAAGAACGTAATATTAGTACTATACATTACCTATTATTTAACCTATGACATGGCTGGACAGGGAGTGAATACAGATGTTACGGCTGATAGAAATATATTGCGGTGACCAGAATTAATATGGAAAAAAGGCAGGAAGATGATGATGAATCTAATAAGGAGTACCTACTGTCCAATTGGAAAATAAACTCATTCCGTTATATCAGTACACTAACCTATGCATACTTAGATTTAAATATAGGTAACCAAAATGTTTTAACCCCATCGCTCAGCAAGAGGCTTAATTCTAGGCCAGACTTCGAAGAAAATTTAAATTTCATAAACATTTTCATCGTAAAGTTTTATTGTAAGAGTCAAAAGCAGTTCTTCTATTGAGAATTTTCTAGTAATTAGTTCAACCATACCTGCTGTATTTCAGAGACTTTTACTTACAATCAGAAAAATATTTCGCTATTGTTTAGTTTACATTGACGACATTGCGATATATGCAAAGGATCTCATAGAAAGATTAAATTATTCCCACACAGCGACGCAAATCGTACAAATTCTGGAAACAAGAATGATTTCATGTCATCCAAATATAATTTGTATGCGCTCTGTGTGGTTATTGTATTCTGTTTTATTTATAGCCCAATGCTGTTCCCAGAAACGTTATTACAAATTTTATGAATAATTTTGAATGGAAACAATAGATTTAACTTATGCAAAACCGTGAAGGATTTATTAAAAGAGTTAGGCCTGAGTGCAAAATTATTGCTTCCTACAATCTTTATGAATCTAATATATATTTATCCATGTCATGGCTATTGTTACTAGCCCGAATCTTAAAAATAAAGTAGGTAGTTTGATTTCGCTAACACCCAATTTAGATCACAGGCAATGTTATAAAAATCCAAAAATTGGAAAAACTAATTTTACATGCTACGCTCTAAATGACCCAGGTTAACATTAATGAGACAAGTTAAGGAAAAGGTTTCTGTCATCATCATCATCATCTTCCTGCCCTTATCCCATGTTATTTGGGGTCGGCGCAATGTGTTCTTCTCTTCCATTTCTCTCTATCAGCCGTCATATCTGTATTCACTCCCATTCTAGCCATATCATCTTTCACACAATCCATCCATCGTTTCTTAGGTCTTCCTTTCCCCTTGTAACCATCCTTGTAAAAGGTTTCTGTCATGACTTCCTATATGTTAAAAAGATGGCAATGGAGAGACGAATGGAAAAAATCTCATCGATTACACCGACAAGAAGTCAGACCTAAGATGACGCTCTAAGCCCTTGATCCGCTTCAAGCTACATTAACCTTTAAGGTTCTATATTCAAAGTTCTAGTTTCAATTAGGTCATAGGAATCTAAAGGATTCGTGAAATGGCCTAGCTGCAAAGCAATTGGTAACTGGATTCCGACGATCAGAATTCGTTTGTTGCAATAAACAAATATTTTTATCACCTATCATGATTTGTTCTAGGGTTTCTGGTTTGAAAATATTAAAAAATAGCTGTGCCCCGCGATTTCACCCGCGTAGGTTAGGTTCACCCTTATTGTCGCGGCACCTAATATTTTTGATAAATAAAAGTAGCCTAAGTTACTCCTTGAAACATCAGCTACCTACCAGTGAAAGTCCCTTTAAAATCCATCCAGCCGTTTCAGAGATTACCCGGAACAAACAGACAGACAGACAGACAGAGAAAAATTTTAAAACTTGGTTTTTTCGTGTCAGTACCGTGTATACTTTCATATGCATTTAGTGAAACCCTGTAATTTTGGAATTACAAACAGACACTTCAATTTAATTTATCTGTATAGATGTAGTGCAACGTTTTTACAGAGGTCTTATGTATGAAGTAATCTTAGAAATTTTAAATTTTTATTAATCTGTATGAACAAGATAAATTTGAAAAGTGTCTCGAGATATTCTGAACGTTAATATCAAATCGGCGAGCGTTATCTCCTATGCAAATCAATTTGCTTACCGATTCAGTAACATGCTTTAGAAGTTTGATAGGAGAATAACTTGCTTGTTTTATGTTTATATCAATATCTTCATCTAATATAATATCATTCTCAATTACAGAAGTAGTATTTCCACTTGTTAGTCATTTAGATTATTTGTAACCAGTTTTTATGTATTCTTGTGAGGAAATTCCGTCGATAAATCAAAGCATTCATTTAAATTTCAAATTGTTTATTTTAACTAGCCATAGATTATATGCCTACTGTAAAATATATCAGTCAAATAAATACACGGTGTTTTTTAAATTAAATATATCACTAGAATTGTACAACAATAAGCTATTTACAATATATCACAAAATAATATGCGTCCTAGTATCTACTTACAGTCTGACGATCCAAATGGAATTATTGAGACTCACAAAACAAAATCGCGTATACATAAATCACTTGTCCATTGCCACTGGTCCGGTGTGATTCACTGTTTGAACCCGGGGACTGATCACATCACTAGCACTCACTCACAGCTTGTCGAACGCGCGAGAATTGGTGAGCATCTCTCTCGTCAGTCTCCACACTTGCTTAGCGGCATTCTCGAGGGCTGTAGGCGACTTGCCCTTGAACAGGTCCACGTGAGGCAGGAAATAGTGCGGGCACCGACGGCACTGCAGCGACGAAATAAGTTGTAAGAAGATCCCATTGATCCGGTCTCCAATCGCAGCCTCATCCCATTCATGCTCTCGTGGGTGCTTCTCGCATTCGTACAAGAGTAGGGTCTTCATATGATAACACGTCACAGGGTTTCCTGGTAAGTCGAGATGTCGGTCTCTGATCGTCTTAAGAAGACTCAGACATTTTCGTCGACACCCGCCTTGAAGCAGACGGTTCTCAGCCTCGAAGAAACTTAAAACCCACGCGTCTCCTTCCATTGCAGAATTCTTCCCTTGTAAAGCCAGACACTCTTTCGATAGGAGATCAAATCCTTCAGTTTTCACTTCAGCAACTATATTCGGGTGTGGCCAAGGGATCGCCGGAAGGGGCCAATGTGCGGCCGACCGCGGCCACAGGCCGGCGCATTTGAAAGCAGGCGTGATCTGCACTATATATCTCTCCCGAATCCTTAACTTCACCTCCGTCGTATCAGCGATCATCTTAACGCAATCTCTGTAGGAACACTTGTCGCACGCCTGCGCAACTAAAGTCTGGAAGCGCGATCGAATCTTCCTCGCCGATAAGTAGCCTGAAGCCGTGATGAACTCCACCCAGAGGGACATGGAGCGCTTCCTGCCATCGCTCAGCTTCAACACGGCGCATCCAGGGAGGGATCCGTCGTCGACGAAATTCAGGACCCCCATTTGGTTCAAGTAAATAACGATTTCGAACTCGTGAGGTGACACAACCTCGAGCCCGTCGAAGCGGCCATTGTAGTCCGTGAGCGACGATATGAACCTTGGCTCCTGCAGCTCCACCTCTTTGAGCACATCCTGCACGATCCTGCACACTTCGTGGATCGTTTTGGCGATCTGCGCCTTCCTGTTGGCCACACGTTCATTGTAGTACTTGTTCATTTGATAGACGAGCTTGGATTGGGCCGTCATCATCTCAGGGGGCACGAGCATGGTGTCAGTGTGTCTACGCGGAGAGCATGACTCCGCTGTACGCACGCGCACGGCACGCGGTCCTTCGCCGACTGAGCCGAGGCCCATTACACCCGACCGAGGTGGGAATACGCCCATGGCCACTTTACTCAACGAATGAGCTTTTATGTTGCGTCTCTCTCGCTCGTTGCCAGCGTACTGTGCTTGCGTGAAAGGGACGGGGTGTAGTGTTTGTGTTGTAGAGTGGTATTGATCTCGCGTACGCTCCGCCCTCGGCGAGTAGGTATCGCCGAGATCGTAATTACATGATCGCGTTAGGCGAAGCTCGTTAATTCGGTAGCAGTAACAAGTTTGGCTCTATTAATGAGGCGATTTTTTTGTAGGCTCGTTATCTTGTTTCTAATTGGGTGTATTAGTCCGATATTTTGGCAGAGCGTCGTGTCAGGCGGCGTACATGACGCGCGATTAGGCGGGCCGGTTCAATCATTAGATTTTTTATTGTCTGCTAAATTGATTTAGCTGACTTTCAATTATATCAATCAAGGAGAAAAATCACTCTTGGCATTATGACTAGAAAAACCGAAATAAACGATTGATGAATTAGGTGGTATTATGCACATATATAATGTTAATTAAAGTATTTAATTACCATCTCATCATATCTCTGCAAGTATTTTCATAGAGACCGTGAAAATACCTATTCCTAAGAGTATCTAAATATTTATTTCAATCATAAATATTCACAATAAACCTTAGTTTTGTTTTTATTATTTATATTAAATCTATACATCTATACCTATACAGATAAATAAAATTAAAGTGTCTGTTTGTAATTCCAAAATAACAGCTTTTCACTAAATGCATATGAAAGTATACACGTTACTGACACAAAAAAACCAAGATTTAATTTTTTTTTCTCCGTCTGTCTGTCTGTTTGTTCCGGGTAATCTCTGAAACGGCTGGACGGATTTTAACTTTCACTAGTAGGTAGCTGATGTTTCAAGGAGTAACTTACGCTACTTTTATTTATTAAAAATATTAGGGTTCCGCCACAATAAGGAAGAAACTAAATCTACGCGGGGCACAGCTAGTACTAGCTAATTTTGTGGCTGGAGACCAATTCATTAATTATTTCCGTTCGGTATTCCTATAAGTAGTTTCGTATAATACATTTCATCGTCCGACTGGTAACCAGCCGGTACAAAGTGCAACTGATACCTAGTAAAAAGAATATTAGAGGGTTTTTGTCTGAATGACGTGATTACATAGATATACACTTGGTCTTAGTCCGGGAAATAATAATAAAGAATGTAAAATATTTTAAAATTCGTATCTAAATACGTTTTCATTATTACTTTTGAATGTCAAGCTTGAATTTGTTTATACATGGACATCACACAGGCATCTTTTAATTTAGACTAGCTGAGCCCCGAGGTTTCACCCGCGTAGATTTAGTTTCATTTTTATTCCCTTGGAGGTGGAATTAATCAAAATCCTTTCTTAGCGTATGCCTACGTCATAACATCTACCTGCATGCCAAATTTCAGCCCGATCCGTCCAGTGGTGTGGGCTATGCGTTGATAGATCACTATGTCAGTCAGTCAGTCACCTTTGAGTTATATGTATTTTCCAACGTTAGATGTTCGTCGGTAAATTCATTAGGCTTCCATTTCCAATAATAATGTATAACACATTACAATCTCACCTTATTCTGACAAAAGGAGACAATATTTTGCACAAATACACTCCCATCAGCTTCCTAGAATACCAGGCGTTTATGAATTCATAGGATGTAAACTTTTAAATTTCCATCTAGAGAATTCAGTCCGCGTACTTGTAGGTGAGAAGTCCAAGTATAGGCATTCACCGGCGGTCTATTTCGGTCGCCTGCGCGATTGATGGGACGGCGGCGCGTGATGGATGCGACGTCGCGTGTTGATTTACTGTCCTCTCCTGCCGATTCATGAGAGCCTGGTACTGCGGGGTTAGTTTCGGCATCGGCGAAGGGGAAATAAAATTAAAACGGGAATGCAAATGGTTGTAATAACTTAATTCGAGCTTATTTTAATGGCGGGATCTATTCCCATTCGTTTATGTGTTAAAGGATACAATATTATTAGTGAACAGTTTAATGAAAGGGATTCGTGGATATTTCAAAGCCTCGACCGAAGTATTTTGTGTGATGTTTCGTATAAAATCAATTCAAAGACGACGTAGGTATAGTGCCTGAGATGGCGATGGACTCATCACGTTGGCACTTAATCAACTTCGGTGTAAAGTGAGTATTGTTATTACAACACCTTTGCCTACCCCTCTTGGGATGTATTTTCTTTGTTCTTTCTAAAACTTTTGTTTAAAATTTAAATTCAATATAAATGGAAAACAAAATTAAAAAGTTTCTGATAAACAGCTTACATACATCTCTTTATAATAGACAGAGATTAGATGATGAGTAATCGAATGACCAACCGGGTACGTGACCACCCAACTACCAAGGGTACTTATCAATGGTATGTAATACTGTATGAACTGTGATGGCGTGTAGGAGTGGATACTGTCCCTTACAATACTAACAGACTGCTTGCTTCTAAACTAGTGGGAGTAGACATTACGCTACCATCCCACGCAACTCCACGTTACGGTTCAATTAAAGGAACGTTACTATTACAATGTGGCCAATTAAGTTCCTACATTTAATTAATCGTTTTTTTGTGTTTATAAACGTTTTTCTAGTTATGAATCTTGATACGGTAAATATTAACACTAGCTGTGCCCCGTGGTTTCACCTGCGTAGTTTTAGTTTCAAATTTATTGTCGCGGAACCCTAATATTTTTAATAAATAAAAGTAGCCTAAGTTACTCATTGAAACATAAGCCAGTTAAAATCGTTCCAGCCGTTTCAGAGATTACCCGGAACAAACAGACAGACAGACAGACAGACGGACAGACAGACAGACAGAGAAAAATTTTAAAACTTGGATTTTCAGTGTCCATAACGTGTATACTTTCATATGCATTTAGAGAAAAGCTGTTATTTTGGAATTACAAACAGACACTTCAATTTTATTTATCTGTATAGATATAGATGTAGGAGTTGAACTCCGATGAGCTTATAGTTAAAAAACCATAGCCTTACCTGGCCCCAAACTGTAATCGTGTCGTTCTGACCATTTGAAAGTACCTACTTTGTGAAAAGTCTAATCAAATAAAGATATTTCTGAATTTGAATTTGAATTGAATAAATTTTTGCTCTCCATCATTTACCTGCATTTTTGCTCTCCGATATACCTACTTAATAAATAAATAAATAAAAATACTTACCTACCCAGGATGCACTTCATATACTAAGTACACGTCCCGTCACGACACGGACACGGACAGCAAAAAAATGTGGGGATACTGCGCATGTTTTTATTCGCCTTGCGCCATACCTATAGACAGTAACAGACTGATAAATTAACTACTGCGCTATCAAAGGTACCTACTCGTTCTTAAATCGGGACCTGTAAGTATCTTATATCTACTCACTAAATCTGAACATATGTCTTGCTTTTTTGTTGAGCTATAACTATAATATAACTATAACTATATATATGAATAACTTCTTTGATTTTAAATCAATTAGGCTTCGTTCCCAGCTAGCATCGGTTGAGCGGTCGATAGATAAGCTTGTTAGGCACACAACAAATAAAACACATAATATTCCTCAATCAATATTTATTAGTAATACATACACAGTTAATACAATACAACATTTTGCTACCAATCAATCACAGCAGTAAAGAAATCAATTTTTTTTTTTTATTTGAGTCAATTCTACGTACTTTATTACTTTGAAATATCTCGTACGTCACCTAGTCATCATTCCATTTGTCAGTATTCATGTTCTCGCATGCGACATCGTGGTGTATAGATCTTCTAAAGATATTGTCGGCTGCCACAGTCACATCGTTAACTTCGGAAATACATAAATATGTAGATTTGTTCCCTAATTCAGTATTATATTGGGACATTTAAAGGAATCGGTCGGGGAAGACATTCTCTATAGCAGAGTCATTAATAAATTGATTTGGTTCACACTTGGATCATTTGAGTATTAAATTTATAGGTATTTTTTTAATCAGAAATATTACCTAAATTATTGTTTGAGATTATTAATATATCTAAATTGTTAAATGAGAAAGTTTTTTAATTTTAGATATAGGGTTGTATCAAAATGGTGAGTACCTACCTAAATCGTTAATCTAATATCATATCAATTTAGTCGATATCGATCCTACTTACTATTACATTTGTTTTATTATTATGATAGCGGTGTCACCATATTTTAACAGACCTTATAATTTAAATAAGCATCTGTTACAGGGTAATTTCTGGTTTTGATTATAGCAGTTTATAGTTCCCACTACAAACATTAAACAAGCGTTATATTTCAGCCTTAAAACAATTCATTGATCTTTAACAGAGAAGTGGTTGCATCAAACACAGAAAAAACAGGTGGTAAGTAAGTAGGTAGGTACTAGCTTCAACCCGCGACATTGTCTGTTATATTGTATAACTAGCTGTGCCCTGCGGTTTCACCCGCGTTTAGTTAGATTTAGTTTCGTGCTTTACATCATTGAACCCTAATATATTTTCTGAATAAAAGTAGCCTAAGTTACTCCTTGAAACATCAGCTACCTACCAGTGAAAGTCCCGTTAAAATCGGTCCAGCCGTTTCAGAGATTACTCGGAACAAACAGAAAGACTGATAGACAGACGGACAGACAGACAGACAGACAGAGAAAAATTTAAAATCTTGGTTTTTGAGTGTCAGTATCGTATATACTTTCATATGCATTTAGTGAAAAGCTGTTATTTTGGAATTAAAAACAGACACTCCAATTTTATTTATCTGTATAGATGTATAGATTAAAAGTGTATGTTTGTAATTGAAACAGTTTCTCACCACATCCTCAAATGTACACACAGAAAAAAAAGATGACCAGAAAAAATATAGAAAAGCGAGAGCATTGTACAGGGAGGGAGGATAAAAGATAAAAAAATAATTCATGAAATAAAAAACGTTTTTTGTGTGACGTAGCATAACCCGTTGTCGGCCTCGCGAACCGTATAATACCATAGCGTCACACCGAAGCGACCGCGCACGCGCGCCATCCAAGATGGCCGCCACAAGCCCCGCCCTCTTCCGCCGGATGTCCGCCCTGCACCCCTTTCATTAATAACGTGGGCCAACAAATTTGGTGAAATACTCACTTTGCGTTCTCTTGTTGTCTTCATAAATATCTTTAGGGTCCTCTGTGTTACTTTGTGTGAATATGTATCTACTTGCATTTGTTTTATTTACTAACTAGCTGTGCCTTGCGGTTTCATCCGCGTAGAGTTAATTGCATTATCCCGCGGAACACTATGTTTTTAAATAAAAAAAAGCCTTAGTCACTCCTTGTAATATTGGCTATCAGCCAGTGAAAGTCCCGTTAAAATCGATCCAGCCGTTTCGGAGATTACCCGGTACAAACAGACAGACAGACAGACGGACAGACAGAAAATTGGTTTTTGTGTCAGTATCGTATATACTTTCATATGCATTTAATGAAAAGCTGTTATTTTGGTATTACAAACAGACCCTTCAATTTTATTTATCTGTATGGATGTATAGATTAAGTAGGTATAATAGTAATACATTTTATATAAGTAGGTACTTATATATGCTTCTACTACGAAGACATATAAGTAAGTATGTTTGTAAGATTGTATTTAGATCATTTCAAAATTTCTTCACCGATTTTGAATGGACTTACCTACAGGTAAAATGTTTAAGATTGACCTATTAAAAATCTTCGGGCTTAATATGTTAATCGGTCAGTATACCTAATGTATACATACTTACGGAAATATCTCTAATTTAAATAGTGATTTTTTAGACCCTAAATTAGATTAAGATTAAACAATTGGAGTATTCATATCATTCCAGTTATAAAAATCTTGACTGCCTTATAAAAAGCGCGAGAATAAAAAGTCTCACAGATAATACAACCCCCTCATATCAACCCCTTAGGGGTGAAAAGCGGAAAAGCCTACAATACCTACCTCACAAATAACACACCCTCCAAATTTCAAATCTCTAGACGGTTTAGGGTGTGCGTTCATATCAGTCAGTCAGGACATTACATTTTATATGTACTTATAGATTATAATCCTCTTTACATGTACCTATTTGATATCTAATCATAATATAAAAATACTGCTGTCACTAATATTCCCAATACTTAGATCCAAAGATAAAATTGGCCGTCAATAAAGTATATTTGAAATGTGCTTTAAATACGCGAAGAATTTAGATGTAATAAAAATTTAAATGAATGTAAAATCTGTGGTATACTATTGTTTCATTGTTATTCCTAGGATGTGATCACATCATTCAAATGCTACTAATAAGTGTCATAAAGCTTCGAATCCACGACAAAAGGCCTTTTAAATTTCTAAGTCATTTCAATTCAGTAGATGGTATTTTTACATACATAACTATGCCTGTATCCCATGGCGGTAGACAGAGACCACCGTTCGCCACATGCTACAATCCTTACGTACTTCTTTCGCTTCATCCACATTCATTCATCTCTTCATACACTTCCTTTATTCTCCAATCAAGAGTGCTCCAAGTTTGATCTTTCTGTAAAAGATGGTATTTTTTTAAAGTATTATTTTTTACAATTTTGTATCTTTGGCGTTTGTCTATGGGCAGTCATAAAAATCAATTCCAGTTTCTTTCTTTCTCGATGAAAGATCCAAGAAATGTAACGTGTATGCTAGATTATAAAAAAACATGATTTATTTTCAATACTAAGCTTTATCAATATCATTAGTTTTTTCCTAATCTACTGGCAGAGCGTTCGTGGTCCGTAACATGCGAGTGACACGCAATTGTTTCGGTATGGATTCGATCCTAACATTTAACTACAGTTTTTAATCATTGAAACATTGGAAAATTGGAGAATTATTATGATACTTATTTTGCATCTTCCCATGACATTATCCGTGTTAATTTCTAATTCCTAATTAAAAAAATGTATATACTGTTCATTAGTGAAAAAGAGAATTATGCACAAACAGATAGACACAGTGTATATTATATTCATAGGAAGGAGTTAAGCAATATCACACATTATTGACAACATTAACACGCACAAATTAGCACGAGTGAGATACCTACTTAAATCATAATACCTAGTTCACATCCTTAATTATAATCACGTTTTAAACATCATCAAATTTCGAGCAAGCCTTAGAATCAATATTTCAAACTAACATTCCCTAAGGATTATTAACACGACCGATCCTAGTGTTTGAATGTTGGGCCACTTGCATTAAATAAATAGATTTGACGCTTGTACAAACACACTGACAGTACGTACTCCTATATTATTTATGTGGGATGAAATTCCCGATCGTGTAGAATGAGAGACGCTCACGATCGGACATCTGTCACCCCCCACCGCTGCTGCGCGACTGACGGCCTTACCCACCCTACGATATTAGTGGAGGGGACCTAGCCCCGCCCCCTTAGGGATACCCTTGCATTGAACGTGTTAAAGATTATACTGCTCTTCGTACTTGAAATATCAACTTTATTCTTAGCGTGTAGAGTCGCAATTCAATCGTTGAAATACTTCTGGTCCTTCGGGTTGTAATCCCACTAATAGATTTGAAGACTTTTACCGATGGATATAAAGTAGATTTTTTATTGACAGTGTTACAGGGCTGCGTAGGACTTGTAAGTTTTTTGTGTTAAAGTTATTTTTCTCTTAACTTGTGGCTATTTTTGTCGGTAATTGGATTCAGGGCCGGATTGAGTCGTACTTGTCCCGTGTAATTATTATAAAGATGGCAGATACAGTGCGGTACTGTTTGAGGCGGTTTTATACCTTTTATTGAGTCATTAGCTATAATGTGCGCCCGCGATTGCGGTGTGTTGAGATTTCCTAAAATATGTTCAGTGATTTCGATGTTTTAATATTTGCAGATATATTTTTATGCAGGTCGAGTAGAATTTTTCATACTCAGAAAATTTACACGAAAATCTTGATATTACCTTATGATTGAGACGTCAGTAAGTACTCAGGTACCTACTTATATCTTAAACGTTACAAGTCATGAATGTGGATGATTACAAGGGGAAACGAAGACCTAAGAACGATGGATGGATTGTGTGAAAGATGATATGGCTAGAATGGGAGTGAATACAGATATGACGGCTGATATGGAAGAGAAGAATATATATCGCCGACCCCAAATAACATGGGAAAGGGCAGGAGGATAATAATGATGATTTACTTAGCTCATCTGTATATATAAAAAATAAATCCCCATTTCCCTTGGTCAAGGCATCACGCGTAAACTGCCAGATCGATTTTAACGGGACTTTCACTAGCAGATAGCTGATGTTTCAAGAAATGACTTAGGCTAATATTTAAAAATACACATAAGAGTTCCGCGGGACACCCATGAAATTAAACCTACGAGGGTGAAACAGCGGGGCACAGCTAGTCATAATATAAAAAATTGTAAATTACACTTAATAGTTCTAAAAAAACGTTCAGAAATAAAAAATAATGATAATTATAATAATTAATGGATCTTTGGTTTTCTCAATAGAAGGTCTAACAGCCTTCAAAAAGACGAAACGACTCCTAGTACCTACAAAACTCCTAGTTATCTAGTCAGCTTAGTAACGAGTGCCGCAATAAACGTCGGTATTCGGTAGTTCCCCACTCGTTATCACAAAACGAGTTCTAAACGCATAGTCGTCGTGTCGGACACGGCCCGCTCGCCTTCACGAGATAACGTTTACAGCTCACGTTATCTATACTGACTAACTTAAACTACTTGTTATTGAGTGTCCATCGATTGCTCCCAGTTAGAGACGTGTCAATTTTATTTATAGTTTTATTTTTGGGAATTTTGTTTACCCGCTTTTCATGTGGGATCGTTAAGCGATCATTGGTATTGCTTTTTATAGACGTAGGTAATTTGATGACGTAAAGTCATGTGTAGATTGCTTATGCTATCGATAACCCGGTCACAATATAAATATAAGATTTCTATGCAGTAAGGAATCTAGACTAGAATGTTTAAATAAAAACATTTGCTTCATTGAACGTGAGTAACAAAGGTTGTCACTCTTAAAGTTTTTAAATGTTATTTACTGTAAATTAATGTAAAGAAAATATGTCACTAAAATACGTAGGTAAATGACATAGACGCGATAGACCACGACGTAGCGCCCCTTACTGACAGGAGGCCGGTGCCGCTTATTATCTCGTAGAAGCGCGTGTCTGTGTGTGTAGGTATGTCATTGCGACGAATTTATTCTTAGATTCAGTACCTACATACAGGGACAAACTTAACAGAGCCGCGGTGAGCAAGTGGTTTGAGTAAAAAGTTCTAATCTCACCCTTCTGAGTGAGGAACCTGCATTTGTACATACGCTCAAGCCACGAGATGTTTTAATAAAGACACCGAAGATGATTAAGTGCCATCGTGACAGAGGGTGAGTCCATCGCTGTCTCAGGCACTATACATACGTGTATTAATTATTTGTCAGACATATGCAGATTTGTACCGTGAAATCACTGCACGTAAGTTTTAAGAACAACCCGTTGGTTGAGGCAGCTGGGATTCGAACTTGCGTCGCAGACGACTGTTCACTGCCACCATTGCACTTTCATATGCATTTAGTGAAAACCTGTTGATTTAGAATTGCAAACAGACACTTCAATTGTATTTATCTGTATAGATTTTAGTCTAGATTCCTCTGTACAGTTTACAGTATGCTTATTTATTCTGTGACAAGATGATGTGTCAAATATGAGACGAAAATGATATCTATATCATGATTCTATAGAACCATTGCAAGAAATTGCTACAAAACCATTGAAAACAAATGGAACGATTCAAAATAGCACGCAAATAATTGACAATATCAAAGTCCGGAAGCGACGGTGGCGCCAGTGTAACGTCGGCCACATGTCACATCCGCTGTCACGTGCGATGAATTAGACGTGCGCTCGCCAACGATAATCGAACGTGACGCGCTCTTAGCAGAATACGGACGCACGCGCTAGATTCCTTTTTCGAATACGCTTCGAGGAAATGCCTTTGATTTCTGCGAGCCTGGTACAAGATTAAACTAATAAAATAATAAGCACGGACTTTAAGGTTGAAATTATTTCGTTTTATTTATTTTTTGGATTTCTGTGAGCTTGGTACTTATATTATACCTAACCTACTTATATTATATTGAAAACAATATGAAAAATGTTTAAGTCCGAAATAAAGTAGGTACCTTAGTATTGGGTATAGGTACGTAGGAAAGAATAAAAGTTATAGCGCAGATTAAATTAATAGTAGATTTACTTAAAGCACAGGCTTGTTTGGTTTATTTAAATAAATCACTAGCTGATTTCATACGGTTTCACCCGCGTAGTTCCCGTTCCCGTGCGAGTGCGGAGGGAAAATATAACCTATATTAATCAGTGATAATGAAGCATTCAAATGGTGAAAGCATTTCTAAAATGTACTTTTTGCGCCAATTCGTTACAAACATACTTAAATACAAACCTTTGCTACTTAAAGTATTAGTATAGAGTATAGAAAGACAAAAAATATACCTTCAGTTGCCCCCGTCACCAGTTACGAGCGCGCAGCGAAAATAATTGGGACTGCGCATGTATTTATTCACCTGGCGCTACATATAGACAGACTGATAAAATAACTACCTACTCATGTATGGGCCTGTATGAATACCTATAGATATACATCAGAGGAAGTGTCTCACATATCTACCTATAATATAAATCTTATCTTCTTTATATATAAAAATGAATCCCCATTTCCCTTGGTCACGGCATCACGCGTGAACGGCTGGACCGATTCTACCGGGACTTTTACTGGCAGATAGCTGAAGTTTCAAGGAGTGTTTTAGGCTAATTTTATTTAAAAAAAACCAGCATGAAACTAAATCTACACGGGTGAAACCGCGGGGCACAGCTAGTTAATAAATAAAATGTAACGGCTATATAGAAAAGATTAACGACACGACAAGTCAACACGTCAGTGCGTAAGCTTAGTGTAATCCCACGGATCTGCGGTGACGCCGCGTATGTTCCGTGCGCGGGAGTTGATCCCGCGGCATTCTCACCGACATTATGGGATGTCTTATGGGGATTAGTGCTTATGATTATGGGGAAAAGGTTGTTCTTGCCCTAAGGATGTTTTAAAAACATATAGAAGACTTATTTTTCACCGAAGATCATATTCGGTGTAAATTGGCTGTGGACTGTGTTGTTTCAGGGGCCTAACCATGAGCTTTTATTGCAATGATAATTCAGTTGTGCGACAGTGACAGATGTATACACGTCGCGTACATCTGTCTCAAAATGAGTGAAACTATCATGGCAATAAGAGCTCATGGTAAGGCTCCTGTTTATTGTTTGATAGCCGTCCTGGCCTTGGGGTGGTGACGCAGGTATCGAATCCTAAGGCCTGTACCAATGAGGTTTTCTAAAAACTTAGGTACAGTGATTTCACACCACGTGATTAACGGTGAAGGAAAACGTCGTGAGGAAACCTGCATATGTCTAAGAAATAATTCAAACACGTATGTATAGTGCCTAGTTGGCATTAAATCATATTCGGTGAAATGTGGGTATTGTTATACAACACCTCTGCTTACCCCTTCGGGGACCCTTCTGGGATGGCGTGAGCATAATTTTTATAAATATTTTTCCTTCATGCAGTAAGTCCTCAGACAGTAAGATAAGACAAATTATGCTTAGATTATCTGAAAAGGTCGGTATAAAAATATCGAATAGTGTCATTTTTTTTTATACCTACATAGGTAGGCAGAGTTGTTGTAATAACAACACACACTTTACACCTAAGATGATTATACATCCTGCAATATAATATGTAAGTAAGTACATATCTTAAAAGAGATCTTAAACATTCTAATATTCCCACTATCCACAATAACTTAAATCTAAAACAATAAACTTCGAATATCTCGAGATCACAGGGATTTAAAACTAAACTTTTATAGAAAAAAAAATCACAAGCGCCCAGAAATAGTTGGGAAGGAGATGACAGGAATTTATTAACCATTCGGGATGACTAACGGCGATTAGGGTGCGGAGTACCCCTTACTACTGGTGCGCGACGTCGAATGGTTTTGTCGTGAGTTGTTTGTGAGATTTCAATGTGTTATAGCGGCTGATTCTCAACTCTATTACGGTCGACTAAGGTCAAAATTTTATTGATCTTGTACTCTTTGAAGTGACAATGCTTAAGAGTTGACAATTGCACAAAATCGCATAAATTAAAAGCTAATAACTACCGCGTGTAATTATTATCATTATTGTCATTATTTACAAAACATCGCCTATAATACTAAATCTGCCATCTCTTTTTGAATGGATTTCGAATGCGATGAAAACAGTTTTAGTACGAGTTTGATCTAGTCTTGGCTTAAACCATGTTTTGCAATATGTAATAGGGATGTTACAGAGCTGTGAGAGTTCCGAATCCAACAATTTATGGGATATGTACAGCATTTTCCTGTACATATCCCGAGATGATACTCTTCATATATTTGTTACAGCACACTCCAGACTTAATTAATGTGTTTAAAGTCAGGAATTATTTAATACAGTTTAGGTCCTGATTAAACTTCGAAAAATTACGAAACGTTAAGTGAGAACTGAGAACCCTTTGTAGCGTGGCTGTTAATAGAGGTGGCGGGTTCGAATCCGCGCTGAACGTGATGTATGCTGTTTTAATTAGGACTTCCACACGACGCGACCATCCACTGAACACTAAGCATACTTCATTACACTCCATATTTACAGGTTTTGCTCGAAATATCATTTACTGAAGGGACATTTAAATCAAATTGCTTTTGTCGGTTTTGTTAATTCATACTGTCTGTCTGTCTTCATGTCTTTATAGTTTATGTGCTGCTACGTGAAATATAAGGTTTGCCACTTATTATATCGTTCTTATAGGTATTATACTAGCTGGACCCCGTGGTTTCACCCGCAAAGCTGGTATTTCATGTTTTAGCCGATTTCCCTTTTTAAAGAAAATAAATGTCGCCTATGTTATTCCTTGTAACATCAACTATCTGTCAATGAAAGTCTGATTAAAATCGGTCGGGTACAGATTGATTATAACGTCTCGTTTAAAATAGCAAAGAATACGTTGGAGAGACTCCCATTAGAAGACAATCAGAGGATGCACAATATAGATATCTCTAAGTGGTTTTCGTGGAGTAAATCCCAAGTTTTGGGTCACAGCACATACATTTCGTGTCGGGCAACCATGTGCGGTTGTGGTTTTGTTAGAAACTAAACGAAACCCAAAATGAACAAGTTAATTAACCAAATGGGTAACATTAACTGAACTTACAACTTACAATTACCACTAACTCACTACCTTCATGCTCTCATGTTCCATACCATTATTCCATCCCAGGTTGCCTGGAAGAGATTGCCATGTGCGTTAAGACCGCCAATTGTGGGTACGTAAATGTATATTGTCATTGGAACTGTGTCCATGGGCTTATAGTTGCTTGAGTGATTTATTTTGTATTTTTAAAACTGTATAATATTCTTTAAAAGAGTAATTACTGAGTTTATTGCCAGGTTCTTCTCAGTAAAAGCAACCTTCCGAACCTGGCGGTAGCATGTATAATCCTGTGTAATTGCGTCATTCCGACGATTTAAAAGTACTTTGTATAAAGTTTGGGTTTGAGTTTGAATAGTGTACAATAAAGCTTTAAATAAATAAATAACTCTGCTGGGATCATGAGGCCTTACCATAAGATCTTACTGCCATCATAGTTCCACTGTGTGACAGTGACAGACTTATACACGTGTAAGTGTCAAACTATGATGGTAGGGCCCCTGAGCGGATAACGGTTCATCCAATAGTTGGTTCTAATTTTAAAGTGAGGGAACATTTTGGTTATCACACAGCATTTTTTGAATAACTTAGGTGATGGAAAACATGGTGCCAAAAGGGAAGGTTCTATTTAAGGAACATTCGCAGACAAAATAGTAAGATGGCCTTATGTTTGATATAGTAAGTTAGCCTGTCGTTTACAACACTTGACCAAAAATTATTATTAACTGTAATGTTGGTAAGGTAATATTATAAAAATTCTAAATCAGTGTTTGTTCTTATAGACAAAAATATGTTGGTACCTAACGAAACTTCTTCAGAACGGCTTAAACAATTTTAAAGAAATTTTCAGTATATGTTCGCTTGGTCTGAGAATAGTACATAAATTATTTTTTATACAATTAAATTATTAGGGTGGTCCACTCCAAAAACTGCCGAGCAAAGCTGTTATAAAAAAACTTGAATTTAGTATTATTTCAATAGATTCCCGTGGAAAAATTTACGACGTGACTGGACATAATAATAGCTTCACGACCCCAAGTAGATCCGTCAGCAGTATGCACATGCGCAGATTGGTCGCGTGCCCGACACATAAACAGTACCTATCAGCGGACGACACGCTGAGCCGATCTCTGGATCGTAGATAAGGCATGATCCTCGTTGCTAGAGGAGATATTATGGAGTGTGCATCATCTCCCTGGCTTTATCGCATACGTAGTTGGCGTCGGCACTTGATTCAACCCGATGTGGCTCCACGTTAGTCGGAACCTGGTACTTCGTGTACCATGTCATCATCTCCCTGGCCTTATCCCATACATTGTTGGGGTCGGCACTTGATTCAAACGGATGAGGCTGATCACCTAATTTTTATATGAAGCGATTGCCACCTGACCTTAACGTATGTGTATTGAAACACATACGTTAACATGTGTGTTTTAGTTGTTTGAAATTTTGTTTGTATGTATGCATTTATGGGGTTGGACCTCAAATGCATTGTAAAACGGAATAAACCACTTAAGTATTAAATAACCCCTAATATTAGTGTATCAAAACAAAGTGTTCGCGATTTGTTCGCTACAAATAGCTCCGGGGTGATCTCTATTCATCAGATGCATTATCCCGGCTAATGGCACTCAGTCACGACACTACCAGGCACTCATAATGTGTGAACTACACACGTGACGCCGACTGATTTATTTGCAACTAATGTTATACGCCTGCCTAATATTAATGGCGCCTTGGTACTATTTATAAATTGCAATATCATTTTAATATTGGAAAACTTTGTAAAAATATGATCACGACATCCCAGAAGGGTCCCCAAAGGGCAGACAGTAAGCAGAAATGTTGTAACAACAATATAGACATACATACGTTTTTTTAATTACTTCTCAGACATATGCAGGTTTCCCCACCATGTTTTTCTTCACCGTAAAGCACGTGGTGTGAAATCACTGCACGAAAGTTTTATTTAGAAAACCTGATTGGTGCAGGCCCCGCTGGGATCCGAACTTGCGTCGCTTGCGTAGTAGACGACCGCACAAGCCTCGAGGCCACCACGGCTCCTTACTTCTTTTATACTTTATATTTCTTTGAATACGGATCGCGAAAAATTACCTTTTCAGGTTGACGATTACATTAGTCGATACCTTTACCTTTTACCTTTTAAAGATTACAGATGAATTGCTATCCCCAGTTATCTGTCAGATTTGATATCCATACCTTCAATTTCATAATAATGTTAACTAGAGATTAGTTAATGCAATGAAAGTAAGGAAATTATTATAGATTTGTTTATCTTTAGTAACATAAGTGACAGATGGATAGAATATTGAAAACGGTGATAAGTACTAAATTAACTAATTACATGCTGCCAGTATCTTTGGAACCTTGCCTACAGGGACTCCCTTTAATAATACATTTAAATTTTATGGATTTTAGTGTTAGTATCTTTATGTAATACTTCATTATTATGTGATAATATTGTACTTTATAATGTTTAAAGGATGAAAAAAAAACTAATTACATAAATAAATGTGTCCCTAATATTAGACAAAGATCTAATATTAGAGAAATTCTGCTTTAGACATCATACGGTCTCGAATTACCCCGGTATATGTACCAGGCTCACATAACATCGAAGCCGTCGAGCAAAGAGCGAGTCGTGATGGTTATCGCGCCGTAAATAAGGCTCCAACGTAGTGACAACCGTGCCCATTAGGGGACGGCAAAAAAACCGACGGGTACCGTGCGCAGACGCAATATATTAGATTCAAAACATACTTTTAGTCTCCTGAGAAAAAAAAATACGATCTTTCAATAATAGCATGAAACAGCGATGTGTTGTGGTGGGGAATATGTTGGCAAAACATTCTAAAATAAACTAAAAAGAGCCGTGCTGGCCGTCGGGTTTGAGCAGTCGCCTGCTACGTAAGCAACTCACGTTTGAATCCCAGCGGTCTGTACCTATAAATTACCTACAACTTCAGTGCAGTGATTTGACACCACGTGCTTTACGATGATGGAAAACGCCGTGAGGAAACTTACATATATCTGAGAAGTAATTTAGAGACATTTATAGTCCCTGAGACGGCGATGGACTTACCATCAGCCACGTTGGCACTTAATCATCTTCGGTGAAAAGTGGGTGTTGTTATTACAACACCTCTGCCTACCCCTCCGAGGAACACAGGCGTGAGCATACATATGTATTTAAAAAATCTCAGCACTAATATTCATGCAGTAGGTATAGCTCTACAAATGACAAGGATATTTTATAAACTCATGACAGAAAAAAACAATATTTTGGAACGTCAACTTCATACATTTTTCCAAGTATGGGCGTCGAGTGACAGCTGTTTCTAATTTGTTTCTGCCATCGGTACAGTACAAGGTGCAACAACCCAAATATGTTAATAACGGCCAGTTGTCACCACGTCCCTTTAATACACCATTTTATAAAGGTGTCGAGACATTGTCCACCACCAATTAAAGGTATATCTTCCACCCTCCTTGAAACTGTATTTAATTACGAGTGTTGTGTCTTTTTAATTTGATTACGAAGCGTGTGCCACTTAAATTTGGGTACCAGGAGTGAAGGAACGATAAGAGTTTTTGCGATTTTAAATCTGTGAATATTTTTTTGAATTCACGTAAAATGTTCTAATTAAATAAAGACTATTATTTGCGTTACACGAAAAGAATTTCGTGTAAAACTTTTTATGAAAATTCTGAAATACTAGCTGTACCCTGACCGCGGTTTCACCCGCGTAGATTTAATTTCATAGGTATTTTATTAATAGTATCAGTCAAGCCGTTTCAGAGATTAGCTGGGACAAACAAACAGACGGAGAAAAATTACATATTGGTTTTTTATGTCAGTACCGTATGCTTTCATATGCATTTAGTGTAAAGCCGTAAATTTAGAATTACAAACAGACACTTCAATTTTGTTTATCTGTGTACATTATCGAAAGAAAATCTATATCTATACATCTATACAGATAAATAAAATTGAAGTGTCTGTTTGTAATTCCAAAATTACAGTTTTTCTCTAAATGCATATGAAAGTATACACGGTACTGACTCGAAAAAACCAAGTTTTAAAATTTTTCTCTTTCTGTCTGTCTATCTGTCTGTCTGTTTGTTCCGGGTAATCTCTGAAACGGCTGGACGGATTTTGACGGGACTTTCACTGGTAGGTAGCTGATGTTTCAAGGAGTAACTTAGGCTTTTATTTATCAAAAATATTAGGGTTCCGCAACAATAAGGATAAAACTAAATCTACGCGGGTGAAACCCCGGGGCACAACTAGTCTTCAATTAAGCAATGATCAAATGGTAGAAGAGCTTTACTCCACTATAGACTAGTAATATCCAAATAAAAAAGATTTGAACATGATTACTCATTGTACCGTGATGAGAACCACCCCAATGTAATCACAAAACAACACAGATTGTAACACCCCTGCAGGCGAGCAATACAGGGGGTACGTTGACAAATTACATTACAATTGGACCAGACACACCCTCATACACACCAGACCTATTCTGGCGTAAATGAGTGTAAACAAATCTATACAGATAAATAAAATTGAAGTGTCTGTTTGTAACTGCAAAATAACAGTTTTTCACTAAATGCATAATGAAAGTATACACGATACTGACATAGAAAAACCAATTTTAAAAAAATTCTCTGTCTGTCTGTTTGTTCCGGGTAATATCCGAAACGGCTGGACGGATTTTAACGGGACTTTCACTGACGGATAGCTAATGTTACAAGGAGTAACTTAGGCTACTTAGATTTTTTTTAAACTTTAGGGATCCACGGGCAACCATGAAATAAAATCTACGCGGGTGAAACTGCGGGGCACAGCTAGTCATCAAATAAAAAAGCAACATAAAAGCATTTTTTTTCTAAATCACATACTCTATGATGTAATTGATAAGTACACAAATTTCTTTAAGACTCGTTCTTGAATGACGTTTCAGAATTGGCCTTCTTGTAAGGTTAATTACTCGTGTAACACTCGAACCCATTCACCCACCTTTCCACGGTTTTATTCGTTCTAAAAATACGGTCGAAAAGTCTGACATTTATCTAATATAATAAAGGAAGAGGAAAGATTTGATTGTTTTTTTGTTTGCATTGAATAAGCTCCGAGCTACTTGACCGATCTTGAAAATGATTTGAAAATTCTTTCAGCAATGGATAGCTACATCATCAGCGAGTAACATAGGCTATATTTTATCCCCGTACTCCCACGGGAACGGGAACTACGCGGGTAAAACCGCTTGGCGTCCGCTAGTATATTCAAAATCTACTTTAATTAAATTATTAAACGAACGATAACTTGAGTTTGATAAAAACAAAGCGATTTCGTTTGGGAAGTTTAGTTTTCGAAGAAAAAGAGCAGCGAGAGTCTATCCGATGCCATAGTTTTCAAGCTTTAGTGTCATACATACAACAAATAAAAATCTAATAATACTCTATGGTATGAACTATAAATCCATTGTAAACACAACAACTCTCCACCCCTAAGTACCAGGCTCCCATATCGCTCTGGAGCTCAAATCCCAACACGCAGTGCGCTAATCAATCTCCTCGCCAATTATGGTGCCCTAGTAATACAATGAACAGTTTTGTGTGAATGGAACATGGTATTAGAATTTCATTGTATTTTGAATTGTGTGGCATTTACTTACGCTGTTTGGTGGTTCTATGAAAGTACAAACCAACTTTGCTTCGTGGTAACACTTGGTATTTCAGCGGAAATACTGCGAATGTATTTTATTCACATCGCGCCGTACATATTGTCCGAGACTCATAAAAGGACAGCGCTCGTAGCTCGTGAGGGCTCTTGGAGTTACCCTAATTATTATATCTATTATAATGATTTATACATTATTATAGGATGGGATAACAAGCGATAAACGTTTAGAATCGTCAATCTGATATAATCTAGCATGTCGGTTGATATATACTAATATTATAAGAGGAAAGGTTTGTATGTATTTTTGTAACAAAATGGCTCAACAAGTACAGGACCGATTTTAAAAATTCTTTCACCATTTGTATGCTACATTATCACTGATTAATAAAGGCTCTATTTTATCTCTGTACTTCCACGGGAACAGAAACTAGGCGGGGGAAACCGCGTGACGTCCGCCAGTCAGATATAACCTAGCATGTCGGTTGATAGTTGAATAAATTAGGTTTCTTCGTCTCGTTACAAGACGTTCGTGAGAGATATTAAAACAATTATATAGCGCCGCCTCATCCTGATTTACATGCTGGTACTGATTATAAATTACACTCCTAACGAACTTTTTACGACTCTACCCGCCCTTTACGACTGCGCACTATTTCGAATAAAGTAACATTTATTTTTACACGGGAATAAATAAAATTATTTCGTCCCTTTAAAACAAGGACATAAATTAATAAAACCCACTGTAGGTATGTTTATCGCAAAAAATACATCTTTAAGGAGTGTGTTTTAAGTATTTTTTATCAGGTGTTTGTTTAAAAGCAATTGCAGTTTTTGTTAATTAGCAATCAAAAAAAAAAAAAAATCAAAAAGTTTTATTCAACATAAGGGACACTTGGAACACTTATTGAACGTCATTTCTCTTACGCTTAACTTAAATAATATTTAATTAAATAATTAACATGTAACTATGTCAAAAACTTACCTACTCTACTACCCATGGCCGGCATCATAATTTATGTTTTTTTTTATATCTGTGTGATTTATATTCTTTCTTATTGTAGTTATGTATATAATAGCTTCTACCCACGACTGCGTCCGCGTGGAATAGTTATTTTCGGCTAACGCTAACTTCAACGCGCGATTGGTCGTAGCTTGATGATATAGAGCCCATAGCCTTCCTTGATAAATTGGCTAACTAACACTGAAATAAATATTCCAATCGGACCAGTAGTTCCCGAGATTAGCGCGTTCAAGCAAACAAAAAAACTTTTCAGCTTTATATTAAGTATAGATTATCCTGTGTAATATGCCACGGAGGCATTTACCGTGGAGGAAAATGTCGTGAAAAAAGGCATGTCTGAAAATAAATTCAAAGACGTGTACCTGACTCACCATAGTCACCATCTGTCGCGTTGGCAGTTAATTATATCCAACGAAAAGTGGGTGTTTTGACACCACTAAGGGGCAGTGGGGAAACTACAGGTCTAAAAAATTGTGGAGATGCGCATGTTCTTATTCGCCTCGCGTCACACATATATAGAGAAACACGCTCATAAAATGATTTTTGTACATTCAATGGTACTAGTTCTTAACTCGTGACGGGACCTTCTTCAATATTTGTAACGCTCATCCCTTGGTGCAATAATAAAAACATGTTACCAATACATTGCTGTTTCGTTCCAGGTGTTGAAATACTGCGAGCACCTGCACGGCAAATGGTACTTCAGCGAGATCCGAGCGATATTCTCGCGGCGGTACTTGCTGCAGAATGTCGCCATCGAGATGTTCTTAGCTAGCAGGAGTGAGTATTTTTATACTACTTATTATACTAGTGAGGTGGGAAACAAGTGCACAGCCTTCGTGATAACTTGCTAAGGGTTCTTGATACGGAAGGACTTTAATTCCCTTCTGCCTAGTGGCGGGACCTGAATTTCTCAAGACTGAGCGCCTTCTGTGATGGTGCAAAATTAAGGGAATATAAAATAAAGAATCTTAAAATTTCGACATTTATAATTTTTGTTCATTAAGAAACAAACCTACATTTTTACTTATACTTCTTTAGAAAAGTATACAAATTTTTTTTAAATTTTAAGAATACATTTATATTTTAGAAAAAACTTTTTTAAATAAATTTTGAGAATAGCTTAGTTTCCGATCGATTTTGATGTTCGTTATTCCTAAAGGCTATGTACCTATACTCCAATAAAATTCTAATACAGAATTATGTATGTTTCAGCATCGATATTCTTCGCGTTGCCGGACCAAGCTACTGTGAAGAAGGTGATCAAGGCTCTACCAAGAGTTGGAGTCGGCATCAAATATGGAATACCACAAACTAGGTAAGTGCTAAACTATAAGTAGGTACTAGGACGTCATAAGCGACCTGAAGGTTTTATTTTTATTGAGGCAATAACAACCTCCTTTCCACAGCATGTAACATTCGAATTTGGAATGGTACTTGTGGCGCCATCTATGGTAATCGTGATGTACTATTACGAAGGTTTCGTTTCATCTTTTTATTCGTGTGTGCGAAAAGTTGTGATAATAATTTTATAGATGGCGTTAGTAGTTATGTTTCCAGCCATTTTAGAACCTACTTACATAAATACTTTTTTCTTAGCGAAATTCAAGCCCTATACAATAATGTAGTTTTTACGACTTGTTAACTTAATTACGGTAGAGCGTTGACTCCGTTATATCTACATACCGTTTTTTAACTTCTTAATTAATGGAGTGTTCTTAATGCATGCCAGGGCAATGACATTAAATTTCTGGGGTTACCAGCTCTCTGTAGACGTTTAAAGCATGTTTCTAAAAGTACACTTGCCGTGGGAAGCTATGGCGGAAAATAATATTTTTTCCACTGATAATACTTAGTAATTCGTAATCTTGATTTTTGTTACGAATCATGATTATCCGTAATTCTTTCCTGTCTTATAGAAATAGGATTGAAACCAAATGATAACAGGGGGTAGCTGTCTAGTTGGGCTCAAGGTTGATTGGGTGCAATTATGTACAATTAGAAATGTAATGAAATCTTACTATATTATAATATCTACTGCTTTTGTGATACGAATTATCACATCACTATTGAGCTAAACCTTAGCCTGTTAAATTATCCATAAAAACGGCAAAAAAATCATTGTATAAGAGCCTCTTTAAATATTTATGTTATTCTGTTTTAAGTAGTATTTGATTTTATAGCGTCAACAGAAAAAATAAAAAAATTACTTTATTTATCAGGATTCATGAGATACAGCCTTGACAGACGGTTATCTTTTCAACCAGTAGGTACAATAGGTATATAATAAAACAAACATTGAAAACAAGTCAATAATATTTTAATCTCACAATCATATCATCACATGGTCAATATAACTATGTAAGTATTACAATATTATGTACATACAATAACCCTGTTTCACTATAATTATCTATTCAATTCATATTTGGATTAACCCTCTTATTACAAACATGGTTAAAACTCGGACTAAAACTATGTCCATCTCTTTTAACGTATCGCAAAAAGAGATAGAAATACTTCGACCAAGAATTATCTAAGGTTATGTTTTATAATAAACTATTACAATACAGGGTGTCGGAGAAAAAGGAACAGTTGTCTTCTAGAAGTTGTAGGGTTTAATGAATATATCACTTTATTGAAATCGTAAAATATCTAGCTCCAACGATAGCGTAGTTATAGGCAACGGCCTAAGAGCTCGCGGCCTTAAGCGATTGAGTGAACGCGCGGTCGCGTTTACCTACATTACGTACGCGGTTATTAAACTTTTAAAATTAAGGCGAAGGTTACTGGTTTCGAAAAATGGTTTTATGGGATTATTCCAGGATTTATTAGTGGGAGAAAAAAAATAAAAACTTAGTTAGATTTCACGTGAATAACTACGTTACAGCTGATTTTTATGCGAAAATAAGGTATTGATATGGTCAACTTTGAACATCAGTTACTCGAAAACGGAAGAAAATATTTTTGTCATAATAATTTTAATTGCTTCCTAAAATTGTACCCTATCACATATTTTAAGAGCTGTCCCGGTTTCCCCGACACCCTGTATATTAACTTTATATTGGCAAGGTATATTTATCACGGGTTTATCAAACCTAATGCCACTTTTAAAATCATCTTCGTTAAGAGTAGGTATGTTGAGATGCATAAAATATTAGTAAACTAGCTGTGCCCTGCGGTTTCACCCAAGTAAATTTAGTTACATACAAATTATCATCCCCTATGTTATCCCCTTGGGGGTAGAATTAATCAAAATCCTTTCTTAGCGTATGCCTACGTCATAACATCTACCTGCATGCCAAATTTCAGCCCGATCCGTCCAGTGGTTTGGGCTGTGTGTTGATAGATCACTATGTCAGTTATTCAGTCAGTTATCTTTGAGTTATATATATTAAGATACAGCATCTATATATATCATTTTTATATATAGTTCCTTTATTTTTATATATATCCCCATTTCCCTTGGTCACGGCATCACGCGTAAACGGCTGGATGGATTTTAACGGGACTTTCACTGGCAGATAGTTGATGTTTCAAGGAGTGATTTGGGCTAATTTTATTTTAATAAAGACATAAGGGTTGTGGGTCACCCATGAAATTAACTCTACGCGGGTGAAACCGCGAGGCACAGCTAGTTAGATATAAAAGTCCCAGCCGAAGCTGTTTATTTTGTACTTACCTACTTAAAAATAGGCAAAACATTAATTAATTAAACCTACACTTAAATATCGTCACTTTGTTATAAAATCCACTAGCGGAATGTGTAAATTATAAAAACTTAATTACAATAACAACGCTCATACTTATTTATAATACTGATCACAAATTCGCACAACAATAATATTGCATAATTAACTAATGTACAAAACTCATTGGTAACTATCGCGTTCACGAAGTACTAGGCTAACATAAAGGAACGGAGATCACTCGCGATGCGCCGACTTCTCGTTTATAAACGAATCGGTCTTTTCCAAGGAGACCGCGGCGCCCGCACTATGCCTTCGCTGCACTGGCCTGCCTTCTAAACTACAACTCTTCTCCTTACTGTATCCAATCTCAGGATCTACTTCCTTTTTCTCGTCAAACTGCCTCATAATCTCAGTGAGAGACTTCCCTTTCGTCTCGGGAAGGAAGAATTGACAGTACGCCGCCCCCAAGAGCGCGCACCCACCGAATAGGTACAATGTACCGTTACTAGTCAACAAGTTCTCAAGCTGTGGGTACGTTTTAATGTTGAAGAAGATTAAGACGTACGCGCAGCAAGACGTTGCTCCTGACATCACTCCCCTTATATCTTGAGGATAGAGCTCCCCTGACATGATCCAGGGTAGTTGCAGGAAGCCGACCATACTGAATGAGACGTGCAGAAGCACACAAGCTAGTTTCACTAAAGGCGGACCGTTCAAAGTGTCGCATATAGCAGCTCCCAGCATCGCCACACCTAATAGGAGACCAGAAGTCGCTGCGAGTGTCTTTCGTCTAAAACTATTGATCAAACACGCTCCCACAGCACCCATGAACACTCTGACACCACCCACAATTATAGAAGCTGTGAATTCATTCACGCTTGTGCCGACTGACTTGAAGAAATCCACCGCGTAGTACAATATAACGTATATCCCAGACATTTCTTGGAATATGAAGAATCCTATCAGCAGGGCGAAGGGTTTCAGTACGCTCTTCCGTTTGAAAAGGCCCATTTTTTGTCGGAAGGACATCGTCTCACCAACTTTTCGGTCCTTTGTGAACTCCATCAGCTCTTGTTGGGCCGTGTTGTTGTTCTGTCTCAGCCAGAACATGGCGTCGTAGGCTTCTTTCATCTGTCCTTTTGAAGCCAGCCATAGTGGGGATTCTGGCACGAAGTACATCAAGAAAGGCGTGAGTAAAGACACTCCTGCGCATATAGCTGCGACTTTCCTCCAATGAATGAAGGCTCCTAATGCGTACACTACGAATATTCCCGTTGACACCAAGCCAGGCCCTAGCGCACTCAGCACACCACGTTTCTCAGGGGTCGTTATTTCAGCAACGTAAATGTACGAGACCGTTGACATACCTGGAAGAATAACAATTTACAATATTAGCAATTCACACACAGCCTCTAATGTATACATATCGCTTTTACTTTATTCACGTTCATCATTCACGATTCTACTGAGGTATCTATGAGGTACTTTATGGTTTGGATGTAGACGTGCTTATCACCAAGTAATACTATGTAACAGGTAACTACTTCTATGTCATAATAATATAATAACCAGAAGAACAAAGAAATCTAGGATTTCATTACTCTGTAGTCTTGAAAAGTAATCTGATTCATGTTCAGATTGATTGAGCGTTTGGTACAACTTGTTCAGTCGTTATGTGAATCAGATCGCCATCATGCGGGTACAAACCTCGGCTTGTACCAATGACTTTTCAATACTTGTCATATTATGCAAACAGATAACTATAATAGTTCCTCGACCTGTGTCGAAGTAGATCGCGCGTAACCTCTATAGGTCTGAGAAGTAATTCATTAAAATAATAAGGGATGGTAAGTTGTGGATGGAACTCCTCAACATGTCTTTCCCAGCCGAGTACAGGATGAGGTTCTTCAAGAAGTGTGCGAAGACATATATAGAGGGTCGGCAAGGCGCCCCTGATAGCCGTGGTATTGCAAGCGACCATAGGCTGCAGTAACCGTTTACGATTAGATGGGCCGCATGTTTACCACCTAAGTGGTATAAAAATACAATTTTACCGTGGTACTCGTAACCAGGGCAGTAGAAGACTTATCCCGACTACTATCAGCTTAAACAGACGGGTTCCTCCTCGTTGCAAGCATGCGTTGCACATTAGCGATTGACCGTTGGATCTCAAGTTTAGACGTACATATTTGGACGTCGACTTCTTCCATGACCTTTGTGGAAAGCGTGAAGAATGGGATGTGATACTAACCGATAGTAAACCCGGTAATGAACCGCCCGACGCACAGGAACACATAGGTCTCCGACGAGGCGATGACCAGCCACCCCACGAGGTTGGGCAGCACTATGGACTGCAGCAGCAGCCGTCTGCCTACCGCGTCCACCATCATGCCACCCAGTAACGCGCCGATTGGATTCGATATCACTCCCAAACTGGCTGTTGACGAAGAAGGATACATATATTTTAATGATCCTTATTATTCGATGAGAGATGTATCAAAAAAGGGAGATTGATAACTGTGAGCATTTTTTTGGATAAAAAAGGATAATCTTTTTGCAAAATTTATAGTAAATCCGTTTAGCCTTCGATCATTGTTATAGTCGAAACATTTAACTGTTTTCACGTGATTTGATAATCAGCATCTAGACCTGAAGAACCTAAAAATACTTAGAAACATTGAAATAATAGTATACCTACTAGGGCCACATAACGCTAAAGGAGACTGTCCAATGAAGAATAGGGTAATATGAGTAAACAAAGGAACATATCTTTGAGTTTGGCCATGCATGTACTAAAATATCAGTAGCTTCGGAAGTCTAGACTCGTTGCTTTCCGTGAGGTAATAAAGTGATCAGTAATGTTAAGTTCCTACTAGGTTTATTACAAAATCAATAAAACATGATTAATTTGCAATTAATATTCATACTCTAAGTAGAAGTGTGATGGTGACCTCCAAATCGAATTTCTCAGGAGATATTATAGTGCCCAAGTGTGTGCGCAAACACAGGTGCACTTCTTCTTCATTCCCTCACTCTCATAGTCCGATGGGACGTTAATCTGACACTACCGGAGAGAGATCAGGCGTAGCACGCCTAGTACTTAATTGTAGGTACGCCTAGTACCTAGTACCTGGTAGAATTGATTTTACGTGCTTGTAGAGGTAGGTTTTTATAGAATCGTTGCTGTATTTGAATTTCAGCGTAGGGGATTGATAAATCTAGTTACATTTAGTTCCTTAAGTTGGTACTAGGATATCATCATTATAAGGGAGATTGCCTAGTTTTGCCTCGGTAGTTTTCCATTGTAAATACACCTAAGCTGACGTCTACGTAAATGTACATATCTTGGCGATGATAATATTATTAAATGTTTAAAATAGAACTTCGTCACGTCTCACGCACATCTTAACATTCACCTAGACTTTTCGTAGTAATTAAAATTAATTAAAACATTTGGATATACTTTGTTGTAGGTATACTACACTTATAATAAACACTTTATATTTTCTTTTATTATATCACTGATTGTTGTTGTTGTCAGTTAAATAAGTACTCCTTGTGAAATCAGCTAGTCAGTGAAAGCCTAGTTAAAATCGTCCAGCCCTTTCAGATATTAGCAGGATTGATTTGATTTGATTTGGTACCGTATATACTTTCAAATTCTTCAGTGAAAAGCCGGTAAGTTGGTATTACAAACAGACACTATAATACTTTTTATCTATATAGATGTATAGATAAGTTATATTTACACAACGTCACAAAGAATATAGAGTTAGATATCTATATTTGCACACTCTCCACGTATTTACTGAAGGGTAATTGATAATAGTATTTGCTGTTATGTTGACTTGGTTTATAAAATGTCTAGATTTATTTCTTTCCACGTGTTTTATTGCTAGGTTCTCAGAGCAAAGTAAATACTGGTTTGTTTGTGGAATGTGTCCTACATAATGTTATTTATTTAATTGTTTTAATGAAAAATAACTAATGCAATCTAAAGTTACAATACAATTGGTCAAGATAGAATAATCGTGCGAGGGAAGCGCGCCCGACCCGCCTTTGCTATCTATTTTTCGGGAGATATTTTTTGCTATTTTGCTATCTATTTATCCATGAAATGTACATGATCCTTGGCTAAGTTTCTTGCCGGTTCTTCTCAGAAGGCTAGTTTCCAAACCGGTGGTCAATTTTCGACATTTATAAGGGCCTTATCAGGGCTGAAACTGAATAAAATATTTTCATATCATTTCGATGTGTTTCCAGATATGAAAATGAATTTTCGCAGGCGGGCAAAATCCCGAGTTGTGTTTTAAAGCTTCCCTGTTTCCTGACTCAAATAAAGAACTGCTATATCGGGAAAATGTTTCAAAACCAACGCGTGTAATGCCGGCTTTTTCGCGAACTCTACGAAGTGCGTTCGCTATAGAAATCGTAGTGATACGTAGTCGTGTCGAATCGATTATTTTCTGATTGAACTTCGTTATTCGATAACGCAGCACGAGCTGAAGGCCTAGTACGAGTTTAAAATCGCCGTCACAAGTCACCGCGTCGACGTAAACGCAGATTTGTATGGGCTCACAATAGTGTCATCTTTAGGCCGACAGAGGCGCTGCTCCGATCCCATACAAATCTGCATTATCTTTGACGCGGTGACTTGTGGCGGCAGTGAAAAACTCGCACTAGGCACTCTGAAGTGAAAACATAGAAACATTTTACATTGTCTTATTCAACAATATAAGTATTTTGAGCACATTCATTGACCTGGACCACATACGTGTCTTGGCACGGAACCATGTTTAAAAATATAATGTAAACACCGTTTGTTTACTGTCTCATTCAGCATTCGTGCGAATTTACTGATACAATGTAAAGGAATTCTTATGTCTAAGCATGAAAATGACGTAAGGCTTTATTCCTTCTTTATGGGACTTACGGTGAAGTCTGAGAAGAAATTTAACGAAGAAGTTACGTGCAAGAGAGTAGGAGACAGACGATCTGTTAAGTCGAAACCTTTGTCATGAAATGATGTGACGTAATCTATACCTACAGATAAATAAAATTGAAGTGTCTGTTTGTAATTCCAAAAGTTGCTCAATATATTTGAAAGTATATAGGTACGGTGCGTATACTATAGAAAAAACATTTTTTTTTCTTTTTCTCTGTATGTCTGTCTGTTTGAGTAGCTCGTGGCACAGTTGCTATTGCGCATATCATTCGATCAGCGAAGTTAAGCAACCATACGCCTAGCCAGTAGTTGGATGGGTGACCGCCCGAGTTCCCTCCGTGCCTCGGAGAGCACGTTAAGCCGTCGGTCCCGGTTGCCAATTTAACATCTTTGGCAATCGTTACAGGTCAGTCGGAGGCCTAAGAGAGTCTGACAACTGGTTTAACCCAGATTGCCGATTTTCCTCGAAAAAGGGGTTGCGAAGGTCAGATGGCAGTCGCTTCGTATAAAAATCAGGTGATCAGCCACATCGGGTTGAATCAAGTGCCGACCCCAAATACATGGGATTAAGGCCAGGGAGATGTGTGTGTCTGTCTGTTTGTTGCCGCTAATCTCTGAAACGGCTGGACCGATTTTAACGGGACTTTCACTGACAGGTAGCAAATTTTACAAGGAGTAACTTAGGCTACTTTCATTTAAAAAAAACATTAGAGGTTCGTGGGTCATCCACCACTCTACGCGGGTAAAACCGCTGGGACAGCTAGTAATTGATAATTGAAACTCACCGATCCACGAGCTCTGTTCATACGACACCGCGGGGTACTCGTGCGTGTACTGGGGCAGCAGCACTGCGGAGAACCCCTGGCAGAACCCCACCGATATGTTGATGGACTGAGCCGCCAGCGCCGCCAATACCTGCAATCAATTATGATGCCCTGGTAAATGATACTTATCGGTTTATGAAAATTGTGACTATATTATAATGCTGAAGAGTTTTTTTTGTTTGGTTCATTAATCGACGAAGGCTTTTAGGCTCTATACCATCACGCTGCGACCAATAGGAGCCAAGCATCAATAGGAAAAGTCGTGAAAACGGGCAAATTTTAAAGACTTTCGTGGTAGGTGACTTAAATTATACACGGGTGAAACCGCGGGGATTAGCTAGTTTTAAAATAAAGGCGTCGAACTGCCTCATAATTTATCTTCAATATTGAGGCAGTTCGATGCTAAATAAAATGATATGCTACACCTACTATTGTGAAACGTACATTTGGCAATAAAATGTGTATTTGATCAGCAGTTCGCTAAAACAGATTTCCTATTACGTAGAGTTTTGTGTAAATAAACTCAAGCGCCGTTACGTTTCCATTGTAACAATGTGGGTATTGTATAGAATAGATAGGTGTATCGCATTATGAACAATTACTATAATAACAAGTCATCATCGCTCAGTTCTCGACGACGCGACATCCGCAAATTATCCACGAATTACAGCTTCAGAGTATTTTTCTTGTAATTACTGCGGGGTGATAATTTCGTCACGGTGAGTTCGGTGACTTAACATAAACATCAAATCAGATGATGACGTCATTAATAATAACTCTATCGGACATTCAACACTCTTTATTTCAGTCGCACATAATAGCTCCAGCAATATCTGTTACCCTGGTAGTTCGGCAAATTACCCACGGCCCAACCATGAATTCCTATTACCGTGATATTTAACCTGCGTGACAGTGACAGATTTATACACGTCATATGCACCTGTCTTCACTATCCTGATTCTTAAATGATGGAGAAAACTGCATCAAAACTACTTTAAACTTTAGACGTAGTAGTATACACAGTTGAAGAAAATATTGTAAACAGACTGATAGCAAATCTAATCATTCCTTGTCGGTAAACGAAGCGTGTTTATGATAAACGCGCCGAAGAAAATTACAGAGAGATGAGAACAAATGGTAGCTAATCATGCTAATAATCGTATACGTTTGTTGAACGTCTCGATGCTCTGTCAAGTTGTGGTGCCCTGGTACATATAGATAAGTGGTGCCTTTGGTTTTTGTTGAATCATGACAATCTTTGTAATAACTGGTGTAGTGGGTACTTGACTGCATTCAACTGGTATACCTATTCAACGTAATTTAAAATAGATTTCTATAAACGTAGCTTTTATTAGCAGAGTCACTGCACGGTTTGTAAGAGGTGGGTTTGAGTCCCACCTTGCGTGGATAATTTTCGGACCAACTTCAGATATTGATAACTAGCTGTGCCCCGCGGTTTCACTCGCGTAGATTTAGTTTCATCCTTATTGTCGCGGAACCCTAATATTTTCAATAAATAAAAGTTCCACGAGACTTTCACTCTTTTATCTTCTTTATCGAAGTATCCACTGACATTAACTGACACATCAAGCCGAACTCCTTACGTACCTTGGTATAAAGCACCTGTTTGCGCTCGCGCATGTAGATTAGTCAATGACGATCATTGACAATAGCCGAAGTGTTTACAGACTGGTGCCAGCGTGGAGACCAACGTTCATTCATACCTCATCCACGGCTCGCGATACCAAGCATTGTTTCAAATCAAATGTTTGATCAGTTTGGTACAGTTACTTATTTAAAAAAAAAAGTTTTACACCACGTGTGACCAAAATTTTATTCAAATAAATTCATTGTTTTTCTAAGTATTACGATTGAATTTTAATATTCATTCAGTATTTCATGACTTACTACAATCCCAAGCGGAGAGGGGGCAAAGGACATGTAAAACCGTGTGCAGGTTTTGAATTTTTATCTCGACCAAAAAGCTTGCAGTGTGGTGAAACCACTATACCTACAGTACCCTAAGTAGGTAAACCCCTAGCGGTTAGTGCAGGAAGATTTACGTTCCCATACATAAAAATGAGGAAAATACGCAATCGAAATTCGATTCGATTCTATTCGAAAAATCGGCAATTAAAGTGTTAAAACACGTGTTATATATTTTTTTAAGTCGACTCCATTGTTAGCAATGTTTGATGTGATTATTTCTCTTCCTAATTTTCAATCGACATAACAACAGTCGGCGCTGAATTAAATGTAGTCACTGTACTACTTCATCAGTACCTTATTTGCATGCAGTCAAATGATGTATTGATGTCAGATAGCCAAAATGTCGTTAACATCTCTAAACCTGCGATGACATTCACATCAGTCTTGGTATATGACACTTTTTATGCGATTCGTCTGACTAATCTCAGAAAATGTGACGTCAGAATGTTCCCGTGATCCTATATCAATCACATCGATCGATGATCTATTTACATAACCGCTTGCGCCTGCACACATTGTGTTTTTATTTGCATTAAATATTATACTTGAATAACGAGATTAGGTAGGTATACAAATTTTGTGGAATAGTTTTGATACAAACCATAATTTAGGCAGAGGTGTTGTAATAAAATTTTTACTGAAGATGATTCATTGCCAACGTGATAGAGGGTGAGTCCATCGCTGGCGCTATACATAATTGTGAATTACTTCTCAGACATATGTAGGTTTTCTCACGATGTTTTCCTTCACCGTAAAGCTCGTGGTGTGACATCACTGCACTTGATTTCTTAGAAAATCTCATTGGTACAAGTCGCTGTGATTCGGACTAGCGTCGCTTGCGACCACTCAAACATCCTAATATGGAATTCTTTAGGTAGATCGCCCTCACAAGACAAATCTGCGTTTACGTCGACACGATGACTTGTTACCGCGATTTTAAGAAAACTCGCACTAGGCACTATGATCTATAGATAATGGATAAGTGATGAGTACAAGTAAGATGACGATGACGAATGTGAATACAGAGAAAGAAATCTTTTATTCCAAACGCGTCCGGGTATCCACCAATTTCGTTTTTCCCCAAATGTCCAGGGGCCTAACCATGAGCTCTTATTGCCAGGATAGTTTCACTCATTTATCAGACAGATGTATATGACGTAAATACATCTGTCACTTGCGCACAGCTGAAATATCATTGCAATAAGAGCTCATGGTTGGGCCCCAGGTCATTTGTCTTAAATAGCAGTGTTTAACTTTAAGTTCACAAAGACTCGTAGATAGCTGCAATATAATGTTAAAACTACGAGTATATTCTTATGTAGTCGTAAATGCTGCATGTGTTTGCTCATTACAAAGTATTGTTTTAAAATAGGTAACATTGGTACCAATGGTGATAATTACATAAATTTGTTACGTTTGTATGTAGGTAACATAGCAACAGAATTTAAAAATTTGCACTATCTACCTACTTATTAGCTTTTATCGGGACTTCGTCTGCATAATTTTCTTTTATATTACTCTGACCGTTTTTTTTGGGAGAAAAATTGATTTCTACTAAAGCCCCTACTTTTGTAACCATGGCAGTATAACAAACACAAACTTCTGAGCTTTTTAGATTTATAAGATTTTTTGTATATGTTGCCTTTATGATCACAATGTCCACGTCGCAAAATAACTAACATTTAAAACGAATAAAAAGCAAAATGCCTCAAATCAATATCATTCAAGCTGTGTGTCGGAGTAGCAATACGCTTTCATTATTTTTGTCTCCGTCTCAAAATTTTAAATGACTTGAAAGGATAATACAATACATAGCGCGCCATTTGCCTTAGAAGCATAATAAATCGCAATCGATAAATATAAGTATACTATCTGATTATGTTTCCCTATTGTTACAACCATAAGTGCATATGATATTATATGTAATTGTAGCTCAGACCTCCAATGCGAGTAGATAACGTCGGGTGAACGTAAGGCCGTGGTCTCATGTTTTTCCATGTGTCAACCTTTCAAAGGTCCCCTAGTTCCAACGATTTCTAGAAATTGTTTCACCTGACCTCATAACACAAATCAAGTTGATACTTAGAATAACCAACGTAATGCGGTTTTAGCTTTGATAGTGATTAAAAAAAATGTTCTCCTTTCGTACTGACGGGTTCTAAATGTTCTGTCATTCGTGCAAAGTAATATGAAACGACAAGACGTTCGTCTAATGAAAAAGAAAGTTAAATTCTTGGCTACTGACATTTTATTTCTCTAAGGTCAAATTTCGAACACTTGTAACCGAAGGAAGTGTATGAGGAGATGAATGAATGTGGATGAAGCAAAAGAAGTATGTAAGGATTGTAGCATGTGGCAAACGGTGGTCTCTGTCTACTAGGGATGGCGATTCTTTCCAAAAAAGATCGATTTTTAAATCGATTTGAATCGTAACTTGATGAATCGATTCATAAAAAAATCGAGGTCAAAAAGATCGATTTCTAAAAAATCGATTTTTTTTTCTCGGGTCTGAATTTACAATGTAAATATAAATCCATTTTATGAAAAACCAGATACCATAATAAGCGATCACTTAGTATTAAAATCAGGGATTTTTTTTAGTTCAAGAAATTCGATGATCACAATCATTTTTATAACAATATGAAAGTATCAGGTAAAAAAGAAGACATAAATATACTTTCTAAATGAAAAAATATATTTGTTATATTAAGTAATAATTTTAACAAATAAAATCTGATTTCAAAATTTAAGTCTAAAACTACTGAATAGATGAAAATCGTGTCGTGAATAGAAAAAAATCGAGTGTCGATTCTCTAGGGTGAAATATCGATTCACTGAATCGATTCAGTGTTACATATCGATTTAAAAAATCGATTTATTTGGCTTGAAAAATCGTTTCTTCGATGAATCGATCTCAGATCGCCAACCCTACTGTCTACCCCCATGGGATACAGGCGTGAGCATATGTATCTATGTATGTATTTTATTCCTCTTTGTGTCAATCGGAGGATTTGGTATGACATCAAAAATACCGGAAATACTTTACCAGGAAAACGATATTCGCACAATACGCCTACCAGGCGAGCATAAGTCGGAAGGATATGTGTTCAGTCGGAGTAAACGTGCGCGGCCAGCCTTGACCGTGTCGCGTCGCCTTCGCCCCGAGCTCCAGTTACCTCTCTACGACTCATGCCCGCCTGGTACTTTGAGATCGATTTTATAGAAAGCTCTGGGCTTTAAAAGAATGGAGTTTAATACTGGCACTTTTACGTGTTTTTTAAATTTTAATTGTGGATATTTGTTTTATTTTAAAATAAATCTAATACATAAAAAAAAACATTACCTACTAAACTTACATACCTATCTGCTACTATTTATAGAAATCTTCTGGAAAGTAGTATGCAAATGTATGCAAATCACGATGAACCGCTAAATTAGAATTGACAATAAGTAATTAGTTATTTTTAGCTTGATCGAGAAATATCCACAGGTGGATGGTCGGTCGCGTGATATTAACAGTTTTTTTTTATTTAGGTATAAATAACACGATATTTACATCAAGACGCGGTACCGTGATTTCCATAAAGAGATAAGAAACATTCAATTGATAGGTATAAAAACTGGGTCGGAATATTTGGGACCCGATGATTAAGCCTGTACATAACAATTTGTTTCTTACGAGGTGATGTTTTGAATTAAAAAAAAAAAAATAATCAATTGCTTTACTTTTTTTTATTTCGGATCGACAACAACTTGAGACCTAAAGTAATCAATTAAGTATGAAATGTCAACATCGATAGCGCTTGGAAGAATATAGATATTACATTTTTTGTGCTCTTTTTGAGACCTTAATGATGTCATTTTGGCCCATTATTCTGTCAATGTTTTTTTCGTAAATATATATTTATTTCAAACTACTGTGCCCCGCGGTTTAACCGGAGTTAATTTCATGGGTGACCCGTGGATAACCTAATGTTTTTTTTTTAAATAAAAGTAGCCAAAGTTACTCCTTGTAATATTAGCTACCTGCCAGTGAAAGTCCCGTTAAAATTGGCCCAGCCGTTTCGGAGATTAGCCGGAACAAACAGACAGAAAAGATTTTTTTTAAATTGAGTTTTTCAGGTCAGTATATTTTCATATGCATTTAGTGAAAAGCTGTTATTTTGGAATTACAAACAGATACTTCAATTGTATTTATCTGTATAGATTTCTAAGTGGAAACGTAGATGACAATTATATTGTTGTAAAAGGTTTTGCTCAAAGCAAGAAGACTTATTCAATTGTAACATATAAGTAAGTTAATACATATTTCCATAGTATTTAATTAATTAATGCTAAACGACTCGTGCGCAGCCGTGACTGTGAATAATTCCACCCAAAACACGATAAACCACGACACTTGCGCGTTCGCGCCACGTTTCGCAACTCCTCGTGGACATGGTTGCCTGGTACTATCGCCAAGCAGTGTTGATAAAAAAATATTAATTTTAATTCGTTATGCGTATTTGTTGCTGCAGAAATAAGCAAAATGGTAGGCGTTTCTCATTATGTATCACAGGTCAAAACCAATCCATTTTATATGGTTTACACACGCGAAATGTTTCATTACTTTGCAACTAAATAATATAAGGAATTTACTAACTAACTAAAGTTACTAAAGAATTTAATAACTACTTAATAATATAAGTATTAAAAATATATAGACTAAATTTTATTTATGTATTTTTATGATTATTGATTCATCTTCTCCTTGGCCTGATATCCCATGTATTCTTGTGGTCGGCACTCGATTTAACCCGATGTGGCTGATCACCTGATTTTTATATCAAACGACTGTCATCTGACCTTCGCGGGAACGCGGGCGGTCACCCATCCAACTACTGGCTAGGGTTAGGGTTGCTTAACTTCGCTGATCGAATGATACACGCAATAGCAACTGCCACCGATTCCTCTCGGCACTTTTTGATAAATGACAAATATATGAACAGTTTACGTGTTCAAATAGTTTGGTTAGTGACACGAAGCGATTTTGTTCAGTGTCTTAAACACCTGTATCACACTCTACATCAGTACAAACTCGTTAATTACTCTTCTGACAGTTCGATGTGACAGTTCCCTTCCGCTTCCTATAGCAATAAAATGAATAAACACTATAGTGTGCTAAAATCACCTTGGTCAATGCTTTCATACTACGGACAACTTTAACGCGGCTTGCTAATTGAACACACCATTTATTTATTTACTAGCTGTGCCACGCGGTTTCACCCGCGTAGATTTAGTTTCATCGTTATTGTCGCGGAACCCTAATATTTTTAATAATTAAACGTAGCCTAAGTTACTCCTTGAAACATCAGCTACCTACCAGTGAAAGTCCCGTTTAAATCGGTCCAGCCGTTTCAGAGATTACCCGGAACAAACAGACAAACAGACAGACAGACAGAGAAAAAAATTTAAAACTCGGTTTTTTAGTGTCAGTAGCGTGTATACTTTCAAATGCATTTAGTGAAAAGCTGTTAATTTGGAATTACAAACAGACACTTCAATTTTATTTATCTGTATAGATTACTAAATTACATATTATTAAATTACGAAAATAGAACTCGATTGGAATTCAGGTTCTTTTTTTATTTGCCGAGAAAAATATAATCTTGGCCACTAACACTACTTATACGTCAAATATGACAGCTGACATTAAAAAAGTTGATCTGACAGTCAGCGTCAACCACCTACAAGATTGTCTTATGTGGTTTGAAAATGGAAAATCAATTTTACTTAGATGAGCGAATAAAACTTTCGTATGAAATTCAATTTAATATGGACGTTAACGAATTGTATCTTTATTGTACACTAGCTGTGCCCCGCGGTTTCACCCGCGCAGTAGCGTTTCATGAATGACCCGCGGAACCCTTATGTTTTTTTAATTTAAAGTAGCCTTAGTTACTCCTTGTAACATTAGCCTGCCAGTGAAAGTCCCGTTAAAATCTGTCCTGCCGTTTCGGAAATTACCCGGAACAAACAGACAGAGAGAAAAAAAATTTAAGTTGTTTTTTTTTTGTTTCAATATCGTATATACTTTCATATGCATTTAGTAAAAAGCTGTTACTTTGGAATTACAAACAGACACTTAAATTTTATTTATGTGTATGTATAGATATAGATTAATGCATAATTTTATTCGATTGACCATCATTCATTTAAAAAAAAAAAAAAAAAGATCCATCGATCTATATTTTTTAATATTCAAATTCAAACATGTCGTTTCGATTCTATTTTTGAATCCAATTCAGTGTAGCTATTTTCGACCAATACCTACCTACATAACATATTATTATTAATATTGTTAGTTTCATGTCTGTTCTTCTCAGCAGGCTAGTTTCCGAACGTGAGGTAAATTTACGACATTCATGAATCATATGAAATAGTTTTTTTTATATATTGTTTTTAAATAGAATCGTAACGGTATGCATCGCTCTATTCTCTATGCCCAGTCCGTAAAGGAAGCTTATTAAATGACTAGCTGTGTCCCGCGGTTTCACCCGCGTAGAGTTAATATCAGGGGTGTCCCGCGGAACACTTATGTATTTTTTAAATTAAAAGCCTAAGTAACTCCTTGTAACATTAGCAACCTTCCAGTGAAAGTCTAGCTAAAATCTGTCGAGCCGTTTCGGAGATTACCCGGAACAATCAGAATGACAGAAATTTTTAAAAAGTTTTTTTTATCATATCAGTACTGTGTATTTTTCCATATGCATTTAGTAAAAATTGGTGTTATTTAGGAATTACAAACAGACACTTCAATTTCATTTATCTGTGTATTATGTGTAGATAATGTTTTTTTATGCAAATGACATATGATTCAGTCTGTGCAAGTATATATAGTCGTATTAGTAGTGTTATTGTCGACAAATTGCTGATAAATTACCCTTCCGGTGATCATCAGCCACGCTATGTCATTTCGTTCGGCATTGTTTGATCATCAGGGATGTCAATGGTAAGTAAGTAACTAGAAACTCTTATTATTCTCTCTCTTGTAAAATAAGTTCATGTTCTATGTTGCCTATAATTAGAGTCATATTTAGCAATTTCATTTTCATTTTTAATTTTTATATTACTTTAGCTCTGTGTCTTTTGTATTGCTGTTAGTGCATTTAATTAATAAATAATGTAGGAACGCCAAAAGATCCAAGGTCTCTACAGAAAATAAAATGTTTGTTTGGCAATAGCTTTTAAATTGATAGCAGCTTTAACATTTTCATGTGAATCTTATAAATATGCACAATAGCCTTTAAAAATATTTGTCCTCACATAAAAACGTTGAACGTGCCAACCCTGTGTTTGAGTCGGCCGCGATATTGAACTTGACCCGCGAAGGCTTCGAGCCGAGTTACGTAACAATCTGACCGTAACATAATTGTATCTAATTATATACTAACACACTCCAATTTGTGTCTAATTGTGGTTTAAATAGGGTGTAATCTAAGATGGGGCTTTTTGTACTAGGCTTTTGAGCTAAATTACATTTCTACGAGAATTAATTATTAATTTAAGTGCCTATGCCTTAACGTCGTTACCTTTTTTTTCCTTTTATGACGTGTGTCTCCAAACGATTAATGTTCTAAACATTCTAGAATGATTTAATTAGGTACATGTTGCTTTTTTTTAGCCGAATAGCTACGACAATTGCATACATATTAACCTAGGCCCATTGTATAGCGAAACTTGAACGTTAACCTCCTTATTACACAACATGGTTAAACTGAAGCCTAGACTATAATCGGACTGACATGTCCATCCCTTTTTAAATCCGTATCGCAGGAAGTGATGGAGCTACTTTTTAACCAAGGACTAACTGTCTATGTATTGTAATAAGAGATCACCGTCTGTCGCGTTGGCATTTAATCATATTCGCTGAAAAAGTGGTTATTGTGAGACGTTTCGACAATCGAAATAATTTGAGTCGGTCTAATTTACCATCGACTCGCCCTGGCGTAGAAACAATCGAGAGGTTTTTCGATAGTTTTGATGCCAGCGATTGTTTCGAGTCGCGCCGAATCTAGCCGAATGCAAGCGATCGCCTTGTTCGATGAATGGCGAGTCAGACTCGCTACCATCGACTGTGACTCAAAACAATCGCGATGCATCGAGATGTTAGAACACTCGAAACAATCGCGATCAACCTCTCATCACGCATCGCTATTGTTTACCCCTCTGGGAACCCTGGGAAGGCGTGACTTACACACACACACACACACACATATTACATCTGTGTAGCATCAAGCTACGATGCAAACACAAGTATTATGCAACAATACGTAATCGTATAATTACCTATTTTTTAAGTGTTTATATTAACTTTGGCCGTGACTTTGGTCTCAGTTTCTGGAACTTTTTGTGGTCAACGACTGTTTACAATGTTAAATGCATTATTATGTAACATTTTGATCATATATCTAACGCGTCTTCATTTAAGTTGTATGTTAAGTTTATGTGATTCTTACTAGGATATCAGAAGTACAAGTTAATTGGTTGTGTACGGGTTTTCCCTACTTGAGACTGTAAACTTAATTATATTTGTTTACTAAAACCTATGTCCATCACGTTTTAATTGGTTATCACAAGAAGAGACAGAAGAAGTTCTAAATCTGTGTTGATCTTAGGCCACGTTTTCAAAGAAAAAGGCGTATTGGTTTAGCTATGACTCTCAGGGAGAGCCAAGGAGTTTTCTATCTCGTGACGTATGATATGGTGTGACTCTACAGGGGCGTAACAAATGCATAGGCATACTCTTACATACACCCAAAAGCTTCAAAACTGGTGCGTTCAATACAGGTGTTGAGATTAATACATAACTCATATTACTCAATACTTTTACGTGTGTTTTGAATTGAATTATTTTGGGTCTCGAAGGTGTTTGACATGATAATAACATTTAATATTGCAACATTATTATTATGCGAATTTGATATTCGACTGTTGATGTTTGAAGGCAGCAAGGTTTATTGTTGCCTACCCACTTCTTTTGCAAAATTTCCACGTGCTAACTGCTCTACAAGGATATTGAATTATACGTTCTTAGATGGAAATGAGTATAAAACTTTACTTATAGATAGATACTAGTCCATGTCACTAGGATAAGTTTCATACACAAAGCTAGGCTTCAAACAATCCATTGTTTGTATGTATGTTTGTATCGAATTGGCTCAAAAAGTACTGGACCGATTTTAAAAATTCTTTTACCATTTGAATGCTACATTATCACTGATTAAAATAGGCTAATTTTATCTCCGTACTCCCACGGGAACGAGAACTACGCCGGTGAAACCGCATGACGTCCGCTAGTATTGTATGTAGGTTAACTTTGAAAATCGTATGTGAATACTATCTTTATTAATAACAAGTAATTGGCGTTGTTCATACTCATACCATGTCACATGTTGCTATCCTATTTTATTTGTTTTTTTCTCGCAACCAAGCCTACCAAAACTGTTAATTACCATACAACCAATATAATATAACGACGAGGCGTTACTTTGTGATAGATCGCGTGTATTAAAGTCCTGTGAACTAATTTGGAGAAGATCTTATTATTAGATTAAAATATATGTATATATGAGTGAATTATTTACCATATAAAGGTCGCCATAGCGGCACACCTTCCAGAAGCCCTTGATACTCGCAAGCATGGTGCGTGTGCGCCGCTCGCTCCACCGCGTCACGCCCGCACTGGACGCTGCGCGCGCGCCCCTCGCGCCCCTGTAAACAAATATACACACTCTTATAGTTTATGCATTTACATACATACATATGCTAAGGCCTATATTCCCCCAAGGGATGGGCAAAGGTGTTGTAATAATACACCCACTTTCACCAGTGATGATTCAATGCCATAGTGACAGATGGTGGGACTTTGATTTACTTAGATTTAATTAGATGCTAATACCGAATTTTCACCTATAGAATAATGTACATATTAGAGTCTTAATGGTTAGTTTTTCTTCTTCTTGGAAGGTTCTGCAGAGGTTTTAATTTTCCAGCGTTCATGAATATTTTACCATAGCCACATAATAAGTAAGATCAGGTAACTACTACGTTATTAAATTTTACATTATCGTTTCCATTGTTTTTTTGTACAATGTTCGAAGAATGCAGTGCAGTGCAAAATTTCTAAAGATTGGTTGCATAGTAAAATTGCTAATAATAAACTAACTCATACGTCATAACGTCTGCAAGTGTCTCAAAGAGTTCCATTATTGCTGCGCTTGCGCATTTAATGACTTGCTCATGTGTAATGACTAGCTAACGAGAGTACAATTTTGGCCATTACATAAATAAATATGACTGCAATCTATCAGATAATGGTTGTCTGCATGAATGCTATTTTGTCTTTGTATTTGTATTTGTATATCATTACATGTTTTCTTTAAACTATTTTAGTTCTTAAAGTAAGTTATCATTCTGACTAAGTCACTGTAGATTAAGAAATACTTAAGTAAAAGACGTCGTGTTTAAATTAAATAAACTCCGTCCAATGGTTGTTTGGAAGAAATTGCCTTGAGCGATGAAACTGCCTTTTAAACTATGATCTATGATATTAAGTTGTTATCAGCATGTTCTTATAGAACATTCGGTGCACAAGAAAGTATAAATAAATAACATCTACGTTCACAAAGTCATCAACTGGACCGATGTTCAAATTTGAAAGAAATACGGACTTGTTTTGTATGTCATAATATTTATTTTTATTTGGTCATTTATGGAAATTGATTACCTGATTTAGTCGTCGTAATTACTCTAAATTATTAATACTTTATCTTAATGTCGGAAAAGAGTAGGTTTTGAATTTTTTGCTATGTTCCTCACACGATCCTTCTTCGGAATTGTCTGCAAAATCTCAACTTTTTATTTTTTATTTTGCATTTGCAATATACCTGATGGAAAGCGGCCACTACAGCCTATAATGCAATACCACGGGTGTTATATTATTTAATTTCACTTTCTACATTATCTGCTTAGGTTTATTACATTGCAGTGTTTTTGTGTGACTCTTCAAGTGTATCACAATATTTATAGTTATCGATTCACGAAGGTAAGAACGCTACTAGTAAATATCACATTATCTTATCAATTAAGACATTATGAATATTTATATGGCAGCCTTTATACTACGCGTCTGTACACTTAACCACTTGAATAAATAAAAATTATTGTTAGAATAAAAATAGAATTTTGATCATTGAGGTATGTAGGTATGATATCCCATTTCCTTATACCTCAATAACGAAAAAATATATACTACTATATTTATACATACATATATATCCGTGTGTGCAGTCTGGCATGTGTTGAATACATAGATATAACAAGTTGTAGGTATTGTAAGATCAAAATCTAATTAAATCAGGTTTGCGCCGGCTACAAATATTTATACATTTTAATTGTTTCAAAGACTAAAAACTAAACTCGACATTTAAAGTTCGAACGAGTGGAACAGCCATTAATAAAGTATAATAAACATTGCGCTCGCGCACGAAGCCAAACGTTTCCTTATTTATCGGTCATTCAGTGAGATAGCGATTATTTTTGACATATCGCCACTTACCCTCAAAGACGATTTGATACGGTCCCAATGTTTTGCTAAAGTAACATAGAAAGAAATAATATGTAAAGGGTTGCAAGGGGTGTTGGCAGGGCGGGGAGGATTCAGAATAATCTAAAGTAGCCGATGTACCACTTGGCGAACTGTATGGTCATTAACCGAGGATTCAGGCAACTGGGACCGCTAGCTAACTGGAACCGCGTTCCCAGATGCCTGATTAATCTTCATTTATTTCTATCATCAGGCGAGTGGGACCATTCGTAATTTTAACTAGAAATCCATTGTTTAAACCAATTTTTAGTATCGATAGCAAATTGGTAAACGAAAACAAATTGTGCAATACCCATTTGTTGAATATGTCTGTACTTACTTATGTGAGACAAAAATCATCAGACGCATTCTCTCAAACATGGCTAAAGTACGCAATAAGTTTAGCTCTCAGACTTATCACATGCAGGTTTCCTCATGATGTTTTCCTTCACCGTAAAGCTGCAAAGAACGTTGTTGTCAGTTGGACGAACATTTGATAATGGAGGTATATCTAAAATGCTACTATACTCCACAGTTTGTCAGTCGTCAAAATAACATCGCCGATATTTGGCTTCCCCTAGTTAGTTAAATATTATGATAAGAACCAATCAACAATTAAGCGTATACAACGCATTATACAAGCCTAATTGTACTCAAACCACAACGATTTTCTTGATTGTATTTTGCAGGCTTATAAGAATACACTATTCTAACATTTAGGGATGCTTATGCTACGCAATGATTCCTCAACGTACGGTCAGTAGCGTGTGAAACACTTGGTGTTACAAGGGTTTATAGGCTGAAAGAGCTGCTAAATATCAGTCAGATTGCACCTCTTTTTATCATCTTTGTCACCATATACTTACTAACGTTGAGTTAGCTTTAAATAAAAGTATACATACAAGCCTGATCAGGCCGTATCCCCGTCGTAAAAAGCTAATTACTTTCCAATACGTTGTTAAACCTTTTCATTGATATTCGTGTGCTCATTTCAAAGACATTACTTCATCCGAATGTTTGAGCCACTTATCACATATAAACCTACATTTAGTGACCTAGTACTTATCAGTTTTGTTTATCACAAGCCTGTTTAGCTGTTTCCCGTGGCTATTTCTTTTTATTATGTTAATCGTCGACTTCTTGAATTAATTATCGGATGTTAATATGTCGTAATACTGTATGTTTTAGATACAGTAGCTGTGTTTCGCGGTTTTATCCGCGTCGGATTTACAATGATTACTATGTTACTTAGTGTTTTATTCCCTTTTTTGTTAAATGACCCATTGATGCTGCACTCCTATTGGTCGCGTGATGTTATAAAGTCTACAGCTTTCCTCGATGAATTAACTATCCAAAACCAAAATATTATTTCAATTCAAACCAACCAATTAAACATTTTTTTTTAATTCAAATCATCGTCATAATATACGCTCTCTCTCGCGGGGTAGATGGAGGTATTGGAGTGACCCCTACTCTCTCTCCCCCCTCTTACTCTCTCTCTCTCCTATCCCTCTCCCGCTTATTTTCAATATCATGATTAATGAATATAATATTGCCTATTGATCCACCTACCTGAACATATTAATGTGGGTGCACTAGATATAAGGTCGAAATGTGTCCATTCGAATTCAATGCCCGATTTAAAATCTCATCCTTAAGTTGGGGCAATAAAAGTTAGAAAAAATCGAAACGCGAAATGAAGAACAGCGGCCTTACCACAAACTCAAATTGCCATCATAGTTCCACTGTGGGACAGTGACAGACTTATACACGTCATATACATCTGTCTCATAATAAGAGTTAAACTATCATGGCAATAAGAGGTCATGGTAGGGCCCCTGGGGATAAGAGAAAGACAATTGACAGAGCAATTGCACGGTTTTCAGGAGCTTTCGTGACTTCGAAACCCAATTGTGTTCGTATTTCACCCAAAAAAATTTAGCTATTTCCTAAAATGCATAAAACACAAAAACAGATCAGAATGTGATTTATTTCTGAAAATTTGCCATAAGTAATTCACGGCATTTGTATCAATTAACACAAGAGTAGAATCATGTAGGTACTCGTATTATGCAAATCAAACGGGTTTTGTAACTTCAGCTGGCTCTGATAAATGAACAAAAAATCCCCAATCTCATGAATAATAAAATTAACGTTATTCTCAAACGGGATGACCGTTCACAGGATCTCATGAGTGGAACGTTCTAGAGTGATACCAACATTACCAACCAGTTTTGTTAAGCCTAAGAAGTGAGAACTGTTCATGATCTTACTGCCATGATACTTAGTTATTACTGCCAAGATACTTAAGGCCGAGTTTTCAATGCTCAGAAAAACAGTCAGATAGCGTTTATTCGATGAATAGCATACGAATGGGTTTTTCAATTGCTTAAGCATATGCTGTAGCTCAACAACCGGATAGCAGGTTATCGGTCTGCTAATGTGACAATTGTACCAACGAGTTTCAAAATTAATGTTAAGAATCCTAAATTACATTTGCATTATGACCGATGCTGTTTTGTCCTATAATTAGTGTGTAAAATATAATAACATAGTCTGTCTGAAGTACAAATTTGAAAAGAGGAAAAGTATTTTTCCTTATAGTCCGGAAGAAATATAAATTGCATTATTTCGCTATTAGAAAGAACAGTCAATAGATTAATGTTCGGTTTCCTCAATGCAACTGCCTTCATCCATTGCATTGACCAAATTAGTGACAATCACAGGTATTTAATAACCCGCATGCCTACTGTAATGATTTTACGATGATTTTTTCAAGTGGGCATGGATGCCTGAATCGGAAACCATACGAATAGCGAAAAGTAATATAGGAGGTAAGGGTGCCTTGGGCCCAATTTTAATGTAAACCAACTAAAATTGTAATAGCCCTTAGCCAGAAATCGAAAACATGCTCTTTTTTAACACCATTAGATAAATATCTTTATGATAAATAGATTAATGTCTCATCTCCCTGGCCTTATCCCATGTATTTGGGGTCAGCACTTGATAAAACCCGATCTGGCTGATCACCTGATTTTTATACGAAGCGACTGCCATCTGACCTTCGTAACCCCTTTTTCGGGGAAAATCGGCAATCTGGGTTGTACCAGTTGCCAGACTTTCTTAAGCCTCTGACTGACCTGTAACGATTGCCAAAGATGTTAAATTGGCAACCGGGTAAAATTGGCAACCGGGCTACGGCTTAACGTGCTCTCCGAGGCACGGAGGGAACTCGGTTCCAATTAGCTAGCAGTCCCAGTCGCCTGAATCCTCGTATAGATACTTATTTGCCTTTATTTTCAGATTTTTATATATATAGATCGTAATTTCCTTCAGTTGAATTGCTACGACGACGACCAATGGGAAATTTAGGTGTATACTTAATTAAAAAATCACTTATTCCGTTAAAGCCATGGAAAGGCGCGGAATAAAATATGTTATTAGGGATAACCGAATGGATATATATGTGCGGGTAAAATCTAGTCAAACAAGCAAGGTGACACGTGAAGTGTGACACAAAATAACGAGGCTAGCTCAGGAAGTGGTGTCGGAAGTGATTCGCTCTCGTCGTGATCGAACCGATCCTTGAATGAACCACATGTGTGCTAATTACGAGTAATGACTCATTTAGCATTCAGATTGCGCTTGTAAAAAGATTTCTGTTATTATGTGATATTTTATAGTACAATGGTAAGGCGTACATTCCGCCTGCGTCTGTTATAGCGAATTGTGCCATAGTGATAGTATTATGGAGAATTGTGCGAATTGTTATCGCTCGTGCGTTCTTTTACGTGGTACTGTCAATCCATCAATTTCATCCATTCAAACGCATGTTAGGATTAACTTAATATCTGTTTATATTTTTAAGTTATTAAAAAAATTAGGTTGCAATGGTTTTATGGATGGACAGATCGAAATTCCATATATATCTAAGATCTTAGTAGGTATTCAAAATTTGAGGAAAGCGGTTCAATGGTTCATGCGTCACCGGGTAGCAGACATACAGACGAATACGCTGTCGGATATAGAAGCGTTTCACGTTCTTACTAATATTATATAGAAGTATTTTTAATAGAAAGTGTTCAATTCTATTCAAAAATATATTTATTTGATTAGACCTTTGACAAAGTACATTCATCGTCAGAACGACATAATTGTACAGGATTATACATGCTACCGCCAGGATCGGAAGATTGCTTTTACTGAGTGAAACCCGGCGAGAAACTCATTAATTACTAAGGTTTTCCGGTGACTTCGTCCGCTTATCAAGTCCCCGCGTCACAAGTGATTGCATCCAAGTAAACAAACGGCCTCAGTTTAAGTAGCTAACAAGTGTGAAGAATCATTCGCAACGTGCATTCATAATCCAACATTATGCTACGGTTTATTGATTACATTTGCGTTATTGTTTGTATTTTCAATGAACATATCAATTTAAAAATAAAGGAAAAAATCCCTTAATTTTTTTTTATTTTTCATTGCTATGCCAACTTATTATTTATTTTTGTGTAAATCTTAGTTTTAAAAAGTTCGATATTTATTGGATGATGTGTGGAATAAAGAGAGCTTATTTATGTTGTAAAATGAAATTCTAAAAACTAAAAAAATAAAAAAGTAAAAGGTATTTTTTTGGAAATGTCTGGATCCTATTTGTATTTTGGGATTCATATTCAAGTTTACTTGTATTATAATGATTGTACGTTCAGGTACCTAATCTTTGATACAAGTCACCCGAATACAAGATTATTTATTATTTGATCAGGACGCGCGAAAAGACGCGGGCAAAAGCTACTTAACAATGACGCTTGCAATCGTAGTTTCTAATTAATATATATAATTAATATTAGAAATACCAGTTTGGCACTTTAAAGTGCTATTACATATAGCTACAATTAGTTAAGTGTTTTCCTTAACACTACTAGTTTATGCCCGCAGCTTCGCTCGCGTTCTGCACCTATCTATCTACACTATTATTCATCCCACAGGAACCTTATATTGTCCTGGATAAAGAGTAGCTATGTAGTAGTCCAGGTAATACTATCAGAGAGGGAAAAAATGCAATGCAAATATTATCGAATCGTAGTTTTTGCATGCTTAGTAACATAGTTTCACATTTATAATATTAGATGGAGAATAATTAATTTAGTTCTAGTGCACCGAAAATAGAATACCAGTTTGCCACTTAGAGCAAATGCAGTTTGAAATTAGTCGTTTTTTAGATCATAAAGTTGTAACCAAGTTTGTGTGGTCTATATTTTATACTTAGTCACTTTTTTAAAACATTAAGTTACGACATGTTACGAAATTGTATGCTAATTAAAATTAACAATTCATTTTACGTTAATGTTTATTCATGGACTTTTCACACCATAATTTTTTTTTCAAAATAAATTAACTTTTTACATTTTTTTTCTGCGATCAAGATTAACGACGTGTTTTAAATTTCTTATAAATCCAATTAAAATTAACAATTCATTTTACGTTAATGTTTATTCATGGACATTTCTCACCATTAGTTTTTTTATTAAAATAAATAAAATCATCACAATTTTTTTCTATAAACTAAATTACAGACATGTTTTAAATTTCTTTTGAATTTTTGGGTACCTATTCTACGGAATATTTTCTCCAAATTTCAAATATCACTACGTTTTTCGATGGTTTCGACTTTGTTATCAAAAACAATAGTTCCACAGTGTAGTTTTAAATGTATAATAATATACGTAATCATATTATAACAATATCTGTCTATTATAGTTAGCACAGTTGATCGCATTATAACATTTAGAGCACAATATACCGTTATGCTAAGCAGACGTGATTATCGCGTATTTAATTTAATTTGAGTACATATATTAATGTGTGTGCAATGCGAACAGTCAAGACCATAAATTAAAATGTATTTATACAGGCACACAAATTATCACATACTGTAGTGGAAATATTAACTAAAAAAATCTGAACTGCGAAATGTATGCGAAAAAATAATACTACGTTAAAATATATATACACACATTTAAATTCTCGTAACAAATACCAGGTTGATTATATCGGATTAGAGAGGTTTTTTTTATTTGTTTAATTTATTAGTAGGTGTATGTAAAACTAAACATGGAATCTGTGAAATGTTTGTGTCAATCTCCAAGAAGGTAGCAGAAAGTCGACAAGAAACGAAGTATTTCTTTGTGATATTTTGCAGAAAGCTAAGTTGCTAAGAAAAGTTATGAAAATTTAATTTAATTATTTATTTTTATTCGTACATAGGGACGTTATTTCTTATTATAACCACCGAATGGATAGTAATAGCTATAGATTGTATACACAACGTGAATATTTGGCACAGATCCAGAAGACGCCAGAATGATTTTGTTTCAGAAATTCTGAAAACACGTGTCTGAAAACGTGTTACATTTTTTTATAATGGTAATGATTCCAGGACTTTAATTTGACATGCGTATTTTCATAAGTCGTACTTTGATTAAATTGAACTGTTATCTGTAAACTATTTTCAGAAAATCATTTTCTTATATTTACACTTCACGGTTGGAAAAATACACTTGATTTGTTCACTTGCCACCTGATTCTAACTATAGCGAAAACTAGGGGTTTTATCTATCCCTACGTATCCCTTCGGAGATCATTGTGGAAAAGCGAGGTTATATTACAAATTAAATAAAAATGATGATTTTTGTCTGTATACTTACTCTGATAAATAATCTCCGTTACCCCCCAACGTGACGGGGATTCCAGATTCGTTCACACTAATATTCCAATACCATATAATGTCAGTCCAATTTCAAAATTGGAATACCAGTTTTGAAAAAATCTGAATAAAATTTTCGAACACAGATTTCTTCAAAAGCAAAAAGATTTCTTAAATTAAATTTAAAACTGTCGCACACGTGCGTACTTCACACTTCGGTCTCGATTTAAAATTGAATAGTGTTTATTTAGTCTATGTTTTATTGTTTTTTTTAATTCGACTTAAGGCTATGTCACATCGCGGTTCAGGCCGGCGGTAGACTGTTTTCGAAAGAGTACATGTGCTCTTGACCTTGCGCTGTTCTCGGGCGAACTGAAGCGGCATTTCGTTGAAGCCGGCTGTTTTATAACGCATTATTGTTGTCATAACTTTTACCGTGCGCCGCGTTGATAGTGTACAATGGCGACTGATGAGCCGACGCTACTTTTCGCGTGGCATATAAATAACACTACACGTATTTAGATCACTCTGATACACGACTCCATCTAGCCATAAGTCATTATTAATTTTCTTCGCAGATTTAAATACAATTATTTATCTTACCTACGTATGCCTCGTCGGTTTAGTCGCAAGCGAAACTGCGGAACATGAGATCGTGGGCTCGTTCCCCGGGTTGGATAAAATGTTTTGGGTTTATCTATCTGTAATTTCCCAGTAGCAGCCCGGAGTCTGGATTAGTGTTCGGTTAGTGGCAATCCTCTATACATGGGACTTAAAAATAACTGGTGATATGTGTGTGTAGGTACTGCAAGTAGACTTCTGCCCCGTCTGGGAACTCAGGTGTGAACATATGTATGTATATGCATGTGGGATTGAAATAAAAATTACTACGAATGTTTGAATGATATCTCCTTTACTTCCGCCTTCTTAATCTTATAACTTACTAGCTGTGCCCTGCGGTTTCACCGGCGTAGATTTGGTTTCATCCTTATTGTCGAAGAACCCTAATATTTTTAATAAATAAAAGTAGCCTAAGTTACTCCTTGAAACATCAGCTACCTGCCAGTGAAAGTCCTCTTAAAATCTGTCCAACCGTTTCGGATATTACAGACAGACGGACAGACAGACAGAGAATAATTTTAAAACTTGTTTTTTTATTGTCATTAGTGTGTATACTTTCATATGCATTTAGTGAAAAGCTGTTATTTTGGAATTACAAACAGACACTTTAATTTTATTTATCTGTATAGATTATGTTGCTGCTAACAATGTTTTATGACGTAGATCGTAAGACTTCGGTATAATTGTACTAAAATTTATTCTTATTCGGAATATCTTAACATACCTATTCCATAACTGCATAATAAATGTTAATATTATCGTTACATAATATTTAGAATGACTTGAAAGGTACGTGAATTGAAAATATATATCGTCACCGGAAAGGCTATAATACTAAAGCGCCAAATGGCCATTTTACAGTAGAGCGATTTAAAGTTTTTTTTTTAACAAAAAAATTCATAACTCTTTTCCTATAATTCCAATCGAAAAACACTAAAGGAAAACAAATATCGTGAATTTATTATCTATGCACTGAAATAAAGATTTTCAGCATATTTCCTGTAATTCAGGAGATAGCTGTCGCTTTAGTACTTATGCTCTGTATAGTTCGTAAGCAGAAATTACTTATCTCCGTAATAATGTTTAAGTGCAGTGAACGAAAAGTACTGACAAACCACATTTCTCGAAATGTTTGTTAAGAAAAAGTACTAACCCGCATTTTGAATAGATTATACACTCAGTAAATATCACTTAAACACCATAAAATGTGTCAAGACCGATTGGAAAAATGATGTAAAGCACAATTAGATGGTATCATTGTTATGCCAAAACGCCATAAGTAACAGATAAAGGATCAAAAATTAATCTTTTTTTTCTTAACCGTCATACTAAAGTGTAAAAACTAACAATGTGTACTAGCTGCATACTAAATTCATAGGAATAACAAGTCTTTTTGAGTAACGTTTTTAATTCTAACTTCAATTTATGCTTTGCTTGTTATTACTTACCCCGTTTTTATATTTTTCAATAAAATAGTTAAGTGCTTAAATAATTATTTTGCAATATTTTTTTCCAATGGATAGCTGACGCTAGGGAGAAGACCAGTCGTAAATGATGATGTGTATAAGTTAGACCATATAGGCCATGACTAGAAGAAGACTAGAGTTAGCTGATGTACTGAAAGTAAGACTTACAAATGTGGTAAATCTTTAGAACATGAAATTCAAGGGTTCAAAAGCTAGAGCTATTGATAAAGGCTACAAGCCCTATCACATTGGAAGTCAATGCAAACCAAATGGCATGTATGTGTTTGATAGTAAATTGAATAATGAATGATGTATGGGAAAATAATGAGTGATAGGATAATTTTTGCTACAATAATATTTGACAGTTGACATGAATGTAATGAAAGTATGAAGGCATGTTTCCTCTTAAAGCTGGAATTGATGACAGGAGAAGAAATTTAATGGTGAAGTTGAAAGAATAAATTAGAATTGTGAAGAGAGTAAATACTTGACGATTGTGGTACATCTGGACACGAACATTGGCGAAACTCATAGTCACTATCATCTGCTATAAAAGTTACCATGATTTCCAACAAATTGACAACTTCTTCGCCAGAAGAAACAAACATTTTATTATGAATAAAGGGTCCATAATCTAGCATATGGACCATGTCCATGATGGATCTGGAGCGAAAATAGACTATGCCGTTTTAAAAAACTCAGTGAGGTAGATGCAAAATATCTTAAGCATGTAATATGTATGAAAGATGCAGCCATCTTCTGTTATAGTATACTATAAAACGTCTTTGAATGATGCTAGTGAGTGGAACGGTATATCGAATGGTAAACTAGTGAATACAGGTATGATTTGCCGAAATGTAGAATAAAGGATGGAAAAGAGAGGAGATGAAAGTTGTTAAAAAAAGTATGAATGCTCACCCTATTTCTTAATAAGCTGCGCTAGCTATGTATGAAGAGGTGATCTCCAATGAATGGTGCATGCCAAAGCTCGTACCCATCTTTCACAACAAAGCTAGACGTGTGCGTGCTAGACGCTAATTATTATGGAATAATAAAGCTCGTGTCCTATTAGTATGAACATTTGGGTAGTATGCGTGGTGGTAGTTACCATAGTAGATCGAATTAAAAATACTGTAATAAGAGACAGTTACAAGTTGAAGTATGATGTGGTGACCAGAATTTAAAGAAGTATTTTGAGATGGTATGGACATCGAATGGATGAGTGAAAGGCGATTGTCGAAATAAATTTATAGAGCGAATGTGAGTGGAAGTGTTCGTAGAGGGTGTCTAAGGAAGAGCTAGCATGATTAGTTTAACAATCTTTTACACAAAGGTCAAATTCGGAGTACGTGGGCTTATGTATGTATTTGGGGAAAAGTGATAGGTGGAGTTGGTGGTATGTCCAGTCCTGCGAAGATAAATTCGGGCAATGTACGATAACCAGTCTGCTTAAACTGGCTTTGCGGCTGATGATGGACGAAACAGCAGCAGTTCACGGGGACAATATTGGACTACCTCTTCCTCCATAAACTGTAGGAGATAAATGCAAGTCAATTATAATCCCTGCTGATATATGTATGGACCTGAATATAGAGCTACGAAGGAAGGGGTGAAAGGAACTAACAATCAATTGAGATAATGGATGTGTGGCATAACTAGAATGACAATTAGGATTAATTTAAAAGGGAATGTTTGTATGTAGCACCAGTAATTAAGTTGAAGAATAAACTTTTGCTATGGACACGCCATGGTATACGAACCGATGAGGACAATGATGTGAAAACAGTTTCGTGTATGAATTTGTATAGTCATAATGGTAGAGGAAGACCTACTGATGAACTGATGGATTGTGAGATATACGATATGCGTAGATAGTGAGTCAATACAGAGATGATTACCTATAGAGAAATGTAAGAGAAGAAATATTTCACCGTCCACACATGATATCGAGGAAGGGTACGAGATAATTATGAATAAATTTTAGTCTTATCTCGGTAGCTTAGATGATAAAAGAATATTCTTCATTTAAGAAATCATGGTATAATAAAGCTAGGTTTTTAATAGGTTTTTTCAAAAAGTTAATGATAACCTCATTTAATTATATTACCAGCCCGTGGATTATGTTATTCATTATGATATTTTTTATTAGTTATTATGATATTCATTATTTTCAGTAGAAATTGATTGAAACTAGATTGACACCCAAAATTAATAGGCAATTTGAAGAAATATTTTGTAGATCTTTTTACTAACCTAGTGTGCCAGTGATAACTCTCGCACAAAATACTAAATACTTATCTACTAGTAATCATAACAAAACTTAATTCCAAAAGACTAAACGTAATATTTTTTGACATTTTTTAATACTAAACGAACCATAGGCCCATTTTCGAGTTAAATTTACCATGCTTACCATACTTATTCGTCGATTTCATGAATGCAACACTTCTTAAAAGACACTCAAATACATAGATCCGTAAAGTAAAAATACTAATCACGTCTCCCCTCAGAAAAGTGCGTAGACAGAATAAACTAAAGCGCCATGTTCATCAATACCTGCATAAAGCAAATTTACTTATCAACCCAATCCAGGTATGTTTGCAACCAGCAAAAAATACTGAAGTGACTATAATGATACAAACTACAGTATTTTGACTTGCTGAATGAGGAAAAAGTGGATATTGACAGTGAAAAAAATTACTTAACTGACAAATAAAAAAAAAAGGTTAGGATTTGTATTACGTAAGGATTTTTCGTTGAATGGAAAATATGAAAAATCACATATTTTTCAGGTGCTGAAGCGCCAAAAATTGGCTTCGATCTTTATGAAACCTACACCAATCGACGCAGAAAAAAAAATCCAGTTCAACGATATATATAACTCATATTGGCCAAAATGGCGCTTTAGTAGTTTTGCTTTTCCGGTGACGATATGTATAATAGTGGACGTCACGCGGTTTCACCCGCGTAGTTCCCGTGCCCGTAGGAGTATGGGGATAAAATATAGCCTATGTTACTCGCTGATGATGTAGCTATCCATTGCTGAAAGAATTTTCAAGATCGGTCAAGTAGTTTCGGAGCCTATTCAACGCAAACAAAAAACCAATCAACTATTTCCTCTTTATAATATTTATATGTATACAACATAGAAATATACAGGGTTATAAGGGTTATTTGCAACCAAAAGATCCCTTATACCTTTGCCTAGGGGTACTAGGCAAATGTCAATAATTTTCGAGTTATTTGACATTTTATACATATGCTCACGGCTGTATTCGAGAGGAACTCGTGGTACAGTTGCTATTACGCATATGATGCGATCAGTGAAGTTAAGCAACCATACGCCTAGCCAGTAGTTGGATGGGTGACCGCCCGAGTTCCCTCCGTGCCTCGGAGAGCACGTTAAGCCGTAGGTCCCGGTTGCCAATTTAATATTTTTGGCAATCGTTACAGGTCAGTCAGAGGCCTAAGAAAGTCTGACAACTGGTTTAACCCAGATTACCGATTTTCCTCGAAAAAAGGGGTTACGAAGGTCAGATGGCAGTCGCTTCGTATAAAAATCAGGTGATCAGTCACATCGGGTTGAATCAAGTGCTGACCCCAAATACATGGGATAATGCCAGGGAGATGATGATGCTCACGTCTGTATTCCCCGAAGGTGTAAGCAGAGGTGTTGTAATAACAACACCCACTTTTCACCGAAAGTGATTAAGTGCCAACGTGACAGGTGGTGATTATATCACCGTGTCAGACACCATACATACGTTTTTGAATTACTTCGCATAGGTACAGTTGCAGTTTCCTCACGATATTGATACGTTAACACAATTATAATTAAGTTTATGTAACTGACTACTTAATTGAAATAAATATATGAATATGAATAATATAACAATTGATTTGAAAAATTTGCACGAAGTACTTCAAACTTTGAACAATTCCTTAAACGAGCAAATTGTGGTAGGGTTTTTAGTTTTTAAAACCCACATTATGCTGAGTTGGGATCAATTCGTAACAACTATAAAACACTGTTAATATAATCCTTTTCGCTCTTTTGTGTATGTTGTTACGAATAAATTTATTTTCTTTCTTTCTTTATAAATTTTTATGAAGATGAATAACTTATGTATAAATTAATCAAAAAACACCCGGATAGTCAATTATCACAAACCCCACTAAACTGCCCACCGCGACTTCGACGAAATATCGATGATAACAAAGCAATTGTAATCACGTACTTAAAACACTATTATGGTAATATGTCATACATCATTATAATGTCTAGCATCACCTATTCATTCATAATATGTTACCTATTGTTCATTTTACAGAAATAATTATCTAAGTAATGATAGAGAAGACTCATTTTTTTATTTTAGTTACATATTTCGTTGGGTGGTAATGGATATTTAAATTGTTAATATTATATAAAAATAAAAAACATTAACTGCCTCGTTGGTCTAGTGGTTAGTAGGTTCGCCTGCCGATCACAAGGTCCCGTGTTTGATTCCCGGGTTGGGTCAAAAATAGATATTGAGTTTTTCTGTCAAGAAATTCACAATAAAATGCCCGGAGTTTGGAAGTTGGCGGTGTTTACACCCCCGTGCCTCGGAAAGCACGTTGCACCGTTGGTCCTACGCCTGATCTCTCTCCGGTCGTGTCGGATTGCCGTCCCATCGGAGTATGAGAGTGAGGGAATAAAGAGTGCACCTGTGTTTACGCACACACGCGTGCACTATAATATCTCCTGCGCACATGGCTGATCCTCGTTGAGATTAGCCGCCGTAATCGAAATTCGGTAGGAGATCATTATTATTATTATTAATCGATATTTATACATACAGATTAATACAATTTAAATGTCCGTTTCAAATTCCAAACGACACAGCTTTTCTATGAATTCCCCGAAGGGGTAAACATAGGTATTGTAATAACCACACACACATTTGTTACATGTTCATACATAATATCTCAACTGCGGTTAAAAGTATTATGATTGATTTCCTATCTGCCAGACATAACTGCGTTTGGGAAACCTTAAATATAACTACAGTCACCCTAGATTTGTTCGTCCGTTGTTTTATCGCAGATAAGTATAGTTTAGGTGTGCGGTCTTACATGTATGTATCATCAAATAGTTTTTGTATTTGGGTTAAATACATCATTTGGTTGGAACTGAACATAAACAACATTATAGTACCGTTCTGATTTATACTAGTAATGTAGCGAATATTCGTATTCGCGGATATTCGCATATTATTGCATATTCGTAATCGCAACATTTTCTACGAATGTTTTGCGAATATGAATATCAGAAGAAAACACTTTGAAGATAATGGTAGGTCAATAAAATCAAAATCCATTCATTTCTTATGTTTTAAATGTAAGAAAAAGTAACTTAATCTCATAAGCACATTAACAGTCTTCACTTTATCATTTGGTATTATTTATTCATTGTCTTATTTTGGGCAATGAAGCTAAATAACAAAAAAATCATTAAAACTTATACATTAACATTCGCATTCGCATTTGCGAATGTTTAAAAAATTACATTCGTTACATCACTATTTTATACACAAGGTGGCAATCAAGTATACGGTCCACCTGATGGTAAGTGGTTACCACAGCCTATGGTCGCTTGCAATAAGGGCATCACGTGCATAAATTTGCGAATACTAGACGGAATAGAACGGAAAGTAAAAACAATCTATACTATTTATAATTATAAATATAATATTTTAAAGAAGAACGGTTTGTATGTATGTTTGTAACGAATTGGCTCAAAAGGTCTAAACCGATTTTAAAAATTCTTTCACCATTTGAATACTACATTATCACTGATTAATATAGGCTATATTTTATGCCCATACTCCCACGGGAACGGGAACTACGCGGGTGAAACCGCGTGACGTCCGTTAGTATGTTTTATTCGTAACTATTAACGAATGAGTCAAATAAAATTTTCGCCAATGAATGTGGACACACACACATGTTTTAAGTTTTGAGTCAGGTATAAGTGTTCAGCCACTTCAGCCACATTCGATAAATAACACCAAGTTGAGCATATTTGATTCAACTGATTGAGTGTTACATAATATCGTATTTTTTGCTGCTGTGTGGAAAATAAAACTATCTTTTCACCGAAAATCTTGAAATATATAGCAGCTTCTTTTTTTCCCTTCAACCCCTTCCTTCAAGGGTCCTAGAGAGGGTCCCAGAGACTCATCTTACAACCCTACCAGGTTGTCCAAGAGTTTATCAAAGTTCATTCAGTTCATCAAACAATTTAACGTTAATTTATAATCGTTGTATCCCAAATGCTTAAAAAATTGAGTTGGTGTACTTATTAGAACCAAGTTGTTTATCATAAAAAGTTTAGTTGGTATATTTTATTTTGACTTTCCGCTATATTATATACTAGCTGTGCCCCGCGGTTTCACCCGCGTAAATTTAGTTTCATACAAACTTTCATCCCCCATTTTATCCCCTTGGGGGTAGTATTAATATCAATCCTTTCTTAGCCCATGCCTACGTCATAACATCTACCTGCATGCCAAATTTCAGCCCGATCCGTCCAGTGGTTTGGGCTGTGCGTTGATAGATCACTATGTCAGTTAGTCAGTCAATCACCTTTGAGTTATATATATTTAGATATATTGGCCTCTTGGGGTCTATCCAATTACAAAATTTACTGCGATTGAATATACAAATTCGCGTTTGTTGTTTATAATCTCCCGCAAAACATCCAGCTTTTATGAAGGCTTTGTTCGCTAAGAACTACACCATTTACAAAACAGTTATCATACGCTCGTGATACCATTTGCGCTCTACCACTCTTATAAATATAACAATTTTTATGAAGTATGTGCCCATTTCAAAAACATTAACTATCATTTCGCCGAGTTAAATACATTGTTATTTAAATATAATAATATTTTGACATTCCCATATCGTTGGACGTGGTTATTCGACCCATTCTGATGACTGCTCAGATATAAACCATTACTAAGATTGTTTTGTTCATGTATTTAAAAATTTTGGTAAATTATTCATGTTTTAACGTGATACCTACTTCGCTTTGTTTTTGATACCAGACTTTATTAATTGGCGTGACTTCAATTAAATATTGTTTAATTGTATACTTCAATTTAATGTTTATTATAGTGCTAGCTTCCGCCATCTACCTTAGAAACGCGTATTTTCCTAGCCTAGAAGCAGTGGCGTGCATTACATATAAGCAGATAAGCAGATCTCACAATTTTTGATGACTGAATACAGTCGTGTCGTCTGTGTGTGTGTTTATGTTTGTGTGTGGGTCAATACCGAATCGTATATACCTACGCTGCGACACATAGGCATGTACTTAACCTGCCTGCCTACCTACTTATTGTTTATGCCTACCCCTCTGAAAATCCAATGCACAGAAGTCCAGACATATGCTCACGTCCGTATTCTCCGAAGGGCTAAGCAATCCTAACGGCCTGCGCCATTGAGTTTTTCTAAGAACTTAGGGGCCGTAATTTCACCCCACGCGCTTTACCTGAACGATAACATCATGAGGAAACCTGCATATGTCTGAAAAGTAAATTCAAAGACGTATGTATAGCGAGACGGCGATGGACTCACCCTCTGTCACGTTGGCACTTAATCATATTCGGTGAAATGTGGGTGTTGTTATTACAATACCTCTGCTTACCTCTTCTTGGATGGCGTCAGCATTTTTAGAAAGTTGGTAAGATAAATGTCACCCATGACATTATAAACCGTAGCAATTCAATATAGTAATTCGCTGAACACATTTGCAAATCGGATCGTTTTAAAGTACTCGCTGTGTCTGTTATCTGATAAACAACTATTGTTAGCGGACACAATAGGATCTCTCAGGAACGGAAATGAATGATAATTCTCCGCTGAAGAGAAAGTATGCGCTAACGTCGAAAGAAAATAAATAATTTTTGAATGTCACGATTCTTGCAAGTAATTGATAAATCAACAATGCAGATGTCGGTATTTTTTTTTAGAATTAAAGGGCACGGCTTGAGGTTTTGAGTTCCCGTTTGATTTGACATGAGAAAATCCACTGTGGGGCGGGCGAGTGATCATGCTCATCCCCAGCAAAGGGAAGATCTTCCAGCCAGGCGGGTGTCATGTCTGGTGAATTGTGCCTCCAACTGTTCAAGTTGAAAACTTGTTGCAATACAAACTCGAAAACTCTCATTGCGCGATTTAGGTTTTCATGTATTTGTATTCAAACTTTGCAATTGTTAGCGAGTAGCGCCATCTATGTAGCGAGTGGAGAAACGCTGCTACACCACAATTGACTCACAAAATTATATCTATGAAGTATTACTAAGTGAAATGTCACTCAATTTATAGAACGCTCAAATTGTGCGCAACACAAATCTCTATGACTATTTAAGTAATTGTGTAGTTTTGTTTGTGTAATTTTAAAACAAACATACAAGACAAAGGCTTTATTCCCATGTGCAATCATCAACAATAGTGTTTATTGTAACACGGAAAACGGAAATGTTTAACAGGAACGCGGCAATATTGTCTACAACAATATAATAAATTACATTCGACATTATTTAATCACATAATACATATTTTGCAAATACTTATATCTATTACGTATCTGTTATATCTGATATCCATGTGAATATATTTTTTCCTGTTTAATGAAACGTTTTTCACTGATGCTCCTATTGAGTATCTATCATATCACGATTTATATATGGCACGTAAATAAAACTGTATTTTATACGAACTAGCTAATCCTCGCTGTTTTACCTGCAATAAATATTCTTATTTTTCCGAGATATAAAGGCGTAAATGTACATTCTCATGATGAATGGGTATATAAATCTAACTGGACTACGCAATCAACGCAAGTTCACGCGAATTTCGATATCCACAATCCTACTGATACGAGAATTATAAATGTGAATGCAAGTTTGTTTGTTACGCTTTCACGCGAAAACTACTTAACCGTTCATCTTGAAACTTCTTTTACAAAATGATTGAGATTATTCACAAACATATAAAGTAGTTAATAAGCAATGAGGATATCAATACGTTTACAAAATTATATATGCTATGTTACCACGTATCAAGTGTTCGGCAGAAAATTGCGGTTTGTCATGTCAGTAAATAAATATGTGTATGCCGAATTACGATACAATCTTCAAATAGAGACACAAAGGCAGATCAATTCGTGTGTCACGCACTTGTTCATTATTCCAAAAGCGTATTTTATAGGGAAACCCAATAAAAATACTTTTGTGCGAAACAATTCTACGATTAATCGAAAACAAGCGCATTGGCGACGATAATAGCTTTATGTAAAAAAAAATGGACTGCCACCTGACTTTTGCAACCCATTTTATGAGGTAAATCAGAAATTTGGATTAAACCAATTGGGTATATAATCAAGTCAGACAGTGTTAGGCTTTCGTCTGACCCGGGCCTGTAGACAGAGTAAAAATCCTCACGCATTGCAAATATAACGATACAAAATTTACGGGAATGACATATGTCACGTGTCTGATTTATGTTATTTCAAAAATAAAATAGAATTGTTTTCGTAAAAAGACGTGACAAAGTTGTTAACATTTATATATATTTTTAAAAGGATGCGCCATGATTAACCTTTCGATGAAACGTGATAACAAAAGGGAATGATAATGAATTAATTAAAGTAAAAGTAGGATATAGGGTCGACAGTTCGCCTTGATATCAGCTCGCTAAACAACACTTTCATGTGAAATCTGAAGAACTTAAACCAATTTCCCTTTCCGGTTGGGAAAGGTTAATTTGTAACCAATTTTTATGCCAAATGTCACAAATAAAGCAGATATGCGCTTAATTATACGCATGCGAGGCTCTCTGGGGCCTTACCATGAGCTCTTAATGCCATGATAGTTTCACTCATTTATGAGACAGATGTATGTGACGTGTATACATCTATCTCTGTCGCACAACTGAATTATCATTGCAATAAGAGCTCATGGTTGGGCCCCTGTTCCACAGTTTAAATAAAAGCTTAACAAGCAGTTAGGAATCTAGGAACGTCGTTTGAAATACACACTCACACAGACGCGTGCAGCTACGAAAAAATAAACGGAATAGACTTAATGACACATTTTTTTTGTATTTTTTTAGTTTGTGTAAAGTAAAATGCAGGCTACAATGAGCACACTTTAGAAACTATTTTATGTTTGTGATAAGTATGCATGGATACAAGTTTTTAAGTGAATTAAAAATAGAAATAACTAAGAATAAAGAAGTAGATAGGTGCTCAACTATTCGAATGTATGACACTGAGTGCCTAGTGCCAGTTTTTCACTGACGCCGTCACAAGTCACCGCGTCAAAGTTAACACAGATTTGTATAGGATCGAAGCAGCGCCTCTGTTGGCCTAAAGATGACACTATTGTGATCCCATACAAATCTGCGTTTACGTCGACGCGATGACTTGTGACGGCGATTTTAAGAAAACTCGTACTAGGCACTCTGGACAGTGTAAATATAAACTTTACTAGAAGATACGAATCTAGGATCGACACGCGTAAATAAGCGGAATTACACTATGAGGTGTCACTTCGTGGCCGATCGCGTATACGTTATTCACTTGTTTTGCCGACATTTTTAAAACGACAAATCTCGATTATTTTGATAGTGTATAAAAAAGTTTTTTTTTAATCTTTAAGTTTGACAACCTTCACGTTATATGGAGCAAAAAGTTCTATTTATAAAAATATGCTTATACTTATACCAAAATTACTTATACTGTGCTCTGGCTGTCTGATAGATTGGCTAACCTTTGTATTTAAAAGTATTGGAAGGTCTAAATAATATACAAGAGCAATTGTAGAGAAAGCAGATGAGTTATTCTTTCTAGCGCACAGATTGAACTGCTACTAATAGCACCAAAACTTATTCGGTGAAACAATCCGTCATGATGCGCACCCGTTAGTATGCACCAAGATATTTAAGACCACAGGAAATCCAATTCCAAGCGAATCGCACCGCTAATAAAATCCCAATTTAATCAGAACTACAATCCATTCTGTATAAAAACTGTCATTCAATGCATTGAACTAATTCTAAAGACTTTGAAGTTGAAACTAGTTCTGGTATAATAACACACAATACCCAGGAGGGCCGTACGCACGGCCAAGGTCTGCTCATTCATACAGGGTTTTTGTCTTTGAACCATTAGGAAGGAGCCAGCTGTGTTTATTTTGAGCTCAGGTTATATTTTTTTTAATTCCACTCAAGTAATGACGTCAACTTACTTATAAAAAAAAATATGTCAATTGTTTAAGATACCTTATCCTGATGAAGGACGCAAAGCTATACAACTATACGTAGTACCTACTTACTTTAAGTTTTTATATTTTTTTATCGGCTTTTACATTGTATATTTTAGTGACATATTTTGTATTACTCAAAATTGTAAAAATATTTTTTAGTTCCTTGCAGAGCTCTTCTCAGTAAAAGCAACCTTCCGAAACTGAAATCATTTTCATTTTGGTAGTTTAATGTCATCGGTGAAAAGGTTCTCTTTTGGGAAGATGATCCATACTCACATAAGTAATGTATCGACAAACAAAAGAGTTACAGTTACAAATAAAACTTGGAGGTTTTCCTTTGTGCAAAATAACGCGTAAGGACATGTAAATATAATAAATAATGTGAATGTTTTATTGGTGACTCGGGAAGCGTATTATGTTAATATGCCACGGACAATAAGGAGCAAATATTGTTACAAGGCATTTCGGCGCGTGCAATTTTAAAAATGGCGTCCATTACGATGTTCTTACACTGTCAAGATCATTATTAATCATTGCATGTTGGGAAGTCGGATAAGTAAAGGTAAACAAATTATTAGAGGTATCTTAAATGCTATTATATATGACAAAAGTGACCGTAAATGCTATTAATAAGACAAACGTGAAACATTGGATATACCTGCGTTATTTTTTTGGTTAAACTTTGGATCACCATAACATTACATACCTACAGATTTTTTATTCCTGAGGGATAGTCAAAAAACAAAATGACACATGGGCGAAGCCACAGGCAAGCTAGTTGTCATTGCAAATATATGTATTTATATGTAAGCACGTGTTCAACTGTACATATAAATAACTAGCAGACGTCCCGCGGTTTCACCCGCGTAGTTCCCGTTCCCGTGGGAGTACGGGAATAAAATATAGCCTATGTTACTCGCTGATGATGTAGCTATCCATTGCTGAAAGAATTTTCAAGATTGGTCAAGTAGTTTCGGAGCCTATTAAATGCAAACAAACAATCAAATATTTCCCCTTTATAACATTAGTGTAGATAATCACATTGTCAGTCCCACACAGACACTTACATTTGATACACCGAGTTGAATTTCTGCGTTCCTAGTATCAATATCAAGTGACGCAACATCGTTCAAGGATAATCGATACTTATTAATAATCGTTTAACCGTAACCTTATAATTTTGGCAAACACCGATAAAAGGAATAAATAAAATGCGTTTTACCAAATCCAAAAATATCACATTTAACGATCGCGTAGGTTTCAAGCGAGGTTTCCCTCACCTTGTCACTCCGAAATTATACTTGTAATATCTATAGCTATCTATATATATACACATACATATATACACATTATACATATACCGATAAATAAAATACAAGTGTCTGTTTGTAATTCCAAAATTCACTAAAGCATATTAAATTATATACACACGGTGTCGACAAAGAAAAAACTATTTTTAAAATTATTATGTTTGTTCTAGCTAATCTCCGAAGCGCCTGGACCGATTTTGACGTTACTTTCACTGGCGAATAGTTGATGTTTCAAGGAGTAAATACTTTAAATTAAAAAAGAAATTGGGTTCCGCGGTCCACTTATGAAATGATGTCTACGCGGGTGAAACAGCAGGGCACAGCTAGTTCGTAAATATGTTTTATCTACTAGCCTTATGAATAATTCAGTGGGGTAAAAAATCGGTTTTACGGTTAGTTCCTCGTCGATATAATTATTTGTTTTATTTACGGTTGGCGACCTCTATGAGTTCCGGTGTTCTTTCACACATACATGAATACTTATATACCTATCTTGCGTTGCATCAGAGTTTGTTTTCGTTTCCGGACAGGCCCATATTATTTTTGAACTTAAATAACATTATAAATTGTAAGCCGTTCCATAAATTATCTGCGCCAACCTATTGTGACTACGGAAGTTCATTTGAAGTTCACTTTTTCACTTATTTTGTCGACACAAAGTTGCTACTTGATCAGATCAGTAGGTCTAAAAAGGCCACTTTGGGAGAATCATAATATGATTCATCACCGAAATGACAAAATGGTCACTTAAGTGCAATTCATATTTATGATTCACGAATGATTACAATAATTGTAGATGTTAGTCCCTATGTAACTTTTTATGGTTCTGCTATTTGTCATAAAACCAATTAATATTCTTCATAGGAAAGTGTCAAACAGGTGAATTGCGAAATATGAATCATTCCTGAATCATATTCGGATCACATTATGATTCTCCCAAAGTGGCCGTTTTAGACCTACAGATCAAAGTCAATTCAATTCAAGAATATCTTTATTTGTTTAGACTTTTTACAAAGTACTTTCAAATCGTCAGAACGACACGATTACACAGGATTATACATGCTACGGCCAGGTTCGGATGGTTGCTTTTACTGAGAAGAACCTGGCAAAAAACTCAGTAATTACTTTATAGTAATAGATCATCATACCTTCTTAAAGGGGTTCCCGAAGGGGCCTACCCCCCGAGAGGTGTTACATCACCTACTTTTCACCGAGGATGATAGGGTACCAACGTGACAGTTATAACTATCTATATAAAAAATCGTATTTGAATCGCTTTTTAGAGACGCAAGTTTTCTAATGATGATTTCTTTAGAGCAAGTGCGACAGCTGCAGTTAAGATTTAAGTAAATCTCATTGATAGGTACAATACAGATGCTGTCACGACTTATGAGCGCTGACTTTGAATATGTAGTATATATTTTATGAGTTCGTCTCTGTCTGGCGCGACGCGTATAAAATACATGCGCAGCTACCTCCACTATTTGCGCTGAGCGCACTTGTGCATACCGGTGAGATAGGAACCTAGGTCGCTTGCAAACTATGAAAACCTATACCGAATAACCTACCGAAATATATATAACTTAAAGGTGACTGACTGACTGACTGACATTGTGATCTATCAACACACAGCCCAAACCACTGGACGGATCGGTCTGAAATTTGGCATGCAGGTAGATGCAATGACATCCATTAAGGAAGGATTTTGATTCATTCTACCACCACGGGGATGAAAAAATATTTGGGTGCGCCAAAATTAAGCATGAAACTTAATCTAGGGGGGTGAAACCGCGGGGCACAGCTAGTTATTGTATAATTTTCTATCTTGTCGTACACACAGCCTCCACGCTGGAAGTATTGTGCGCCTGCGCAGACAGCGCGGTGCGGTCGACAACCTCGCGCCCCTGACTCACTTACATATTTTATATGTTGCTACTTTGACACTTGCCACTTAGTCTGCGTCAATAAGAAAACAATAAAAGCCAACGTTGATGTTAGGGGGATAACTTATCTATTATACTATAAAAGTTTTCCCAATCATACATCCATTCAAATACATACATTCTCACCCTGGCCTTATCCCATACATTGTTGGGGTCAGCACTTGATTCAACGCGATGTGGATGATCTCAGATTTTTATACGAAGCGACTGCCATCTGACCTTCGTAACCCCTTTTACGACGGAAATCTGTAATCTGGATTAAACCAGTTGTCATGCTCTCTTAGGCCTCCGACAACGTATTAAAGATAAAGAATAAAGCATTTTTACAATACGGAAATGACAGCGAAAGTGACTTTGAAGGAGCGTTATACAATATTTAATTATGTAATAAATCTCGCTTCCTGTGCCAACGTACGAGTACATAGTAGGTCAAGTACGATATTCACATTTAGCTTAAAGCTGATTTTTACGATTTGAAGTTTCGAGTTTTATAGTATGCAATCAGTGGATATCCTCGACTTTTATGAATACTGAAAAGTCTAACACAACTTAATAAAACGCCTTTTTACGATAAGCTCCCAAATGAGAAGGCAGACCTGTGGAAAGCGTTTGCTAAAATTTTCAGGACACTATAATTTACTAAATCATCCGTTCATAACCTGGATAATAGAAGATGAACCTTTTAGATAGCGATCATTATTTGATAAAAGCAAAACATATTCACAGCATTGAGCAGTGCCGTGGCTAATCTTGTGTTAGGTTCTCCAACAGCACTCATTTGGAGAAGTCATGTCGAAAACGTATATACAGTGCCTGAGACGGAGATGAATTTGCCATCTGTCACGTTGGCACTTAATCATCTGCAAAAGTGGGTGTTATTATTATAACACCTCTGCTTACCCCTTCGTGGACATTTCTGGGATGGCGTGAGCATTATATTTATACTTAATTATCATTAATTTTATTCGCAGATGTATTATTATATTCTTCACGCTTTTCACGCGACTTGTTACGATAAATAAGCATATTATCGAAACAATACCGCTGTTCAACCTCGGCACAACCTCTGACCTATCTCAATCGCTATCTCACCTGTGCGGGCTTTTATTGAATAATCTATATGCAGCGGACGCCGTGACAAGGTCACTGACTCGGTCGTATAACAATTTCATTGGTGCGGGATTGTCACTCGGATTCTCTCTTCATTTAAAAAAACTAAACCATTAAAGCTGGATTTCAAGACATTATCCCTTCGACCTCGTTCTTTGTAAGTCGTACAATATTTTATTAAGTTATATAATTATTTATAAAAATTTTTAGGTAAAGCAAGAAAAAAAAATTTAAAATATTGTATTAGATTGGTTTAACCCAGATTGCCGATTTTCCTCGAAAAAGGGGCTACGAAGGTCAGATGGCAGTCGCTTCATATAAAAATCAGGTGATCAGCCACATCGGGTTGAATCAAGTGTCGACCCCAAATACATGGGATTAAGGCCAGGGAGATGATGATTGTATTAGATTGTTAGTACCTACTAACAAAGCCAATTTTCTTCTTCCAACGGTACTAGTCTGATTGGTAGTCAAAACGTACATCATGACGATCATTATAAATCACGAAAGATAAAGACAGGCTAATTCATTTTCGAGACTTATCATGCCATCTTAAATTTTATTTGTAGACAAAACCGCGATTTTTATTTTTTTTCTTAATTTGTATTTGGTCTAGGTCAGGTGAAAATAAACGATTAATTTGTTAGCATGCTCTAATTGCTTCACCTTGATATTAATACTTAATAGTGTCATGTAAACAAAACTATCGACTATTATGTATCCTTTGTATATTCGTCTTGTAAAGTTTATCCAATGTTTGGGGAAGTATAGCGCCATTTAATGGTTATTGACTAACTTCCGATTGATTATAAATGTATCACGATTGCAAATTGCAATTGAATGCTGACAAGGGGCGTTTTCACACGACGATAATGACACCGACACTCGACAACGATATTGAACGATTTGGACGATATCGATCGGTATTAAACCTTTCTGTAAAAGATTAGCTATTAGTTCTTCCTTGGACACGGCACACGACACGGTGTTCGTCTATTGTCAACTAAACAAAGCTTCCCTCTGCACTGTGTCGTCACCCGATATTGTTGACTTCGACGACACAGTGTAATTAGTCTTTGCTTGGACTAGCTGGAATTGCTAGGCTCACAAATATTTTATAATATTTCAGTTATTATTTTTGACAATTGATAATTGGACGGACAATTAATCTGTTGTCATGGGCTTATTATATTCATCAGATATACCGTACCCATAACTAATTGTAAAATATATTTTAATAGAGATAATTCGGGTTCTTCACAGCTAAAAAAAACCTTTCGAACGAAAATAATGTATTTTTTTGTGTCGTGAAGATATTTAAAATTTTGGTCTGTTTGATAAGTTTTTTAGTAGTGATTGTATCAAACTACCAGCCCGACGATATCGTGCAGTTATCGTGTCGTTACAATTATCGTCCAATGTGAAAACGCCCAACCCTGGACAGTCCCCATGCAGTGAACTAACCTTGCACCAGCGTAATGTTGAGGTCTCGATAATAATGGCGGTGCAATATCTTGCAACATAATTTATGCTTCGCCAAACGTTGCGAATACTTAGGCTCATTTTGTTGGGTGACAACATGATGAAAACAACCTTGCAGGTTTCTATTATAAAGTTTCTATCATTGAAGTCGTCGAGGAAATGTATGAAGTTATACAAGAGATAAAGGGTATCGATAATTCACTCGTGCGCGATACCTCTGGTGTATCCGTCAAGCCTGCATACACGATTCAGGGTTGGAATTGGTCAGGGTCGGTAAATGGTACGCCGATAATAAAACTATTAGGCCACGGTAGTTCAGGAAATAAAGCACATTGCATACAAATTTAGAATTAAACGTACCCATCTTGCATCCAGCATAACTTTGGCTACGAAAACTCCCAATTAAAACTCTGTCAAAGAGAACGATTCGTGCGCCACATGAGAATACAGAATTTACTGTGGTATAGCTCAAGAATTAGAGGCTACTTCGAAATAAAATATTGCATTTAATTGAACCGTATTTCTTGAAAACAGCCAAACATCTGGAACTATAATGAAGTGGATAGCTGGTCACGAGTAAAAACCACTAGATTCGCTGTACCTTAGAATTTTCAGATCTTATATTCCCCATGTAGCTAACACTGGCTAATAAACATCTTCTAGCGCTTTTCCCTACATCGCCATCTAGGATTTAGCTCAAGACTAGAGTGATCTGACATGCATTAATACCACTAATACTGTAAAACTAACGTATTGTTTCTGTGTTTGTTCCAGACGCGCGTCAATGATGTCTCCCCGCCAGCTGATGAGGAACTCCAACATGACGCAGAAATGGCAACGGAGGGAGATCTCCAACTTCGAGTACCTCATGTTCCTCAACACCATTGCTGGTGAGTACCTACTATATATCCTTAGGGGTAAGAAGGAGACAGTGAACAAATAACCCCTACTATTTAGTACCAGGAGATGAGTTTGGACGGATGAAAACCATGGCGAGTTCCGCTCGTACCTTGGGGAACTTGCTATGTTGAAAATCCCGGTCGCTAATGATATGAGGGCCAAACTTGGAGGTCCTCCGGATACGTAGCCTGAAACAGTCGTAAAAGGTCTACTATCACCCAACTATGATCCTGAAACACATTTTTTGCAACACTTGCTTGCAAAACCATTCCCAAAATGTGGTGAATGTAACTTTTGCGTCAAAGTTACTATTATGTTCTTCAATTGTTTTGTGTGCAATCCAAACCCTTGTTATGTTATCAAGTTAATTGTGCTAAACATGTGCCAATTGTCACAGTTGTCAACGGAGCACATCTGACTTGCGTCAAGCGCACGTTACACCCAGAAATTGCAAACTTACCATTAGATGACAATATAAATGTTGGTCACATTTCTTAACACTATCATTACACATTGCTACACAATAGAAACTACTAACAGTAACTCAGAATCCAGAACTACACACGATTCAAGTTTCAACACCAAAGTACGCATAGAGTGCCTGGTGCGAGTTGCCACAGATGACACTATTTTGATCCTATACAAATCTGCGCTTTCGCCAACGCAATGACCTGTGACGGCGACAGTAAAAAACTCGCATTAGGCACTCAGACAACTGAATCAGAATTATGGTGGGATGAACAAGGGATGGAGAATAAGATGTACAAGATGCCAGCTGAGTTTCTTGTTAATTAATCCATTATAAACTATAAAAAAAATCTGGACTTGAGATACTGCTTCTATTTATGAACTGTATCGCTATCGTGATAAATTCATTATTACGTCGTATCAATTACGTAAGCGCCTGTATTTTTGCGTGCAAGGAGCCGCAACTGGCCAACTGCTGTGCTTTTTTACTTCAGTAAATTGCTCGCACACATGACAACTTGTTATGTAACTGATAATGCACTCTGTTACTGCGTGATAATGACTATTTTTCATCTTCATCTCATACCCCTTTATTACAAAACATTTCATTTTCATTGACTAAGATAGTCTTTGGTTTAAAAGTAGCTCCACCTCTTTCTATGAAACGGATTTAAAAAGGGATGGACATAGTTTTAGTTTCGTTGTCGGTTAAACCATTTTTTGTAATTAAGTCTTCCCTTCCCTAATTAGACTTCTGCTATAAGGAAAGTGACAGAATAACAGTGTAGTATATTTGAACTGGTTTTTTTTAAATCTTTCTGCTTGTCTTTTTTGAAAACTTTATTTTTATTTGTAACTAGTTGTGCCTTGCTGTTTCACCCGCGTAGATTTAGATTCATCCTGATTGTCACGGAACCCTTATATTTTTAATAAATAAAAGTAAAGGGTAAGATTACCCGGCTGAAACGGCTGGACCGATTTTAACGGGACTTTCACTGGCAGGTAGCTGATGTTTCAAGGAGTAACTTAGGCTACTTTAATTTATTAAAAATATTAGGGTTCCGCGACATGAAGCATGAAACTAAATCTTCGCGGGTAAACTGCGGGGCAAGCTAGTTAATAATAACATGGTACGTAAATGAGCTGTTTATGGACGCGATGAGCCGACACGCTTGTTAACACGTAACACGCTAATTGCCGTGATAAGCCCATTAAATATCTACATACAATAATTATTGGCATTGTTACTTGTACTTCACTGCCATGCCAGCATGCCGTTTATCTGGTCAAGTGGCTAGTTTCATGTCACAGGGTTAATTATATGCTAATAATTGATGAGTGCTTTGTGGCTGTAACGGTATTCGGTTTGTTTGTCATTGTTAATTTTAGCTCAGTGTCCCAAGTATAGGTTTCGATACTTGCGTTTTAGCTTTTAGTCAAGCGAAGAAGTTAAAACATTTATAAGCCTACTAGCTGTGCCCCGCGGTTTCACCCGCGTAGATTTAGTTTTATCCTGATTGTCGCGGAACCCCAATATTTTTAAAAGTAGCCTAAGTTACTCCTTAAAACATCAGGTATCTGCCAGTGAAAGTCCCGTTAAAATCGGTCCAGCCGTTTCAGAGATTACCCGGAACAAACAGACAGACAGAGAAAAAATTTAAAACTTGTTTTTTTGTGTCAGTGAAAAACGGATATTTTGGAATTACAAACAGACACTTCAATTTTATTTATCTGTATAGATGTATGTATAGATATAGATGTATAGATTAGAAATTCATTATCTTTCGATATCAAGATTATTTTAACGCTTTACTTAAACCCTATTCCTGTACTGTGGACAACCCAATGAGTTCGATCGCTTGTGGCGCAATGAGCGTTTATTGGGTAAATAGCGCGACAAATAGCCTTAACTACCGGACACATGCATCTTGCACTGACAATCACTCTATTACTACGAGTATTGCCACTGAATAAATACTATAGTACTTACTATACTCCAGTGTAGTATAAAACAAAAGGTAGCTCATATATAATCTACATACATACGCTCACGCCTGTATTCCCCGAAGGGGTAGGCAGAGGTGTTGACATAACAACACCTACTTTTCACCGACGATGATTATGTGCCAATATGACAGATGGTGAGTCTATCGCTGTCTCAGGCAACATACATACGTCTTTGAATTACTCCTGAGACATGTCTAGCCTCACGATGTTTTCCTTCACCGTAATAGTAGGGGAGCCCACGATGCTAAATGGGGATTTACTCGAGCGTCATAAAGACCTATTGGGTTGCAAGCTTAGATGATAATAAGAAAAGAATGTCATATAATGTATACCTTTTCATCGGTGGGGGAAGCGGCTATAGCTATAGCAAATTTTAAAAAAAACTTATGTTATGTGGACATACTCGAGCGCGTCAGATTTGATCGTTTGCATGATGAGGGTGGTCGTATGAAATGGTTGAAAATGAAAAAATAAATTTTCTTAGGGGGTGTTAAGTGAACCTTAAATAAAGCTCTCATGCAATAATCAGACGATTTCGAAATAGACGCAAAATCGCGGCCATTATTATAATATGAAAAAAAATTCGCCATTTTGAAATACTCAAGCGCGTCAGATTAAGATATATATGGTTTATCTTTATGTCCTAAACGTGTTGTCTCATAATCTGACGATTATCTAGAGGGATTCGCCTAATCTGACATAAACATTTTTTTTTAAATATCCTTTTCCTGGACGCGTGGCCTTACTTATGAGGTTTATATTTGGTGGAGGTACTTAACCGGGTACAAGGTATCCCCCTGTATATTAATCTGCCGCGCTTTAGGAAAACACGAAATCCCCGCTTGGGCTCCCCTACTATAAAGCACGTGGTGTGAAAACACTACGCATAAGCTTTTAGAAAGAGTCATTGATATAGGCCCCGCTGGGATTTGAACTTCCGTGGCCAGGACCACGACGGCTCATATCTCTCTAGGTCTAGGAAGTTTGGAAAGCTGTATGCGTAAGTTTAAACCAAACCCCTTTGGCAAAAAACATGGTTTAAGCTACGGACTAAAACTATGTCCATAGCCTTTTAAATCCGAATCACAAAAAGAGAGGAGTTACTTTAAAGGAGTTACCACGGACTATTTTCCTGAAATTCCATATTAAGTTGGCTTGATAAACAAAAACATTATACATTTGCAAAATTTAATGTATTTTATAAAAATCTTACGTCATATGAGGCGTCATTTCTTGATTATCGATTGTGACGCACATACAGAATTACGCGCAAATATTGTGATATAAGTATACCATAGATTTGGAACTTGGCAAAATATTTTTTATTTCGTGGAATATTTTTATGTCATAATAAAATTGTCAAAAAGCGAGCAAAGCTAATCTTCTTGTAACCTTCTAGTGGTAAAAATCTCTATTTTTTTAGAAACTATTAGTAAATAGAATACTTATGGTACAATTATCTTACTATCCTACTAATAAACGCGAAATTGTATAAGAATGTATGTATGTCTGTTTACTCTTTCACGCAAAAACTACTGCATTGATATTGATTAAACTTCACAATAATATAGATTACACATACACATAATTTATAATGATATTGTGTATTGTCCAAAATATTAAGATAAGTCAAATCCTGCGCAAACGGAGTCGCGGGAACCAGCTAGTAATTACTTATTCTAAGACATAACTGTTGGCATGCTGCATGGTATCGAAAAACATACTATATTGTTTTAAAATCTATACAGATAAATAAAATTTAATTGTCTGTTTGTAACAGCTTTTCACTAAATGCATGATGAAAGTATATAGTTATTAGTTACTTACATAAAAAAACCAATGAGTTTTTTATCTGTGACTGATTATAGCGGGACTTTCACTGGCAAATAGCTTATGTTACAACGAGTTACATAGGGTAACTTTAATTTTTAGAAAGAATAGCATTCTGAGAAATATCACCTATGAAATTAACACGCGAGTGAAACTGCGGGGCACAGCTGGTATTCAAAAAGTACTAGCTTTTACTCGCTTTGTATTCAAATTTATCTCTATTCTAAATTTCACCCAAATCAGATGAGATAACGTACAGACGGACAGAAATAAACACTGTATTTGAAATTGTATTAGTTTTGATCGTAAATATTGTGAATTGAACTACCAAGGCTTACACAACGGCTCTAAACGTTTTATATTTCATTGAAATAGTTACAACAAGCATTTGACAAGTGAATGTACCTTTTCAACAGCTCCACAGCTTTCGTTTTCAGCATATCCAAGTAATTTACGTATTTTGATCACCGCACAGTTGTTTTAAATAACTCTCCACTCTTCCGTCAACACACCGACACTTTTAAGTTTAATTTCACTGTACTTTCACTCCATTTAAAAAAAAATTTAATTGTCTCTGTCACTGCGACGTGTGCGAAAGTTGGCGGGCATTTGAGTTTGACAGTTGCCAGCTGTTCGCTGCGCTGCGCTGTGGCGGGAAAGCGCGTTCACGTGACAATAACAGTGGCTGAATGAAATTGACTTAGGGTCTAGCTACAATGCAAATGACAAACAGTAGTACCTAGTAGCTAGTCGATTCTCACATAAAAACGATGTAGATAATCAAGATTTACGTATACATTTTTTTTTATAATATATTATTTTTTTCCACAATCCGTAATTTTTATTCTTTTTGGTGCTGCTTGGACTGTTTGCCAGATTTAAGAGATTGCCAACCGCACGTTTAGCATATGAAGATGTTTACTTTGGTTGAAACTTTCGAATTAACATGAAACTAGGAGAAAAACAATAGTCTGTAACCACAAATGCAATGTCGAGTTTTGAGTGCTGGCCTTGAATCGCTGATATTTTTTGTTGGTTGGCTTGGAGCGAGCGGGAGTAAATATGTTTTGTCCTCCCCACTTTTTCACTGATCGCTCAAAACTCGTGACGGCTGACGTTTTTCTTCAAAGTATTTATGGATTGGTCGGTTTCAATAATACGAAATTAAACAAAATTTAATTTAATTTCCTATCATTTAAATCGACAACTCGTCGTCGAGCTCTCCGTCAAAGTATCTTACCGAATAATGCAGCTGTACTCTGTAAATAGTGTCAAGTAAATTGTAGTTGAGCTACTGGTAGTGTCGGTGCGTTGTGTGCGGTGCGATAGGTCACTCACATGACGCGCTATCGTAGGGTCAAAGGTGCGGGATCTGTTGATTGATGGATGATAACACTGCTTGCTTGTCTGGACGGGGGCATGTTTATATCGGTAAACGGCTATTAATATATTAATTTATGTCCAACTAGCTGTGCCCCGTGGTTCCACCCGCGTATTTATAACCCTAATATTATTTCTTAATTAAATTAGCCTAAGTCACTCTTTGAAACATCAGCTACCTGCCAGTAAAAGTCTTATTAAAATCCAGCCAGCCGTTCACGCTTGATTGTGAGTGCCGTGACTGTGGTAGTAATATTACTTAATGTGCATAATTGGTTCATATATATACAATTATTTCATTTAAATATATCGCAATCAATAAGAGTACTTTATTCACAATTATTTTAATGACTTGATTGTTTCAATACGTTTATATAAGTTAGGTAAGGATAGCATGGAAGACTTAGTAGCAAATCTTTGTTATGTCCAAATTTACTATAATTTGATTGAATGATATGGTGTTAATTAGGTATATTGTCATTTTGTAATGCATAATCTATACATCTATACCCCTATCACGAGTTTGCCATCGTGTTCCTAATCTACACTCGCTAGCGTCCCTCGCAATATTTGTATGACATATTGTACAGCGCCTCCAAGCGGTGACGTGAAAAACTAAAATATGTCATACAAATATTGTGAGGGACGCTAGCGAGTGTAGATAAGGAACACGGTGGCAAACTCATGATAGGATAGATAAATTATTTATTTATTTATTTATTTATTAAAACTTCATATACACAAAGTATATAGGCGGACTTAATGCCATGGGCATTGTCTCCCAGTCTACCTTAGAGTGGTGCAGAGAGAAAATAAGTAGGTGCATTGTATAGTGGAACAAGAGATGAAAACAAAATAATATAACAATACATAAATATTTTATATTAATCTCATATTATACATAGAATATATATATATATATATATATATATATATATATACATACCAATACATATAGGTTCTATATTTATGTATCAAAATATGGTTATGATAAAATTGTCGGTTCAGCCAACAAGCGCTCTTTAATCCTTGCCTTGAATTTAAATTTTGTTTTGCACATCCTGATCTCAGGAGGGAGGGCATTCCATAGAAGAATAGATTGGACAGTAAACGAAGAGTGAGTAAACGAAGAGCTATGAGAGGGAACTGTAAGAAGACAATTATTGGAGGAGCGTAGGTTTAGATTGTGATTAGAACATAGATATTGGAAGAGGCAGGTCAAATACTTGGGAGAATTAGGATTAGAATTATATACGCTTCTTAGATATAAAAAACAGCTTTTAATATTTTCTATGTCTGTCTGTCCGTCTGTCCGACAGTCTGTCTGTACGGGTAATCTCTGAAACCGCAGGAACGATTTTAATGGGACTTTCACTGGCAGATAGCTGATGTTACTGGGAGTAAGTTGGGGTAATTTTTGTTTTTTGTATGAAATATATATTTTTTCGATTACACTTCAATCTTCAGTCCCTAATTGAGTAAAGCAATAACCAATAATTACGTACAATGCGGTCAAGTACAAATAATTCGGTCAAGATTTAAAAAAAACACGCAAAGAGGTTTGTTCAACTTTAAAATTATATTTTTTTTTAATAATCTTTCTTATGTACGTAGATAATTGAGTTACGTATGTTCCCAGATTCTATTCTTAAGAAAAATACGTTGTATTTATCGGCAATGTTTTATATATAACTCTTGTAGTAGAACCTCATAAAATGTAATCAGCATCAAAAAATATACTCAAAAACCAATTTTTTTTTAACCTCTAGTCCTACTTCTTTAAATTTAATTTCTTAATTCAATATACATTGAAGAAGCCTAGCTTTAAGGCCGTTTTTCTCAAAGTCACCAGCGATAATCTATACATCTATACAGATCAATAAAATTGAAGTGTCTGTTTGTAATTCCAAAATAATAGCTTTTCACTAAATGCATATGAAAGTGTACACGCCACTGACACTGAATAACCAATATTTTAAACAAACTCTGTCTGTCTGTTTGCTCCGGGTAATCTTTGAAACGGCTGAACCGATTTTAACGGGACTTTCACTGGCATGTAGCTGATGTTTCAAGGAGTAACATAGGGTATTTTATTTATTAAAAATATTAGGGTTCCGCGACAATAAAGATGAAAGTAAATCTACGCGGGTGAAACCGCAGGGCACAGCTAGTCTAAAAATATAATCAAATACCATCTTTATTAAAAACCCAAGTCGTTTCTGTATAATTTTAATTTCTTAATTCAATATACATTGAAGACGCCAGCTTTAAGGCAGTTTTTCTCAGAAAGTTACCAGTGATTTTGAATAAGAATACTCTAGGAAAATTATAATGAAATATACACTGGTTTGTCTCATCTACTTAGTCCAACTAGTTTGTTAATGTTAAGTGTTACCGATTGCATCACTATACTAGAACAAAGCCACCTCTTTCCCTAAACTTGGTCAATTGTGCGGAGATACGGCTCAGAGGAAGTATTGGCTAATAGTTTCGCAACAGAACTGTAATGAGGGCAACGCCATGCTTAAGAAAGAAATATATTGCACTAATGTGATGGACCAAAAGTGAGATTATTTTCTCTCGATAGTGTAATAAATCAAAAAGCCTAGCTTTGCGACCTCTTAAACTCACATAAGGAACTGTTGAGACTGCCAAATTTATTCTTATTATATCGTTTAGTTCCATGAGGTTCGATCGCTCAACAAGTTTATTGGCCGAAATTTATAATTAATATATTAGTTTATTGTTAACCCCAAACCCTCCGATCGAGAAGCTTAGCATATTTAGAAAAGGCATTAAATAACCGTTTATCACAAGCCAACGATCTTATATATTCCCTCATTTTCCTCTGAGCTTGTTTAAAAAGTTCTCAGTTTAGTTAAAACAACACACGCGAACCTCTCGCGATCATTTCGACGGCGATCAATCACTGAGGCTACGTCGTTGCGAAACACAAGTATAGCTTCATCTTAAGACCATTGACTTCGACCTAGTGCTAGATGGTGTAAATGAAAGCGCCACCTTAATGACTTAACGGTAAAGTAAGTCATTGTTATACTAATTAGCGATCACTCTCTATCTAGGGCTGTTAAAATACTCAAGAAAATACCAAAACATCTTAAAGATCGCACCGGAACCCCCCCCCCTCCCCCCCCCCAAATTTTGCCGGGCCACATCCCCAGGGCAGCTGTGTCGCCGCCCCTGAAGACCTCGCTATGCTTAGCCAAATCGAGCCAAATCGCGCTGCCACCTTCCCATCCCGGCATGTGTGGGTGGGTACCCTAATTCCCCAAAGTGGTATTCACGTGAACCGATTTCAACTCAATAGGACGTTTTCGCGACGACGACTGAGCTATCCGTTTTTTCTTTGATATATGATACACTGTCAACCACTTAGTCGCTAAACATCTTTACGGTTTTCATTGCGTATATCGAGCTGCAAAGCTCCTACTCCGACCACCTGCTGGTCCGCCGACAATTAGTCGCCTCTAGCGACAGGCACCCATTTAAGCCAAATTCTTAAACCCTGACTATTGGGTGGAAATATGTAAAGCCCTACGTAACAGATGTCATATGCTGCTATGATGCATCATTCTTGATATCACAGCAAGAAAAAATTCACGTATTTCAAATATAAAGATTTTTCCATTCAGCACGTGTTTTATCAAATAAACCTGTCGACGCTTGTTAGTCATATTACGCCGCTATATGTGAGAGATTGATATGCCAACACAGTATTATGCACGATTCATACCATAATAATACTTGTTCATAAAGGCATTGTTGCTATTGAATAATCTATTGTTGTTTTTATTGACTGCTCTTCGTAAATCATGTCATCGTAATCTATGCAACTCTATTTATAAAATTACTAGCTGTGCCCCGCAGTTTCACTCGCGTAGACTTTATTTCCCATCGGACACCCGCGGAAACCTAATGTTTTTTTTAAAACAACGTAGCCTAAGTTACTCCTTGTATCATCAGCTATCTGTCAATTAATGTCCGTTAAAATCAGTCTAACCGTTTGGGAGATTACCCGGAACATACAGACAGACAGCCAGAGAAAATCTTTACAAATTGTATTTTTTGTGTCAGTACCGTATATACTTTCAAGTGTATTTAGTGAAAAGCTGTTATTTTGAAATTACAAACAGACACTTAAATTTTATTTATCTGCATAGATGTATTTTATATGACCACGTACATAAATGGTTTTACGCTCACGCCTGTGTCCAGGGACCTCACCATGAGCTCTTATTGCCATCATAGTTCCAGATAGACAGATACAGACAGTGACAGACCTATACACGTCATATACATCTGTCTCATAATAAAAGTGAAACTATCATTGCAATAAGAAGTCATGGTAGGAAACCGACCGTTCGAACAGAAGGTTCTGTTACGCTCCATTTTAATTATATTGCATTCCATTTCTGCGAATCTATGCTTTGTACTCAATGAATATCGTTACGTTATTATGTTGGTAGCCAAATGCACACAGCACCAGTTGAATAAATACTCAAAGTGTGCACACCTTCAGTTCTCACTACTGTGTTTGGTTAATGTCTCTGGAATGTTCTTAATGAATGAATCACACATTATAAAATAATTTTCACAAGAACATGATAACCTAGCACAACTGTCTTTAATAATAAAAAACTAGTTACCATAAACATTTTGGCTCATCATTTTTTATAATTCAACTAGATACCTACTCGAATACGAGTAGGTATCTAGTACCTACACTACATAGGTGGCTAAGTTCTTCACTTTTCTATACGAGTATTATTTCATACATACTTCTATTGATAATCACAAACACAAAGAAAAATAATAATTTTCAAAAACACGCTTTTTATAAAATAATCTCATTAAATTAGTGTATAGTCATTGGTCCTCTATAAATCTACAAAGTTTGAATGAAATCTGACCGTTTCAGGTGGGTTAAAATTGCGCCCAAAGGACTCGGTTACAAACATACAAGTGTAGCTAATAAATAGTGTGTAATAAAAAAAATTGCCAAATAGCGCAGACGTAAAATGTGTTTCATGTGTTCACAATGATCACAATAGAAAACTCACTGACCTTTGAATTCGACATTGTGTGTAATATATAAAATGCTATAATGTATGAATGTTGCCTCCAGGTCGGACGTACAACGATCTGAACCAGTACCCAGTGTTCCCGTGGGTGCTCACTAACTACGAGAGCGAGGAGCTGGACCTCAGCCAGCCCTCCAACTACCGGGACCTCTCCAAGGTGACCTAAATATACCTTTCCTACCCTACATACGTATGCTGACGCGTGTGTGTGTGCGTGCAGAGATGTTGTAATAAGAACACCCACTTTTCACCGAAGATGATTAAGTGCCAACGTGACAGATGGCGCAGCAGCAGAGCAGTCGCCTGCTACGCGAGTGACGCAAGCTCGAATCCCATCAGATCCCAATGAGTTTTTCTAAAACGCATGTACAGTGATTTCACACTCAATGCTTTACGGCGAAGGAAAACATCGTGAGGAAACCTGCAGTTATTCAACGACGTAAGTATAGGGCCTGAGACAATGATAGACTCACACTTAATTTTTTCGCACTTAATTATCTTCAGTGAAAAGTGGGTGTTGTTATTAATACACCGACGTGAGCATAAAATGTTATGATTGTAAATTAGTATTAAGTAGTATCAAGACTATGAGGGAAGAATGTTAAGTATCTGTGTGACACTCGACTTACGCTAAGCACAACATATCTAAGGTCGCTAAAAGAGGGCTATCTAAGATGGATAAGCGGCAGTACGATATTCACAAGCTATTGTTTTATTCCCAAACGTTATTTTTAAGCATATTATACAGTATACAATGTAAGGATTTCAGTAATGAATGTGTCCGATGTCCTCAGCCCATCGGTGCGCTGAACCCGAGCCGGCGCGCGTACTTCGAGGAGCGCTACAACACGTGGGAGCATGAGTCCACCCCGCCCTTCCACTACGGCACGCACTACTCCACCGCCGCGTTTGTGCTCAACTGGCTCCTCCGGATTGTAAGTCATCACTTACTTACTTACTCCGCTGGCTCAGCGACCCTTACAGAGTCTTGGCCTTCGATACGAGAACTCGCCATTGATGTCGGTCTTGTCCGGTTTCTTGCCAGTCGCCGGCCGATTGTAAGTCATCATCATCATAATTTCAGCCGACAGACGCTTACTGCCGGGCATAGGCCACCCCCAACGATCTCCATATCCGATCCGAAATCCGGATTGTAAGTACTATGCACCAACTAGCTGTGACTGTGACACCCGCGTAGACTTAATTTTATGGGTGTCCCGCGGAACCTTTTTTTTTAAATAAAATTAGCTTAAGTCATTCGAATCATTAGTTATATGCAAGTAAAAGTCCCGTTGAAATCGGTCTAGCCGTTCACGCGTGATGTAGTGACCAAGGGAAATGGGGTCGGCACTTGTTTCAACTCGGTGTGGCTTATCACCTGAGTTTTATACGAAGCGATTGCCATCTGACCTTTGCAACCCCTGTAACGAGGAAAATCGGTTATTTTGGTAAACCAGTTGTCAGACTATTTTAGGCCTCCGACTGACCTGTAACGATTGCCAAAGATGATAAATTGGCAGCTGGAACCGACGGCTTAACGTGCTCTCCTAGGCACGGAGGGAACTCGGGCGATCACCCATCCATTACTGGTTAGGGTTGCTTAATTATGCTAATCGAATGTCATGCGCAATAGCAACTGTGCGACGAGCGCCTCCAATGTTCCAATACTTATGCATCTGAAAGATATTCAGAGGCGAGAGAGATCAGGCGTAGGACCTACGACTTAACGTGCTTTCCGAGGCCCGGGAGTGGAAACACCGCCAACTTCCAAACTCCGGGCATTTGTTGTGAATTACTTGACAGAACAAATCAGAAATAGGTATTGCTATTTTTGATCTCACCCTGGAATCGAACCCAAGACCTATAATCGACAGGCGAACTCACTTACCGCTAGATAGTTTAAAAAAAAACATTTTGGTCAAGCCATCGTTAATCGCTGTGTCCTCATAAATGTCCCAAGAAAATGCAAATCAATAATGTTTCATAATAGTTCCGACACCCATTATTCACAGCTGAGCACTCCGATGCGAGTCTGAAGACAATTGCATTAATTAACAATTATTAATTATTAGTTATTTAAGTGCGCTATTGTCTGGTTGCATCAGCTGTGCGCCTGTTTTTATGTAATTTTGCTTTTTTTTTTGCTATAAAATGTTTTGTCCTTACTGTTTTGTCCCGTTGTCCTGGGGCCCAACCATGAGCTCTTATTGCAATGTTAATTCAGTTGTGCGACAGTGACAGATGTATGCACGTCACATACATCTGTCTCATAAACGAGTGAAACTATCATGGCAATAAGAGCTCACGGTAAGGCCCCTGAACCTATTTGTATTAAAATAATTATGATTTCGCTAGGAATTCTCTAATAGGAGTGTTCTCTGATAAAAACTACTCAAAATTTCTTGCAATTATAAATAAACTAATTATTATTCAATACTAACTATGTCACTAAGCGATTTTTTCCAATATAATAGTAGGTAGCCCTAATAGATAGATAAACTGCCAGTGAAAGTCACGTTAAAATCGATCGAGCTGTTTCAGAGATCAGCCAGGACAAACAGACACAGAGAAACGGAGAGACGGACACAAAAATATACTTTCATATACATTTTGTGGAAAGCTGTTAATATGAAATTATGTACCGACACTTAAATTTTATTTATCTGTATCTGAATAGATAGGATATAGATCTATCCTATAATTTTTCGGTTTGTACATCGGGAGGACATTTCCAGCACACACTAATTATTAACTCTAGCGAGGATAGTTTTATCAGCATGTATTTAAATGGTAATTAGTCCTAAGTAATTTTTGTTTATTGATTTTTTTAGCTTTAATTATTAACACACTCATAATTTCCCATTTTAAATAATACAAAGATCTATAAAGGGCGTCATCAAAGGACTGCGCTGGAAAGACCATCATTTTAAATTAGTTGAACACGAGTACAAACGCGCACTAAAGTGACTACGTCAAAACAATAAGGGGTGAGGCTGAGACATAACGACGCAACTGTACAAAGCGATATATCGAAATCCGACAGTTAGAAAACGTAAAAAAATACGTGTCTATATTTATAAATAATTGTTGAGCACTCGCCCGCCCGCGTTTTCTAGCGCATATATTTTTATAGCAACTTTATCACGACGTACCAAGGTCTATATTAAATTGATCAAATAATTATAGATTAGGAAGGAAAGCGTATTATATCCATTGAGTCTGTATATAAATGTAGATGTAATAATGATCCCCGAAGAGGTAGGCAGAGGTATGCTTACACCCACATTTCGCCAGTTATGTTGAAGTCCCATGTAAAAGGGAGCGAGCCTATTGCCATTAACCGGGCACTAATCTTGACTCTGGGCTGCTACTGGGAATTTACAGATGAGAAACTCAATAACACTTTGTCCGACCCGGGGATCGAACCCAGGAGCTCCAGGTCCGTAGTCGCGTTTGCAACCAACGAGGTAGGCGGTTGGTAAATGTGGATAATTATTAAAATGGGGACAGCCCATAGGCTCATTAGGCTTAAAGTAAAAAAAATAACACCGGGGCCTATACCAATGAGTTTTCAAAACATCGTAAGGAAACCTGCATATGTCTGAGAAGTAATTCAAAGACTTCAATAGACTTACCATCTGCCATGTTGTCACTTAATCATCTTTGATGAAAAGTGGGTGTAGTTATTACAACACCTCTGCCTTTTTTTTTTTTTTTTTTTTTTTTTTTTTTTTTTTCCGTGGGAAATCCGTCATGGATACACCAACCGCCGCGGGGGCAGCGGAAGGGTTATGCCGGACTCATACCGGCTAAAACCCACGGGTGTTCCTTCTCGTCGCTTTAACAGGGGGGGCGTGCGATCGCGTTTGCAAGCTTGCGTGGCCCCTCCTAACGATTGGCCGTTGGGCCTCTCTTTTGGCCCGGGCTGTACCCGGCTTACTCTCTGGGAGGGCGCGTCGGAACACGAACGCGCCCTTCAACCGCGAGGGCCTTGCGTCGGCGTCGAGACCCCCGTCCCGACGCCCGCGGCCCTCTTAAGGAGGCATCTGCCGCACCTCGGCACGCCTCCTGCGACCGGTCCTCCGGCGGCGGATTGGGTCTGCCAGGGGGTCATTCTCCCGGCCCCGCTCCGCTGCCTCTTTCTGCGACATGACGTCGTCGCAGAAGGACACGGCCGCCTCCCACGTCCGGGGGCTGCCGACCATGGCCTGAACCAGCGTCGGCAGCGATAGGTCCTGTCCGGTATGTGCCACGAGGACACCGCGTTGCACCGTCCAAGCCGGACAGTGTTCCAGCGTGTGCTGGGCGGTGTCCACGTCAAAGCCGCACTCGTGGCACCTTGGGGTCGCCTCCCTCTGCGCTACCCCGTGAAGGTACTTGCCGAAACAACCGTGTCCGGACAGTACCTGCACGAGGCGATAGGTTAGCGACCCGTGCCGTCGCCTTATCCACTCCTTAAGGACCAGACGAATGGCCTCAATGGTCAGTCGTCCGGCCTCCGGCTCCGCGAGCCGCTCCTGCCACTTGGCCAGTGCGTGTTCCTGCGCGTTTCGCCGCACGCGCCTCAATTCTTCGGGCGCGGCGGCTCCGCCGTCTTCTCGGGCCTCAGCGCTCCACCGATAAACAGCAGCGAGCACCTCGGCCTCCAGGTCCCAGGGTGGAGTCCCCGCCAATACGCATGCTGCACCATGTGATATAGTGCGGTATCCTCGGATCACCCTGGTCGCCATGACCCTCTGCGGTCTCCGCAGCAGTGTCTTATTGCGGGCGCCCAGGGCTTCCGCCCACACAGGCGCGCCGTACAGGGCCATTGACCGCACCACCCCGGTGTATAGACGACGGCAACACGCACTCGGTCCTCCCTTGTTGGGCAGGAGCTGGCTAAGCCCACCAGCAGCAGCGACAAGTTTGGGGGCTAGGCGCTTAAAATGAGCGTGGAATTTCCACCTGCCGTCGAGGACTAGACCGAGATATTTCATCTCAGTCCCTATCTCGACGGCAGCACCCCCTACGTCAAGCTGCGCCCTCGCTGGTGGCTTCCTTCGAGGCCCGTGGAAGCAGAGGTCTTCGGTCTTACCGAGGGCAACCTTCAGGCCCAGCCGACGGATCCGGCCGACGTCAACCGCCACGCCGGCTTCCGACAGAGGGACCGCTGCGGCGAAATTCGCAGCCCTCGCTGTGACAAGGGTGTCGTCCGCGTAACAGACCACGTCGACTCCGGGCGGGAGAGCACTGCGCAGCACCCAGTCATATCCGATGTTCCACAGGAGCGGCCCTAATACCGATCCCTGTGGAACACCGCACAGAACACGCTGTCGCAGCAGCTCCCCGTCCCCATCGACGCAGACGACACTCCTGTCCAGCAGGTAGTCTTCAAGGACCCGCCGTAGGTACTCCGGTACTCGATGGTACCGGAGCGCCTCAGCCACACAGCTGAAGGGGAGAGTGTTGAAGGCGTTGGAAATATCCAACGATACTGCCAACATCACCCCACCCCCCTGCCTACCCCTTCGGGAAATACAAGCGTATGTATGTGTGTACAAAATATATGGAAGTGACATATGTCACGTGACTGATTTGATTTATGTCATTGCCATACATTTTGTATCATTTCTATTAGCGCAAGCGCGAGAGAAGGTTACTTTGTCTAGGGCTACTGTTAACAAGTATCCCATGAATACAACACAAGTAATACTAAAAATGATTAAGTCAGGCCCTGGTAGGGATAATAAAACGAGTATTTATATTAATAAGTACCCAATTAAACTGTTATTTAACTAAAAATCATTATTAAGTTATGTATTCATTAATATAATTAACAAAATAACAACGTAAAAACACGGCATTAAATGAATAATTATTTTTATAACTTAACTAGAGTATCCGTCTGTTCTTGAATGTACAGTCGTCGCGAAAATGATTTACGTAATGTTTTGTCTAATTGCAGTTTTGTTGGCTAGTGTAATGCGTCTGTCTGTGAATTTGGAAGTAAATGACTTTAAAAAAAGAAAAACTGTGACGTACACTTTTTGATGCTATTTTTATTTGTATGATATATTTTTTTTAACAGTTTGTATCCACGTCAATAATGTACTTCAACTTTTAGTCCACATTTGTGATATAAATACTTTATTAATTATTAACAATTAAAGGGAAATTATAATTCATGCTATACAATTAACCACTAACTATAACTAAAATTATTAATATAATACCTTAAAACCTTAAAAAATATATAATCTGATACCTAAAATATATTATTAAAAGGAGTCCCTGTTGGCAAGGTTCCGAAAATTTTATTTTATTCCCTTTCGAAAATATCGGATATAATATATAAATATAGTAGCTTCTGTCCACGACTTTGTCCGCGTGGAATAGTTACTTTCGGCTAACTAACTAGCTAACTGTAACTAACGCCATTGGCCTTAGCGTGATGATATACAGCCTTCCTTGATAAATAGCCTAGCACAGTTTTTTTTTTCTAAATTGTACATATAGTTCTTGAGATTAGCGCGTTCATTATTTTTTTAGAAGAGTTTATTAATGTGGCCTAAACTATTAAATGACTTAAAAAATATAATTTTAATTGATACTTTTGTGTTAGCTTGTACGTGATAAATCAGGATCATGAACGCGTGAAACATAAATATTACATAGTTTTTGCAAAACAAGACAATTACTATGTAAAACAACGTCTTAAATGTAGTTAAATGCCTCGTTAGTCGATCAAAAAATAATAATTATACTATATTACTGGCTTCGTCGCGTCTTATAGATAACAAAGGAATATCTTACAGTTTGTAAATTTCTGATATTCAAAAATAAATACAATATGGGTCCCAACCATGAACTCTTGTTGCAATGATAGTTCAGTTGTGTGACAGTGACAGATGTATACACGTCATATACACCTGTCTCATAATATGAGTCAAACTGTCATATTAATAAGACTTAAGAAGACGTCAGAAGTTAGGGCTTTTATCTAATTAAAAAAATATTTAATTGTAGATTATTAAACAATTTATGATTTATTGATTAGTATTTCAGCATATAATATTTTGTTTATTCTTGATGATATTCTTAGTTCGTAACTTTTATTTGTCATGTTCTCTCTGAATGTGTCATGACTCTCCTTGGCATTAGACCTTTTATTATTATACCCGCTACGCTATCCCCTTGTCTCGATATTTATATCATTAAAAATTTACAAAATAATAAAAATATAATGTACATAACTCAGTTTTAATATATTCATAGTTGTTCTTTTTTTCACCAAGAGCCTAAATATAATAATTGTTGAGTTATGACAGTTCACTTCGAGCGCAATATCGTGTGACGTTTCAAGGTTGTTTGCTTCCAGTTTATTTTTGGACAATTATTATTTACCTACTCGTTATATCATAAATTATATACTATTTGTCCAATCAAATGTTCCTTTCAAATCTGCACCACCTACAAATTAAGTTTAATCGTTCAGTGAAATTATTGATCATCAATTTCGTTATATTATAACTATTAAGCTAGAAATAAAAGTATATAGGTATTTGATTTCTATATTTATTGAGGAAATCATCACAGTGACAACCCTAAATGGAACCCTTACAGGTATGAAGGCTTTCGGAGATTTCTTTGCATACAAAAGTACCTATTATTAAAAAAATGTGTCATTTTAATATGCGGTTAGTAAGTATAATCTTGACTGACAGGCAGATGGAGATTTGTTTCAAAAATTGATTTATTTATGTACCGTTGTTCCTATCAATGTTACGAAAATTTAATTTTATTTATCCTTTTAAATATGTATGTGTGTTTTTCCATAACATTTAAGATTCATACTAGGTTAGAAGCAAGATAGTTAAAGTATAGTGTATGTTTTCAGGAGCCGATGACGACAATGTTCCTAGCGCTGCAGGGCGGCAAGTTCGACCACCCCAACAGGCTGTTCTCCTCCATAGCACTCTCCTGGAAGAACTGCCAGAGAGACACCTCGGATGTCAAGGCACTTACTATATTTTAAAATCTTGGGATCATTTTAAGACATGACATTTCTTGACATGCCAAAAAATGTTTCCTTATTGTCCGAATCTAGAATAAGATGAATCGAATATTTAAATGGGCATGCAAATAGAACATAATAGTATGTTATTGGATCGCTAAATATGTTGATATTTAGCAAAATTGAAACTTTAAATTATTATGCATGTAGCCCTGAGTAATCTATATCAATATTACTAAGAGATTCTTGCGCTTATGCTTTTGCTCTTGAGTTTATGCGATTTTAAATAGGGGGTAATCTCTGGATCTGTAGAACAGATTTTGAAAAAAACATTTTACCAATATAAAACCACGGTATTTGTGAGTTGCGTCTATTTTATTATCATTAACCCGAAAAAGTATATAGGTACTATTTGAATAATACTTTTTCGTTGGTATTTAAATCGGCCGCGGATGAAACCGCAGGGCTCGTACTAATTAACAATAAGCCAACACAAATGCTCGAATAATGTCTACTATGACTTAACTCTCGTCATCATAACAGGAGCTGATCCCCGAGCTGTTCTTCCTGCCAGAGATGTTGGTGAACAGCTCAGGGTTCAAGCTGGGGATCCCGGACTCTCCATCGGGAGACGTGATCCTGCCTCCCTGGGCGTCCACCGCCGAGGAGTTCGTCAGGATCCACCGAATGGCTCTGGAGTCTGAATTCGTCAGCTGCCAGCTGCATCAGTGGATTGATCTCATCTTCGGATACAAGCAGAGAGGTACCCGTTTCATTCTTAACACTGGTTTACCTCCGTACTGGGGCCTTACTATGAGCTCTTATTGCCATGATAGTTTTACTCATTTATGAGACAGATGTATGTGACGAGTATACATCTGTCACTTTCGCAGAACTGAATTATCATTGCAATAAGAGCTCATGGTTGGGCCCCTGATAATGTAAAGAAGTAAGTAGTATTTTTACGTTCACAATATTTTCTAGATAATTTTGTTGTGCTCATTAAACGTACGTAACATTTAAAAATATATATTTAGCTTTGATCCTGCGGACTTTTCTTTCTTGTATTCAAATTCGGCAACTAGCCTCTTGATAAGAACAGGCAAGAAACTCAGCCAGGATATTTCATTAAAACAAAATATATAAGTAACAAAATATTTATAAAGTAGGTCCTACTACAGCCAAACAAATACTCAAATTTTGGAGGCACATTCAAAACAAAACAGATAGCTTCTTTTGTCCACAACCATAAAAATACCGAAACCCCTACCCACAGGCCCTGAAGCCGTTCGCGCAACGAACGTATTCTACTACCTGACATACGAAGGTGGCGTGAGGTTAGAGCAAGTGCCAGATGGAGTGACGAGAGCGGCCGTCGAAGACCAGATACGCAGCTTTGGGCAAACTCCAGCTCAGTTGCTAAGCGAGCCGCACCCGCCGCGAGCCTCGGCGCTACACCTGGCTCCGCTCATGTTCGCCGCCGCGCCCGACGACGTGTGCGTCAGGCTGAAGCTACCCTCCAACGCGGCCGTCGTACACGTCTCCGCTAACACCTACCCGCAGTTGGCCATGCCGGCCGCTGTCACTGTGAGTTCACTATTGTTTATTGTTTTTTTGGTATATTTGTTGTTGTGAAGTGTACACAGGGAACTGGAACCACTAAGAACTGGAATCACGGTCAGAATCGCCTAATGCCTATTCCCTCATTATACAATGTGATTTTTTTCATACCGTCATACCTCTACCCACGACCACTAGTGAAGGAAACAGACGAAATAAAGAACCCATTTTGTATATATTAACTACTCTAATTATTTCTCTTCCACTTAAACCTACCTATCCTGTTCCCGAGGTCTTCACTAAAATTCCCCCGGGACAGTCTTCATTTCTAATATAAATATGCTCACACCTGTATTCCCTTGCACTCACATTTCCCCAGTTTTGTTTGAGTCCCATGTAGTAGGGGGTGAACCTATTGCCATTAACCGGGCACTAATCCAGATTTAGAACTGCTACTGCTCAGCTACTGCTACTATTACAAAATGAGACAACCTAATATTACCTACATTGCTCGACCCGGTAACGAACTCAGGAACTGTTCTGCAGTAGCGCTTGCGACCCCTTGACCAAATAAGGCAGTCATATCATCTATCACACGATTCATACATCGTTTTAAATTTCCTCTCCGTTTGTCCATCCATATTCATTTACTAAACTTTTTGTAGTACATTGTATTTTTTAATGAATGTATAGCTTTTGACATGTTCAAATGACATCGATTCTGACACGTTCAAATAACGTCGAAACCGCAAGGTGTGTTTTAGAATGGCTGAAAAAGTGATGATACATTTCGGTGGCAGGTTGTGGTCAAATGTCAAAAATGTATTAATTTAATTAACACCGGATTAACCCATTTGGGCCACGCTAAAACGCAAGGTCCAGGGACGTCGTTTGAGCATGCATTCTACATGTGGATAACGTTTGGCCCCGTATGTTGTGTACATGAGGTGTACGGTCCGCAGGTGAGCGCGGCGCGCGCGTTCGCGGCGCACCGCTGGGCGAGCGGCGGCTGCGCCCACGCGCGCCACGGGCCCGACCACGCGCCCGCGCCGCACCCCATACTCATGGACCCCGTCTGGGGTACGTACACCACTATACTCACTATTCATCCCATCACGATCTATTAGCGCTCACTTTGAATGCGCAGATGTCATTTTATGTGTCTATCTGTATGGCGTGACGCGAATAAAATATATGCGCAGTTTTTATCCCCCACTATTTTCGCTAAGCGCTCACACCGCGACGTCATCTGTACATCTTAAAATTTACTCAATTCAACGACATTTTACTAGGTGTTGCTCTAATACATAGGAAATTGAATCAGTTGATCCATTGATCATTTTAAATAGGAATTTACTCATCAAAAACTCAAACTTTAGTTTTATTTCTACGATTCTACGTGAATATAGATGTGTTGACCACACATCTATATTCACTAAGACTATTATTTTCCTTGTTATCTTCTACCATTTTAAAACGGAGCCCTTACAATATTTGAAAATTAGTCTGCCTACCCATCGGAGCTGAGATTTTGTGCAAATCCATCATTGATTTGCACAAAATCACTGTTTGTCTAAATCTATTGGTAGATTTTTACCTCACTTACGACTCCGCCACCTCGTCCTGCTCCAGTGGTCAGGCAGTGGAACATCGATCACCGTAAAGATACCGTGTACATACATTTACAATTACAGACACACTTACATAATTTGTTGTTAATCATAATTTAACCAATGTTCGTAATGCATTGAATGGTGTATGACCGTGTGCGTGGTGCAGCGGCGGGCGGGTCGCAGGCGCAGTCGCGGCGCGCGCTAGGCGACAACTTCTCCCAGCGCGTGCGCGCGCGCAGTAACTGCTTCGTGACCACCGTCGACTCGCGCTTCCTCATCGCCGCCGGCTTCTGGGACAATAGCTTCCGGGTCTTCTCCACTGAGACTGGTACTACTTTAAAAACCTCCTAATGAGTTTGCTGAATTTGAATTACACTTTCATGATTTACTCGGAAGGCTTAATTTCGCTTGAACACTTTATAATAGCTAAGGACATAAGGCCTAGTGCGAGTTTTTCACTGCCGCCGTCACAAGTCAGGAATTGCTTGGGATCAAAATATTGGCATCAGTGGGCTGACAGATAGCGCTGTTTCGATCCTATACAAATCTGCGTTTACGTCCACATGGTGACTAGTGACGGCGATTTTAAGAAACTCGCACTAGACCCTCTAATCTTTTGTGACCGTATTCATTCCTCTCTGCCTCCTGTAGCTCCTGTTTGAATACCTTACTGAACGCAGAAATATTTATCACATTAGTTGCACCATACAAAATATTCACGAAAGCTATGCAAGCAAATCGTCCACTTTTCCCCTTTTCTTAATTGTTATTATGTTATGTTGTATGATTGTATGCAATTTTGAATACGACATGAGATCTTGGCATACCTTTTTGTCATATAGATACAGTACATGTTCATTATTCCACTGAAGAGGTAATAAAGCATTCGGCTCATCCGACCCTATGATAAACGCCGGCGACTTCTCTCCACAATCTATACATCTATACAGATAAATAAAATTGGAGTGTCTGTTTGTAATTCCAAAATTACAGCTTTTCACTAAATGCATATCAAAGTATACATGCTACTGACACTGAAAAACCAAGTTTTAAAAATTTTCTTTGTTGTCTGTCTGTTTGTTCCGGGTAATCTCTGAAACGGCTGGACCGATTTTAACGGGACTTTCACTGGCAGGTAGCTGATGTTTCAAGGAGTAACTTAGGCTACTTTTATTTACTAAAAATATTAGGGTTCCGCGACATGAACCATGAAACGAAATCTACGCGGGTAAAACCGCGGGGTATAGCTAGTTCTTTTATAAAACTTCATACTGTAAGAGCAGAACTGGGAGCTCATTCTATTCCAAGTTTCAGTGGTGTGTAATAATGGCTGTGTGTGGTTTACAGCGAAGATAGTGCAGATAATATTCGGCCACTACGGCGTGGTGACGTGCGTGTGTCGCTCGGAGTGCAACATCACGTCGGACTGCTACATCGCCTCCGGCTCCGAGGACTGCACCGTGCTGCTCTGGCACTGGTCTGTACCGCCATACATATAGCACTAGTGGTTAATAATGAAATAAAGTGGTTCACGCCATCCTAGAAGGGTCGAGGGGGTAGGCAGAGGTGTTGTAACAACAACACCCACATATCACCGAATATGATTAAGTGCCAACGTGACAGCGGGTGAGTCCATCGCCGTCTCAGGCACTATACGTATGTCTGAATTACTTCTCATAGACCCCGCTGGGATTCGAACTTGCGTACAAACCCCATGGCCACCACGGCTCCTTTAACACGTGGTTATACCTAAGAACGATGACATCCATACAGATAAATAAAATTTAAGTGTCTGTTTGTAATTCCAAAATATCAGCATTTCACTAAATGCAAATGAAAGTATACACTGACAAAAAAAAAACAAGTTTTAAATTTTTTCTCTGTCTGTCTGTCTGTCGGTCTGTCTGTTTGTTCCGGGTAATCTCTGAAACGGCTGGACCGATTTTAACGGGAGTTTCACTGGCAGGTAGCTGATGTTTCAAGGAGTAACTTAGGCTACTTTTATTTAATAAAAATATTAGGGTTCCGCGACAATAAGGAAGAAACTAAATCTACGTGGGTGAAACCGCGGGGCACAGCTAGTTAACAATATATTTCTAGTATGGTTGCCTAGACGAGATCGCTTTAGCGACATCGTCTCCCTGGCCTTATCCCATGGCACTTGATTCAACCCGATGCGGATGATCACTTGATTTTTATACAAAACGACTGCCATCTGACCTTCGTAAACCCTTTTCGAGGAAAATCGGCAATCTGGGTTATACTAGTTGTCAGACTTTCTTAGGCCTCTGGCTGGCCTGTAACGATTGTCAAAGATGTTAAATTGACAACCACCTTTTATACAGTCGCCTTAATGTATCTATGCTTACATTCTAAATCTTATTGTTTTGTGTAATTCCGTTTTTTTAAATTCCGTTTGCAATAAAGTGTCATTATTATTATTATAATATTTCCCGCTAACGTGGCAATGCTGTCAGCCTTCTTAGCACGATCCCGAGAGACACCGATTTGGGCAATAATTGGGTTTTTAAGTACTGTTTCTTGTGTTTATAATTAAGTTTTTCTACACTAATGTTATAAAGAGAAAATATTAAATTGTTTATTATTTGTTTGTTTGGATTTAATAGGCTCCGAAACTACTTGACCGATCTTGAGAATTCCTGCAACAATATATAGCTACATCAGCAGCGAGTAAGATAGGCTATATTCTATCCCCTTACTCCTACGGGAACGGGAATTACGCGGGTGAAACCGCGTGACGTCAATAAATCCAATGATATTTGTATTGTAAGGTCGGCGCGTCACGGCGGCATCGTGGGCGAGGGCGACACGCCGGCGCCGCGGGTGACGCTGACGGGCCACGACGCGCCCATCAACGGCGTGCTGGTCTCCGCCGAGCTCGGCCTCGTCATCTCCTCCTCGCTCAGTCAGTACCACTACACTTACACACGTGCCCAGTTGACTCTCAACAATAGCCTTTACATTCGCTATGATTTTTTAATAGTAAACTTCATATTCACCATATCCATGCAAAGGAAGAACCAATTACATACAAAATAATGTTAGTTCGAAAATCTTTGAAACAAAGTAACGTTATTTAGATAGGTTTTTGCATGAAAACATACCTATAAAGTATGTAATACCTTTTAAGTAGCCTGGCTGGAGGCTTTAATTAGTCTCGCCATTGTCCGGTTGAGCAGAAATGACTCCCGGAGTTAAATCTGCAAGAAACACAACAATTGAAAAAAAATAAAAAAAAAAATTAAGTAACGTGGGAGTGATATAGGTAATGCAAATATACGCAGCAACCTCTTAAGGCTCAATTACCGTGTTAATGTGAGGAAGAGTTTTTATCAAAGGTCTTGCATAGTCACCAATGTAAGGTGTGAGACAGTATTGTAATGCACCGGTGTGTACAGACGGGCCTGTCCTGGTGCACACGACGTTCGGCGAGGTACTGCGCGCGCTGAGCACGGGCGGGGGCCCGGCGGGGGCCCCGGGGGGGGCGGGGGGCCCCGGGGGGCCGTCCCAGCTGGCGCTCTCCCGCGAGGGGGTCGTCGTCGTGGCCTACGCGCGCGGACACCTCGCCGCCTACACGCTCAACGGACGACGCCTGCGGCACGAGACGCATAACGATAACTTCCAGGTAACAATACACTACGCCCATATTACACTCGACACACTTAGCATTTTAACATGATAAGGAATGGGCCTAGTAATGGGGTGATAGTTGTAATAGTATAATATATGCGGCTCTCATTATCATAAAAGAAATTTTACAGATTCTCTCACTCTAATTAAAGTAATGTAGCCAACACTTCGAAGCCAAAGTCAAAAATATCTTAATTCGTTCAGACTTTTTACAAAATACTTTCAAATCGTCAGAATGACGTAATTATACAGGATTATACGAGTATATGCTTCCGCCAGGTTCGGTAGGTTGAGAAGAACCTAGCAAGAAACACAGTAATTATTCTTTTAAAAAATATTATACAACTCATTTGCACAGACATTCAAATAAATTATATCGTTACAGTGTAGGGCTCATTAGTATTATTTATACGTATGGATGTTAATAATACTTGTGTGTTGGTCAGTGCTTGGTGTTGTCCCGATGCGGCGAGTACCTGGTGTGTGGCGGTGACGCCGGCGTCGTGGAGGTGTGGCGCGCTGCGACCCTGGCGCCGCTCTACGCCTTCCCGCCCGCCGGCGCGCCCGTCTGCTCGCTCGCGCTCTCACACGACCAGAGGTAACATACACTGGCGCCGCTCTACGCCTTCCCGCCCGCCGGCGCGCCCGTCTGCTCGCTCGCGCTCTCACACGACCAGAGGTAACATACACTGGCGCCGCTCTACGCCTTCCCGCCCGCCGGCGCGCCCGTCTGCTCGCTCGCGCTCTCACACGACCAGAGGTAACATACACTGGCGCCGCTCTACGCCTTCCCGCCCGCCGGCGCGCCCGTCTGCTCGCTCGCGCTCTCACACGACCAGAGGTAACATACACTGGCGCCGCTCTACGCCTTCCCGCCCGCCGGCGCGCCCGTCTGCTCGCTCGCGCTCTCACACGACCAGAGGTAACATACACTGGCGCCGCTCTACGCCTTCCCGCCCGCCGGCGCGCCCGTCTGCTCGCTCGCGCTCTCACACGACCAGAGGTAACATACACTGGCGCCGCTCTACGCCTTCCCGCCCGCCGGCGCGCCCGTCTGCTCGCTCGCGCTCTCACACGACCAGAGGTAACATACACTGGCGCCGCTCTACGCCTTCCCGCCCGCCGGCGCGCCCGTCTGCTCGCTCGCGCTCTCACACGACCAGAGGTAACATACACTGGCGCCGCTCTACGCCTTCCCGCCCGCCGGCGCGCCCGTCTGCTCGCTCGCGCTCTCACACGACCAGAGGTAACATACACTGGCGCCGCTCTACAACCAGAAGTACCTTTTTCCCCACGAGGGGGAGGAGAAGAGCCACCCAAGTAACCAATTCTTCAGACCGGTGAGTCTGTGTTGGTTCACGCACGCTTTGACAGAGTATCATCTATGGCGCGTGCGTACGTGGGAGGAGTTAGCAGTGCATAAGTTTGTCTGAGTGCACTTACAGTGTGCGAGCCTCTTACCCTTTGGCCGGTGCTTTGTTTATGAACACGTATAATTATATAATAATTCCCTGTTTTTATTTCCCAGGTTCCTGCTAGCAGGTCTGGAGAATGGTTCTCTAGTGGTGTTCCACATAGATTTCAACAGGTGGCACCACGAGTACCAACAGCGATACTGAGTGCCGGTGTACCTTTGTTTTCACTCATGGACTTGAATTATTACAGAGTTCGTAATTAATTGCTGCTATTATTAGTAAAATTATTATAGTTATCATGCTGCCCCTCACTATTTGCGTCTAGTCAAGGAAATTACCGACATTATTGTGTACGGAATGTGATGAAAGCGCCATCTATGGCGTAATATATGCAACTTTCCGACTATATGCTACGTAAACAGTGAATGGCAACGATATTAAATTAATTCTTACGCCATTCTGGGTACCATCGTGCTTGACACACGAGATGAAATGTATTTTCACAAAATTCTGTCCAAGACAAATTGAGAATCACTATTCTCGTGTTTAGATGAGATAAGAATGTATGTTAAAATGTAAAATCTTAGATACGCCGAGTACTTAAACTAGTAAGTAAACTGTACCCAGAATAGTGCAATATATATAAATAAATAGTATAAATATTGACAATCGTGGGGATGTTGTAATGCGTTTGTTACATTAATGCTACATTTGATAATTCATTTTAAGTATTACACAGTTGTTAGTACTTAATTATGTTTAAGTTTTACATTCCAATAGTGATGATGAAATTATAATTTATGTAGTATTACAATTAGTTTTTGACTATTACCGACTTTTGATGAAATGAGAGAGTTCCACTTATATCTCCGATAGATGGCGTCTAAAGTCATGACGTATGACAGTTCCACTTGCTTAAGTCATTCTCATTTCAACAATGGCGGGAAAAACTTAAGTATTTTAATTTATTACATTATAATTTAATTCAAATATTTTATGTAGTGCCATAAGGAGTGTCGATTGCAATTAAATAATATTAACAATTCCTTAAACTATTTACTTGTCCAAGTATTACTCGGATCTCTCAAATTGGCGTCCATTTTGTTTTTCAAATAAGTACGAAAATATTATTTTATTCTTGATGAAGTTAGTCGAAGTGCAATACTTACCTAATACATACTTTAATCTTCTTATACTTTCCAAACTAAGTTGACATTCGTTCATTCCATTATATTTTTTTCACTTATACATTCCAAATGTGTTGCGGTGGTGGGTAAAGTACTTAATTTTTAATTATTAATGAATTGAATTGTTATGATGACAAATTATTGGTTTTTATTAAAAGGTTGTATATTAAAATTTTGTATTTTTTTCTTTCAAACTCGCATTTATTTATAGACTTTTATTTTTAATTTATCTGTGTATTATAAACTTAGGGTTTATTGTCAAATAGCATTACTGTATTGTAGAGGGTGTGAAACAGCGCGAAAGTGCCAATACAGTAGTCATTTTCGCTAATTAAACTATGTCAATAAACGTAGTTGGAGATTAGATAATTGATATAAGATGCTAATTAACGTAACCGTACATAGTTTTTTACGCAGCCATTGAGTAAATGTTGTATTTTTAACGCGATTCATGTTATATACTCTTCCGTTCTGTGATAATGTACGCGAACCTAGACATACATTGTTATAAAAACACATACAATTTCGACTTTTTCCTATATCTGTGCCAAAACTAATCTATTGACAGGATAACGAGAGACAAATCAGTGATTATTAAATAACTACTACTATGGAAATCTGAGCAATCATTATCGCTATACATAATATAGTAATTAGTTAAATTACATAGCGCTAATTGCCGTATTTCGTGTAGTTCTTGTCTTCAACATCTTAATAGTCTTTATTATGACTTCTATAGCCAATAGCAATTGACGTTTGAAAAGAATTATAAATGTCAAAAACGCAACACACTGACAACTATATTTAACGACATTTGGTTCAAGTAGAAGAAGAGTAGTTCAAGTAAGTATTCCTAATCTATTTCTATGCAAAACAATATAGTGATTTATGCCTGATCATGGAAAAGCCTACCTGCCATAGAGTAACACGTCACAGATCAAACATCGGCTTACAAATTTTGATGTTTTTATTCTCTGATCAGGCATAAAATATCTCTTGTTAAATCCTAACGGACTTTGTTAGCACAGTTGATTATCTGCTAAGAAATCTGTATCCTCTCCGCTGATTTAAGAGCTAGAAATAAACTTAGCGCCCTAAATTAAAGACTTAGCTATACTATTGTTTCCCTAAAAAAGTCTTGAGTAGAATTGCTTCACTAAGTGTAGATACTTGTACAAATGACTCTTGATCCCTTATTCTCACGTCCCACAGTAGTTAGTGCCAGCGTAGGTACACTTATTGTAGCCATACCTCCTATATACCTAAATATAGTCCAACTTGTAAGGCTTATGATGTAACTATTCCTAGCTATGTACGCATTATTTAGATCCTACTCTATTCCTACAGTATCCAACAATTCTCATGTCTGGTTTGTTTACACCTAACTCTCTCTGGTTTGATATACCTAACCTTCATTTATCATGGTGATGTTTCAACTCAATAAATCCTAAACTTTCATATTGAATAAACCTCGATATCCATAATTTGACTTCTGATGGCAGCGATGGCAATAGCCTTTAGAACATGAAAAAGTATCTTTCTTCCCTATTTTCATATCGTTTTAACGATTTAATTTTAAAAAAAAAAATTTTAAATGAACTCATTTCGTACGAAATTCAATTCACTGATTTGGTCGTATCCCTATACATTTTGTAAAAGTATTTTATTAATGGACTTTATTATATTACCTATTTATATGTTATCGTAATTATGGAAAAGTAAGGAATATAATATTTAATAACCTTAGTTTAATATAAAATAGTCTCAGTCCAGTAGTCCCAGGTTGAAAGTACTTACAGTTCTCAAATTTAAGCATGGCAACACGCTTGAATATATACATATATAAATCCCTGCACGTAATACTATTCACACGCAACACGCAGTTATCGATCACAACACGCTACATGCAATTCTGTCCATTATTATAAGATAATCTAGACATAGGTGAATGTTCAGGTAATGTTAAAAAGTTTTTATTTTCGTAGTGATAAGTTACACCTTGTAATTGTATAGTCGCAGTCCATTTATATGTATATTTAAGGACTTGATATATAGTTTATTATGTATTTATTATAATGAAACAAGCAGCCTAGCATCTCTAGCAAATTTGTACCAACCTGTAATAGATAAATAATTAATGCCTTGCCCGAAATAACGCCTAGCATATTTAAAATACAAGCCTACCTACAATATAAAAAATCGTTGAGCATTAATTAAATAGCATACTTAATAATTATGACATAATAATATACTATAGAATTTGTAGGTTGTAGAAACGATAGGAAATAGGTTTTGGCAAACACCATCCATTTTTTGAAGCTGCTTTATTATTAGATACGAAATAATTTATTAGTCCATTCCTATAGATCTACCAACTTACAATTTATCAAAATATGGCACTTAATATAAATTATTACGCGAAACAGAACTTACGAAATACTCGTGTACAGAAGCCGTCATGAGTGGGAGACTCACTTACTCATAAAATTACTACTTCACATTCAAAGCAGGTACGCGCTCATAACTCATGACGGGACCTGTAACTAAAATAAAAAGACAACTCAAAAGTGCACGGATCTTTTGATGGACAGTTAGAAAATCAAATGTTTGTTTGTTGTTATAAACTGTTTCATTAAAATTGGTTGTTTGTTGTATAATTTTCTAGTTAAGAGGTTAGCGTAGAATACAAAATTGATGTTCAATAATTCGATTTTTGCACTAAGTCAATGTTGTATGGCAACACTTGTAGATACGTTATTGTTAAACCTTTAGTAAATATTTCACTACCTTCAAAAGTATAACAAAATATGCACATTGCTTATTCTATCAAACATTCAATTACCTAAATACCTACTTGTTTATACTTTTATTTCTGAAGTAATGGTAATTTGCTGCTTAGGCAATTTGATTGGCAAGATGTCTAAGTTCCATATTCTATGATAGGGCAATGATGTCCATAAAATATAAGTTATTTATAATGCTAAGTATATGGTGCGTTTGTAATGAAATGATCTTGAGTAATAAATACATTGCATTAAATAAAAATACTTCAACTTCAATTTCCCCTCCTTTGTCCCCACCCAGCGGTATAATTATTTTTAATGTATAATCAAGCTTATTTATTTTAAATATGGGTATTTGGCCCTTTTATCTAATATGGGAGTAAATGGATAGAACATAGAGCATTAGTAATTGTTTTTATGTCTGTGGACATGCTTAACGTATTTTAGATTTATCAATCCTAAGTAGTAGGTTTCATTCAACGTTCCAAATATTTGCTAGCATTTTTTTTCATGTTCTTACCAAGACTTGTGCAGTGATTTAAATTTAATATCTTTCTATTTTACACGTAATAATTCATTTTTATTTATTCAAAATTTTACCCTGATAACATGTGAAGGTTAATGTTCAAGGAATAAAAAAAAAATTATATTCAGACAAAAACAACTCGTGAAAAATCAACCCACATCCATAAACAAAACCGGACTTTCCTATAATAGCTAATAGTATTGTTTGTCTGTGACTTTGAATAAGATATTTCATGTTTCTGAACTGAGCACCATACTTCAATTTGACAATTGACATCGACCATTGACGTTTAGGTAGCATCTGTCTCTTTCCGGTCTTTTCTCTGCACCCCTTGCAATCATGGCGGTGACCAACATTTCCAAAAAGCGAAAAGTACGTTATTTAATTTAATAAATGACAAAATACTTATATAAACCTAATCTCAGATGACAAAACTACCCGTCTATATGGATAGTTTATAGATCATGTTCGTGAAAATTGTGATGACAGTGGATGTTTCGGATGTGATCAGTGTGCCCTGTTATTTTGCATCTCAACGATATCTCATATCATATCTAAACGAAATCAATATAATATCCTCTTGCCTATCTTCTTGCTTGATCATAAGTCGTCACTATACAAGGTACGTTAAAAAAACATGAAAAATGAAAACATAACCTAATCATAACATTACAGTTTGTCGGAGACGGAGTATTCAAGGCTGAACTCAATGAGTTCCTCACGCGAGAGTTGGCCGAGGATGGCTACTCGGGCGTGGAGGTGCGTGTGACGCCCACCCGCTCGGAAATCATTATTATGGCTACACGAACACAGAGTGTGCTTGGCGAGAAGGGCCGCAGGATCCGTGAGCTCACGTCCGTAGTCCAGAAGAGGTTCAACATCCCCGAGAATTCCGTGGAGCTGTACGCCGAGAAGGTGGCCACCCGTGGTCTGTGCGCCATCGCTCAGGCTGAATCTTTGAGATACAAACTCATTGGAGGTTAGAATTATTATTTATTTTTATGAACCTGTGCAGACAAGAATATCAAAAGTCGAATCAGCAGTGAGCAATACAGTGATTTAATAAATGTTAATTGAAAGATGAGGTTTTTCTACTAAGACAAGTGCATTCAAATTTTGAGATGTTATGGAATAACACTGACAAATTCATATTTACTTAGTGAAGTTACCATTTAAAAAGTTTGCTAGCTTTAATTATAATACACATGTTTTAAATATCCAAAATGAATTCCCCTTCATCCAACTTTGTGTACATGTAGTTAGGGTTACACATATTTGTTTCTTATGTTATGTGCAAGACCAATTCATGTTATCAGAAATTCCAGCAAAAGTAATGAAGATTTCCTAATATCCCATCCACCTAAAATATTCTGTCTCTCTTTGTAAATTGCAAATAATTGTTAGTATTACTTAACACAGTTCCTCCAAGTACACTTCTGCTTACCCATCGAGCATACAGGTGTGAGCTATAAAACACAGATGTGTATTAATACTGGTATTATTTAGGTCTGGCTGTGCGTCGTGCGTGCTATGGTGTCCTACGATTCATCATGGAGTCTGGAGCCCGTGGTTGTGAAGTAGTTGTCTCAGGCAAACTAAGAGGACAGCGTGCCAAGTCCATGAAGTTCGTGGATGGACTCATGATCCACTCTGGTGACCCCTGCAATGACTATGTAAACACAGCTACCCGACATGTACTGCTTAGGCAAGGAGTGCTTGGTATCAAGGTAATTACAAAAGACTTATTTGCACTTAGCTTGAAAATCCACTTGTAGTTTACAAGCTTTCTCGAGTCTTAGGCCTTATCTTTTACCAGAATGGAACACATTAATTGTGTCTTTATGACAGTATTGTATTAGTTCCAGTCTTAACCTTTCCATGGGTGATTTAAACCCAGCAGTTGAGTAGACTTATCTCACTAGAATTTGCAGAGTTAGCTTACACTCTTACCAATATAGCATGTGGCCCATATGGATGAGACCGACACTGATTAGTGCCTGACTAAGATTCCAGTGTTAGCCTTATTGTTACGGCGATTTTCACACTGACGCACATCCTGCATCTTGCGTGCCTGCGGCAAATGTTTTCGATGCATTTTTCAAGTGTTTGGCTGTGTGTGTTTTCTATTCAAACGGAGATACTTTACAGTCAACGTTAGGACATGTGCTACGCTGTGTAATGCAGTGAGCGAATCCACAAAATCAGGGTTTGTAAGTCCTCAATGTCTTGCAATCTAATTTTTGTGGGAGAGTGAAGTAAGAGCCTGTTTATTGAAAGGGTTTGTCTATACAAGCTCTGTTACGGGGCAGGCCCTACATTTTATTGTATCAATTGTGTCAAGATTTTTACTTTTGAAGAATTTTGATTAGCAAGGAATTCTGAATATGTAAACAAGGCAGGATTTGAACCCTTTTTGATTCAGAATCTTTCCTTCCCAAGTTTTGTGTGCTAAGCAAGTGGTTCATGTAAAAATAAAAAAAATTTTTTTTTTTGATTGAGTCTAACATTTTATTTGTTTTCCAGGTGAAAATCATGCTCCCGTGGGACCAGCAAGGCAAGAACGGCCCCAAGAAGCCCCAGCCAGACCACATCCTGGTGACGGAGCCCAAGGACGAGCCAGTGCCGCTGGAGCCCACGAGCGACGTCCGCTCGCTGGCGCCCGCGCCGCTGCCTCAGCCCGTGCCCGCTGTCGCTTAGATCATAAGCCAATAAAAAAATTGAAAAAAGTTTTGCTTTTCATTGTGATAACATAGTTCCCTAATAATTATTTCTTGATTACCTTTCACATAAAGTATTTAATCGCGCTTTAATGATATTTCTAATGCATGATCAGTTTCAAAGCTGTTTCTTCTGTGATATAGGATGATTATAAATAGCGCCATCTATTGGTGAAATTGTGCAGGGAAATAGTTCTATGCAGCGAAGGATAGTCACTACAAAACCACTACGCTAATTGCACCTAGCATAGAACGTAGGAGAAACAAGGCTTTCACTACATAGTATAAAACAAAGTCGAAAAAGCGACTGTCCTTACGTATGTCACTGCTTACACCAATTATGGTAGGCCGTAATTTAAAAAATAACTACGAAGAACACTAATAAATAAAACTAAGGCGCCAGAAGTCATGAGATTTTTTCTAAAGTTAAGTTCGTGCTATTTGCCTATAGTGACCAAAAGTACTAGGGCGCCAGAAGTTGATGGAGGTAGTTTCCAAAGTTACGTTTGAGTAATTTCTCCTTGTGGAGCAAAAGTACTAGGGCGCCAGAAGTGAAAGGAGGTAGTTTCCAAAGTTATGTTTTAGCTATTTCTCCTAATGGAGCAAAAGTACTAGGGCGCCAGAAGTAAAGGAGGTATATTCAAATTAATGTTTCTACTTATTATTACTATGAAGTAAAAGATATTAAGTAGTCTAGAACTGGAAAGGATTTCATTATTATGTTGGACCTACTATGAAAAATAATCTCCTTTAGATTCTGGCGCCCTAGTACTTTTGGTCAATAAGGACAAACAGCTCAAATATAACATTGGAAACTACCTCCTTTCACTTCTGGCGCCCTAGTACTTTCAATTTAGTAGAATATATTTTAGGAAAGGATTCAATATATTCAAAAGTTCAAATTCAGGGGGGCCGTGCTGGGCAAACGTACATGATTGATTGGGTAATGAAATGAAAATATATCTTTTTATCCAACATTTTATTCAAAAAACCTGACTACATTCACCCCAAACCAAGTGCATTGTTATATTAGATACATATTGTGCCACCGGCAATCTGATGGTATTTGACAACACAATTACAAAAACAATTGTGTATTTGTAGACTTTAAAACATTTATCTCCACGATTAAAGCATAGAGATTACAATTTGATCAAATTTTGACTTCTAGAATTTCATTTATCATAAAGTATCTTTGAAGATTTTCTTATTTGTTACAACCTTGATGCTATTTCACAGACATAACGTGATCAACCAAATAATTAACAATATAATATGTAACATAATAATTAAATTAATACATTATTAAATGTAATAAATGAATTTTCAGTAAATACTCTTATCAGTCTAACGTAAATAAAGTTACCTTAAATTAAAATTGGACCAAGTTTCAACTCGGTTTGGTCTGACGTAAACTGTGTAATTGGAACGATCAATTTGATACTCGGTATGAATTTATACCAATTTGATAGGATATAGAAACTGTTAAAGGTGCAAAACATTGGAATTAGTGAATTTTTTGGGAATAAAACTATGTAAGACTCCAATTTGTAAAGGAAAGCGACTAGCGACATCTACCGAGCGATTTATAAACATTTGGTTACCCACAAAATTTGTCATAAAACTATCCGGTGTTGCCTCATATAAATAACTGTCAAAGAAAGTGGTTTAAGCTCGCATTGATCATTTCCCAATCACAGCCAATTCACGTAAAGCCAAACTAAACGAAATAAAAACTTATAATACCATACATATTATCCCGTAAGAGAAGAAATCACACTCGCACATCCAAATACAAATTATGCACGAGGGAAATGCAAAGCTCACACGCAACGTGTTGTGTCAATAGACTTATTCCATTTTGAGCGACATCTGACGAGATCATGATGCGTCTGGTGTGTGTAACACGTTTATTTGCAACTGAGAATATTCATGGAATATGCATTTTGTACCGCATTGGCTTGGTATAATAATTGTTCTAGCTCAGTCGTAAAATAACGTCGAGTAAATAATCCTCGATATTACCATACATTATTAGTGAAAGGTTCCCATTGTGAAGCAACTGTCAGTTTTAAATAAAATACTATGCATATTACTGAAAATAAATACAATCTGGTCCAATGTGGGAAATTTACGAAGGTGTATTATCAAAAACATTTGTATAAAATATTTTGCTTAGTTCCACACAATTTTAATCCGAAGTTTGCTCAGAAAGACATATGTGGCAGTTTTTTTATTTAGCTAGCAACACAGCGCAAACAATACAATACGCATGACAGTTGAATTTGACATTTGTCATTGTTGGCTGTCACCTTTTGCCGCGTAATCTTTCTGACCATACTGCATTATAATGTATACTTATAATGACCTGTAATGTAAGTATTACAATAATATAATTATCAATAGGTTTGGCTGTCAATGGGAACCGCGCCGAAGCAGAGATAAGACCTTGGACCCAGTGTTCACAGTACTCGGAGCGATGTACAAATGTCTCCTTAACACCCCACACACTTGGCTCACGTTATCTGAAAATAAAATAATCCATTACATACACTTACAAGGCTAGTTTCCGAACCGGTGGTAGATTCCTCGACGTTCATAAGTGCCTTACCAGGGCCTAAACTGAATAAATCAATTTCATTTTCATTTTTTCACTTACGCACACGCCTGTAATGTCCAAAAGGGTAGGCAGAGGTGTACTTATAGTACTAGCCCATTTCGCCCAGCGATTAAGTCGCATGTAAAAGGGGCGAGTCTATTGCCATTAGCCTAGTAATCTAGAAGTAGACTAATCTAGACTCGACTAGAACTGCTACTGAGAAATTACAGGCGGAAAATTTTAATAACACTTAGCTCGACTGGGGAACGAGCCCAGCACCTCACATTTATTATGATTTCGGTAGCTATATGAGAACCAAAATAGGAAATTTTATTCTAAGCAACTTTTGTCAAATGAATTATTCAATGAACAAAACAGCCCTTAAAATCAAGATGGCGGATGACACAACGGTTCTATTACCAGGAAAAAACCAAAATTATTGATTCTTTGTATTTTTTTTCATTTTTAAGGTAATTTGACTGCGCTGACTGGGTATACAGGGTGTCGGGGAAACCGGAACAGCTCTTAAAATATGTGATAGGGTATAATTTTAGGAAGCAATTAAAATTATTATGACAAAAATATTTTCTTTCCTTTTCGAGTAATTGATGTTTAAAGTTGACCACATCAATACCTTATTTGCGCATAAAAATCAGTTGTAACGTAGAGTTATTCACGTGAAATCTAACTACGTTTTTTTTTTTTTTTTCTCCCACTAATAAATCCTGAAATAATCCCATAAAACCATTTTTCGAAACCATTAACTTTCCCCTTAAGTTAAAAAGTTGAATGACCGCGTACGGAATGTAGGTAAACGCGGCCGCGCGTTCATTCAATCGCTTAAGGCCGCGAACTCTTCGGCCATAGCTTAGAACTACGTTATCGTTGGAGCTAGATATTTTACGATTTCAACATAGTGATATATTCATAAAACCCTACAACTTCTAGAAGACAACTGGGCCCCAACCATGAGCTCTTATTGCAATGTTAATGCAGTCGTGCGACAGTGACAGATGTACGTCACATACACGTCTCATGAACGAGTGAAACTATCATGGCAATAAGAGGTCACGGTAAGGCCCCTGTTCCTTTGTCCGTCACCGTGTCAAAAGTCAAAAGTAAAAATCAAAAATATCTTTATTCGATTAGACTTTATACAAAGCAATTTCAAATCGTCAGAATGACACAATTTACAGGATTATACACGCTACCGCCAGGTTCGGAAGGTCGCTTTTACTGAGAACAACCTCAGTAATTACTCTTTTCAAAAATATTATACGATTTAAAAAAACAACGTGTATAGTATATACTGACTGTTGCACATGTTCCATGGGCGGCGCCATGCGGCTGACGAGGCCGACGGCGGAGTGCAGCGCGGAGGCCAGCGCCGCGGGCAGCCCGGGCCGCGAGGCTGCGCCCTCGGCCGCCACCCGCAGCTCGCGGAACGTGTTGCGGGTGTAAGGGTTGCGGCGCGACGCGTAGCGCCACGACACGAAGTAGTAGTACACGAACGGGGTCAGCAGGCCGCAGTACCCGCTATGGACGACCACATATATGTAGTTTTATGGTTTTATATAATAAAAGTTTAAATTTCTTTACTCGTTTACTCCTTTACGATTGAAATAATAATTAAATCAACATAAAAAAATAAATACTCCTGCCTTTCGTCGTTTACCGTCTTTTCGTCTTTTTTCTCTCTGTCATCCGTCAATCTTATTTTTCCTCTTCCATTCTTAAACGTTCAAACGTTGTCTATCATAGATATACATATTCGCAAGACTTCGCTCTGTTGCCGATTTTAAGACACTAAAGACTGTATACTATGCACTATCTCAGTCTATATTAACATACTGTATCTCAATCTGGGGTGGTGCTGGTAGAACACTGCTCCTGCGACTGGAACGAGCACAGAGAGCTATTCTGAAAGTTATAGCTTCTAAGCCGCGAAGATTCCCTACGCAGAAGTTGTATTTGTCTTGTGATGTCCTCACAGTTAGGCAACTATTCATACTCTCTGTGATTCTACGTAAGCATAAAGAACTTAAGTTTGATGCCAACATAATAAAGAATAAGCGCAGATCAGATTTGGTTTGTAGGTCGATTCCTTGCAAAACTATATTGGCTCGTAGACACTTCATTGGTATAAGCAGTCTACTTTATAATAAGATCAATGGAAAGTTAAATATATATCCGTTAACTATGCATAAGTGTAAGATATCCGTTAGCAACTGGCTCACCTCTTTGCCATATGAAGAAACAGAAAGCCTCTTGAACGTTATAAAATGACAGATCACTACTGGTCTCAATGCACTTGACACCACTCCACACTACTCCACACTACACCACACTACACCACACTACACCACACTACACCACACCACACCACACCACACCACACCACACCACACTCACTAACTCGTATACGCACTCTAACTGTTTATAGACTATTGTTTGTGTAAATTCGACGCATTTTCATGTAAAAATATATACAATATAAAGTAAAATATGTATGTCGTTTGCATTAATAGTTTGTCTTAATAATGTATAATGAAAAGAAAAAAAAAAAAAAAAATAAATAAAAAAAAACTTAATTCCAATCTAATCTAACCATGTCCTTTTAAATTGTTTAAAGTTTCGAACCTTATGTATTTAATATTCCTAAAAATGTTTATATTTGGTGGGCATAATGACTGCAACACAGTTGTAAAACTATCCGCAGTTGTTATAGTTTATCTATTGTCTGTAACAATATTTTCTGAAATAAAGATTATTATTATTATTATTATTATTATTATTATTATCATTACCGCATACAAACTCATTTCATCAATCCCACATATATATTTTTTAATTTTATTAACTTGGTCACCGGATAACACGCATATTATTGCCAGCGACCACACGAGGTTTGCAGGATATTGCATGCAACTACATAAAGAAGGCGGGATGTTTCTTGCATCTACACAAGGAGGGCAGGATGTTGCTTGTAACTACACAAGGAGGGCGGGATGCAGCTAGTATCTACACAGAAAAGGCGGGATGTTTCTTGCATTACACAAGGAAGGCGGGACGTAGCTTGCATCTGCACAAGGAGGGCGGGATGTAGCTTGTATCTACAGAGAAAAGGCGAGATGTTTCTTGCATCTACACAAGGAGGGCAGGATGTTGCTTGTAACTACACAAGGTGGGCGGAATGTTGCCTACATCTTCACAAGTTAGGTGGGATTTTTCTTGCTTCTACACAAAGTAGACGGGATGTAGCTTGCATCTACACAAGGAAGGCGGGATGTAGCTTGCAACTACGCTAAAAGGGCAACACTCACAACAAGGCCATGAAGACGACGAGCGGGAACACTACGATCTCAGCGAGGGCGGCGGCGCGCAGAATGTTCCTTGACTGGAACTCCACCAGAGAGATCAGCAGCCGCGCCACCCACAGGGAGTTCTGGCCCAGGGTCTGAAACACATAGATAACAAATAAAAAAGCTAGAACGAGAACCGTCACGACCATAAAGTGAGTTAACGTCACGAAATCATGACGTTACAAGTTCGTACGAAATACGAATCCAAGTACAGGTTATGAGACGTTCGAACGTCGTCGCTTCACCTTGCTTTTTAAGCTTATATTGTACGAAGAAGTAAAACTTTTTACATTTCCGCTCGGGGCTTTTTTATCGTTCCCATACAAAATGAGAGGAATAAGCAGAGATAACACTCGTGGTCGCCATTAGTGACTCAGTTAAATGTGTCGTCAGTTCCAATAGTCAATAATAATCTTGTCACAACTTGTTTAGAAATAAAACTGAAAAAATATTTTTGCGCTCAAATAGAGTTTATATCTTGTGACAAAAATCAATACTCAATTGCTTCGTATTCATTAATAATATATGGAAGCGCATTGCCACGCTAACCTAAATAATGGAAGATCTACAATCCTTCATTATTATTTATTTATAAGAGGATTATCTATAAAATTAATATTCTATTCAAATATAAGAATTAAATAAACGAGTCACAAAAAACTCAAATAGAAAAAAAACATTCCTTCGAGAACTCATTAGCAGTACTTGAAGGCAATTGACAAGGTAATAAATAATTCATTATTTAAATACATAGTCTCTGTCGCACACCTTGGTACATAGGTCAAAGATTATAACCATTGTAATCAAATGTTACTCAGCAAAACAAATACTACCTTAAAACAATGCATTTAGACCACATATTTGCTCGTTCGGTGTGATAGTTTGTGAACACAGACAAATAAATAATGCTATCTTAGATTAGTGGCTAGGAGTAGCTCGTGGCACAGTTTCGCAGCGAAGTTAAGCAGCCCTAACCCTAGACAGTAATTGGACGGGTCACCGCCCGAGTTTCGTGTCTCGGAGAGCACGTTAAGCCGTTTATCATCTTTGACAATCGTTACAGGTCAATCGGAGGCCTAAAATAGGCTGACAACTGGTTTAACCCAGTCCACAGATTTTCTTCGTTAAAGGGATTAGGAAGGTCAGATGGCAGTCCCTTCGTAAAAATCAGCCACATCGGGTTGAATCAAGTGCCGACCCCAACAATGTATGAGATAAGGCCAGGGAGATGATCTTAGAGTAGTTTTCCTGCGGTAAGTAAGGTTGTACTGCATTAGGAGTTTATAGTGGCGGTTTTTTTTTTATTATTTACCAGCTAGCTGAGTACTCTGACGTTTAGTGTCAGATTTTAGAGGCGGTAAATTTGGGACCAATTCTTTTTAATATCTTGCAAAAACTAAAAGACATTTCCTTAAATATCATTAGGTACAGCCGAATACATGGCCAACTTTTTTCGAGCATAATATATGTAATATTTTAGTACTGAGGCCAAGCAAATATCTGCTGTGTCAGACGGACAAACTCGCGAAGAATTTTACTATATACATCTTATTCATAACATAACATGAGTGTTCAACGGCGATAAGAGCTCATGATAACGCCTTTGAAGAGGCTAATAGTTAGTGGATATATAAAATAGTATTAATACTTACATCGAGTATCGTGAGCGAGTAGGAGGCGGCGTGCAGTAGAGCGAACAAGAATATCGGCGTTAGAATCACTGGAGTAGCAGTCAAGGAACTTATAACATTATACAGATAATCTATACATACATACATATACAGATAAATAAGATTGAAGTGTCTGTTTGTATTTCCAAAATAACAGCTTTTCACTAAATGTATGTGAAAGTATATACAATACTGAAATATAAAAAAAAACAAATTTTTAAATTGTTTCTCTGTCTGTCTATTTGTTCCAGGTAATCTCCGAATCCGCATGGATGGATTTTAACGGGGAAAAAAAACTTCTTAATACGCTCTGCTTAAAAAGATTATAGTAGGCCCCGTTCATTCAATTTGCATCGATAAGATGCGACTACGTAGGTTGGTTGTTTGTTAGCGATGAGGTCAACAACCGAGCGGTAAGTACAAGGGTCGAGGTCATTACTTAGAAGGTCGTCACTTAATATGCAAAGTACAGTCACGGTGATGTCTCGTGGATATTAATATTTTACGCTGTTTTGTACATAAATTTAAATATAACTAGCTTCAACCCGCAGCTTCGCTCACATTGAAATGTTTTTTTTTAGTAAAAAGTACTTCTAATACCTCCAAGAATATGCGTAAGTTTTATGATGATCGGTTAAGTAGTTTTCGCGTGACATTGTGACAAACAAACTTACATTCATGTTTATAATTTTAGGAGGATAAAATCCAACTCTATACTAACTTATAATATAATTGAGAACGTAACTACACGTCTATTTGACATTTTTTGTTAAAATTGGTATTGTGATAGCTTTGACCCAAGGACCAAAGTACCATAGGGTACTTATAAAAATCATGAAGTGGACTAAATTGCGCGTAAAAGTTAAGTTTAACTTCAAATTAACATCTAAACAGATAAATCAAATTGAAGTTTCTGTTTGCAATAAAACGGCTGGACGGATTTTAACGGGACTTTCACTGGTAGGTAGCTGATGTTTCAAGGAGTAACTTAGGCTACTTTAATTTATCAAAAATATTAGGGTTCCGCGACAATAAGGATGAAACTAAATCCTCGCGGGTGAAACCGCAGGGCACAGCTAGTGGATAATAAGTATGATAAGGTCTCAAAAGTTATCCTAAAAAAACCTGAACACTTGGGAAAGTTTGTCTTTGACCTTTAAATCTTCAGACTGACCTCAGCGACCTCTACTTTAATAAACGTGTAGCAGCGTTTCTCCACTCGCTCATAGATGGCGCTACTCGCTAACAAATGCGAAGTTTAGATACAAATACACTAGAACCTAAATCGCGCCAGAAGAGTTTTCAAGCGCATTGCAGTATATATACAAGTTTCCAACTAGAACAGTTGGAGCCGCGGTTCCCCAGGCATGACACCCACCTGGCTGGAAGATCTTCCCTTTGCTGGGGTTGAGCATGATCACTCGCTCTCCCCACATACGGACACAATATTGTAGATAAAGAGACATTACAGACCTTTCAATAGATTTGTTCTTACTCTGAGATTATATAAGCGTATTGCTTATCACTCTGACCTTGTTATTACACGCAGGTCTGTCTTACTTTTATTATATTTATTATAAACTAGCTTTGCTCCGAGGTTTCACCTTTTTCAGAGCAATTTCAAGGGAGTCCCACGGAACACTCATGATTTTTTTAAAATTAAAAGTAGGTCTAGTCACTCCCTGTGTTGCTATCTGTCAGTGTAAGTCCCGTTAAAATTGGTCCAGCCGTTTCGGAAATTAGCCGGAGCAAAATAATAGTTAAGCAAATTAAGTAATAGCAAAGTAAGTAGTGCCTCTCAAAGTGCTGTGCCCTAACAGGGTTGTTAGTTATAAGTTATTACCACTTAAGTTAATATTGTGTGTATATTTGAAACTAACTTGCAATAAATATATGAATATGAAAAGCTGTTATTTGGAATTACAAACAGACACTTCAATTTTATTTATCTGTATAGATGACACAGCCAATCCCTTACTTTCTTTGAAAAAATACAAAATTTCGGCTTGATAACTGGCATTATTACATTGTTTACATAAAGTATCTTCTTTATAATTATAAGCGCACTTTATGACTATTCAAATATTCAAGTAAATTTTGGTAAAGGATACACAAGTTAGGCGAGACGTTCATAAATATGAGCGAGTAGAAGAGGTAGTGAGCGCTGTCCTCAAGGAAGAACCTCGCCAGGAACTCCCTGGACAGGGAGATCTCCCGCGCCGGGATGCGCTGGTGTAACCGCAGGGCTGACGTCGCTGCGTTCGCCAGCAAAGCCTTGTAGAATGCTGACACTGGGCTGTGATAGACGTACATAACTTTTATACATCCTGTCACAAGTTATGAGCTAGTAAGGAGAACTGACTCAAGGAATGACTCCTAGCCATCTCAGACGTTTACAATACGTCTTTAAAGTAGGTTACTTAGCAATTTTTTCCCTCGCAGTAAACTTTGGGTGTTAATCATTGCACTTAAAAAAATCATTGGTACATGCTAGTACTGGGGATAAATGCGCATGTATTTTGCGTCGCGCCGTATAAGGCCTAAAAACGACTACTATTCATGGTCAGCGCTCATAACTCATGACGGCACCTATACTGCTGGAATTTGCAAAACACTTAAGTGCAGTGATTTTACACCACATGCTTTACGGTGAAGGAAAACAGTGTGAGGAAACCTGCGTATGTCTGAGAAGTTAATCAAAGAGGTATGTATAGTGCCTGAGACGGCGATAGACTCACCAACCGTCACGTTGACACTATTCGGTAAAATGTGGGTGCTGTTCTTACAACACCTCTGCTTACCCCAGGGATGGCATGAGCATATATATACATATATATTTGTTTTTTTTTCTTGACTTATTGTCAAGAAGTATAAAAGATCAAGGATACACACAGGTAAACGTTGTTTTTGTGCGATGACGTAAGTACATACAATCGCTTCATACCGTGTCAGTTGTAATGTAAAAATATAATTGTGTAAAGAGTCAACGTAAAATGTTTGGCCATGAAGCTGGTACTCGGCTGAGGTCAAGATGTTCTTGTTTTATTTATTCAATGTCAGATTGAATAAATATTAATAAATGAGATAATATTATATCCTGAATTTTGGTAGATGATTTTCATTACAATCTTAAAAACCGCTGTGCGATTTGGCCTCGCGCACAAAAGCGGTAAAAATTCACATTCGCTGAAACGCCCCCTTGAAAATATTTATTTCATTCTGTTTTTTTTAGTTTTGAGCAGCAACAAATATACGTCATCTGTTAAAATTTCAACTGTTTAACTACCACGGTTCATGAGATTCAGCTTGGTGACAGACAGACAGCGAGGTCTAAGTAATAAAGCCCTGTTTTACCCTTTGGGTAAATGGAACCCTAAAAATATACATGTGGGGCTTTCAAAAACTGATACATGTTCAACACAGCCATCCTGAAAAATGAAAATGATTTATTCAGTTTAGGCCCTGGTAAGGCACTTATGAATGTCGAGGAATTTATCACCGGTTCGGAAACTAGCCTCCTGAATGGAGTTGTTTATAAAAATCACTAATGCAAACATAATTATCTTACTTGTTAAAGAGCGGCAGGATATATCCAAAGGTGAAGAGTACTGTGAGCACTCTGATAGCCCACAGAGCCACATCCACTTTGTTAGCGGTCACATGGGCCTTCAGGGCGGGGATGCCTTTAGGTGGGCCAGTGTCGCCGGCTTGTGGGTCGCGTTCTGCCATTTTCTATGAATCAAAATTTAAAAAATTATTTAGACAGATCAGACTTATGAATATTGAATTACCAACGAAAATGAAAATGATATAACCAATTTAGGCTCTGATAAGGCACTTAATAACTTCGAAAATTTACCACCCATTCGTAAACTAACCATCTGAGAAGAACCGGCAAAAACTCAGCCAGGAATCATGAACATTCCATCAATATAATATGATATTTATAATATTTTATGTAGGTCGGTTTTGTTAGAAATCAGGCAACTTTTCATTTAACTATTTTTTAAGAGCCTAGTCATTATAGCATGAAGAGTTTTAAACCATGTTTTCATTCAAGCACTGGATGCAAACAATTTATCTAATTACAAATATCTCTAAAGTGAATATAAAATTGCTCTTTTGTCTATGTATGGCTGTGTCTATGATGCTAATAGTAATATGATGACATCAATGTGCTATAAGTAAATTTTAGTAGACGATTTAGAGAAGATTTAGAGATTATCATGGATAATTGTGTATATGCATATTATATCACTTTACATAGTAATATTACATATTTTATGCAGATGATTTTTATTATAATATGCCTTATTTGATTAAATATAATTAAATAAAACTCTCATCCAAGACTTGTGTATATAATCCATGATATAATATGTAAAATGAGTACTATGCTACACCTTGTCAATTTTGAGAGTCTAAATACTGTTTCAATCGCAATACTGTTTCCTAATAATGCTTCATTGAACATCTGGAATAACTCCCCAAATTCATAATATGACATTCATACCAATTTCCACACATTTAGATTTTCTCAGATTACTTTTTTTTCAAAAAGAAACTGCAATACCTCTTTGAATACACCAGACTATTAATTCCATCTCTGATATTAATTGGAAGACTGGTAAAATAGATTTGAATAAAAACATGCTGTACTTTATTTTATTGTCTCTAATGTGATTTTTCTCTACTAGGCATGGCGATCTGAGATCGATTAATCGAAGAATCGATTTTTCGAGCCAAATAAATCGATTTTATAAATCGATATGTAACACTGAATCGATTCAGTGAATCGATATCTCACCCTAGAGAATCGACACTCAATTTTTTCTATTCACAACACGATTTTAATCTATTCAGTAGTTTTAGAATTAAAATTTGTAATCAGTAAAATTTTTGTTAAAATTTTTACTTAATATAACAAATACATTTAGAAAGTAGAATTATGTCTTCTTTTTTACCTGATACTTTCATATTGTAATAAAAATAATTGTGATCATCGAATTTCTTGAACTAAAAAAATTCCCTGATTTTAATACTAAGTGATCGCTTATTATGGTATCTTGTTTTTCATAAAATGGATTTATATTTACATTGTAAATGCAGCCTCGAGAAAAAATCGATTTTTTAGAAATCAATCTTTTTGACCTCGATTTTTTTATGAATCAATTCATCAAGTTACGATTCGCATCAATTTAAAAATCGATCTTTTTTGGAAATAATCGCCATCCCTATTCTCTACCCAAATGCAGAATAGGTAATTTTACTTGTTAGTTCACACCATTTACCTATACTCCAACTTAATACCCCAGTGACATAGAGTAAAAGAGTTTACTCAGCCAATTTAATCCTACATGAACATGACATCTGACAAGAACTTTGCTAGCAGTCAGACAAAGCTATAAATGGCACAATTGTTGATTAAAAAAAAACCATTGTTTTTATCTGACGACAACATCAGAGTAAGTACTCAGTTTATTCAATGATAGGAAAAAATACATAAAGGGAACATATAGTGTATTTTACCGTGCTAATGATGTTGGTTAGAATAAAATCACAATGTGGCAGATAGTGCACTATCAGCAGATAATGGTCCTGTTATCTTAAACTGTTCATAAGTGAAATTTGGTACATATTCATACAATAGCACGTAAACTTACCGTGAAAAGCTCATTAAAAAGACCGCCTAAAGTACTTTCTACCGTTACGTGAAAAAGAAAGTGCGACGATCACTTTTATAATATCAAATTGAGTTTAGTGGGCCATGCTCAAATTTCGTGAACGAGTACAATAATAATTTCTTTACTATTCCATAAAATCGGAATATATTTATGAGTTAATATTCATAGGCAACGCTCAAGGACACAACTAGCTGGGAAACCAGTTTTTACAATCAATTATTAAGGAAATTAGTACGTTTCTACGTAGGTAAACGATTAACGAGATAATATGAGCTTGTAGCGAATACTCATATTTCAGATTAATGTGGTTACTGCACTTACCTTTGCTATGAAATAATAATAAACAATTCGTTGATAATCCTTATTTATTGCACAATGTAATTCACTTAGCCAGTATTCTCACACAACGCTACAAAATCAAACATGCATGATTTGCCGAATGAAATGAAATGACGGACGGCGAATTTCACGGAATGACATGACATGACACATGATAAATATATTTGTCTTTCCGTACAGATAAAATATACAGAAAAAGATATCGCCACAGATATACTTACAATATATGTTTTTTGTCTGTGAGAACAACGAAACAAACGAAGAAAAACATACTTAGTATAAATAATAAGAAAATAATTAAATCAATGATATTGTTTCATACTACTAAAGTGTACATAAAATAATACAATATAAAAATACATATGCTCGCGCTTTTATTCATCGAAGGGGACAACAATTTGAAAATATTCACTGTCGATGAAGACATAAAGGAAAGATTGTGTGCGTTACAAACTATATAATTGATTTTTCTTAAATTGTAATGTTAAAACACACACGGAGCTGCTTGAATTTAGAATGAGAGTGTATAAAACAAATGTCGCAGGTAGTTAAACAAACTGAAACGCCTGACTAAATTATTAAAGCAAAAAGTAGCAGAAGACAAATATTGCAAAGTAATTGAAACATAAACATATTCCCCGCCGTTGAAAGGCTCCGTCTTTCAACAATCGGAATCTTCTTCTCCTTTTGGTAATGGGCACAAGCGTGTTAAGGGTCTTCTAAGACAGCCTCTGCTTGTGTTAACGTCTGCAACTCTTGAAATTCCGTCTGATCCGGGAAACAATTTTGAAATTCGTCCCAAACGCCAACATAAGGGTGGAACGTTGTCTTCTCGGATAAGAACTAAGTCTCCCACATTGAGACTTGATTTATTGATCTTCCACTTTATACGATTTTGTAATTCGTGAATGTACTCAAGCTGCCATCGCCTCCAAAAGTGTTCTTGAATTTGCTGAAGCCTTTCATATCGCCGGAGAGGCCCCAACCTTTGATTGAGTAGTGAAGTTGATGGAAATGTTGTAAATGCTCTTCCTATCAAAAAGTGCCCTGGGGTGAGAGGAAGGAAGTCGTTAGGAGAACTGGATAGTTGACACAGTGGGCGACTGTTAAGCATTGCCTCCACTTGCGCAAAGAGAGTAGAAATTTCGTCTAATGTTAGATGTGTAGCTCCCATTACGCGTTTAATGTGATATTTGGCCGATTTTACCCCGGCCTCCCAAATGCCGCCAAAATGAGGAGCGTAAGCCGGTATGAAAACGAACTTGATACCCTCCTGAGTTGCAAAGTCAATGACAGCATCGGAGTTTTGTTGTAAGAATGAACTTATTTCATTAGCAGCAGCCACAAAATTACGACCGTTATCAGAAAATAGTTCCAATGGCTTGCCACGTCGAGCTATAAATCTACGAAGTGTCATCAAGAAATCTTCTCTGGATAGCGAGCTAACCGCTTCTATATGAATACATTTATATCGTAGGCAAACAAATATGCACATGTAACATTTTAATAATTTTGCACCGCGCCCTTTGCGATTCAATATGAAAAATGGACCAGCATAATCCAATCCTGTTGACAGAAATGGAAAATCTGGAGTAATTCTTTGAGATGGTAAGTTTCCCATTTTTGGACATAAAACATTAACATCTACTCGCCTACATCGAACGCATTTGTTTACAATTTGACGCGCTAGACGACGTCCATTTATTGCCCACACTGATTCCCTAGTAATGGATAACAAAAGCTGAGGGCCGGCATGTAAATTTTTACGATGTTCGTACTCAAAAAAAATTTTAGTGAAGTAATGAGCACCATCAAGCAAGATTGGATATTTTTTTTGATATGAGTAATTAGAAGCACTTATCCTTCCTCCTACTCTGATTAAATTATGTTCATCGATGAATGGTGACAATGGTAAAATTTTGGATTTATTATTTAAGATATGTTTGTCCTTTATAGTATTGTATTCGCCTATAAACGATTGCTGTTGTGCCAAGAAGCAAAGATTTAGAAATGAACTGTTTAATTCTTCTATGGATAGTTTGCCTGTTAACTTATCCTTTGGATTTTTCAAATTGTATATAAAACGTTTAACATAGGCATAAATGAACTTTAATTTATTGAAATTTGAATAATTTTTAAAGTCTAATACGGGTTCTGGAATTACTACTGCGTTTGCTTTAACCTCTATTTCCACAGATTGTAGTGAATGGTCTTTCTTAAGAATAGGCCATGTAGACTCATCTGAATAAAGAAATTTAGGTCCGCACCACCAAACATCTAATGTAGGCAGCACGTCTGGTTCAACGCCTCTAGATATTAAATCAGCTGGGTTTTCGGATGTTGATACATAACGCCATGAAGAGGTGTGTGTCAGTTCTTGTATTTCGACAACTCTGTTAGCAACGAATGTTTTAAGTTTCTTGGGATCAACCTTCAGCCAACATAAGACCACACTAGAGTCGCACCACAAAATGATCCTATCTACAGATAGTCTGAGGGAGTCTATGACACACCTAGTAAGTCTTGCTGACAAAAGAGCAGCACAAAGCTCGAGACGAGGTATCGTGACGGGCTTTATAGGGGAAACCTTTGATTTAGAGCAAAGAAGACTAACATTTATGTGATTATTGCTATCGATCGACCTTACATAAATACAAGCGCCGTAAGCCCTTTGCGAAGCATCACTAAACGCGTGTATTTCTATTAATTTGGGTGCATTGCATACAACAAGCCTGGGTATACGTAAATCGGATATTGAGTGGCACTTATTGCAAAATACATCCCATTTTTCTTTCGTTTTGATTGGTACTGGTTCATCCCAGTCAACCTTTTGAAACCATAATGATTGAATTATCATTTTAGGCACAATAATGATTGGACTCAATAGTCCCAATGGATCAAATATTTTAAAAGAATTTGATGTTATTACTCTTTTGGTCACATTCGAAACGTTATCAAAACATTTAGTAGGAAATGTAAAAGTATCGGTTTCTGGATTCCAACCTAAGCCTAAGGTATTAGTTGAATCACTAAACATTAGATTCTCATTATGAATGGTTGCATCATCGAAGATTGATTTTAAATTAGTTTTAAATTTTCTCAAGTTAAAACATGCTTTGTTTAGTTCTTTTGTAACAGTTGATTGTATATAGCGTAAATCTGATTCATTATCAGCACCTGTTATTAAATCATCTACAAGAAAATCCCTTTGTATGATGTTTTTTATAACTTCATCTTGACATTCATCGCCAACCTGCCAAATGCATCGCGTACTCAAATAGCTAGCGCTTGCGGTGCCGTAAGTGATAGTATTTAAACGTAGCGTATCTACAGGTAAAAACTCATCCTCTCTCCACAGTATTAATTGCAGATTGCGATCATTTTCGTTTACTTGTACCTGCCTGTACATCTTTTCGATGTCGGCTGTCAATAAATATTTGTATTGGCGAGATCTAATGAGTATGGAGAAGAGAGAATCTTGTATGTTGGGTCCTACCCTAAGGATATCATTAACTGAATATCCTGAAGAAGAGGGTGATGATCCATCGAAGACCACCCGAATTTTTGTGGATTCACTTTCGCTCTTGAATACAGCATGATGACTCAAAAAGTATGATTGAGGAGGTATGATGATGTCAGATTTTGATAAGTGACCCAAGTCTTCGTACTCTCGTATAAAGTTAAAATATTGTGATTTAAGCAGGGGATTTCTTTTGAAGCGCTTTTCTAAACACAAAAATCGTTTCATGGCTGACGTATAAGAATCACCCAGGCAATCAGGAGAGTTTTTGAGTGGCAAACTCACACAAAATCTGCCTGAGTCTAATCGATAGGTATTTTGTAGGAAATGTTTCTCGCATTGGATGTCATTTTCTGATAGTATAGGTGTATGGGGTAAGTCATCCAACTCCCAAAACTTGGTCAACATTTGATTAAGATCGGTTGAGTTTGTTGTTGCATAATTACATTGTATCTGGTTTTGCGACTTGAAAGGTATAGATCCAGCTAGTATCCACCCTAGTTTAGAATTTCTTAGAATTGGTTTCATATGACCTAGAGATTGTTGCTCGTTACCCAATATGTCCCAAAATATATCAGCACCGATTATTATGTCTACAGATGATGGCTCATTAAAATTGGGATCAGCAAGTTGTATGCCTTCAGGTATGGATATATCCGAAACATCAAGGGGAACTTTAGGTACTTCACTGGTCAGCTCATCCAGCACCAGACAAGAAAGAGTGACATGAAATGCATTGAACAATGAACTGATTTGAACGACACAGCTCTCAATGACTTGCGAGCTGCACTGATTGCCAATACCAATCACATTTACTATGTCGGTATGCTGAACATTAAGTGATAATCGATTCATTAAAGACTTGGTGATAAAAGTTGACTGACTACCACTGTCAAGCAAGGCTCGGGCTTGAATTGTTTCATTAGATTTCACGTTAGTTATATTGATAAGAGCAGTGGATAGAATGACATGATTTTGAAAATTACTTGAATAGTTAGCTACTGTGCTGGATGTACTTGGTTGTGAGCTTGTAGAATTATTCGAATTGTATTGCACTGAGTTATTTGAATTGTGTAATAAAGAGTTATGATTTTTCGAACATATTTTGCAGGGCCCTAATCGACAATCAGTAACGGCATGGCCTCGTCTTAAACAGTTGGAACAAAGTCCATGTCTTCGAACATCATTCCACCTATCCTGATTACCTTTAGATCTGAATACATCGCAATCATAAATTCTGTGATTAGCGTTACAAATGATGCAAAATAAACCAACTTGATTGTTGGGTGTACTTGCAACAAAAGACTTTGTATGAATGAATGTGTCCCTTTTGTTGTTAGCATTAAAATGACTCAAATTCGATTGGTTAGTATTTGTAGAATTACCCTTATTTCTACGGAGAGCTTCAAGCACATCGGCTCGATTGATTAAAAATGTATTGAATTGATCTAAGGTTGGAATTTCGTCGTAGCTATTGCGACATTCCTCCCATTTGGCTAATGTATGACTGTCTAGTTTAGCAGATATCATGAAAATTATTAGTATGTCCCAGTTATTAGTATTTTGTCCCAAACTTGACAAAGCACGCAGATTTTTTGAGACGTGATCAACCAAAAATCTTAAGCTTTGTTCTGATTCACGTTGTATATTTTGAATATTAAATAATGAGTGCAAATGATGATTGATCAAAAGTCGTTTGTTATCGTAACGGTTACATATCAACTGCCACGCATCGTTATAATTTGTTGATGACACTTCTAGATTGCTTATTATGCGAGCGGCATCGCCTTCAAGATAAGAAATTAACAAATGATATTTGTGAATAGGGGTTATTCGATTGTTGTCATGAACTAAGCTCTTATATGTGTCTCTAAACTCAAGCCAACGAAAATAGGCACCATTAAATTTTGAAATTTGAATTTGTGGCAGCTTAATGGAGTCAAAATGATCATGATGACACAGAGAATCTTGAAAACAAGAATTACGTCTGGTTTCATTTAGAATATTAGTTTGAGATTCTATAAAGGTTTTTGCAGTAGCTATACTTATTATGATGTCTTGTTCAATTTTCTCACGTTCATCTAGCTCTTGGATAATATTATGAGAATTGAAAACTTCAATTTGGCCTTGCAACTCATCGAATTTTACTGATATGCTTTCAATTTTATTAAGTTTAAGATTCAACTCTGCGAGCTCAATATTTGATAATTGAGACTGAGATAATTTATCCAAATAATTTTTAAACCTTGTAATTTGCCCCTTTAGTGAGCTACGTTTGGTGTATAACTCCTTGAGGGTGTCTTTGACAGAAAGCTTGTCGCTATCAACTGACATTTTATATGTGTGATTTACGTATCAGTGTAGGTAAAATTTTATGTCTCTAATTGAAATAATGAAATGGCTTAGCTGACGATCCTCGCAAGGCAACACCTGGGAGGCGTATAGCAGGCTGAATGGGCTCGGCTCTGCTCACGAACGAAGGCTGAGTTGACTTCCAGTAAAGTCGCCGTCGCGTACTGCTGGAATAGTCGGCAAATAATTTTAACAAAATGTATTTTATTTACTGAATAAGCTTTCTGAAAGAGACATCTAATGATGGTAAGTATTCCTTTTGAAAACTAGATGTATAACAAGAATGTTTTAAATTTAATTATTTTTAATTTTGTTCTTGGATGTGTAGTATGTGTGTATTTGTATGTATATTGGGTATAAACAGCTCCTGTATGCTTGATTTATTTATGAATAGATTGATATGAATATTGAATATGTGTTGGATGTTTAATATTATGGTGCATATATTAAATGTATGGATAAAACAATACCTTCCGTGTCTTACTGGTTGCACGGTTGCTGGTAATGTATTAAATGTTTTGATGAATATTGTATTGTTTAGACTTGTTACTTTGATAATGAACTTGAGATGCCCTCTGCGTCTTACTAGGTGCGCTAGTGGAGGCAATATGATTGTATTTATGATTTTTTGATTGTCATTTAACCCTTTGCGTCTTACTGCTTGCACAAGTGAAGCTAAATGAATGTATGTAGAAGTATGGATGTGGGTGATTAAAATTTGTGTGAGACGCCTAGGATAGAGGTATGGAACAGGGCACTTAACTCGCTTTGTTCTGCTGTATAACGGCTTTCAGGCGAAGTTTTTTCAGCTTTCTCGAGGCTCGCGATGGCAAAATAGCTTGTTAAGAACGCTTCTAGGTAATGTGCTCGTCTCCACTGGTTGCTCCGACGACTCCCGGCTGGACTTATTGATGTAATCTTGATTCAATCCGATGTCCACGTCACTTCACAATTGCATGTTTCTAAATGAATTGCTGCACGGCGGTCATAAGACGATATTTCGATATCACTGGCTCGATGATCACGGTAACTGAGGTGTAGTGATGATAATTTCCAAAAGTTTCATGCATTGGAAGCACGATGACACGGCGTGGTTTGCTTGCGGGATTCGTTTTCGGCGAACAACCTTTGTTTCCAGACCTTGGATTGCAGGTCCTGTCACGGTCGCCAATTTTTATGTCGATGAAGACATAAAGGAAAGATTGTGTGCGTTACAAACTATATAATTGATTTTTCTTAAATTGTAATGTTAAAACACACACGGAGCTGCTTGAATTTAGAATGAGAGTGTATAAAACAAATGTCGCAGGTAGTTAAACAAACTGAAACGCCTGACTAAATTATTAAAGCAAAAAGTAGCAGAAGACAAATATTGCAAAGTAATTGAAACATAAACATTCACCGATTCTTCAAATATCAAAAGTTAAAAAAGGGGAAATAAATTTATTACCTGTAAAGTCATAGACATGGTAAAGTTTTGACTTCTGAGAATCAGTAGGTCTAAAACGGCCACTTTGGGCGAATCATAATGTGATCTGAATATGATTCAGGAATGATTCATATTTCGCAATTCACCTGTTTGACACTTTCCTATGAAGATTCCTAAAATGGTCCACAAAATATGAATTGCTTTTGTGTTTTTTAAGTTAACAAAAGAATGTTTATCTTTAAGAAACACTTTAGATTCATATAAATGTAAATTAAATACTTTAAAGGTCACACATGATATGGACATTCAACGATTGCAGTCCGACTTGCAGAGTAAAGAGCAATATTTAATAGACTTAACTAATAAATATACAAGTGCTCAGAAACAGATTAGTGAACACATCCTGGCTACCACCGAGTTGGTAGACCTCTGTAACTATAATGTGGAGCGGTTTGACTCATTAACAAACAAACACTCTTGTGGCTGTGGGCTCCCATCATCACCATCCGATAGTGAGCCCCTGCCACTGCCCTGTAAGTTGGGGGTTGCTGAGTTAAATGACACCATTCAACAAATAAGTGTATGTCCACCTATACACAACACCTTAGTGTTTTCAGATAGCCTAGGTAAAAACATAGGTATATTACTCGATAGACACATTAGCGGTACAGTAGTTAATTATTGTATGCCAGGGGCCACATACACACAAATAATTAATAAAATCAAGTGTATGACAATAGATCCTCAATCTGTTGTGATTGTTTTGATAGGTGAGGGACTTAGGGTGCACAAAAGTGAATTAATAAGCGGCTTAGAATATCTGTCACAATTAAATGTACACAACATTATGTTAACTGCTTTCCCCTATAGTAAGAGCTACACAGACAGGCAAAATGATTATATAGGTAGGTTAAATAATGTAATGTATAGGACAGGTTGTCATAGCGACAATATTTTTTTTTTTGACACTAATAAATTTATTAGTGGATTTATTATAACTGGGGACTTGTTTTACATCCCCAAAAAATGCATGAATATGATCGCTACATTGGTAGCATATAATATTAACGGTGTTATAGCAACTATAACAAAACATAGGTTAAGTAATCAAACGGTGTTACATTGTTCTAGTAACACAGAAATTAGTTCTAGTTCTAGTTCTTTAAACTAGTAACTGAGACAACGGCCGAGTCCCTCGTCAAACGGCTCTGTCGCCTTAACGTAGTGCACCAAAATATACAAGGCTTGGCTGGCAAACAATTAGAAATTGATTTATTTTTGGAAAGCCATAACGTTCATGTGCTTTGTTTAACCGAACACTGGCTTAAAAATCATGAGCTATTGCTCAATAATAGTAATTATAGACTTTGTAGTGCATTCGTCAGAAAATCAGCAATTCATGGAGGCTCGTTAATCTTAGTATCTAATAATGTTAAATGTAAAGAGCGTAGTGATATAGTAAACCTGTCAATCGAGCGCACTGCCGAACTATCGTGTATAGAACTAGAAGGAAATGTAATAATATGCGTATATCGTCCCCCATCTGGCAATTTCTGTTCATTTGAATCAATCCTTGAAGATGCCCTTAGACGTGTTGCGGGCCTTAATAAAGGCATTGTAGTGTGTGGCGATTTTAATGTTAACTTGTTAGAAAATAATTCTCTTTCGGTGCGTTTAATTAGTTTGTTTAACTCTTTTAATTTAAAGTATTTATTTCTGGAGCCCACTAGAATAACTGCCACTTCTGCGACATGTCTAGATAATGTGTTCTGCGATTGTGAGGCCCTGGAAAAATCTATTATCAGTGATCTAACGTCAGACCATTGTGGTCAAAAAATCACAATATTAAATAAAACTAATAATGTAGTAAGTAAAACCACTTACAGACCTATTACTAAGAAACTTGTAGCAAATTTCAGGTCTAACTTAGCAAGCAAGATACCTTATCTGCAAGGGCCACAAGAAGATCCTGATGCTCTTTACAATAGCTTGTTTAACGTTATACAAACGGAATTTAATAGTACATTTAAACTAAAAACAGTTCAGAAACATAGTAAAGCTAAATTCAATGAGTGGGCAACTGTAGGTATCCATAAAAGTAGAAGGAAGTTGTATGACATGACATGACACATGATAAATATATTTGTCTTTCCGTACAGATAAAATATACAGAAAAAGATATCGCCACAGATATACTTACAATATATGTTTTTTGTCTGTGAGAACAACGAAACAAACGAAGAAAAACATACTTAGTATAAATAATAAGAAAATAATTAAATCAATGATATTGTTTCATACTACTAAAGTGTACATAAAATAATACAATATAAAAATACATATGCTCGCGCTTTTATTCATCGAAGGGGACAACAATTTGAAAATATTCACTGTCGATGAAGACATAAAGGAAAGATTGTGTGCGTTACAAACTATATAATTGATTTTTCTTAAATTGTAATGTTAAAACACACACGGAGCTGCTTGAATTTAGAATGAGAGTGTATAAAACAAATGTCGCAGGTAGTTAAACAAACTGAAACGCCTGACTAAATTATTAAAGCAAAAAGTAGCAGAAGACAAATATTGCAAAGTAATTGAAACATAAACATATTCCCCGCCGTTGAAAGGCTCCGTCTTTCAACAATCGGAATCTTCTTCTCCTTTTGGTAATGGGCACAAGCGTGTTAAGGGTCTTCTAAGACAGCCTCTGCTTGTGTTAACGTCTGCAACTCTTGAAATTCCGTCTGATCCGGGAAACAATTTTGAAATTCGTCCCAAACGCCAACATAAGGGTGGAACGTTGTCTTCTCGGATAAGAACTAAGTCTCCCACATTGAGACTTGATTTATTGATCTTCCACTTTATACGATTTTGTAATTCGTGAATGTACTCAAGCTGCCATCGCCTCCAAAAGTGTTCTTGAATTTGCTGAAGCCTTTCATATCGCCGGAGAGGCCCCAACCTTTGATTGAGTAGTGAAGTTGATGGAAATGTTGTAAATGCTCTTCCTATCAAAAAGTGCCCTGGGGTGAGAGGAAGGAAGTCGTTAGGAGAACTGGATAGTTGACACAGTGGGCGACTGTTAAGCATTGCCTCCACTTGCGCAAAGAGAGTAGAAATTTCGTCTAATGTTAGATGTGTAGCTCCCATTACGCGTTTAATGTGATATTTGGCCGATTTTACCCCGGCCTCCCAAATGCCGCCAAAATGAGGAGCGTAAGCCGGTATGAAAACGAACTTGATACCCTCCTGAGTTGCAAAGTCAATGACAGCATCGGAGTTTTGTTGTAAGAATGAACTTATTTCATTAGCAGCAGCCACAAAATTACGACCGTTATCAGAAAATAGTTCCAATGGCTTGCCACGTCGAGCTATAAATCTACGAAGTGTCATCAAGAAATCTTCTCTGGATAGCGAGCTAACCGCTTCTATATGAATACATTTATATCGTAGGCAAACAAATATGCACATGTAACATTTTAATAATTTTGCACCGCGCCCTTTGCGATTCAATATGAAAAATGGACCAGCATAATCCAATCCTGTTGACAGAAATGGAAAATCTGGAGTAATTCTTTGAGATGGTAAGTTTCCCATTTTTGGACATAAAACATTAACATCTACTCGCCTACATCGAACGCATTTGTTTACAATTTGACGCGCTAGACGACGTCCATTTATTGCCCACACTGATTCCCTAGTAATGGATAACAAAAGCTGAGGGCCGGCATGTAAATTTTTACGATGTTCGTACTCAAAAAAAATTTTAGTGAAGTAATGAGCACCATCAAGCAAGATTGGATATTTTTTTTGATATGAGTAATTAGAAGCACTTATCCTTCCTCCTACTCTGATTAAATTATGTTCATCGATGAATGGTGACAATGGTAAAATTTTGGATTTATTATTTAAGATATGTTTGTCCTTTATAGTATTGTATTCGCCTATAAACGATTGCTGTTGTGCCAAGAAGCAAAGATTTAGAAATGAACTGTTTAATTCTTCTATGGATAGTTTGCCTGTTAACTTATCCTTTGGATTTTTCAAATTGTATATAAAACGTTTAACATAGGCATAAATGAACTTTAATTTATTGAAATTTGAATAATTTTTAAAGTCTAATACGGGTTCTGGAATTACTACTGCGTTTGCTTTAACCTCTATTTCCACAGATTGTAGTGAATGGTCTTTCTTAAGAATAGGCCATGTAGACTCATCTGAATAAAGAAATTTAGGTCCGCACCACCAAACATCTAATGTAGGCAGCACGTCTGGTTCAACGCCTCTAGATATTAAATCAGCTGGGTTTTCGGATGTTGATACATAACGCCATGAAGAGGTGTGTGTCAGTTCTTGTATTTCGACAACTCTGTTAGCAACGAATGTTTTAAGTTTCTTGGGATCAACCTTCAGCCAACATAAGACCACACTAGAGTCGCACCACAAAATGATCCTATCTACAGATAGTCTGAGGGAGTCTATGACACACCTAGTAAGTCTTGCTGACAAAAGAGCAGCACAAAGCTCGAGACGAGGTATCGTGACGGGCTTTATAGGGGAAACCTTTGATTTAGAGCAAAGAAGACTAACATTTATGTGATTATTGCTATCGATCGACCTTACATAAATACAAGCGCCGTAAGCCCTTTGCGAAGCATCACTAAACGCGTGTATTTCTATTAATTTGGGTGCATTGCATACAACAAGCCTGGGTATACGTAAATCGGATATTGAGTGGCACTTATTGCAAAATACATCCCATTTTTCTTTCGTTTTGATTGGTACTGGTTCATCCCAGTCAACCTTTTGAAACCATAATGATTGAATTATCATTTTAGGCACAATAATGATTGGACTCAATAGTCCCAATGGATCAAATATTTTAAAAGAATTTGATGTTATTACTCTTTTGGTCACATTCGAAACGTTATCAAAACATTTAGTAGGAAATGTAAAAGTATCGGTTTCTGGATTCCAACCTAAGCCTAAGGTATTAGTTGAATCACTAAACATTAGATTCTCATTATGAATGGTTGCATCATCGAAGATTGATTTTAAATTAGTTTTAAATTTTCTCAAGTTAAAACATGCTTTGTTTAGTTCTTTTGTAACAGTTGATTGTATATAGCGTAAATCTGATTCATTATCAGCACCTGTTATTAAATCATCTACAAGAAAATCCCTTTGTATGATGTTTTTTATAACTTCATCTTGACATTCATCGCCAACCTGCCAAATGCATCGCGTACTCAAATAGCTAGCGCTTGCGGTGCCGTAAGTGATAGTATTTAAACGTAGCGTATCTACAGGTAAAAACTCATCCTCTCTCCACAGTATTAATTGCAGATTGCGATCATTTTCGTTTACTTGTACCTGCCTGTACATCTTTTCGATGTCGGCTGTCAATAAATATTTGTATTGGCGAGATCTAATGAGTATGGAGAAGAGAGAATCTTGTATGTTGGGTCCTACCCTAAGGATATCATTAACTGAATATCCTGAAGAAGAGGGTGATGATCCATCGAAGACCACCCGAATTTTTGTGGATTCACTTTCGCTCTTGAATACAGCATGATGACTCAAAAAGTATGATTGAGGAGGTATGATGATGTCAGATTTTGATAAGTGACCCAAGTCTTCGTACTCTCGTATAAAGTTAAAATATTGTGATTTAAGCAGGGGATTTCTTTTGAAGCGCTTTTCTAAACACAAAAATCGTTTCATGGCTGACGTATAAGAATCACCCAGGCAATCAGGAGAGTTTTTGAGTGGCAAACTCACACAAAATCTGCCTGAGTCTAATCGATAGGTATTTTGTAGGAAATGTTTCTCGCATTGGATGTCATTTTCTGATAGTATAGGTGTATGGGGTAAGTCATCCAACTCCCAAAACTTGGTCAACATTTGATTAAGATCGGTTGAGTTTGTTGTTGCATAATTACATTGTATCTGGTTTTGCGACTTGAAAGGTATAGATCCAGCTAGTATCCACCCTAGTTTAGAATTTCTTAGAATTGGTTTCATATGACCTAGAGATTGTTGCTCGTTACCCAATATGTCCCAAAATATATCAGCACCGATTATTATGTCTACAGATGATGGCTCATTAAAATTGGGATCAGCAAGTTGTATGCCTTCAGGTATGGATATATCCGAAACATCAAGGGGAACTTTAGGTACTTCACTGGTCAGCTCATCCAGCACCAGACAAGAAAGAGTGACATGAAATGCATTGAACAATGAACTGATTTGAACGACACAGCTCTCAATGACTTGCGAGCTGCACTGATTGCCAATACCAATCACATTTACTATGTCGGTATGCTGAACATTAAGTGATAATCGATTCATTAAAGACTTGGTGATAAAAGTTGACTGACTACCACTGTCAAGCAAGGCTCGGGCTTGAATTGTTTCATTAGATTTCACGTTAGTTATATTGATAAGAGCAGTGGATAGAATGACATGATTTTGAAAATTACTTGAATAGTTAGCTACTGTGCTGGATGTACTTGGTTGTGAGCTTGTAGAATTATTCGAATTGTATTGCACTGAGTTATTTGAATTGTGTAATAAAGAGTTATGATTTTTCGAACATATTTTGCAGGGCCCTAATCGACAATCAGTAACGGCATGGCCTCGTCTTAAACAGTTGGAACAAAGTCCATGTCTTCGAACATCATTCCACCTATCCTGATTACCTTTAGATCTGAATACATCGCAATCATAAATTCTGTGATTAGCGTTACAAATGATGCAAAATAAACCAACTTGATTGTTGGGTGTACTTGCAACAAAAGACTTTGTATGAATGAATGTGTCCCTTTTGTTGTTAGCATTAAAATGACTCAAATTCGATTGGTTAGTATTTGTAGAATTACCCTTATTTCTACGGAGAGCTTCAAGCACATCGGCTCGATTGATTAAAAATGTATTGAATTGATCTAAGGTTGGAATTTCGTCGTAGCTATTGCGACATTCCTCCCATTTGGCTAATGTATGACTGTCTAGTTTAGCAGATATCATGAAAATTATTAGTATGTCCCAGTTATTAGTATTTTGTCCCAAACTTGACAAAGCACGCAGATTTTTTGAGACGTGATCAACCAAAAATCTTAAGCTTTGTTCTGATTCACGTTGTATATTTTGAATATTAAATAATGAGTGCAAATGATGATTGATCAAAAGTCGTTTGTTATCGTAACGGTTACATATCAACTGCCACGCATCGTTATAATTTGTTGATGACACTTCTAGATTGCTTATTATGCGAGCGGCATCGCCTTCAAGATAAGAAATTAACAAATGATATTTGTGAATAGGGGTTATTCGATTGTTGTCATGAACTAAGCTCTTATATGTGTCTCTAAACTCAAGCCAACGAAAATAGGCACCATTAAATTTTGAAATTTGAATTTGTGGCAGCTTAATGGAGTCAAAATGATCATGATGACACAGAGAATCTTGAAAACAAGAATTACGTCTGGTTTCATTTAGAATATTAGTTTGAGATTCTATAAAGGTTTTTGCAGTAGCTATACTTATTATGATGTCTTGTTCAATTTTCTCACGTTCATCTAGCTCTTGGATAATATTATGAGAATTGAAAACTTCAATTTGGCCTTGCAACTCATCGAATTTTACTGATATGCTTTCAATTTTATTAAGTTTAAGATTCAACTCTGCGAGCTCAATATTTGATAATTGAGACTGAGATAATTTATCCAAATAATTTTTAAACCTTGTAATTTGCCCCTTTAGTGAGCTACGTTTGGTGTATAACTCCTTGAGGGTGTCTTTGACAGAAAGCTTGTCGCTATCAACTGACATTTTATATGTGTGATTTACGTATCAGTGTAGGTAAAATTTTATGTCTCTAATTGAAATAATGAAATGGCTTAGCTGACGATCCTCGCAAGGCAACACCTGGGAGGCGTATAGCAGGCTGAATGGGCTCGGCTCTGCTCACGAACGAAGGCTGAGTTGACTTCCAGTAAAGTCGCCGTCGCGTACTGCTGGAATAGTCGGCAAATAATTTTAACAAAATGTATTTTATTTACTGAATAAGCTTTCTGAAAGAGACATCTAATGATGGTAAGTATTCCTTTTGAAAACTAGATGTATAACAAGAATGTTTTAAATTTAATTATTTTTAATTTTGTTCTTGGATGTGTAGTATGTGTGTATTTGTATGTATATTGGGTATAAACAGCTCCTGTATGCTTGATTTATTTATGAATAGATTGATATGAATATTGAATATGTGTTGGATGTTTAATATTATGGTGCATATATTAAATGTATGGATAAAACAATACCTTCCGTGTCTTACTGGTTGCACGGTTGCTGGTAATGTATTAAATGTTTTGATGAATATTGTATTGTTTAGACTTGTTACTTTGATAATGAACTTGAGATGCCCTCTGCGTCTTACTAGGTGCGCTAGTGGAGGCAATATGATTGTATTTATGATTTTTTGATTGTCATTTAACCCTTTGCGTCTTACTGCTTGCACAAGTGAAGCTAAATGAATGTATGTAGAAGTATGGATGTGGGTGATTAAAATTTGTGTGAGACGCCTAGGATAGAGGTATGGAACAGGGCACTTAACTCGCTTTGTTCTGCTGTATAACGGCTTTCAGGCGAAGTTTTTTCAGCTTTCTCGAGGCTCGCGATGGCAAAATAGCTTGTTAAGAACGCTTCTAGGTAATGTGCTCGTCTCCACTGGTTGCTCCGACGACTCCCGGCTGGACTTATTGATGTAATCTTGATTCAATCCGATGTCCACGTCACTTCACAATTGCATGTTTCTAAATGAATTGCTGCACGGCGGTCATAAGACGATATTTCGATATCACTGGCTCGATGATCACGGTAACTGAGGTGTAGTGATGATAATTTCCAAAAGTTTCATGCATTGGAAGCACGATGACACGGCGTGGTTTGCTTGCGGGATTCGTTTTCGGCGAACAACCTTTGTTTCCAGACCTTGGATTGCAGGTCCTGTCACGGTCGCCAATTTTTATGTCGATGAAGACATAAAGGAAAGATTGTGTGCGTTACAAACTATATAATTGATTTTTCTTAAATTGTAATGTTAAAACACACACGGAGCTGCTTGAATTTAGAATGAGAGTGTATAAAACAAATGTCGCAGGTAGTTAAACAAACTGAAACGCCTGACTAAATTATTAAAGCAAAAAGTAGCAGAAGACAAATATTGCAAAGTAATTGAAACATAAACATTCACCGATTCTTCAAATATCAAAAGTTAAAAAAGGGGAAATAAATTTATTACCTGTAAAGTCATAGACATGGTAAAGTTTTGACTTCTGAGAATCAGTAGGTCTAAAACGGCCACTTTGGGCGAATCATAATGTGATCTGAATATGATTCAGGAATGATTCATATTTCGCAATTCACCTGTTTGACACTTTCCTATGAAGATTCCTAAAATGGTCCACAAAATATGAATTGCTTTTGTGTTTTTTAAGTTAACAAAAGAATGTTTATCTTTAAGAAACACTTTAGATTCATATAAATGTAAATTAAATACTTTAAAGGTCACACATGATATGGACATTCAACGATTGCAGTCCGACTTGCAGAGTAAAGAGCAATATTTAATAGACTTAACTAATAAATATACAAGTGCTCAGAAACAGATTAGTGAACACATCCTGGCTACCACCGAGTTGGTAGACCTCTGTAACTATAATGTGGAGCGGTTTGACTCATTAACAAACAAACACTCTTGTGGCTGTGGGCTCCCATCATCACCATCCGATAGTGAGCCCCTGCCACTGCCCTGTAAGTTGGGGGTTGCTGAGTTAAATGACACCATTCAACAAATAAGTGTATGTCCACCTATACACAACACCTTAGTGTTTTCAGATAGCCTAGGTAAAAACATAGGTATATTACTCGATAGACACATTAGCGGTACAGTAGTTAATTATTGTATGCCAGGGGCCACATACACACAAATAATTAATAAAATCAAGTGTATGACAATAGATCCTCAATCTGTTGTGATTGTTTTGATAGGTGAGGGACTTAGGGTGCACAAAAGTGAATTAATAAGCGGCTTAGAATATCTGTCACAATTAAATGTACACAACATTATGTTAACTGCTTTCCCCTATAGTAAGAGCTACACAGACAGGCAAAATGATTATATAGGTAGGTTAAATAATGTAATGTATAGGACAGGTTGTCATAGCGACAATATTTTTTTTTTTGACACTAATAAATTTATTAGTGGATTTATTATAACTGGGGACTTGTTTTACATCCCCAAAAAATGCATGAATATGATCGCTACATTGGTAGCATATAATATTAACGGTGTTATAGCAACTATAACAAAACATAGGTTAAGTAATCAAACGGTGTTACATTGTTCTAGTAACACAGAAATTAGTTCTAGTTCTAGTTCTTTAAACTAGTAACTGAGACAACGGCCGAGTCCCTCGTCAAACGGCTCTGTCGCCTTAACGTAGTGCACCAAAATATACAAGGCTTGGCTGGCAAACAATTAGAAATTGATTTATTTTTGGAAAGCCATAACGTTCATGTGCTTTGTTTAACCGAACACTGGCTTAAAAATCATGAGCTATTGCTCAATAATAGTAATTATAGACTTTGTAGTGCATTCGTCAGAAAATCAGCAATTCATGGAGGCTCGTTAATCTTAGTATCTAATAATGTTAAATGTAAAGAGCGTAGTGATATAGTAAACCTGTCAATCGAGCGCACTGCCGAACTATCGTGTATAGAACTAGAAGGAAATGTAATAATATGCGTATATCGTCCCCCATCTGGCAATTTCTGTTCATTTGAATCAATCCTTGAAGATGCCCTTAGACGTGTTGCGGGCCTTAATAAAGGCATTGTAGTGTGTGGCGATTTTAATGTTAACTTGTTAGAAAATAATTCTCTTTCGGTGCGTTTAATTAGTTTGTTTAACTCTTTTAATTTAAAGTATTTATTTCTGGAGCCCACTAGAATAACTGCCACTTCTGCGACATGTCTAGATAATGTGTTCTGCGATTGTGAGGCCCTGGAAAAATCTATTATCAGTGATCTAACGTCAGACCATTGTGGTCAAAAAATCACAATATTAAATAAAACTAATAATGTAGTAAGTAAAACCACTTACAGACCTATTACTAAGAAACTTGTAGCAAATTTCAGGTCTAACTTAGCAAGCAAGATACCTTATCTGCAAGGGCCACAAGAAGATCCTGATGCTCTTTACAATAGCTTGTTTAACGTTATACAAACGGAATTTAATAGTACATTTAAACTAAAAACAGTTCAGAAACATAGTAAAGCTAAATTCAATGAGTGGGCAACTGTAGGTATCCATAAAAGTAGAAGGAAGTTGTATGAACTTTATGGTATGAAACGAAATGATCATAGTCCTGAATTCTTAGCATTCGTAACTAGATACTCTAAATGTTTTAAGAAAGTTTGTATAAAAGCTAAAGCCTTGCATCTTGCCCAGAAAATCAAGAATTCTGATAATAAGATAAAAACTACCTGGAACGTTATTAATGCCGAGACGGGAAAGGCAAAAAGTCGCGATTGTCGTTTAACTTTAAATATAGATAACAAAGTAATCCAAGACGATGGTGAAATAGCTGAAACTTTCAACAAGTTCTTTGCAAATGTTCCTATAGTAACTACTAGTTCCCTAAATTAATCTCCCACAGACGCCGAATTATTACTGAAATTAAATGTTTCTAAGTGCGGCACTAGCTTTAGTTTTTGTTCTATCACGCCTTTTGAAATAATTAAGACATTTAAAAGTTTGAATTCCAAAAAGACTGGTGATTTATGGGATATATCAGTGAAAGTACTTCACGATATTATTGACATAATTGCCCCTTACTTAGCTGACATTTTTAACAGTTGTATTAAGAGCGGTGTATTCCCGGATCTCATGAAATATAGTAAAGTTATTCCATTATTTAAAGGTGGTGATATTAGTGACCCTACTAACTTCAGACCGATCTCTATCTTGCCAGCCCTCAGCAAAATTTTCGAAAAAATTATGCTGAATCAAATAGTCGCTTACTTTAATCTTAATAATATTCTACATGGTGAGCAATATGGCTTCACCAAAGGTCGTTCAACCACTGATGCTGGTGTTGCACTTCTTAGAAATATTTATAGAGCGTGGGAAAACGCTCACGACATGATAGGTGTATTCTGCGACCTATCCAAGGCATTCGATTGTGTACAACACGAAACCTTATTAGTTAAATTAAACTATTACGGTGTCAAAGGTAGGGCACTCGACCTAATCAAATCATATCTTTGTCAACGGATTCAAAAAGTCGAAGTAAATGGGGTCAGATCTTCCGGTTCTGCAGTACTAATGGGCGTCCCACAGGGTTCAATCCTAGGACCATTTCTATTCTTAGTATATATTAATGATTTACCAAATTTAGTAAAGAATACGTGTGATATTGTACTGTTCGCTGATGACACATCTCTTTTGTTTGAAGTCGACAGAGCCAAAACGAATTATGAAGATGTAAACAGTGCACTTGATCAGGTATTGAAATGGTTTAATGTAAATAACTTAGTTTTAAATGCCAAAAAAACTAAATGTATTAAATTCACTTTACCAAACGTCAAACCTGTTGATACAAAGGTCATGGTAAATGGTGAAACTTTGGAAATAGTAGATTCTGTAGTATTTCTAGGTGTAACCCTTGATAATAAACTTCAGTGGGGCCCACATATATCCAAGTTATCAGGAAAACTCAGCTCCGCAGCTTATGCAATTAGAAAAATTAGACAGTTCACCGACATAGAAACAGCTCGACTTGTATATTTTTCTTATTTTCATAGTGTTATGTCCTATGCTATTTTAATTTGGGGCAAAGCTGCTGATATAGACTCTATATTTACACTACAGAAAAGGGCTATACGATCTATATATAATTTGGGACCGCGAGAATCGTTAAGGGAAAAATTTAAATCAATTGGAATTCTGACAGTGGCCTCACAGTATATTTTAGCTAACTTATTATTTGTGCATCAAAACATTGGATCGTTTCAAAGGAAATGTGATCTGCATAACGTAAACACAAGACACAAACATAAAATTGTAGTGCCTGCGCATCGCCTACAAAAAGTGCATGGCTCATTTTTAGGACAAAGCACACGCTTCTATAATAAATTACCAACAAAAATTGTAAACTTGCCCTTTAACAAATTTAAAGAAACAATTAAATCAGTTTTGCTTGAAAAAGGATATTATACTGTAAGTGATTATATTTGTGATAAGGGAGCCTGGGATGTACCTGATAATGTTTGTAAATAATCCCATTGGCACTGTACTTTTGCTACAATTAATTAATCTTAATTTTGCTTTGACTGGCTGGAATTTGCCATGCTCACATATATTTGTACTATATTTTTAGTTTTTATTTTTGACAATTGAGCATTAGAACTGTGTCCATGGGCTTATGGTTGCTTAAACAATTTGTTTTGTATTTTTAAAACTGTATAATATTCTTTAAAAGAGTAATTACTGAGTTTCTTGCCAGGTTCTTCTCAGTAAAATCAACCTTCCGAACCTGGCGGTAGCATGTATAATCCTGTGTAATTGTGTCATTCTGACGATTTGAAAGTACTTTGTATGAAGTCTAATCGAATAAAGATATATTTGATTTTGATTTTGATTTTGATTTTGATTTTGACAAACAGCAGAACCATAAAAAGTTACATAGGTACTAACATCTATAATTATTGCATTCATTCGTGAATCATAAATATGAATTGCACTTAAGTAACCATTTTGTCATTTTGGTGATAAATCATATTCGGATCACATTATGATTCTCCCAAAGTGGCCTTTTTAGACCTACAGCTGTTTGTAAGGTGGATTGGATTGTTGTTGTCTATGTTGTTATCCTTGTTCAACCATTTATAACCTTATTTTATTTGTGTATATATTTAACAACTCTGCTGTAGGTACTGTTGTATCACTTTAAAATGTTATTAAAAAAGGCATTTATGGCAAAATTCAATAATTACGCAAAAATTGGAATTGGCTATCGTAAATTCAGTGCAATAGCTTCCATATTAGAGAAAGCAAGTACCGGCGATAAAACAGAAGTAAAGGTAATTCAAAACATATTTTACTCAATGAAAAAGTCATAGTTAATGCCAATTTCATATATACACATAATCACGTCGTAACCGTCATAGGATTAGGAGCGAGAAACGACCTCCAGTTAATTCTAAACTTACATGAATGTACCCTGCAAGCAGCATATACATTGAGTATTGTGACTAATAATATTCACTTTACAGGGCTGGGTTAAAAACCTACGAGTTCAAAAAGACCTGATATTCGCCGATGTAAGCGACGGGTCGTGTGCTAAGAGATTACAGATTGTAATTCCAAAGAAGTTCAAAACAGACGATCTGACTTACGGCGCTTCGGTTCACATAATAGGAAAGCTATCTCAAAGCCCTAGAGGTCAACTTGAATTGGTTGCAGAGGATGTGAAAGTAATTGGTAATTGTGTGGTCCTAGACGGCTATCCATTCAACCCTAGAACGACCCACCCACCAGAGTATACTCGAGAATACCTCCACCTTAGGCCTAGGACTAATTATATTTCAGCTGTGCTTAGAATACGCAGTGCTGTCACACAACACATACACAACTTTTTCAGTAAAAGAAGTTTTATAAACATACACACTCCGATATTGACGTCTAATGACTGTGAAGGTGCGGGGGAAGTGTTCAAGGTGCAGCCTGATAATGAGGAGACTGTTAAAGCCATGATGCAAGAAGGTAGGGACAGAGACACGGTATACTTCAATACCAAGACATTTCTGACTGTGTCAGGGCAGTTACATCTAGAGGCGATGTGTCGAGGGCTAGGTAATGTGTACACACTGGGCCCCACATTCAGAGCAGAGAACTCAAGATCCAGATTACATTTATCAGAATTTTACATGCTAGAAGCTGAAATAGCTTTCTGTGACTCTTTAGAACAATTGCAAAGCTTGATTGAAGATTTAATGAAGTATGTTTTTATTGAAACTAGGAATTCTAATGAGGATGATTTGTTTTTGATTGATAAAGAAAACAAACTGCCTTCATGGGTTGACAAGAGGTTTGTTACTATGACCTATGATGAAGCAAAAGCTGTGTTAGGAAGAAAGGGCTTGGTGGTTGCAGATGATATAAATAAGGAACAAGAATTGTCTCTGGTTGAACATTGCAATGGTGTCCCAGTGTTTGTGGTGAAGTGGCCAAAAGCACAGAAGTCGTTTTATATGAAGGAATGTGAAGAAGATAACACTAAGGTATTGACTATTACCATGTTTATTAAATTACACTTGGTATCAAGTACTTTTATTGAACACATTTGGCTCTAGCATTGCTGCACTAAGCCCATGAAATATGCTAGTCGAAATAATCACAGCCACTAATGAGTGTCACTCGCGTAGGAGTATGAAGCTTTTTAAGAAGTTTCTGTTAGCTTTCTAATAAAAAAAATCCATAATGTTTATACACATCCCTAAATTTAAAGAAGTGAAATGCAATCATTACATATAGTTTCAGCTCACGCCTGTATTTCCCGTAGGTGTAGACAGAGGTGTTACATTATCAATAAATAGTCAAATATTAATATTTTCCAGGTGGATGCATTTGACCTGCTGACGCCAATTACAGGTGAAGTAGTGGGCGGCAGTCTCCGTGAAGACAACTATGAGAAGCTCAAAGCTAAGATGCCTTCAGAACGCCTTGATTGGTACCTGGAGTTGCGGAAATTCGGCAACATACCCACTGGTGGTTTCGGCTTAGGATTAGAGAGACTTCTTCAAGTTCTGTGTAGTGTTAATAATATTAAGGACACCCAACCTTTCCCAAGATGGCCGCATAATTGTAGTATGTAAGCAAATATAGTATTTTTTGGAAAGGCGCTATCCGTCGTAAAATGAGATTTGGAAGATTAGGAGGTTACAATGATTAAGACTAAAACAATGCCTGGGAAGATCTGCTACCATCTCGCTCACCAGTCTAAAGTCCTCGTGTCCTAGTTTATATCTTAATGAAAAGCCAATGAACATTTCTAAACTAGAAATACAGTTGTTATTCGGTCTATTTGCATTTGTTATGTAAAGTCACAAAGTGTTTTATTCGATGACCTATCATTTAGATTGTTAATGATTATGTAAATATTATTTATGTAGATATTTATTTAACAAACAAACAAAAGTACCTCAATTATAGGATTTAACATGTTATTTCCTCATGTTGTAACGGAGTGTGGAAATGAGGAAAATACGTAATCGATATAGTCTACGTTAAAACATGTTATCTTGGGATACATAACTCCTAAAAAAGTTGGTGAAAATATTTAGCGAACCTTTTAAAAAATTGTTATTTCGACCTTAGATATAGAAAGAAATTCGCTTACTCATTATAGACATTCTTTATCTTTGATTTCGACATTCACTCGGCGTCACGTGTATTCAAGTTATAGCTCAGCGTAAAGCAATGAGAAAGGATTCCTATTGGCTTGCTTTGTAATAATCTTAAGTATCAGTGTATGTGAGTTATTGGTGTTAAGAATTGATGAAATATATGTCTATGATATAATTATGTGTTTCATTGTAGTAAGAAAGTTATAAATAATAATAAAACACCGATACATAAATGTAAACGTTTATTTACAATTTTAAACTAAACTAAGCAGTGTTAGCGTTACTAACACTTATTATAACTAAAGAACGTTAGATAATTGAATTGATTGAAACAAGAAAAGCAGTTTGTGATCATTTTATAAGGTACAATGTTTACAATATCACCATAAAACCCGCTGAACTATCATAGACAAACCTTTTTTTTATTGCCAACATTTTTGCAGGCATCTTTAGACATTATATTTTTTTATTTATTGGAATATAAAAAAGCTAAACCCTATCCAAATATTAAATGAAACACAAAACTCCTACAAATCACGATTAACTAAAAATAAATTAAAGAACTTATTAAGGTATACATTTTAATATTGTATATTATACAATACACAAAAGGTATGAAATATTTACAGTAGAGAGACTAATACTACAAAAGTGATTAAAACAACAAATAATTTTCGATGATATAATGATTATAAGTCGTGAACTTAATTTTAATATCACATTTTGTTTAAATCATTCTTATTATTATATTATGTGCTAAATAATATTAGGCATGTTAACGTAATGTTTTTTCTGTGGGACACAAACTGCTAGGGAAAATATATACTGACAACTAAAATAGATACGTCTATACTAACAAGACAAATACAAATGTGTGAAAACATTTAACTCCTGTGAGTAGACCTAATGGACGAAGTCGAGGGTAAAAAGCTAGTCCCAATAACAAATTACTTCAGAGTAATATCATAGTTAAATAAAAAAAACTATTTTTTCTATCTCGTTAAATATAAATTGATTTACGTACAATTTTGTCAGTTTAAGAAAGTAATGTAATGAATAATTTTAATATAAACTACCTGTGCCTGGTTTCACCCGCGTAGATTAATTTTCACCCTTATTGTAGCCTAAGTTACTCCTTGAAACATCAGCTACCTACTAGTGAAAGTCCCGTTGAAATCCGTCCAGCCGTTTCGGAGATTACCCGGAACAAACAGACAGACAGACAGATAATTTTTTTAAAACTTGGTGTTTTTGTGTCAGTAGCGTGTATACTTTCATATGCATTTAGTGAAAAGCTGTTATTTTGGAATTACAAACAGACACTTCAATTTTATTTTTCTGTATATTTTATATAAATGTATAGTCTACTTGAAACCGTACATAGCCGAATGCTGAGCATATACCAAACACCTAATTTAATAATTACAATACCTATCTACAATTACGAAAACTACTTTCTCAATCAAACACGTTGTTTAACAATTTAATTTAGTACATTAAATATGTATCTAAGTACTTTGTATGAAGTCTAATCGAATAAAGATATATTTGATTTTGATTTTGATTATCTAACAATTAATACTTCCGTTAAATTACATGTGATTAAAATTCGAATCAATTAGTCACAAATGCGGTTAATCTCTTCAAATCTAATCAACATTAATCTCCACGTATTATTATGACACTCCAATGCTTAGTACTAACTTAATACTAGGAACAAGAATATTTCGCCAACGCTTTTGAAAGTCTTATTTATTTGGTTGCGATTGCGACATCATCAGAAAATATATATCACACGGAAAACATATTTTCAATCTTTCCAACACAATGTCAAGCTATCCAGCAATTTATATTATGGATAGTGTATTATATAGAAAGGTAATAAACATGCCCGTTTGATAGTAAGCTATTACTACAACTTAACAATCCACTTGCCATAGGAAAATCAACTTAGGCTTAATTTAGCATCGCACTAGCCTCACGTCTGTGTTATAAAGGACGACGTTGCGACGAAATTTGTAGTAAAATTAATCTTACGTGAATTCTGTTAGGTTTTTTAATTACTCAAAACGTAAAATTTTGATTGTTGCTGAAAAAACAATCTTACGACTTACTCTATTAGGATTTTAATCACTCAAAACGTGACAGCTCGAAACAGATCGGAAGCTTGTAACGAAAAAAAAGATATGATTGGCGCAACAGTCTTTGACAAGTTTAATTAATTTCCTGATTGGCTGAATACAGATTAATAGAGATCTCCTGCCAAGATGGCCATGCATATCGAGATTTAAGGCAAATATACTTTTGTGGGGAGAGCGAGTGATCATGCTCATCCCCAGCAAAGGGAAGATCTTCCAGCCAGGCGGGTGTCATGCCTGGGGAACCGCGGCTCCAACTGTTCTAGTTGGAAACTTGTATATATACTGCAATGCGCTTGAAAACTCTTCTGGCGCGATTTAGGTTCTCGTGTATTTGAACTCAAACTTCGCATTTGTTAGCGAGTAGCGCCATCTATGAGCGAGTGGAGAAACGTTGCTACAGGCGCAACAGTCTTTGACAAGTTAAATGATTTCCTGATTGGCTGAATACAGATTAATAGAGATCTCCTGCCTAGATAGCCATGCATATCGAGATTTAAGGCAAATATACTTTTATCACTATTGTTTTGACGCAATAAGGTTTACAGCAGACACCTACAGTTCCATTTATATATAGATTATTTCACATGATGGAGCACAATCCGGAGAGTTCATTGCCCCGGACGAGTGGCGGTTGTCGGGAGAGTTGCACGCCCTCGAGGGCAGGCTTGAGGCTGTATTCCAACTCGGGCTCCTCGCCCGGGGGCGGAGGCTCGTCGTCAACGCTGATGTCTTCGAGCACCTTGTCTTCGTTGTTGTTGGTCACGAATGACGTCAGAGCCTGAGTAAAAGAAATATATTTATTTATTAAATTGTTTTTTTTATTATGTAAGACATATTTAATTAGTTCACAATCGCATTTATTCAGCTATTTTAATGTAATTTAATAATAATCCTGACTGAAAAACTGTGTATACATTTTCAGCGGTATATTTTGTCAAAACTGAAAATGGTTTGAAATTACTTCATAGATTAGTTAACTATGAAGTGACTAATGTGGACATTTCATGATAAAATACTAAATATTACGAATACTTTTTCGTATTTTCTCATACTGTTCTTCATAGTCTGTCTTATATGTGAGTAAGAGCTCCTTAGCAAAAAAAATATTACCAATAGACACTTGCATTTGCCTGGCTGAAATGGGCTGCCATATAAAAATCCTAATACAACTTTGCTTTTAGATGGACAACACTAACGATCCTAAAGAGTATTAAGGAGTATTTATTTACGGTTACCTTGGAAATGTTGATCCTAATAGCGGACGTAGGTAATGCGAGAGGCGCGTCCAGCTGCACATTGCCGTCGATGGAGGACTGCACCGAGGCTTGGGTGGTGTCCGCCGGCCGACCCACCGCCTCCTCTTCCGCTGTTATTATTGGCTCATCGTCTGTAAAAAATTTAGAAATTAAAATCAACATAAAATTTATTCTGTTTACGCCAGTGTATTACATACGTACATATGCTAACGCCTGTATACCCCTTCGAGGAGCATTACCCTACATTTCACCGAATATAATTAAGTACCAACGTGACCGATGGCTAGTCTAGCCCCGGCTTAAGCACTATACGTATGTTTTTGAATAACTTTTCAGACATATGCAGGTTAACTCACGATGTTAACTTCACCGTAAAGCAGGTGGTGTGAAGCACTGCACAGAGGTTTTAAGTAAAACTCATTGGTATTCGAACTCACGTGGTTTACGAAGCAAGCGACTGAAATCCCACGGCCACCACGGCTTACATTAAAAAAAAAAAGTTTGGGATTTTTTTTATATTTTGATATTGATATGTTCCCGACGCATTGTGACAACAATATGCGCCTAAAAAGTCTAGTTCCGTCCGTCTGTTTAAACGTGTTCTGTTGAATTATTTGCTAGTATTTTTTTCCCTTTCTTATAGCGTTTAAAATAAATTGTATTGAAGTATGCACCTGGGTCGATCGGCTCCTGTTTGACCTTGATTTTAGAGAAGTCGATGTGCGCGCATCGGTCTCTCTCGGCGCGCGCCTCGGTGGTCTCGTCGTCAGTGTCGGCTTCCTCCACCTCCACTTCCTCCACCGGCTCTGCTTTTAACACCACGTCGTCCTCATCGCCTTCCTCCTCTACATCGATCTATACAAACATTTTATGGTTACATACTTTACAATCAAATTTTAATTAAACAACATTCTTAGAGATAATATTATAGAATAGACATTTTATTGTTGTATAAATGTTTTACTGAAAAAAGAGTCTAACTAATCATCCACGTAAACTGGGTTTCATGCGATTATTTTGCACGGAATACTATGTTTTTTTTTAATAAAAGTAGGTCTTTTTTTAATTTTAGCATCAAAAGTCTTAGTAGAAGAGTCAAAAAAAGATTATTTTGGTAATACAAACTTATAATTCTTTATGTAGTTAACTATATAAATACGAAGCATGTATAATAAAATACATTTTGATATTTTCAAAGTATTAAATAATGTAGTCACCTCGACAGGCTCCTTGAGGTCGGGTTCGACGACCTCGACGACGGACTCGTTGTCCGACTGGTCGAGCGTGTCGTCCACGTCCTTGATCTCAATGGCCTCGTCTAGTTTCTCTACTTCCGTCATTTCGTCTGTCACCTCCTCTTTTGGCGGTTCTTCTTTCGCTAGCGATGCCTACGGATTTGAATGAAATAATTAAGAAAATCGCTAACCAAACACTGATAAAAGTATTTTCCACTTTTGGGTAATTGGGAAGGTAATTTGATGTGTTAGTATTCACCCTAACATGTATATACTACGTTATCTATGGCGCGATCTGAGATGCCGTGTAAATGTCTATGGCAGGAAAATGTTATAGCATTGTTAAAGGCAAGATTGATAAAGCCAATAAACATGAATTTCTATCGAGGACGGTGTTTACTTATTATCCATATATCAGACTGTTCATAATTACTACGTAAGTTAAGGTGTGTTTTCAAATAAACACAAACAAAAAAACAATAAAATCTTTCCTCTTTATAACATTTATGTATCAATAAGACATACTTAGACATACAATGCCATTAATCTAGAACTTTCTTCTGATGAAGTCGACTCAAACACTAGGCAGAAGAAGCGCGTACTTTATAACTGTCAAAGAATATAAAGAAACACATACCTTATAATCGTCAAAGCATGCGGGATGGTAGTAGTTGTCTTGATGTTTGAGCGAGTTGCGGAGGTGCCACTCCTCGTGGTCCTCGTTGTAGAACTGCAGGAAGGGGTCCCCGCACAGCGCGCAGGCGTGCTGCGCCGGGGGCCCCGCCGCCGCGCTGGGGGCCTCGCCGCGCTCCGCCGCCGCCCCCGCCCCGCCCTCCGCGCTCTCCGCGCCCGCCGTCTCGAACCAACTCTTCTCTGCAACCACATATACGGTCTACTCCTGCCACGAGTACAGATCAGGGGCCTTACCATAAGCTCTTATTGCCATGATAGTTTCACTCATTTATGAGACAGATGTATGTGACGTGCATACATCTGTCACTGTCGCACAACTGAATTAACATTGCAATAAGAGCATGAGCTCTTATTGGCAAGACTGATGGGACCACAGCGCTCAAACGTGGATGGGTAGAGCCTTAATGTCACCTCGTAGATGTTCATCGGCCACGGGTGCTTCCGCGCCCGCTTGCTCGAGCTCGCGTTGAGCGTGGTACTTCTATGCAAGTTCGTCCAACCCCAAGAGAGGTGAATGAAAAATTAAGGAATAAAAATATTTGTCGTGTCATCTCAGAGGACCGGCGTAGCGTGATTACGCTTTGCAACACCAGTTCTGTGAGTAGATAACACGTGGGAGGCAGCAAGTTCTGCCTACTGCTGTCCCAAGCTGGCGATGCTGGCGAGTGTACACGATGGTAGTACCTCTGTCGTCGAGGTCCTCGAGCTCCTCGTACTGCAGCCAGTCGGCGAGGTCGTAGTGCCAGTGGCGGGAGTGCGCGCGGCGCGCGGAGTCGCGGTCGCGGCGGTTCTGCCTGAAGTGCCAGTCCAGGTGCTGCGAGTAGCGCACCGTGTGCTCCGGCGGGAAGCGTGCGCCGCAGCCCGAGCACTGCATGCCGCCGTACAGACCCGCCACCAGACCCGGCTGCTTACTGAACACAAAAAGAAATAAAATATGACAAGAGTCTAAAAGGGTGGTCTTAATGCAAACAGAAAAAAATAGAGGAAAGAAAAAACGCCATGGTGTTCGTAGCGTTTAAATAGTCGCTTGGGCAAACGACGCTAGTTCGGATTCCAGTGGCATTTACTAATTAATTTTTCCAAAATCGTTGCAGTGATTTCACATAGATCGTAAGGAAACCTGCATACGTCGGAGAAGTAATTCAAAGACAGGTCGGCTTCACGCTTATTATAAAAACAATGAACAACCTGAACAACTTAAGCATTGAGGTAAAGATCTTATATACCAATGCACTATAGATCATCATCATCTCCCTGGCCTTAATCCCATGTATTTGGGGTCGGCAATGCACTATAGATATACTTGAAATATACGTCCCTACGAAACTGAAAAGGGTACCCAAAATTTATCGCAGTTGTTAATCAAAAAAACTACTTACACTTTCAAAGTATCCGACTTGAGTAAATCGACTCTATGTATGACATTCTTGTCTTCAATCACTTTAGGTTTCTCCTCCGCCTTGATCTCCTCTTTAGCTTCATGTTTCATCACATTTGGCACTTGGACGATGCCAGTGGCTACTAGTTTGGCAAACAAATCGTTAACGTTGATGTTCCCAAGTATCGGTAGTGTTGGCGCTTCGGGTGTTTCAAGACCTGGGATGTTCTCCGGCTTGGGGAACAGAGGCTCCGCCACGCTGTAGTCCGATCCTGACGCCGGAGTCATGATGGAGTTCATGCCTATTGGCATCACACTGGCTAGCATGTTTAGACCTGAAATGTTGAGTAATATACATAAGAAGTATGAAGAGTGTCGTTTAAATGTGGGCGTATATAACATTTATAACATTTGAAGATAGTAATCTTCAAATGTTATATGAATTTTTTATAGTAGGTAACAATAAACAGAATTAATCTCCTATATCTTAGTAAAAAAGCGTAATAAGATAATCGTAACGTATTTTCCAAAAACGATACGTTCAAACACACAAAATAAATATGTATAAAAATGGCGACTTAAATTTATAATAAACATTATATTTTAAGATTCATTTTGGTTTATGGCTTCTGTGAAGTGGAAGTCGTGGTGTCATAAATATATGGTCACACGAGAAAGCTGAGGCTATGACGCCCACATTTAAACGACACTCAGGTAGTAGTAGTGAAATTCAACGTTTTGTAATAGTCTCTGAAGCGAAGTGTTTAATAATAAAAATGTTATGGATGTTACCTTGATGTTCAGCATTCATTTCAGGGCTGGGTGTCTTCAAGGGTCTATCGATAGCGTGGTCGACCTCCATCGCGTTGATTCCCTTCAACTCATCCACATTGTTCACCCCCGGTACGGCCAAGCCCTCCATGTTAGCTATATGCACGAACCCAGGCCGCACATTACGAGGCAAAGCCGAGAATCTCACGAAGTACTTCTCATTACCAATAAATATAGGCTTTGGCAGATCCCCGAACTCCACTTTGAAAGGCTGTTCGTTGATCAAAACCGTTCTCAAAGCGTCAACGAAACGGACCGTGAAAAATTGCCCGTTGATCATAAACTTCTGCACTTTCGCGTCCAGATACACAGGGCACATCTGTGTTGCGTTCACTATAAGGTTGATTTTCCCGGCCACTAAGTCCGTGCGCTTGACTTTACCTATATCTACCTGCGGAAGCGGTCCTTCTAAGTGCAGTAGTCTAGGTTTGCCATCAATTATGACTCCCAAAGGCTGCCCGCCGAAGAAACACTCGTACCATCTCCCGTTGATGTACAACTCCCTAGTAGGCGCGCCAAACCTGATTTCGAACGTTTGGTCATCAATCTCTATCTGCTTGTATCCTTCATTGAACGAGAGTACTACCGAGTCCTTGTTGTCGAAGGTGACCCTCCTACAGCCGGGCAAGAACTTAATTTCCCTAGGATCATCCCAGTCGAGCATAATAACGGCAGTTTCCCCGTAGAACCTGATCTCCCTGGGTATGCCATCGATTTGAATCGTCTTGACGGGGTCCTGGTCGATGTATTCGATGATTTTATAGTCAGTGGGAGGGATGCCGAAGCCTGCGACACCTAAAGGCGGGGGAGATTCGCTCCGCTTGTACGGTTGGACGGGACATTCACCTTGACACATGCCTATTTTCGGTGTCGGGAGAAGAGGCATTCGTGGCTCGAACGGCCTCATTCCCCTGTTGTCGAACTTAGCCCTGAAGAAAGGACCGGTTCGTCCCATAAACCTCCTCGGCATGTACTCATCGTTCCTGGGCCTCGGGCCACGCCACATGGGCTGGTAGGGGCCGTACATCATCATGGGGGGCATGAGGGGCGGCCCTTTGATCAAGGGTCCGTCCATCGCGTCCATCCTCATGTCGGAGTCCTGCATAGCGTTCTGACTGTCCGGCGGTGTATCCACAAACGCGGACGGTGTGATTCTCTCGTCGATATCACCGAACGTGTTCCTCTCGTTGGGAGACGACTTAGGGCTTGACACTTTATTATTTTCCTCGATATGAGCTTTGAGTTTTCTTTTGGACATTTCTAAAGACTCTCTTTGCTTGGCTTCCTTGAGTTTCAACTTCTCGTTGAGTTGCAGTACTTGGTACATGAGTGTGTTGTATTGGTCCTTGTTGAGGGTGCCGTCGTTGAACTGTTCTTTGGCCTGCGACATTATGATGGAGATGGTCTTCTTGTGGTCTGTCGCGTCAAAGTCCTCAGGGTTCTCTGGCCTAAGGTCCGTGTCTTCTGAGCTCAGTGTGCGCCGCCTTTCCTTCTCTATACCTACGAAAATATGAAGAAGAAATTGTATAAACACCCCGCGGGGAAAATATGGGATGTTAAAAGCCTAGGATGTAGGATGGAATACTTACTCGGCGACTTGCAAAACAGCAGCGGGCGTCCCAGCCGATCCTTCCCCTTTGTAGCTTCGGCTAGCTTAGCCCTAACAAGTTCCAACTTGGACGGTGTTTTCTTAACATCTTTTTCCTTAACTTTAACTTCGGTCCAGTCTTTCTTGGGCGATCCTTGGGGCGACATATCTACGTCTTCATTGGCTTCCTCGTCTTGTTTTGGGGAGTCGGAGATCGACGGCGGCGGGGGGGCATTGACCTCGTCCACTTGAGGCAATTGGCGGAGGTCAACATCCTCGTTGCCGAATAATCTGGAAGAATCACTTGGAAACTAGGAACTTTGACCCACTTTTTTCGACTAATTGTCATTCTATTCTAAACTTTAATACGACTGACTAAAGCAGAAATTTGTTACTTTCTTTGAAGTTTAATTACTAATCAAAATAAGCACTATATTTTTAACAATAGAATTTACTATTTAAGATTGATAATATATTTAACTAGTACAACTAGTTTTAGAAGATAATCTTTTAGAACTTCGCAGATCAAGTACTAAAATGGTCCGCAGTAAGCAGTTACTTGCCACCTACGATGTTTACCCCATAACAAATAACTTACATATCAAACTTGTCAACTCTATTCTTCTTAGGCTTCCCTTCAGCCGCTTCAGTGGAAGGTCTCTTCTGGGCGATCTGAGCGGGGGTCTCCACAGGATGCAAGACCCTAAGGTCCACATCCTTGGTCTCAGGCACCACCACCTCTGGCACATCTGAAAATGGAACTTTATTTTTATGTAATCTTAAGGTCTACTTTGGCTTTTCCCCTTTTACCTGTCGATCGCTCGATGAGTCGTTTCCAATCTTTTGAGTCACTTACGTTTTTATAGATTTGTTTTATTGCTATGTCCTTACAACTAAATCCTATGTCATATTGTTATAAGTTCTATAGTAACCTACTTTAATCAGTTTACGTTCCTTTTTGTTTTTTTGTTATTTACTTAAATATCTGATACTGATTTCTAACGCTCCCTGGGTATGTTCGATTGCTTAGTGGTAGTTTGAAAACTTGAATTTTTGATACTGAAACCTTCAATAGGTTCTAAATTCTTGTTTTGTAAAGATGTTTTATTTAGTGCAATAAATCTATGAAATTAAAAACAAAACTATGTCACTATGAAGAAAAATTTACTATTTGATCCATGAAGCATTCATCCTTGTCCCCATTAATATTAGATCGTTTCAATAGTATCGTAGCTATGAACACCCCAATACCGTATAAAAACCAGAACCAGTTTTAAATTTCAATAATTTCAAACAAATATGCAAAAAAAATTTGGGTCTTGAATACGGTGCTATTATATTCACCGCAATTCTCCGAGAAGGCTTATAAAAGTAAAGATTACTGAAACGATGGTAAGAAAGTTTAAATATGACGTATAGTTTATACAGTTACATCAAGACCTATCCTATGTATTTCTTTTAAACCGATAGCGTATTTTAAAAACAGTACCCAGCGAATATCTTCGCTTCAATCGCTACAATCGTGCGATATTAAATCTAAAGCCGTTAATCATAAAGTCAATATTTGAGTGCTGATAAAAAAAGCATTATTTTTATATGGACCTAATGCGCTTGACGCAAGGGGGAATGCAGGAATCCAAGCGTATAAAAAGTTGGAACTTAAAAAACAGTTTATCTTGTTTTTGGAGACAATAGAAATATTATATTATAAAATACTATAGCTAAGCTTAATTCATTATTGTTAAGAATATTTAAGGAATTACTAAAGTATGAGTGTAGATTCTAATTAAGAAACTGTAGGATTAAAAGATTAAATATGACATCCATATTTAGTTCGTGAAGCTTTAGAACCAATGATCTCTTGGAAACTATGAGTTTACTTGTCTTAAATATATGTAATGGAAAAAATGAATGAAGAAGGTCTCCGAAAAAACATAATCAGTTGAGTAAAATTTGCTGCAACGTATTAGAAAATGCATAATTTATATGGACGGCCATTTGCAATATTCGAAGGTCAGACTGCACTGACATTCTGTTATGAATATAAATATAGGTTAATCAATTATCTAGTCGACGTCAATTCACAGTTGTTTTTGAATTATCTACTAATAGAACAAAAGTGGCGATTGTTCCATCGACAAGAGCGAAGCTTTTAAATTAAAGAAGAGTAATAGGCATTACAATACCCCCCCATTTCCTACCACCCCCAGTGAGATAAAATGTGTAGGTACAGGTGTATGGTAGGGGCGTTGCTATGAATGCACAGTAGTTACTTTATAAGTCTGTCTGTATGGCGCGACGCGGATCAAATACATTCGCAGTTACCCCGCTTTTTTCTCTGAGCGCTCGTAACTCATGACGGCGCCTGTATTGTATCTTAATTTATTAAAATTATAGATCTTTATAAAGACCCTTTCTTTGGTTGACTCAGTAATAATGCAATTACTCAAAATATACGTTCCTTGCATATGAAATTGAAAATGAAAAAAAATATTTAGTTTAGGCCCTAGAAAGGCATTTATGAATGTCGAAGAATTGGCCACCGGTTCGGAAACTTTCTTTCTGAGGAGATCGGGCAAGAAACTCAGCTGGCATCATGTACATTTCATTACATAGTAAACAATGTAAGATTGGAGCAGAATCACTGATTTAGCTGAACCCAAAGAAATAGAAAGACTTAGAAAATATTCGGTTAAGTTTCCGTTTACTTACATTCAATAGACGAATATATTACCGATTGATGCAACATCATATACTTTTAACGATATTTTAATATGCACTAACACTTTCACGAAATACTGAGTTTTGAGTGAGAATTTGAATACAGAAAACCGGCTCAAAGTTTATATTGAATAATTTTGTCTTTACAAAAATTTCGTATTTGATAAATAATAACACAAAGTGATGCATCTATCTGAGTCTATAAAAAGCTCTGACTGCATTATCAAGGTCACATTGTCCCAAATAACAGATAAAATTAAGCTGTGTATAAAACAACATCTGTGTAAAGTGGTGATTCCCCAACGCATCCGTTCCTATTCATGCAATATTCTAATGCATGTGAATTGTTTATCACATTCCCAGATATTTTTATCTATATAGGTGCCTTCATCAGGGGATATTGGACCTGGTTATAGCACCTCGCGCCATACATAAACAGACAGGCTCATAAAATGCGCATTCAAGGTGCGTACCCAATGTTATTCTTGTCGCTATTTATTTTAGTCCACATATACCAATATTTGAGCAACTATTGGACCCAACTTATCGACCATTGTATTTTCTTTAACTACATAATCTTCCTAATGTACTTCTACTGTAATAAGAGCCTCAGTTATGTTAGAATCTCCGAGTCAGCCTATGTTCCCAATTGGTTATCTACTCCATACAACTAATACCTACAAAACTATGATTTTTTTAAAAGTATAAGTAAACTGAATTATTGAATCACCAAGCAAATTAATTCACCTCACAATCCTGGTTCAATAGTTCACCGAATAATTTGTAGACATGGAATCAAATTAAGCCTTTAAAACAAGCATGCTTTCACCTCATATAAGTTTTTTGAACCTCGCAACACCAAAGGCATATTACGATCCTATTAAATAGTATAATATTTGACTTGCCATATTTCAGCTTTATCTGATAATTCGTTTAAGATTCCATCCTGGTCAAGTATGGTGGCGTGTTGTGTTTCTGCAGTCAGTAGGATGGGCTCTTTGGTGTAGCAATTCCTGCTTTTTCGCTGTCACTTTGAACGGAAACTAATTTCAAAACATTAGAATTAAAAATCCAATACCTGTCTTGTTTTTGTAAATCACAACTACTTAAATTTCAAAATTGTGACGTCATGTTTGTATTTGATTCCTCGTCCAAAAACTATTGAAGCGACTCTTAAACCCAGAAAAGTCAAAATAACTTTAAACAAGCGTAAATATAAAAAGCTATGATACTTACTTATGATTTCTACTTAAATACCGAAACGACACAGCACTAAATAAAAGTTAAACCAATTTGAACTAAAATGGTCCTTCGAGTTTTTAAATGGACACATGGTCCTTCGACTACGATTTTCTATTTGAAGTAAAATTCTAATGCGACATAAGGTTCAAAGAGATATGACTCAAATTGCTAGTGTCTTGGAATAATGTTAATTGAGTTTGGATATGTAAGGCTTCCGTCGAATCGTTCCACTGTATGATCTACTCAGACGCATAAGCACGTAATGTATTTCCTTGAGTCTATGTCTTCGATAGTCAAGGCAGGTTGCTTCTCCTCTCAGGTATGGTCCTTGGTAGATTATCCATCAGCAAAGCGAGATGTCCAACAGTTTTCAGGCACTCATCGTGGTTAAGGATTCCCAGTTTTAGTATTAAACAATAGTATTACTCATCACCAGGTTTGTCTAGTGTGTATGCCAAACAGTAAGGAATTTCAGTTTATACAAGTAGTGCATGAGAAATCGTGTCTGATCAATGTTAAAGTTCAAACCAAACTGGTGAATGGTGCAACATTAGTAAAATTACTGTTTGTCAGGAAATATAGTTTACAAATATAAAGACTGAACTAACTATTTCTCAGATAAAATATGATGATATAATGAGATATAATAATTGGATGATTCTCTTAAAAGTAAAGGGTACAGAAACCGTCGTATACGCAATCATGAATACTCCCAAGAGTTGAAAAACATTTTATTTGCACACATCCTCCGACTTACAATTAGTATCACAGCGTTCGACTAGGTTTGCAGACTTATCTTAAGTACAATATGGTGATGTAATCAGCCCATCATTCTGAGGGTATAGAGTGGTATCTTACTTGTGTCGAGCGGGGCGGGGGTGGTCTCGGGGCTGTCGGAGTGGTCCCTATTGCGGCGCATGTACCGCTCCTTGTGGTAGTTCTTCAGCTCCTTGAAGGCCACGGGCGCCGCCTCCTCCTCCGCCGGAGGCCTACGAGCCTCCTTGTCCCTCGCTTCTTTGGCCTCTTTCACTTTAACCTTCTTCTCGGGCGAGGGGTCCTCGCGCCGTTTCTTTTTGTCGCGCGCCTCTTTTCTTTTCTTGGCGGGCGCGGGCACATTGTTGCGCTCCGGGCGGTTGAGTTTCGGAATGGGGGGGAGTTTGTTTATTTTCTTGACGTCGGGGACTATTTTGTCGATGTAGTCCGTGTCGAGGGGCCGCTCGGGGGGTTTGCGCTCGGCGTCGGGCCGCTTGGGGCGCGGGCGGTCGCGGCGCTTGTCGAGGCGGGGGTCGCGGCGGTCGGCCCGGACGTCGATGGTGATGACGTTTTTGCGTTTGGTGACCCTCTCCAGGGGTTTGATGTCGAATACGTGCGGGGCGATGGGGGCCGCGGGGGGCGCGGGGGGCCCGCTGGGGACCGCGGCGGGGGCCGCGCGCGCCAGGCGGGGGTCCCTGCGCGCGCCCGCCAACGCGGCGCTCACAGGAGCGATACGCCCGCCGCCCACTTTGTTTACCGGCTGCAATAAACACAATATTCTAAACGCGCGCTCAGTCACCTGCAGGGGCCGTACCATTAACTCTTATTGTGACTTTCGTCCGACTGTAAGGGACAGGTATATATTACTGTATACATGTATACATCTGTCACTCAATCGCAACGATCTCAACAAGAGTTGATAATAAAGTCTCAGAGCATACTGTGGGCCGGGCACAGATCACATTTAAACATTTCCATTTTTCAAGTTAAATATAATCATTCAATAGCATTGCGGCATTATGAAAAATCATGACTTCCATGGTTCAGCTGTTATACAGTTGCAAAATTCGTAGAACACGCTGTCAATATATCTTCAAATCAGTACTGTTTTGCAAGACCAAACCAGAATTAATGAATGTAGGCTTAAAAGAATACTAGAGATTTGGTGTTAAGGAACATTTGCTAAATGGAAAGGAGTATAATATATCTCCATTCCAAATCTCACTAGCTGCAAGAGTGTGGAGACTAACAATGTAACACACAAACTTTCATATAATACATTTATGGATATCCCTGTGGCGACCATCTTATCAAAGTGGCTCTGAAAGGACAACCGTTAGTACACCATTCTTTCATCTCATGGACCTTTATGAATAGAATATAAACTAAAATATTGATTAAAACAATTTGTTTCACCTAGTTAGATGCAATAAGATTAAGCCTGTATCTTCATATAACGCACGTTGGTCTAGTGGTCCCAAAGCGCTGCTTCGGAACAAGAGATCCAGGGTTATATCCCCGGATCAGGCAACGTGTTATTAGCGTGCCTGGTTAATGGCAATAGGCTCGCTGACATGAAACTTACACAATAGCTTAATTTTATAAATACAAATGTCCATCACCGTCTCAGGCACTATACATACGTCTTTGAATTACTTCTCAGACATATGCAAGTTTTCTCACGATGTTTTCACCACATGGTGTGAAATCACTGCACATAAGTTTTTAGCAAAACACATGGTACAGGCCCCGCTGGGATTCGAACTTGCGTCGCTTGCGTAGCAGGCGACTGTTCAAACCCCAAGGCTGCCACGGCTCCGCACAAATAAATGTATGTATTAGATTCGATGATATAACTTCCTCGATAAATAGGCTATCTGATACTGAAATAATTTTTCAAAAATAAATAAACTCTTCAGCTTTATTTATTAATCTAGTTGCACGGTAATCAAGAGAATAAATTAACTTACCGGGCCCAATCTTTGTTTGACAGGCAGGTGGGGCGGCTCCACCGGCGCGGGTATGATTGGTGCTATGGGGTTCACCATCGCCACCATCGGGGCACCACTCGGAGGATCCAAGTTCGGACCCTGGGTGACAACGAAACACACACATTAACATTGCATTCTTCAGTTAATATCATACTCAGTACACTCTTCTCCTTGTCATTACACAAATGAGTCCCAAATTGGAAGGCTTGCATTACAAGACCGTTTTAAACAATTAATAAGTACTAGCGACCCGCGTAGTTCCTGTTCACGTGGGAGTACGGAGATAAAATATAGCCTCTATTAATCAGTGATAATGTAGTATTCAAATGGTGAAAGAATTTTGAAAATAGGTCCAGTACTTTTTGAGCCAATTCGTTACAAACGTACATACACATCTTTCCTCTTTATAATACTAGCTGTGCCCCGCGGTTTCACCCGCGTAGATTTAGGTTAATCCTTATTGTCGAGGAATCCTAATATTTTAAATAAATTAAAGTAGCCTCAGTTATTCCTTGAAACATCAGCGATCTGCCAGTGAAAGTCGCGATAAAATCGGTCCAATCGGCCGTTTCAGAGATTACCCGGAACAAACAGACAGACAGAGAATAACTTGGTTTTTTAGTATCGGTAGCGTGTATACTTTCATATGCATTTAGTGAAAAATTGTTATTTTGGAATTACAAACAGGCACTTCAATTTTATTTATCTGTATAGATGTATAGATTAGTAAAGATATAGTTTGGTACAAAATATGGATACCAAACTAAGTAGGTACACCAAATTGGATGCAAGTAGTAATCTTACAAAAATCAAATTTGATGTTAGAGATACGATAATGATACCGTAAGCGGTTACTGTACTTCCAACACCACCGGTGTCTAGCACCGTCACACGCTAGGCCAAATTAATTACAAACACAATGACCATTGTTAAAGACAATAAATTTGTAGGTACTTAATTAAAATTAATTACCAAGTTGTTATCGTCTGTGAATACTTAGACGATAATAAAACAATACTTTTTATATTAAAGACAGTTTAAAGATAATAAAATGTACGTTTCATTTTATGCTAAACCTCAATTAACAAGCCGGCACTGTTATTCAAATCAGCTTGTTATTGTCTGATGATATCAGCGTTCTAATGAATTCGAGTTGAACATAGTATATTATCGTAATGCATTGTGTTACACGCTTGTTATAGCGTATAAGAAACCAGGGTCATTTTCACCTTTGTATGTAAGGAAATAATCTTTACAGAGTGCCTAGTGCGAGTTCTTCACTGCCGCCGTCACAAGTCATAGTGTCAAAGTTAGCGCAGATTTGTATGGGATCGGAGCAGCGCCTCTGTCGGCCTAAAGATGACACTACTGCGAGCCCATACAAATCTGCGTTAACTTTGACACGGTGACTTCTGACAACGATTTAAAAAAACTCGCGCTAGGCACATACACTTAAATTAAATTCAAGTTTCTAATTCCAAAATAAGTAACAGCTTTTCACTAAATGCATACGAAAGTATATACGGTACCGAAATAAAAAGTAATTTTTTTTTTATTTTCAATGTCTGTTTGTTCCGGCTAATTTCCGAAACAGCTAGCTAATGTTACAGAGGAGTAACTTAGGCTACTTTTTTTAAAAAAAAACATTTGTGTTCTTCGGGTGCCCAATGAAACCCTCCGGGTAAAAGCCGGGGGACACAGTTAGTCTATATTAAAATTATAATGCTGAAGAGTTTGTTTGAACGCGCTTAACTCGGAAACTACTGAGTGCCTAGTGCGAGTTTTTCACTGCCGCCGTCAAAAGTCACCGCGTCAAAGTTAACGCTGATTTGTATGGGATCGAAGCAGCGCCTCTGTCGGCCTAAAGATGACACTACTGTGAGCCCATTCAAATCTGCGTTTACGTCGACGCGGTGACTTGTGACGGCGATTTAAAGAAAACTCGCACTAGGCCCTCTGAAGTGAATTGACTAATGAGCGAAGTACTAATGGAAAATGTTACAAAAACGGGGAAAATATCAGTAAGTAACAAGTTATTATTGTTGATCCAACCCGCGTAAACCGTAAAGTACAGCTAGTATGTGGATAAACCGGAGATAATGGAAATATGGATTGCGGCAAGTCGGAATAGAAAGTGAACTTCCTACGCGTTCACTGCTAACGACGCACGTGAATGTGTTAAATCAAGGTTCGCGGGATGTCGAATATTCTACTTATATTATAAAGGCAAAAGAAGGTATGTATGGATTTACGTATTTGGCTCTTTCGCGCAAAAACTACTGAATGGACTTTAATGAAACTCGCGCCGGAAATATGCTTGCATTGGTCAAGGATACATATTTTCTGCGTTTGCGGTTGAAACTCTGGTTGCTATTCAACGTGGCAATGCTGCCAGCCTTCTTGGCACGATCCCGAGACACCGACTTGGGACAAGTTTTCTACCTTTAATAAGTTTTAAGTACTGTTCCTTGTATATATAATTAAGTTTTTATTGAATAAAGGTTTATCAATATGAAGATATCGTGTGTTGTCCAAAATATAAAGATAAGTGAAATCCTGCGCAGACAGAGTCGCGCGCACCAGTTTATTTTTCTAACAGTTATTGACCTATTTTCCCTACGCACGCTAATTCTCGGAATTGAGTGCTTTGCCAAATTTCACGATACCACGTTTGCCAAGTTTTGGAAGGTACGCACTTACTTTTAAAAATCCAGTCAAATGCGAGTCGAGACAAGTACACTATGGGTTCTGTACGTTTTTATCTATAGAAAAGGAAAAAAATTGGTAGCCCCCCAAAATATTTATTTTATTATGTTTTTTAGTAGAAATTCATCTTCTGTGAAAATTTCGACTGTCTCACTATCTCGGTGGTTAATTCTTCGACATTAATAAGTGCCTTACCAGGGCGTAAACCGAATAAATAATTTTCATTTTCTACGTCCAGGAGAAACTGTCTGGCTGGTGACAGACGGACGGACAGCGGAATCTTGGTATAAGGTCTCGTTTTACACTTTGGATACGGAACACACCAAACTAATATGGAACCTTGGGAACTCTTATTTACATGATAACATGATGCCCAATCGAAAATTATATTTGACTTGTATTTTACCACATAGGTGTTAGCCAATCATATGGCCCACCTGAAGATGTTGTTACCGCAGTCAATAAACACATATTGCCTGGGGCATCAGGTACATGTACACCCAACATTTTTTAGCTCAAAATTTTTATGAGATTGTTTTTCACGCGATTTTGTGTAACATAGTCGAAAGAAATGTCAGGAATTAAATACATTTCTCGTTATTTGCCGAATAACCGATATCAATGATCAGTCATAATAAATATAATAGTGTTTACAAAACGTGACTGAAATATTGCTGCTTCAAACCAGTCAACACTTATAAAGTCATTAACTCATAATAACACAAACAGTTTTTGATATAAATAGTATAGAAATACATGCTTCCCCCTCGATAGTGTTCATGTAAAGCCAGATGTGATGATTCACTGGTATTATTGTCAAGGTAATGTAATTGTTATTTCCTCTTGCACAATCATGTTCACTATTTACGTACATTATGGTATTCCCATTTGAATATTTCGTTGACAACTCTTGTTATGATTTCGAAATGAATGCAGAAAATACTTTGCCTTACTTTCACGCAAGAGCGTACGTTACATAATTGTTTCAGAGTGCCTAGTGCGAGTTTTCTTAAAATCGCCGTCACAAGTCAACGCGTTAACTTGGGCGCGGTGACTCGTGACAGCGGCAGTGAAAAACTCGCACTAGGCACTCAGTTGTAGACTCGCTCCCTATTATAGGACTTATAGCTGGCGAAATGTTCGTGTGATATAAGTCACATATGCATATGAATGTATGCATGTTTATTTGAAGCTCCAAAAACTGATCCTACTCTATCCCAGACAATTATAATTATTTCCCCGGGATTCATAATTGTCTTAATTGTTGGGAATTGTGGAGCGAGTGGGAATAAGCTGTTTTTGATAGCATCTTAGCGACAGTTCTCTGTAAGTCATTAACATCAATGTGTGCCAAATACTTTGCCAAACAAAATTATTCATATTCCTTTGTTCGGTCTCTACAATGATCATTG